>CM070076.1:18014360-19220331 GCA_036250285.1 Pyrocoelia pectoralis | reverse complement strand
TTGTTTTCTTTATACCTATGTATCTACTAAAAAACTCTAAAATTAAAACACAAACACCAATCACAAAAAGAATAAAAAATTTAAAAAGAACCGGTTGCAGAAATCGTGGCGCAACTGGAAACAGCTGAAGCTGGCTAAAGCTAAAGGTAAAATTTCGGGGGCGAAACGATGGGGGAGAAACATCCGTAAACCGTCTGCTATTGAAGAATATAATTTTACATCATCCGCGTACATAAATGACTTAGACGAGATGTTACATGGCAAGTCATTGATAAACAATATAAGAATAATAGACCTAAATTTAAACCTTGGAGTACACCTGCGGTAGCAGAGTAGTTTTTTGATTTGTAGTTGTTGTAAATTACACATTGATGACGGTTTGTTAGATATCATTCAAAAAAGGATAATAGTGAATTTTAAAAGCAGTCTCATAGAGTTTTTTATAACGATTGCGTGGGTCGAAAGCTTTGGAGAAGTCAGTGTATACGTGTAACGTCAACTTGAACACGATGATCAAGTTGGGAGGAAATGTACTGAGTTAAACACATCAAATTAGGGGTAGTATTTCTTCCTTTCATAAATCCGTGTTGGTAAGGTGAGATACAATTTGTAAACTGCATAATCATTCGTTGATCGAGAGAGAATGATTACTCAGTTTGCAGAAATAAAAGAAAAGCAATCATTTCATTTTCAATTAATTATCCTTTGTAATTTCATCTCCTTCCTTTTGAAGAAAATGAATTGAGTGAGTTTGGGACTTAACAGTATCTTTATTGAAATAATCTTACAGAAGAAAAGAAAAGGTAGCTTTTATTTTCGTTCGAATTCGTTTTGCAAAGAGGTATAATCATTCACAACTTTGCAAACGTTAATTTAGTTTCACACCATTAAATATGATTAGCTGTCAAGTAATAGCACTCGTAATCTTCGGATTAATGTTGGGCATGCAATAAAATATGTGATAAGATACTGCTATAGAAAGCAGTCGATAAGTAGTGTTCATCAAAGAACTTAATACACATGTCACACTATCTATTCTATTGCTCAAAATCGATAAATTACCAGTTTATTAAAACTCGCTTGGAGAGAACGACTAAAATTTCAAAATTCAAATCGATGCCTAACCATTTTTTTTTAAATGAAGAGGAGGGAAATGGCGAATGGTTCATGTAACATGAACCACCAACCAAGATTACCACTATTCTGGTTTACGTAGCAAGCGTCTCCGAAATTATAGCAATTATCTCTGTGCTCTATAGAGCACAGCAGACCTTTACTTAGAAACTCCACGGAACTGTCGAAAATTATACAGGAAGCGTAACTTCGTTGCAATTTAAATAAGCCAGAATGTTTTTACTGCAAGTAAATTAAATAAACATCCGTAATACAGCATTCGGTATATGAATTTTTTATAAACTTTGTATTTAATAATAATTATATAGAAACTTTCTTAATAAATTATTCATCAGGCAAAAGTTCCGTTCTTTAGCATGACTCGACAGATGGTACAAGTAGTCATTACACTTCACGTACTTACCTAACAGTAAAATGGAATCCTATCAACGAACAAGATACTTTGACAAATTGAGGAACTTATCAAAATTAACTGGTTTCAGCTTAGATGACAAAATGAACAAGAACGAAACATTACGTTTATGGTTACTACCGTTGATATTGTACTTATATTACGGTTTAACACTTTTTAGAAAATGGAGCTATAATGACGATATCAATGATTATCTGTTTACAGTCGGACTTGCGACTGGTACGTTAAAATATGATTTACTTACCCTTTATCACATTATCTTCTTATCTATATAGTTGTATCGCGTATGACAATAATGAGAATAAACAGGACAAGACTTGCTAAGCTCCTAGAATCGCTGGAATATCATGAGGGAAGAGAACTGAAACCTTATTTACAAGATATTATAAACAAAGTGGTAGGTTACAATACTTAACCAATGAAAAAATAACTTCCAAATTCAAGGGTGTCGTCTTATCGCACGTCGGAATTGTGGTTGTTGCCACTACAGTAGTTGGATGGTATTTTACAAACATGGATAGAATTTTGCCATTCGGTTCAATGCCCAATTGGGCAACAGAGTACAATTTGATTCTGTGTATCGTTTTCCAAACTGTACTGTACGCATTTCTGACCCATGATTATGTAATGGCAGATGCACTAAAATGGTGCATTTTATTGCAATTAAGGATACATTTCAAATATTTCAAATCAAATATCAAGGGTGACCTAAACCTCATGAAAAGTGAACAATGTCCACCTAATATATCTAACCCACATACCACTCAAGATGTTATTATCACATGGAGTAATTTGCAAAAACACATTAAAAATATAACCTTGAAACACGATCGACTATGTTCAATGGCCAATGCCACAGAATCGGTATTTAATAAATGTGTTTTAGTTAGTTTTGTTAATTTGTCTTTTTTGTTCTGCATCATTCTCTTGCGTATGTCAAAAGTAAGTTAAAGGTATTTCTAATACTTGTATTTTTACTTCAATTCTCTATAGATTCCCTTATTTAACGTAGAATTTTGTGTACTATTATTATATATACTCTTCCATTTAATAGTATTCTTCGGAGACACCTATTTATGTCAGCAGATTGTAACAGAAAGTGAAGGACTGGTTTTCTCTTACTACGAAACTGATTTTGTTGGTGCCGATATAAGATTTCAAAAAGCTTTAGTTCTTCTCATGACCAGAGCACAAAAACATATAATTTTTTCCATTGGAAATTTTGCACCACTTTCGATGGGAACAATTGTTACTGTAAGTAGTTAAGACCAAGTTTTATTCATTATTTATTATTCTTCTTCTTTTCAGGTTGTTAAAGCTTCAGTATCATATTTTATGTTACTATACAACCTTAGAAGAGATTAGGTACTAATTTCATTATTTCAGCTTCATTAATACAAAACGATGTGTTAACTTGCCATTTTTAATGCACTACACAAGATAATCACCAAGCACCATTGCATATCTTTTGCAATTATTAATGTATGAAAATTGGTACACACAAATTGTAAATTATCAATAATATCAATAAAGGCTTGACGTTCTTCATTCTTTTCCTTACTTCAATATCATAACACTTATACTTTCTGAAATTTATTTTATAAGCCACGATTAAGCAATATTATTAATATTTTGGAATTGAAGTGCTTTCAAAGGTTTACATAGAGGTAAATGAGAAATTTGACAATGTGCTGGGACGAGAGGATTAAAAATATTTGTGAGGTGAAGTATAGTAAAAAAGGTGTATCGGAGACCCGTCGATATGTTATTTGGTAATGAGATTTACATTACGTATATCACCTATATAATAACCGAGACATGTGTATATGTGTGTGTTGCTGTGCACTTTACCGACAGTCGTCGAGTCCTGACGAATGCGGTATCATATTTTTCTATTTCGCGACGGTTATAGCTCTTTGCCGCACTGAAAACGATACGGACAGGATTTTTTGATGACAAGACTGTTTTACTTTACATTACAGTAATTTGGATATTTAAACGCTAGATTATAAATTGGAACAAAGTTAAAGACTTTTATAGGTACCTAAATATCTGTTGAATTCAGAAACTAACAATAAATGACTACAACTGGAAATTTTAAATTTGAATTGTCAAATGTCAGAATTGCTAAGTTAATTTATAAGAAAATCACAAAAACAATTATTTTATTATAATTATTTATTAAAATGTTAGAGTAAATTCATGCGAAATATAAAAAATAGTATGAAAAACGCGTGTCACAATTCCTTCCACTCGATCTGCGAACCTGGTCTTCGTGCGGCAAAAAGTCTCATTGCAACACTTATTTTTCAATATACTATTTAAAACCAAAGCTATTATGACTTACAAATTAATGCTATAATTACAGATATCCCCGCAAACCACGTAAATACTAATTTATGTGTTCCGATACCTTCTTTCGATAACTTTCGAAATGTACATGTTTGTGTGCTTATTTCAAATTTAGAGATTTTGAACGATGGACGACGTCGTCAGTAACATATTATAGTCGAATGTTTTCACAGAGAAAAATGTTTTTGTCTACATATTTAACTTAATATTGATGAAAGTAGGTGGCAAGTGTATGGTTATACACTACACTTCTAAATATACAACTTATATTGTAATTAAGAGGACGTAAAATCCATATTTAATGCTGCACATATACGTGTAAATGATGCCTTTAGTTAGTGAAATAAACAAAAATTTGAAACTGTTTAGGGTAGAGAAGGTCTT
Organism: Pyrocoelia pectoralis; assembly: GCA_036250285.1. Lineage (NCBI taxonomy): Eukaryota > Metazoa > Arthropoda > Insecta > Coleoptera > Lampyridae > Pyrocoelia > Pyrocoelia pectoralis. Next base: position 19,216,049 of record CM070076.1, on the reverse strand, counting down.
TCTATAAAACAGATATTATGCAACGTTAAACCAACCTCTATTTGTACATTTTATGTTTTATGGTATTTTTAGTTTTAGCATAGTTAAAGATGAATGTTAAAACGTTCTCCCTAAGGCCATGCGTATTCCCAAGAAGCTGCCAGTCGTTGTCATTCGCACTTTACGCTTACAAACATCTATCCAACCTGTCGGGATTCGAACCCGAGACCGCCAGGCGTAGCTTAGTGGTATACTAACGAGTACATCCACTACACCATGAACGGCCACCTTATTCACATTGTGTAAAAATTTCGATTAAGTTTTATTAGAGTGGCAGTTAATTTTACAAATAATGTATAATATTAGGATGGCCCACAATAAATGTCGCTTTTTTAGAGTTTTGTATTGAGCCCTTCTGCTCCTATCTAGAAAACATTTTATATGTTAATGCTATGCAGTATTAAAAGCTAATCAAACAGACAAATGTCCCCGTCTAATTTTCTTCTGACATTCTTTTGTTTCTAACTAGCAATAAACGTCAAAATGGCTGAAGGAAAATACGAAATTTTAATACTGTTGCGTGATTACTGGAAAACGTTTCTGCAACCCCCACAGTTAAAAAAATATGCGAAGTGGGGAAGGAATAGTGAACATTCCTAAGGCGCAGCCCTGGTTTCGAAAATTTACTGGCGGAGATACAAGTCTCAACAGGAAACAAGGTTCTGGTCGGTCCAACTCGTTAAGTAACGCTCAACTTCGAGATGTTGTTGAAGCAAATCCACGATATAAATACTAAAGATAGGATGTTGCGCATGGTAGGCGGTCCGCAAATATGACGCGTGACGTCACTTGTAGAGTGAATTACATTTGAGGAGTACTCATTTGATGGGTTTTTCGTCTGTACCGAGTTTATTTTTCGAGATACAAAAATTCCATAAGAACAAATATGCTCCTTATGATGTCTTTTATATGTAAAAAATAATAGGGTAGCTCAATCTCTCTCAGTTAACCTGAAAAATACTTGTATAAAATATCATAATTACATCTGATGGTGTTTGCGCCGCGACGACACAAAAACGGTGCTAGATAGAGGAAAATTGCATATGAACAAATTTGTAGAGCACAAAATTTGCTAAAGAAAAGTCCGCGGTAGGGTGTCACGATCTTCGATAGTTAAAGAGTTACAGGTGTCCAAAATGATGCAAACGTTATTCGCGCAACTGTCCACACCGCTTTTTCCCAAACTAATGGAGATAATTACACCCTCCCGCGGACTTTTCTTTAGTAAATTTTGTGCTCTACAAATTTGTTCATATGCAATTTTCCTCTATCTAGCACCGTTTTTGTGTCGTCGCGGCGCAAACACCATCAGATGTAATTATGATATTTTATACAAGTATTTTTCAGGTTAACTGAGAGAGATTGAGTTACCCTATTATTTTTTACATATAAAAGACATCATAAGGAGCATATTTGTTCTTATGGAATTTTTTGTATCTCGAAAAATAAACTCGGTACAGACGAAAAACACATCAAATGAGCATGTCGCAAATGTAATTCACTCTACGGGTGACGTCATGCGCACGGTCTGACGAAATCTGAACGTCGGAGCATCCGGCCCTGAAGCAAATCCATCGACAAGTACCCGTAAGTTGTCAGCAGAACTTGGGTATTCCAAAGAAACCGTAAGGCGCCTTTTGCATCAAACTTGGAAAAGCCAATAGACGCTGTAGAGAATTGGTTCAGAAATCAATAAAATTATTATTTATTTATTCACATAAATGTGAGCATTAAAATGGTTTAGAACGGCATATTTCGAGATACTTCCGATCTCATTTTCGAGTCATTTTTTCGATTACAAAGTGAAGCTTATCACAAGTTAATTAAGGAGGAAATGGCACATGTTGCAAACACATTTGGCAAGACATTGTCGGAATCACAAAATTGGTTAATAAAGTAAAAGGTTCTCTAAATGAGAAACCACGATAAGGTTGAAGAGCCATGATGATAAAACCATTTTTATTCTTGTTACTTCATTTTTCATTTGCTATCGTTTAGAGTTTTCCATAATTTTTCCCATCCCATTTTATCATCACGACTCTTCAAGCTTATTGTGGTTTCTCATTTAGAGAACCTTTTCTTTATTAACCAATTTTGTGATTCCGACACTGTTTTGACAAATGTGTTTGGAACGTGTGTAATTTCCTCATTAATTAACTTGTGATAAGCTTCACTTTGTAATCAAACATTGGCTCGAAAATGAGATCGGAAGTATCTCGAAACATGTCACCATTCTAAACCATTTCAATGTTCACGCCGTTTATGTGAATAAATAAATAATAATTTTATTGAAAGGGGAAGGTTGTGTGTATTTCTAAACCAATTCGTTTCACCCCTTAGAGGTTACCGGACTCGATTATTACGCTGTAGAGAAGTTCCTCAGGACTTAACGCCAGCAAAGGCAGAAAGGCGAGTTCAGGTTTTTGATCAACTACTTTCCAATCCGTGGGATGAACGTTTCTTTAAGCGGGTTGTTACTTGCGATGAAAATTGGATTTACTTCAATAATCCTAGCACAGAAAATCAGTGGATTACTGTTGAGCAACCTGAGCAACCTTTTCAGTTCCCAAAGGAGAAAGTTTCGAAAGGAAGGTTATGCTTTGTGTATGGTGGAATTTTGAAGGGGTTGTTCACTTTGAGTTGCTTCCTGATAGGCAGACGATTAATGCTAACCTTTACGTTACGTTACGTTAGCGTTACCCTTGATTGGTGAACGGAGGACGGGCAATTCTGCAACAAGACAACGCCAGACCTCATACTGCAGCTGAAGCTCAACAAAAATTAGGAAATTGAATTTGTAGCTACTTCCTCATCGAGCTTATAGTCCGGACCTTCCACCTTCCGATAATCACTTATTCCGAACGATGGCACACTTCCTTCGTGGACAGCATTTTACAAGTGTTGAAGAAGTGCCGAGAATTCTTTCATTCCAAAGATGCTACATGGTACCACAGAATAAAACACTGGTACCGTCATGGCATTGAAGATCTTGCAGAAAGATGGCGAAAGGTATTACTTTACAAATGGTTTATACTTTAGCGAATAAAACTTTTCATTTGGTATTTTATCATTAAATAAAATATTTCATAAAAAACGTCTTTTTTTATAGGCCATCGTAATATATTAGATTTTAGATTCTTAGAAATAAAGAAAGCTTTCCTTTGATTTACTTAATCTATCGATATTAGCCATAACTAACATTTTGGTTTAGAAATGAAGTAGAATATATATTATGTTCTAGAAGGGACACTCTGTATGAAAAAGTTTGGCCTTATTTCATGTTTTTGGTTTCGTTAATATTATTTCAAACATCTGAACAGATTTTTCAGTATATTTGAGAGGTATTTCATGATACATCTCATCAATAATTTCCTTATACATCTGTGGTATAACAATCAGTAGGTAATGCTTCTTAGAATGTTGTTCTCAAAGCGTTACGTTTCCTCTTCCCGGATCTGAATGGCTACATCAACAATATTGTTATTGTTATTATGTTCGAACAGATGAAGCCGCCACATATACATAGTATCTTAAAAAGTCAACCGTTATTTTTATGCGTCGATTTTAATGGAAAGGTCCCTCGAAATAGTAGCGTGTTGGGAAACCAATGAGGGAAAGTACATTAAATTTGGTAAGACAAAGCGGATTTAATAGACATAAAGTAAGGAGAGCGTAAGAAGGGCATTCTATACTAGCTAAAAACCGTAAAATTCGATAACCTAAATGCATGAAATTAGTTCAATGGAACGTAGCAGAGTTCTCACACATCTTCCAGCCTTTCTCTTAATCCAAACTCAGATTTACGTTAAAATAAAGCAATTAACAAATAAATGTGATGCCAACTACATTAGTAAATTGGTTTTATTACCGGATTATGAAACGTGACTTTTGTTTGTACATTAATTTCTACAGAACTGAACTATGTACCGTCAGTGCAATTTAATTTAATTTCACTGTAATTTGCTCAAAAATGCAACGCCTCCTACTTTCTATTCACAGATTTACATTATGGTTTTTGAAAATGATTCCTGAAATATTAAATCCAAATTTTCTGTAGTTCAGTCTAGTGAATATCTTCGTAAATATCTTAATTTATGTTTCGAAGGATAAAATATCATAGAAGCATTGTCTCACGCATAACGTGAACTTCCGCTCGTATTACATCGAAATAATTCAGAAAAAGGATCTTTATAAGCACGAGATTGCTGAAATGCTGAACAAAAATATTAGGTACAAGAATATTACATAAAAAGCGCACAATGTAACACTACGCTAACGAATGGGGTAAGAGATAAAAAGTAAATTTAAGGACTAGTCCACGTCAAGTACGTTTGCTATCTTAATTGCCATCGTCGCAATCACACTTCAATTTTATCACTGCTAATAGCATTTTATGTTGCGCTCTCGTGGAATACATTCTGGGAATAGGTCTGTAACTATAGTAAACAAAAGTTCACTTCCCGATTGAAGTACGTACTAATTGAAGAAAAACGACTTTATTTACCATCTTTTGTACACTATTGAACAATCTGAAAGATTTTGTTTTTTTTTATAAGGTTGTACAACCACAGCAAAACACTTTTTACCATCAAAATTGAGTTGAAAGATGTAGAAAGTTCGTACCGTAATCAAAGGATATTTTAAAACAATTCAGTTGTGTGACAAGCGTAACTATGGAACAATCCAATTTGATCTAGTCAGTCAAGATCTGCTTACTCCTGTGTTTGACTTGTGCTAGGCGTGCATTGCAAAGTGAGAAAAGACCTTTTACAGTTAGGTAGTAATTTGAAATTCGAAATTTTGAAGGTTTTTCGCGCATGCGATTCAGATCGGCTATCTTCGGTTTTTAAAGCAATATGGATGCTAAAATTAAATTGTAGCCGAAGATAGCCGATCTGAATCGCATGCGCGAAAAACCTTCAAAATTTCGAATTTCAAATGCCTGTAATTAATGTATTAATTATCAAATTGTAATAAAAAAATTGTTTTTAGAAACCTTTTAAGTGCCACTTTAAATCTGCGTCAAAATTTTTGCGATTTTTTAATTTGGGAAGCAGGAAAAAAATAATTTCAATTTTCCCATGTTAAATCCCATGGGGTACCCCTAGCGTGGGACACAAGGTATATGAAATATGAAATTTTACCTTACTTATCTTCATAGGATCCTTATGCATAAGTTTCCGTTGAGAAGTACCTTAAACAAAAGTAATAACACAAAAACAAAATAAACAAATCACTAGCTTGTAGTACGGGGATCGGATACCGAATATTGTTTAGTTCAATCTTCAAAATAGTTACGTTAAATTCAAACAAAAGAATCAAGGTAATTACATAACAAATTAATCTTGTACAAGTAAAAAATTAAATTAGCAAATATGTAAACTTTAATAATTTAGAAAGATAAAAAGTTATAGCCGAAATGCTAAGGTAAAGTTACGTTATAGTAAGAGCAAATAGAGCAAATTTAAAATGTCAAAAGGTAGAATTAAAGTTAAAATTCAGGTAGTGGTAAATGTAGAAAATTAATAAATTATGTATGAGTAATAATTGTAGAAAAAAGAATTAGCGTTGGTTTCTTTCACTAGCGACGGTAAAAATAGTAGAACTTCATTAATCCAGGTTCCGTCGGAAGTCGTAGTAGCGTCGATCGGGGATAGAGCAGTGGTTTTCCACGACCTTCACGTCGGAGTAATGAAGGAAAAGAAAAGTACAGTATGTAGAGATGGCGATGTTTTATCTTCACCAGAAAACCATTGAGTTATGTAGAAAATAAGCGAAATTTTGGTAGGTACGAGAAAGTGCTAAAAAGGGAAAGCGAAATTAGGTGATGCAATTAGGAAAATTAGGTTGTTTACGTAACTAAGTAGTTAATAAGAATGCTTTTGTTTCGATTTGTATTATAACAAATTAAAGGGCTATCTAATTAGGAAAATTAAAGAAAACATACCTGGGGTAATTATTCCAGCGGGTTTAAGGAAGTCACGTACACTTTTTTCTGTGTTAAGAGACGTAAGAAAATACGATTTAGTTGATATTCAGGAAAAGCAGAAGTTCCATAATATCACTAATTTGGTCGATAAAACACTTAAAGACGAAAATATCGATTTTTAGTAACAGCGTTTTACCAATTTACAGAAAAAGTTAAGTAACTCGTACGAAAGCGGTTATGAAACTGAAAGCAAAAAGTACATTTTGTATCCAAGAAAACTATTGAGAAGGGAGAAGATTTCCATTCAGACGCTTCTGCTAAATCAGCGAAAGTGAAAACTATCGCGTTATCAACGGATATGACGCAAATCAGAACAAAGCAGCATTCATTAAAAATAGCGCACCTGCGTGGGAATAGATATGCAGGCACTAAAACTGTCGGCTTGCAGTTTCAGGTTTATGATAAGAGAATTCATGGAAAAACCCATTTCTACGATGTAGCAATTCTTAAAGAATATTAACTATTAATATAAAGAAAGAAAATTAGAAATATTTCCAATAGAAATTAGAAAATTAACGCAAGGGCGTTACAAAATAATCAGTTGTTTACAAGCGATCAGTATCGGTCGCTGATAATAAAAATGAAAGAGGCCAAGAACAAGAATCGTTAAGAAGACACCTGAAGAATACCAACGCCTTTTGCAAGGTCTATAATATTGTAAAAATTGGAAATTCTGAAAAACTCATTGTTGTTGTGAAAAACGAAGGTGAGTCAATAGTTCGTTATGCTTATTTGGAAGAAACTTTTCAAATAATCCACGACTGTCATCTCAATATTGGTCATGGTGGTCGGTACAGTCCCAGAATGATGAAAGAGATAAAAACAAAATGTGACTACTAAACTCGTTACACTTTACTTCGACCTATGTGAATCTTGTCAGAAAAAAAAGAGTTTACCTAGAAAAGGACTGGTTATCAAGCCAATTCTATGCAAGGAATTTAATTAAAGATGCTAAATAGACTTGATTGACATGCAATCACAGGCTGACGAGGATTACACGTTCATTATGGTATATCAAAACCACCTTACAAAGTTTGTACAGCTGAGACCATTGAAATACAAGAGAACGGAAGAAGTAGCTTTCCATTTGCTTGATACATTTGCCATTTTTGGAGCCCCTTGCATTTTGCAAAGTGACAATGGGAGAGAGTTTACGAATTGAGTAGTCAAAGAAGTATGTGCAATGTGGCCTGAACTAAAAACTGTATATGACAAGCTCAGACATTCTCAGTCACAGGGGTCCATTGAAAGAGCCAAGCAAGATGTTTCAAAAATGCTTTGTACTTGGTCAGAATCAAACAATACCACAAAATGGTCTGAACGGCTACGCCTCGTCCAGTTTATGTAAAATAGAGCAAATCACTTTGGAATAAATCGCAGCCCTTGCCAAGCAATGTTTGGCTACTAGACTCACTGAATGTTAATACAGAAGATGATCTAGAGATGGTATTGAATGAAAGCGACAAACATGGTGAAGTTCAAGTTCATGACGAAGTTGATGTTGATCGTGGCCAAATTGAAGACGAGAGCCAAGTTGATAAAGCTGCCCACACTGAAGAAGACGCTCAAGTTGATAATCAAACTGAAGACGTCACCCAATTAGAGAAGGAAGTCACATCAAACAGTATTTCTGAAAACGAGACTCAAATTAATATCAATTTAGATAAATGTCAGAAGAAGCTATTTTGGTATCAAAAAAAGTACCTACAGGTCATCAAGACATAAGGATCTCAGTAAAAGAAACTCTGCAAAAACAGGCAGATAAGATGTTGGCTCTATCATCAGTGAAATATCCTGTTGCTAATGTAGGTGATAACACTGGCGTTTGCACTTCTAATCGATGCAAGTGTAAGAAATGCAATGTCTTGTGTAACTCAAAGTGCCACACAAGTCTCTCTTGTAAAAATAAGTGAGGACATAAGTATTGGGTATATAAAAGACCGACTTAAAGGGATATTTTTTTAAAAATATTTTGTTGTTAAAACATTGAGCAAAATCGTTTTATTTTATTAGTTCTCCCAAATCTAATAGTTTTTATACATAACGAAGAAGGCAGAGTATTTCATATAAGTACATTATGTACAATGGCTGGATAAAGTAATTAAATAAAGCTTCATTAATTACTTTGACTAAACTTATTTAGATAGTAAATGATAAATAAAGCCTTTGACCAAATTCGCTAGTTCATATCTGGATATTATACATACCTATAATAGCTACATTATTTACTTTGGCTGTAACATATACACTATCACCGCAAGAGTTCAAAGGGCTTAGAGTGAATTTCAGTTTTTCCAATTTATCTACTACACTACATCAATACGAAATTTCGTTGGGAGATATGGGCCATATGGACACAAAATTAGTTAACAACAATCAATTGTGATATTTAGTAAAGGGGTAGTTTTGCGGGGGTTGCTGGGAGATGGGAGATCACCTGGAAGAATGTTTTGTAAACAATTGAATATGAATTTGCATTAAGTCTCCGTGGTAGAACAAATGGACAAATTCAAAAATCACCAAACAATTCCTACCCATAGCACGCGGATTAACATCTGCCAAAAATACTAAAATAATAAAACACCCCCAACCTTTTCGAAACGCCCTGTACAAGTAACTATCTATCTATACCATCGCATGTTTTCTTCTTCACTTCCACCATTTATTAAACTTTCTGAAGGCCACACACCGATACAATAATAATTTCAAAGCTTTTAACAATGGTGCCGAAATTAACTTGCGAGCAATAATGAGCGTGATGAAATCTAAAAAATTGCCCTTAAAAAGTTTGTAAGTCGTGGAAATTGATAGTCTAGTCGAATCTTCTTTAACCATAGAAATTTTCATTTAATTTAATTTATCGTCTTGGAATTTTAACGACGAAAAATTGTTCACAATTTTTTAAACATAATAAGGAATAATTGAGATTTTAGTGTCCTCGTAAGCTTGAAATGAATAATTGTTTACAAGCAATGAGTTTTCTTAAAACTTTATAATTCAAGCAATTAGTGTTGAAATATCAATTCGTCTGGTTAGTTAATATTTAATTGACAGATCGTTGAAATTAAGTTCATTTTCAATTCCGTAAAGGTACCTACCTATTGTTTAGGTATCGACTTAATTATATAGTTTGTTGGATTCGTTAGTAAATTAATAAATAGGTAGGTTAATCGTTTCAGTAGCTTACTGTTACCGCTAATTTATTAAATATGGAAAAGCACTTGCGAGTAACAACTGTTGATTTCTAATAGTTCCACTTACCCATTATATACCCAAGTTAACAACATAAAAACGACATGTTCTGCATTAAATTTATTTTGTGACTCATTCATTTGCTATACGTCATTCGGCCTAGTTAAATTATGAATTGCACAATTTATAACCACTTTAACTACGGCATAAATTTTTAATTTACTGTATGTATTCATATAAACAACAAATTGTGTGCATGATTTAATAGCTGCTTTGCTACTGTTTTCATTACTATAATACAGTTATTAATGTTAAATTGTAGAAATTTGCCTATATAGGAATAATCAATTAGGGAAAGTAGTATTTTTAGATTATGTAACAAATTTTGAGAAGCGTTAATTTATTATTAAGGTGAATCGTAGGAGGCCACATGAGTGAAAGTAGTAATGTCTCACCTTCACCCACAGACAAAGAATATGTTTAAATTGAATATTTTGGTACATTTTGTAGCGATACAATTACATTATATTGTTATTCTACTACAACGTCTACGACGTGGACGAGTACCCGACCGCGAAAATTGGCTGATACTATCTCGTTCTCTCAGCCTCATATTCGGGCCCTTTGTGGTACCCTCTCGACGATACCATCAATGTTTGGAAGAAAGCATCGATACCTGTGGGGGTAAACCAGAAATTACTCGTTCTATAAAAACTTTCAATGGGAAATATAAACGCATTAAAAAATCCCAAAATATTGGCTCGAAAGAGCTAAGAAAGGTGCCAGTTGTACTTTGTTCGATACGTCCGCATGCAAGTGCTTCAATTATACATGATTCATTAAGATTCCAATACTAACAGGCTAAATGAGAATTTCTCTACCAAATTTAGCCCCCGCTTGTAATAAAACAGGAATATCGGACAGAGTGGCAGTTATAATGGCGTCTTCTATGTGTAAAGATATAGGACTGGTAACAAAACATGCTCCGGCACAAATTATTGCAAACAGCAAGTTCAGGGGAGGATTTCCAAATGGTTACAATTTCGTATTATACTTCGACGTAGGCCAGAGTATCAAAAGAAGAGGAGTTCTACAAGACATGTACTACAGTACATGGTTCCGTTTACACAGGACATGAAACTCCGGATTCTATTCCAAGCATCATCCATTTTGTTGAACATACTTTCTAAACTTATACATCGGGGATGAACGTTAACAGTGGAAAGCACAATGGTATAATGAGATACCTTGAAGTCATAATTTTTTTAGAAAATTGAAGGAATGATATGGGGGCCACAACAATTCTCTGGCACAGTAAGAAAAGCCCAACAAACATGTGAATAGGTCGTTTATGCGTCATCTTGTTTTGAAATAAAGAGCAACGGAGGTGGAATCATAAAAAAAATTTCTTTCTCCCAGAAATCTTCAGAAGACAAAAGCTCCCTAATTAAATTATAATGCAAATAATGATGGGTTGAGGAAGCCCTTATAGCTACCGGCTGCTTTCAATCTCACTGATAGATACACAAAGAGATTGGATCGATAGCAGTTCGAAGATTGACGTAGGAATGCTTCCGTCTCATCCGCAATATGAAATTGGTAAAGAAAGTGTCTTTGGCAGTATGTGGCAAAGAAGGAAGGGATGAATTTAGAGGTAGTCGAATCCAGTCTCGGAATGTACTCTTTCGACCCGAATTCGATTCAATTTTTTCAGTACGTTAGAAAAATTCGGAAAAAATAAATTTTGTTTTTGTTATGCCATGCCGGTTCAAATATACTGTATAGTTTCATTCTACAGTTCTTTGGTTTCAAAAAACCTATAGACCTTACAAGCTCAAACTGGCCGTTTGTCATTTTTGTGTAAGGCACGCGTTCTAATCATACCTAAAATATATCAAGGCACAACCTTAATTTTTCTGTGAAGAGTTTAGGTGTTGTGCTTATTATACGAAAAGAGTCAACTTGTTAGTTCTGAATGTTTTTTTCTCTTGAGAACCTATAAACAGGAACCAAATTAGGACACATTAAATTAAAGTTAGTACCATGGCTGCCATTGTGCAGCCATTTTCTACCCCTTTTGCTTTCTAAAAATTTATCAGTCCTTAATTAAAACGGAGAAGAAAGGAAAGAAAGTTGGGAAAGTGAAATAGAATTGCAACGGTTACATACATCAAATGAACCTAAAAAACCTTCCATGCAATGTTCAATTCTGTTCTAAAAAAACTTCTCTTAACCAGGACATTCCCCATTGCAAAGATATCTTCAGTTGTTGTTGACGATTGCACATCACGATAAAGACGTAGTGATAAAGAGCAAATGCTTAGCAAAAGTAATACCCCGAGATATAATTTTCGGTAGAATCTTCGTGTTCTATTAAGAATAAGAATTGTACTCCGGCGTTATAAAAAAAAGAAAATAAATATATAATAACAATTCTAGTATTACTTTTCCATCCTATAATTTCCGGGGAGGGTTATTAAAAATTGAAAGCAGGAAAATATTTTGTAAATAATATGATAAAGAAAATTATTTCCTAATATTCTCGAAGCTGTATGTAAATTATACATGAACCGCTAGAACCAAATACTTAACAACCACAATGCGGACTGATCGACCCGTCATCAGCTGGAATTGGCGCCGGTCGGACTGGCGTCGAGACGCCCCACCTGCAACGCCGCTACTCAGTTTGCATAACTCTTCATATCGCAAATATTTTGTGAATACGTCTTACGTATTTAATTATTCCGTACTACGTCGACCATATACGTTAATATATTATTATGCTCGATAAAACAGGTTCCAAGGCTTATATACCTACAATTTGTTGACGTTGCAAATAAATTATCAAGATTATACTTCTGGAGAACTATTGCGGGATTTCGTTATTAAATTAGTTTTATTTTGATTAACAAAACTCATCCGAAAAGCAGTGTAATTAAATTTTATTCCGCAGTGTGCTTTTTACTTTTTTTTATTATTAACGGATTGCTGTTTGTAAGACCCTTTAAACAAGCGCATTAATAAAATATTTACCATGCATATTCCATAACGGGGTTGTATAAAACGTACTGTGAAAATTTAATGCTTTATACCTACCTGAATACGTTTAAAGAACATAGTTGCAATTTTAATATTTTGATAATTAAATTATGTATCTTCAATTGATGGAAAGTTTAAAAAGAGCAAAACCCTTAAAATGGAAGAATTAAGTCATCGATTATTGTTTAGGTCAGTTATTATTTTTTTTTTTTTTGTTTTTTTGTTTAGCATGATCGGAGACGTATTCAATAGTAAGTATTTCAGTACAGGGAGCATTGATTCCAATTATCTCCTCTTTTTAATCAATAAAATGTATGTAAAGCTGTATTCTATTCTCCAATGGGACCTAACCCCATTGGTTAAAACTTTGACTGCTTTGCACCAATCACTATTTATAATATATTTGTATTCCAAAACACGTATATCAAAAATCACACAGCATGCAAAAGATAACCATTAAGATTGTTTCTTCCCAAGATGATTTGCAAACCATTTAAATGGAATTCGTAGGAAATTTGTAATTTCCCAGATTCTAATACCAAGTCAAGACATTCCTTAGGCAGTCCAACTTGGCACTCTAAGAAACTGAAATATTGGTAAATATAGTTTGGGTGTAAGCGATTTTTACGTTTTCGTATGACGGTATTTCTGCATGTTCAATGTTTTCCAAACAAGATAGTTATGCCGCTTAAGCGGCAATTACGTCATTTGGGAAATTGTGGATGATATTGAGTGATAATAAGCCGCCTTCCCCACAAATTGGTCAAGTTTTCTTCATTAATCGGGGGAATTGCGAACGTTCAGTTCATCAGCACTATATCTATCCGAATATGTACTTAAAAACACTGAATTGACGCCAAACGAAACTAACACTTCACTTTCTGCCATCTCAATGTTTTTAATTTTTTCAATAAATGGGTACGAATTGGAAACATGAAAATTTAGTTGTTGATACGACGGGTTGTAGAATTTCTCGCTTGGGCATTCAGAAATTACGTGACATGGAAACCTTAAAAGGCCGCATAGCTTTTCCCGGGTCATTAATTTTGGGAAGGCTATAAGTACAGGATTAGATTAAATGTACAGGGTGTACAACTAAGAAAAGAGGCCGGCCATAACTCAGAAACTATTTGAGATAGAACAGTGAAATAAAAAATCTTATGATAAACATGGCCAAGAGAAAATGCTGGAAATTATTTTCAATTTCCTACCATTGCCGCCAGAGGGCGTTTCACTGATTTCAATTTGAAATTCCCATTTTTTGGGCAATTTTCCTCAGTAAAGTATTTAAAAAAATATATTCGTTGTAAACTAGTGATCAATATGTAAAACTTTGTTTAATGAATTTTTTCGATTGCTGTCAACATAAAAGGAGGGGGAACTAAATTACGTGTTACTAGAAAAAATCGTGTAACTTCGAAACGGGTTGCTTAAATTTGTCAAAATTGGTCTCGATGAAAAGACAATACTTGATATTACCAAAAAAATTCAAAACCACAACAATTTCTTATCTCCGTCTACCAATAGAGGGCGCAGCTTGTTGAAGGAACAAAACGGTCGACTTTTCTAAAAAAATTCAAATGGTATCAAATATTTTTTTCACTGCTATTGGAAGGAAAATTAATAATTAATTAAAGAAAAATTATCTCAATAGCTCTTATAGTACCGAAGATATAATCAAAAATGTGTAATATAAGAGGCAACTTGAGGTATAAACAAATTGTAAGCTTAATATAAATAAAGTAGGCTATGAGAACTTTAATTTCTTTCAAAATTTCAGTGGTCCTGCAACAGTTGCATTTTGCATGCATTCAAAATATGCTGCAATGCTTCTCCATTGGAAATTTGCATTTTTGTTTATAATACAAGAACCGAAATACACTTAATGTCATTTTGTTATCTAGTTTACAGCTTTGACATAAAGTTTTCATTTTAAGCGTTTTCATTTGTTTATACCTCAAATTGTCTCTTATAGTATCACATTTTTGACTATAACTTTGGTACTATGAGAGCTATTGACATAATTTTTTTTTTATTATTCCCTTATTAATGTTCCCTCCAATAGCAGTGAAAAAAATATTTGGTACCATTTGAATTTTTTTAGAAAAGTCGACCGTTTTGTTCGTTCAAAAAGTTGCGCCCTCTATTGGTAGACGGAGATAAGAAATTGTTGTGGTTTCGGATCTTTTGGTAATATCAAGCATTCTCTTTACATCGAGACCAATCTTGACAAATTCAAGCAACCCATTTGGAAGTTACACGATTTTTTCTAGTAACACGTAATTTAGTTTCCCCTCCCCTTATTTTGACAGCAATTGTAAAAATTCATTAAACAAAGTTTTACATATTGATCACAATGAATATATTATTTTAAATACATTACTGAGGAAAATTGCCCACAAAATGGGAATTTCAAATTGAAATCAGTGAAACGCCCTCTGGCGGCAATGGTATGAAATTGAAAATAATTTCCAGCATTTTCTCTTGGCCACATTTATTATAAGATTTTTTATTTCACTGTTCTATCTCAAATAGTTTCCGAGTTATGGCCGGCCTCCTTTCTTAGTTGTACACCCTGTACAATGCACTTATACTTTTACTATTGGTAGTTTTTGCTGATTGAATTATTGTGATCAATGGCCAAAAGGGTTCCAGTTCTTCCATCTACGTCTAGAAATTTCCTATCTCGTTATTATCAATATCAATCAATCAAAGCTAAAATCACATATTAGATAAATTATACTAGCGATACTGCATAATTTATTAGGTTTTGTATGGCAATATCATTTTGTAACAGTAAACTAAAACAATATTATCAATAAGTGAAACTGAATATACCATTAACCTCAAAGCTTGAGAAACACGACAATTTAACCCTTCTTCTCATCATTCAAACGATGTCAGCAACATTACATCCCCTAAGGCAAAGCATTACAGTCGTTCAATTTTTGACTAATTTCGAACAAACTCGCTGTCAAATTCATAATTATGTCCCCCCGCACGTCCAAGAAAGGCAAAAATACAACGGATGTTATGCAGACTTTGGGGAAATCGACATTATATATTGGATAGTCGGCACCAGATATAGTCACGTGTCACTCTAAATTACCCAAATTTAGAAATACGTCATGTTGCAATTTTGCCTATAGCCTGAACTATAGTAGAAAAGCAGCAAAAGCTCCTACCATAATGAATTCAATTCATAGGTTATGTTGGTGTTATTTGTTGCATATTCTTACATACGTTATAAGGTTATAAGTTTGTATGTAATCATTATGTACAGTTGGAAGTAAACAAACTTATTTATTTTGATCGTTTTATTTCCACTTGGGGTCTAGTAAACAGGGTGCACCGCAAGGTCCTAAATCTTTATAATTTGCGCATCTGTGTCTATGGAAAATTACTGCACTGCCAGTATCACTTATTCGTCGATGAAATCTTTGAATCCAGTAAACTATAATCCGGATGCTACTTACTTAATTAAGTAGTTGTTAATGTGTTCTTATAGCACACGGCAAGTTAGACTCCACCACAGAACATAACATGCACCAATTTTGGGTTCATTGGCAATGAAGTAAATCCGCTGCATTCCTTCTTAGAAATCTTGCTAGTGGAACCTTATTTTCATGTTCTGCTTTCCTGGCATTTCTTCCTTGGGGACATTAAAGTCAAGAATTTATTCTGAACTGGCCTATAACAATTTTAGGAAGTTCAAAAAAAGTGCTACAAAATATTGAATTATTATCAAGTGTACGCATTACATGGTACAGTCGATAGGATGGTCTAACATCGAAGGTTTATTGAATTCTCTTTATAATAATTCATACATGACAAGCACAGTAGTTAAAAATCAAGTTTATGGTCGACATAGCCATTGTCTTACAGCAAATAGTAATTTACTCAAATATTGTAAATTGTTACTAAAAATCCTGAAAACCACATATTATTACTATTTTACTTCCCGAGTACGAAGTAAAAGGGAAGTATTGTACTAGTGTTAAAAAAAAAATTCACCTATGCAAATTTTTACATATCTTTGCGTTTCTGAATACGTAGATTCAAAATATGAAAAAAAAATTTCCGTCTGTCGTCTGTCGTCTGTAGTCTGTAGTCTGTCCGTACACATTCCTTGCAACGCTCTAAACTCAGAAACTATTAAAGTTATCGAAATGCGGTTTTCGCCAATGGATTGCATTCGGGCCAAGGGCGAAAATGCTGATATTGCCTTTGATGACGTAACTTACGGTATAAGCTAAAATGGCGGCACTCATTTTTTTTATAAGATAAAATTGCAGTTTCTTATGTAGTTGGAGTATTTTTTTCTGAAATCAGCAATATATATTGTGCTATATTTATTTTTTTATAAAGTGTTAATACGAGGAAAATCTTGTGGCAACTTGCCAGAATTATAGCTCAAAATTAGAAGCTATTTAGGAGCTTTCAAACCCCACAAGAATCAAATTGTGAGCTCGATCCCCTTCCTCATTGAAGGTGGGGAGGGGCTGAGAGAACGTTCACTCAGCCCCCCCCCCCACCTGTTAAAAATAACAGAACAGGGGAGAATAGGACATAGGCGCATAGTTATAAGACCTCTTTAGGAGCACTTAAATTAGTGTCGTTTCGAGCTCCACCTCTTACCTTAAAACAACCCCAAAACTAGTTGCGCTCAAGAGGTAACTCATAGAAAATACCATTAAATCTATAATTGCTTTAATGTATGCAGTTCCAGCATTAATAGGCCACAAAAATATGTAACAATTGATTTCCAAGTTGCAACCCCTTAGCAGGAAAACGACCCCTTGTGCCAAACGCGCAAGAGAGAATTATGTTAAATAATTGAGAAACGAATCATTTTATGACGGTGTATTATCTTTCGATTTAGGAGCTTTAGAAATATGTATAAAATGATTTTCGAGTTGTAACCCCTTAGCAGGAATACCACCCCTTGTGCCAAACACGCAAGAGAGAACTATGTTAAATAATCGAGAAACGAATCAGTTTATGACACAGAATCATCTTCCGATTTAAGAACTTACTAAATATGCACCAACTGACTTGCGAGTTGCAGCCCTTTAGCAGGAAAACCACCCCTTGTGCCAAACACGCAAGAGGGAACTAGGCATGTTAAATAATAGAAAAACGAATCATTTTATGAAGGTGTATTATTATTTTTATAATTACTCAGGAGGGTATTGTGATTTACTCTTTTAAAATATTTATACAAATATAGGTTATACATTTGCGACCGGTTTTATAAAAGCATAGTTAACCATATCGTCAACTAACAATGCGATCATTTGATTACGTGATCAAATTTGTTTTGCGCTGTATAAAACTTTTTATTAGTGTTGTTAACTGACTATACAGGGTGTTTCAGGAGGAAAAGTAAATATTTTAGGAGGTGGTAGTTTAGACGAATTACAACACAAAATTCCATATCAAATGCGTTCAATTTTTATTGAGCTGTTAGTATGTAACCCTAAGAAACAAATGGCAAATGGGACGCACAAAGTTGATTTTGAAAAATTCCACCACCAACTCAAAAATCTTGATAAGACCATGTGTAGCTCTTTCTGAGGTCGTCTTGCCGTTCTTTTATGAGGGCCGCACTATTCATAATCCGAACGATCAAATGGGCTCTTGGGTTTACTTTTTCTTTGTAGACTTCGCCTTTCAACCATCTCCACAGGTAAAAAACTAAAGGGATAAGGTCCGGGGACTTTGGAGGCCAAGAAACGTGACCATATCTACCGATCCATCTTCCGGGGAATGTTAGGTTTAGATGATGTCAAATGACGACTAGAATGTGCAGGAGTCCCGTCATGCTGGAAGAACATCCAATTCTTGTAGCGAAGGGAATTTCTTCCAATAATGCTGGAAACGGAGGTCAGTTTTTTATCGCTTCCTCTTCTCTGTGTTTAATTGTATAAGTTTATACCTAGAATAGTGTTTCCCTGCATTGCACCTTCATTGGTTTTGTCCTTTCCTAAAGGTTTTGAGGTTTTATTTAAAAAAGCACGTCCACAGTATCAACAAGTATGAACTTCAATGTGGAAAGTATCTAATGTTTTATTTTAGGCGTTATTTATAAATTTCGAATTGTCGGATTTGCAAAGCCTGTAAAATTGTTTTACTTCTTTTATGTACAAACCTTTGGAGTTAAATACGCGACGACAATAATTCTATGGCACAAGAAAGTATGGAGAATTTGGAAAAATTCCAAGCGCCGGTCCTGCGTGTTCATTAAGTAGGTCAGAATGAAAAATCGAATTAAGTGAAAGGTGGCCGTAAATCGATTGGTTAGAAGAAGTTTGATTACTAAGTAAAAAAGCTTCGTGAGCGTTTAGTGAACAAGACCAAATTTTTAATATTTTTAATATAGTTTTTTCATTCTTCACCTTAAGGAAGGATCTACAATAATTAAAACTTATTAACAACTAAATAAAAATTAGAAGTAGAATGTAGGTACATTAATATTATCGTAATCTAATAATAGTATAAGTGTTATACTTAACCTGAAAAGTGAGTTTCATTTAATTTAAATAGACGTTTAGTAATGGTAATGATAACCTATTCTATTTCATACCTTTTCTTTATATTATGTATAAAATGTATAATGTACCTAATGCGGAACTTTAGCGTACTTAAGATGCGTGGATTAGTGGAATCATGTTGTCATGTTGTTCGTATAATCAACATTATCCACGTTATAATTCTATACCATAATCCACTGCAGAACATTAAATTTGGCAATAACTAAAACGTGAATTGCTTAATTTCTTTCTGCTTGAATATCATGAAACACCTGGTACGTGTATGCGTAGTTGAAAAGGGTATGTGATGAATGAGGCGGCATATCTGTAAGTAAGGTTAGTCCTGCTGTCGACAAGAATCCACAACTATCTTGATTTACACGACCACTAAATTCCGCACTTATCTGACCACCACCGCCGACATTCCTTTGTTTCGCCACATTCGAAATTATATAAAATTGAATTGTTTTATTCAGGTTTCAGTTGCATACGTCTCCAATAATCGAGACATTTTTTTTACTGCATTCACAAAAAGTTGATGGAGCAATTACATTTTGTTGGCTTGCATGTTTCAAGTAGGTTTGGAAACTCCAATACGGAATAGAGTAGGTAGATATGATATTATATCATAATCACAAACTACAATTGCACGTTGCAGTGGATTTGAACTTCAGGTATTGTAAAGCAAATGGATAGATACATTTGCATTGTCTGCATTTGACGGTAAAGTTATAGAGCTAGTTATAAACAGAAGATGATGATGAGAAAATCAGAGTATCTAAAGCAAATACAGCGTTTATCTCCATTATAGGTATAAGCCAATTTCATTAAAATTCTATTTTTGGCCATTCCGATGTAAATTTCGTATAAGTATTCTCGTGTTTGCGAGATTATCTAAATGCGAATTTTTGTATACCGGCCACGCTATTGTGGACACGCTTTCTCTATTGATCTCAATAACAATTAAAACAACTACTATTATATAACTATTCCAATTAAAAGATATTAAAACAAAACAGTTACACTTCTTTCGCAAGACACTGAGTTTTTTCCCAGTAGGTCTTTACATGCTAAGTCGGGTCGATGGAAATGTTCCGAGAATATGGCAAAGAATCAAATTTTCAAAAAATCTTTGAGAACTTGACAACAAACGTAATACAGAGTGGTAATGAGGTCACTTTACGACGTTTTAAAGTAGATAAGGGAGCGCATATGTTTGATAATAGACATATAGTCGGAGATGGTGTTATGGTGTGGTGTGAAAAACAGTCAAAAAGTGTTAATACGAGCTGAAACGTTTATTTTAGAGTGACAGCAAAACTAATACTATGTATCGAATACACATGACAAACTGCGTTGTTAACATTACATACATCATGGCCATTACCTTGGAATATTAAAACATTAAAATTTTTATTTTAAATAAAATAATAATTTTTAAAATTTTGTAATTATAAGTTTAGTTATTATTTATTCATTCACACTTACAGTGGTACAACAATTAAATTTATGGAGGATAACATCTAACCATAAATTCATTTTTGAGAATCTTAAGATTAAACAAAATTATATTATCTAATATTTATGAGTAAAATTAAATTAATTTACATTAAAGAATTTTCGGACAATGTGACATGTTTGTAATAATAAGTTTAGTTATACTATTATTATTATTATTTGTTATGTGTATACTTTATTTAAAAATTTTAATTTAATGTTTAATATTAATTTGTTTATTTGATCAATTATTATTTTACATGTATAATTTTATTCTACAGTAGGTAATTAGTTTTGTTAAATTAATAATTTAATTTTAGTAATTAATTAAAGATCTAATAAAATTTGTGCCAGCAATTGCGGTTAAACAAATAGATCAATTAAGTAATTTTAGTTATTAGCTGAGCTTAAATAAGACTTTAATTAAAATCGTAGTAATTATGATATTACAAAAAAAATGACCTACAGTGAGTGCTCAAAGTCCCGGCCACGATTTATCGAGTGGTCTCCATTTCATAACCAAAACCCTCCATGTGC
This sequence comes from Pyrocoelia pectoralis, assembly GCA_036250285.1. Lineage (NCBI taxonomy): Eukaryota > Metazoa > Arthropoda > Insecta > Coleoptera > Lampyridae > Pyrocoelia > Pyrocoelia pectoralis. Next base: position 19,195,223 of record CM070076.1, on the reverse strand, counting down.
AACCATAAATAAAAATGTAATGTAGTGTATGTCAGTCGACAGGATCACTGCAATACAAAAATTGGGTGGTGCTCTATCGTGTTGAAACCACATTATAATGTGTAACCGGTCAGATAGGGCATGTATGGTCCAATTAAGATTCGCCCAACAATTTCGGCCCACATGTTGACTGAAAAGCGCTCCTGGTAACTTCTTGTACACATGGTATATATATTATTCTTGGGCTACACTTGACTATCCGCCAAGTGAAAATGTGTTCTCTATATGTATGCTGTATGTAAAATTAGAGTAGACATTTCCTATAAAATGCGTATGTTAGCTACAATTTCGACTAAATTGCTCGCCATATTACACGGGGGAGCACTGACGTTATGGCAAGTAATAATCTATACAGGGTATACCACGGAACCCGTTCATTAGAAGTTTCTGGGGTCCCTTATTAGTTATGAATTTGAAACTTTCAGGTTAAGGATAACCCATAGCCTTCTTTTGTTCTAAAATATTGTCGATGTTGTACAACTTCCGGAAAGACCGGAAATCGCCATTCATCTTCTTATTTTAAATGGAACCCCCTGTATATTATTGCATTTTTGGATTATACAATCGATTCTGAGTAACATTGTATTAGATTATCCTATACCTATCTTCAACTGTTTTTGAGATATTATGATTTTTTTGAAAAATTTGCGCTTTGCGGAGGGATGTTTAATAGCCCACCTTTTGCTCTTCTTTGAACGCAAAACATTCATACTTTACAAACACGAAGTAAAACCATAAGGGTTCACAAAATGCATTTTCAAACCTATCGCAGATTATACAGGGCGTTCAAAATTAGTGGCAAAGTTAAAAAACTTCAAACACCAAAAAGTCATTTTTTTCAAATGGAACACCCCGTATATTTTTACATATTTGGAAGGCTATTTAATTTACGCATCGATAAACTATAGGTATCCTTATACCTATCTTTAGCGGTTTTGTAGTTATTAACACTTTTATCTAATATTGATTAAAACTGCACTTAAAACCTATGCACATTTGAAAGCAGGCTGTGAGTATGACAACAGGAAAAACAATTACTTTTACAAAACGAATTTAATGATCTTATTTATACAACAAACAAATAAACATGACTTTAATGGATATAAAATAAATTCAAAATATCAGTATTGGAATATGCGTTAACTGCTTCCATTTTATAAAATTGTTTACTGTTTACCACCTGTTTGCTTTAATGAGCATGACATCCAGATAAACATTCGTTTGTCTAATCATACTAATAATAATAATAATAATAATAATAATACTTACTTGATTTCGATCCGTGCGGTTAGTTAACCAGGCTTGGCCTAAGTATCGATAAAAACCGAAGTATAATAATAATAATACCTTTTATTGAGAGCAAACTATTAAATTACATAAGATTGTTCAAAATACGTTAAAACTGCACACTTGTTCTCAAAAGAAGGCAGTTCAGGTGTCTACAAAAAAAGTAGAGACCTGTTCTTGCACTCAACCCTGTTAGACGTTCATTACTGTATTTTATTTTCGCATACTCACAGCCTACTTTCAAATGTGCATAGGTTTTGAGTGCAGTTTTAATCAATATTAGATAAAAAGTGTTAATAACTACAAAACCGCTAAAGATAGGTATAGGGATACCTATAGTTTATCGATGCGTAAATTAAATAGCCTTCCAAATATGTAAAAATATACGGGGTGTTCCATTTGAAAAAAATGACTTTTTGGTATTTGAAGTTTTTTAACTTTGCCACTAATTTTGAACGCCCTGTATAATCTGTGATAGGTTTGCAAATGCATTTTGTGAACCCTTATGGTTTTACTTCGTGTTTGTAAAGTATGAATGTTTTGCGTTCAAAGAAGAGCAAAAGGTGGGCTATTAAACATCCCTCCGCAAAGCGCATATTTTTCAAAAAAATCATAATATCTCAAAAACAGTTGAAGATAGGTATAGGATAATCTAATACAATGTTACGCAGAATCGATTGTATAATCGAAAAATGCAATAATATACAGGGGGTTCCATTTAAAATAAGAAGATGAATGGCGACTTCCGGTCCTTCCGGAAGTTGTACAACATCGACAATATTTTAGAACAAAAGAAGGCTATGGGTTATCCTTAACCTGAAAGTTTCAAATTCATAACTAATAAGGGACCCCAGAAACTTCTAATGAACGGGTTCCGTGGTATACCCTGTATAGAGATGGGCAGTGATCCCACGTTCGTAACTACCCGAATCCATACTGATTGACCTCAGTGAATTTCTCTGACTATTATAATGAAATGGTAAGTCCTTCCAGAAGCAACTCGATCAGGTTATAGTATGATTTCTTTTGAAATTAACCATAAGAGTGTTATACGAAGGGGTTATTGTAATCCCAGGGTAACGGATATTACTCTAGACGAAAGAAAAACCAAAAGATCATCCTTCTGAGGGACGTCTCTTGCGTGCCGTCGACTTGAACGAAATTGATCTTCTTACCAACTTTATGATGGGGTCATTTGAAATGGCATTACACAAGGAGAAGGAGAGTAAAGGGTTTTCGAGCTCCTCTGCTCTTCCAAAAATAAACTCAATCGGGGTATCCAGGTCAAAGCGGAGAAAGCAAATTGAGTCTTTTTCATTGAGAAAACCTATGCGAGAGCCCCACTAGCCTCAAAAAAGGTGTTTTATGGTTTATAACCGGTTCTTCCACCCAAATCCATCATAAGGTTAGATGGAACGTGATGTTTAACTATCGTCATGCAAAAGAGGGCTTCCTGGGACCATCTCGCAGCATATCCCGTTCACTGTTGCGACTACTTGTGGGTATACTTTCTGGGGCCACTGTAAACTATACACGCACATGCACCGTATGGGATTCGTTAAATCATCATGTTATAGAAGATGTTACACATACGACGAGACGATGCATCACATACTTTGGTGTCCCATACTTCTACAACTAAGACATTCATGTTCGATGTTGGGGGCATCCTGAACAAACATGGCTGCGAATACAACCGTTTCCCTTTCTAACATCCTCAGGTATATCTCTCGTGTGGGATGGATTGCGAAGCCGGGCGACCCTTATCAGGGAGGTAGCACAAAGCGCCTCCAGATATGAAAGCCTACGTGCGGGTGATTTTTGTCCATCCTCCCTTGTAATCCAAAATCGAGAAGGTACAATTTGTTCCTTTTCGCATATCACCCTCATCAAACAGAGCTGGTAGATACGGGGGTAGTTCATGTTGTTAGGAAATCATCTAATCCTTCTTTGCAACACAGATTCTTTGAAAGATAGTTGGTTGGATTAATGAACATTGGTGTATATTGAACTAGTAGGGCAGAGTTTATGATGACAATCCATTGATACCGTTAGTATCAATTCCCTGAACAAATAGGTATTGATTTTTTCGTTGCACACTATACTTACTACATTACACCAAAGTGCAATGGTCTTTGATTACACAGACCCTGTGTGTGTGTAGATCTTATCGACATTCGGTAAGGTAATCATTGTAATCAATCAATGAACATGGTTTGACATTGTACGACTTTCAACTTATTCCAACCACCTATGCCTTGAAGCTTAATAGTAGCTAGAGGTAGAAGTATTAGTAACTCAAAACATGTCGCCATATATCTGGTATGATGGCAAAGTGACTTGCAACGGAGGTAGGAATAACATTGAAACAGTCTCTGGAATAAGATCCTCGTTCATTTCGAAAAACCTATCTGATGGAATCATTAACCAATTTGTAAATAGTGCTCTTACAACATCCACCACAAGTTATACTCAATGTTACCAAGGTGTGTTCCAACTGCGTTTCGATCAGTGGCGGCTCATCAGGTGACGCAGGTGAAATGTTGCTTCACTAGCGATTTACGGATTGCATAACGCCCTTTTTAATATTAAATGTACATTATTGTGAAAGATAATTGTGTCTGTGTGTTTGTATAAATTCTGCGTCACTTATTTCTAAAGTCACGAGCCTCCACTGGTTTGTATGAGGGCGAAAATCATCTTCACATTCATCAATTCTTCCATGGTAAATTTACATTCTTCATTACTATTTTGAAGAATTTCGTCTTTTTTCAGAGTACACCTCGAAAGTATGGTGCATTACCATGAAGAAAATCCGTCTGGATTAGAAGATATTTTGAAGTAATTGCACATATGCGTTAGACATTGCAATTTTACTCCCATTCACGTGTTCAATTATTTCTATCCTTTCCACAACGGTAGCTTTCATTCTACGTTCTTTTTACGGCTTCTTTGAGCTTGCTTCACTTATACACACCTCATTGTGCTATAGTGTTCCTTCCAACTTCTCAATGTGTCTACAGCAGGATCTCTTTTAATTTCTTTGAAGACACATTTTTCAACACTAAATTGTTTCCACAACCCTTTATCCTATACCCAGGCCTTAATCGGTCAATGTCCTAATTAATTTCATTTTTAAAATCCTTTTGGCACTTTATCTTTTTGAGCTGCATAAGAAGAACTGATTCTTTGCCAAAGCTTCTTCATTGCAAAGTGAACGATAAACCGAACCAAATAACTTAATGCCGTATGCGTTGTACCTTCAATATGATTTATGGTGAAATTGTTAATCCAATATTATAAATTGTAAATCGCGAGTTAAGGTAAGCTTTAATTCATAGAAACTGATGCAACATGAGACTGTCACGTCGTTTTTACCGCTGATTAGATTATAAATATCATAATTAACTTTTAAGTACCTAACGAAGTATCTTTATGACAATTATGTGATATACTTAGCAATTCTAAACCATTTACTATGATTGTTTTTAATAATTATTGTTCTTACATAGCAGATTTCACCTACTGCTTTATCCAAGTGCGCCAATCTGAGTCCATAACTAATTATTATTTATACGAACATATGATTTCACGGGACGTTAGACTCAAAATGGATCATTCTCTTTTTCAACACATTCCCCTTGAATCGCACTTTGCCCAGGGATGCTGAACTGACATTATACCCCTTCCTTACATGATAGTTTAATTTTTCCAATCAGAAATGACTTGGTCTTCCTTGAAGGAGGACTGTCACGATGTTTCCACTGTCGAGACTGCTTTTTAATTCAGCATATCAGTGGAGCCATGTTTAGTCAACAGTAAAGTCACTAATTAGAATATTTAGTGACTTTAGTCAACAGTAACAAAACGCCAGGTGTTACCCATAACGAGAAAAAGACCACATAGGTACCTATACAGTATACAATATTCCTCATTGCAAGTTGATTATTCTTCGTAATTTAAACGACACATCTTTCATGACAACCTTTTACCTATATAAAATGAGCACTAAACTCAGCAAGTTTTCTATGGATGTGATTGCATCAAGCACTGTCACAAGCAGCTGAGGATTATTTTTGAATATATATAGACAAACTGCTGCTAAGTCATATAAAAAGAATCTTCGGTGCACAAGCAGTTGCATGCCTAGGCATAGGTAAAAAAATCGTAAATTTACATTGTGAGTATCTATAGGTGGTTTTGTTGTACACAGAAGGTGGAGATTTATTTCTGATGATTTTATTTGTGGTATGTAAAAGGCGACGACACTTCATGTTCAAACCATTTAATTTCGGTTAACTTGTGTGATGAATCGTTCGAGGTACACCAAAGATTAATCTCAGGCATGCGTTTTGTAAGTTATATCCTTCGGACAGCTTGATCCGTATACAACGTCGCCATAATTTAAATATGATATAACGAAATTCTCACACGCATTATTTGAATTTCCTTGTTTCAAATTGGGGAACGGTAGGGAAAGTGGCCACCTTACGGAAAAACCATTTTTTTCGATAAGAAAATATTGAAAAAAGTAAATGAAACTTTGTCATTAGTTAGCTTACTTATTTAGCTATATGGAAAAAAAAATAGTTCGACTTCATTACATTTGCTTAAAAAGATAACATAACTTTCCCGCAACCCTACCAAATGACCACTTTGCTCTCAGGAGTAGGGCTGGGTCGCCAGTTTGCCCGATACTTGTGAGCATTGCCATTTTATTAATTTATTTACGGTGATCTGATCACAAACAAACTCATTATCTTCTTCATCGCACCCAGAACAAGCCTCGTGTGCCCAAAGTACACATTCTGAGCACTTAATCCATCCTTCTGTTTCTCTTGACTTAGAAAAATACTCCCCACAGAACAAGCATTCAGTATCACTAACTTCACTGCCATCAATGTCATCAGAGTCGTCAAACAAAATACGATTAGTCGATGTCAATTTCTTTTTCCCTGCAACTTTTTTCTTCTTTGCTTCTTCCTTCGTTTTATCTTTCTTTTTTATTTTCAATTCTAGTTTTATTTTTTTGTCTTTCTTTTTCTTCTCTTTCTTCCTTCGCTGTTTGAACATCATTTTCGATGTCAAAACGACTGAAGATCCTTTCTTTCGGTTAGCTTTTCTTTTGGTATTGTTTGCTTTAGCGGTTGTCACAATATTCTGAGGGCTTTCTGCAAATGAAGGTGGACTACTAGTTAAGATGAATTTGTTAAAGCAGATGAGGTACTTGGAGTGGAGAGAGGGTTTACAGCAGATGATCTACTGGACTTGGCAAGTGGGCTTTCTGCTGATGAGGTAGCCGTTGAATTTTCACTGATGACAACAAATGCATTGTTGGGATCTCCAGAACCTACAGTGATTTTTGATGCACTGTTCTTGCCATAAAATAAGCCAACAGGAAGTGTAGCGTTGGATTGAGCATCCGTCGATCCGCAATCACTCTTAACTTCGTCTTCCTCTTCGCCTGAATCCTGTGTCTCTCGATTAACATCAGCTGGTGGGCATCCGATAGTTGGAGATATCTGTGGTCGCTTCTGCAGCGAAATCCACTTCAGTAAATACATTTCTGTTAATTGGGACTATCCCATATCTCCGAAAACCTTTTACGGCAATAGTCGGAATAGCTGCATACAAGAAAGCTTCCCCAAGAAGCGAGACACTTGAAATTGTGTTACAACCCTACCAGGGTTATTTCACAAGAATCTTTCCACCGCTTGAACATTGAATGACCCCATAAGAGATAAATCCAGTAACTGCAACTTATGGCTACAATGTGGTGGAAGTCAAACTACAGTGGTGGAATTATTCCTAACCTTTTCAATTAAATCAAAGTTCCTCGTGTCTGTAGCGTGTCCATCCAGTATTGGCAAACTCAGGAAATGCACAAACCATTGTGAAAATATTTCAGATTGCATCCACCCTGATCCATCTTTGAGTTCTTCTTTCATACGCTGCCTTGGAAATATGATAAAAGGGGGGATAACATTTCCCCCCGCTGACATGCAAATGAAAATGTAGAGAGAGTGCCCCTTTCGGTGTAGATGTAAGGGAGCCAACTTGCCGTGTACCTTTTAGTGCAAACACTTTGGAGGATTTCCCGTTTCATCGACATTGTAAACTCTATGAAGAGGAACTTTTAACCAAGTACACCAAACATCAACAAACGTCAGTATGATATTTATGGCGAACTATTCGAGTAGTCGAGGCATTTTCAGCTTCGTGGCAGCACCGTACTATGACAAAATAGCCAGTGGCCACTTTACCCGCTATGGTCACTTTGCCTATCCTTCCCCTTTTCGATTTTGATAGATTAGGATTAGGAAAATTCCTTTTTGATACAATGACTAATGTAATTTTTAAATTACAAGTTTTCATCCAACATTATCATTTCGAGCTTTCTGGCATACTTTTTTGTTATTGTTGGGCAATATCTAGGAATACCTGATTTCCACCTCTACACGCATCGCATCAAGTGCATATTAGCACTGCGCTGTCTGATTAAGTGAATTCCACTCTAAACCATGGATGTAAGCTAAACACGCTTATCTTAGGCTCTCCTAGGGTATTATTATCAATTTTAATAGAGATTGATAATAGTAGCTCATTATAAAAGCGATTTCTACACAGCAGCATCATTTTTGATTTGGGTGGGTTTATATGTAGCGCATGGGCTTTAGTAGACACAAGTTAATACTTTTAGTTGATTACACAACCTGTAGTCACGTTCTTAGTAGAGAATCAATAATATAGTTGTGTGTCATCACCGTACATACGAAGTTGTATAATTATGTTTTAACACGGATAACTGTATAGTGTATAATGAGAGTAAGATCGGGCTGCGAGTAGATCCTTGTGGCACTCCACAGGTGAAATGTATATACTTAATGGGATGTTTTGTTCCCATAATTTACAGCTTGTTTCAGGTCACATAGATAAAATTTGAAACTTTTTTTTTGGAATAATTATTTCTTTTTTTTATAAAACCGATAGTATTGAAATAGGCTTTCAGGAAAAAGTTGTACTGATTTCTATTGCCACATGTTACATAATTCAGTATTGTACTTTTTTGCTTTTTATCGTCTTACTTAATATTGAAGCACCTAACTACTATCAAAAGGTTTTACCTTTGGCAAATGTTTTCATGCCATATTATATCATCATGAATAACTTATTCATTTTTAAAATGGAACTGTGAGTAAAACAAATTTATAGCACAAGAAATAGTGTTCAATTGAGGAAAAGTTTGATTTTATATCCTTTTTAGGAAATACTAGAGAGAGAATGGTTGAATTCAATTTGGTAACATAAATTCAACAATGACAAGAGAAGGATAACGATTTAATAAACAACATGAATCTAATATTACGAAATTTAATAGCAACATCCTAATTACAGAAATAATAATCGCAAGCAATTAATGTTAGGTTTTCAAATCGAGCATTCTAGACAAACTACTGTTAATGTAGCGTCATAACTCGTTGTTGAGAAGTGTGGTGGAACGAACGCCAAGAGTACATATCTCTGGAGCCAAACGACTTACACAAACACTCAAAGTTTGTGGTCTGTAGATGATTTGGCAAACCTTGAGATAATTTGAAAGCGCCCGACTCGTCGAACTACGAAATTATTAACAAGTTAATGAACTTCATTATAAAACACAATTATCCCATGCACATATTGTATTTTCCATTTACGTTAATTACAAGATAAGTTACATTTTATTGAATTACATTACTTTGACATCTTTTATCACATCAATGCCAAAGTTTCCGCATAATCGAATCAATCTTGTCAATTCCTCTCCGGAATCGAACCATCTGACTATGTTAGAAATAATGCTATTTCCATTAAGTGGTGATGCTTCGTTTTTCACAAAAGTAATTTTCACGAACATTCACTATGATTATTACATTTTTAGTTCTATCATTGACTAAGAACCGTATTCAATAGTTCTACAAATCGAATACATCTTTTAATATTAACACAGTACTGAGTGACGATGTAACCTTTACAGTTTTACCTAGTTTAAGACCGAATTCCAATTGCAAAATGATCTCTCATTAATCTTAATTTCGAATAAGTCATTAAAATGTCCAAAATTTCTTTGCCAACGAAAGTGACTACAATTTTATTTAAAATTGGTTACAGGTTATAAACTGTTCATATTCCTTAAATATTTTTCTGTTTCTGTTCCGTTTCTGTTAAGTGTCATGGTGGAATGAATAGTGGTCCAGAGTACAGTAAATCTTTTCTAAATATCGCTAATAGAGAGTTCTGGACAAGATAATAACTAGAATTTGGATACTTACCGTGCAAATTCCTACCCCGGTGGTGTAAAGGTACCCGTGTTTACTTTTCGCCCGAGTAATAAATGTAATAACCATCTAAAGAAAATAAAGAATTCTCTTAGCCAAGGCAAAATTCTAATAAGCATGGTGCAATATGAGCGGAAACCCTACTAGATGCAGCAGTAACTGAACACGGACCTTGCCATCGAACTAAAGAGGCAAGAACAATTTGGAACAACCGACTAATGGAATGAAATGCGCTTATCAAGTTGCGTGTTGTTAGATATACAAATAGATATAACATATCGTAATTGACATAAATCTCATTGTAGATATATTTTATTACACAGGCAACCTTTAAAAGACCTTTACACAGTATCTCTAACTTAAAAAGATGAAAATTTCAGCTGAAGAAAAATGTATAAGTATGCAGTTGTATTGACTTTAGTCTTAATTCATTTATGTGTTCCTTTATAATGTTATCGTCTGTTATACCATCATCGTTTAACGTATGTAACAAACGTTTTGGCAAAATGTTCAAACACTAATTATAAAATGAATTTTGTATATCGTTAATCTTATATTATATAAGGTAATTAGTAAATTTTTTAGCAACAACTATAAACATAAACGAATCTGTCGTGTTAGACTCTGGATAGGTTAGGGCATCAATTTTGCGAATTTTCTGGAAGATCCTTCTTCGTAACTGCTCTTCGATATCCGCTTCCCATCTATATTGTCATATACTGTTTATCTTTTTTGGGGACAAAAGGGATTTTAACGACTCCCTTGTCGTTCTCGAATGATACGATGCTAAGTCTGGTGTTTCGATGAACTGCAATAATTTGGGCATACATTTTTGGGGATTAACATTGGCATCTCCCGCTCCACCTCTTAAATGTCCGATATTTCGGATATTGCATACCAAACTTAGCCTTTCCTTTAAACCTTACACTGTCTGGAGCAGAGAATGTCCAATGTTCATTTAATTGATAGCATTTGCAGCAAAAAAATCCGGGACATTCTCAATAATTGTAATTCAACTTATTATCTAGGTGTATATCATTTAAATAGTTTATTTTCATATTAAATAAAGGATTACATTCGTCATAATTTAGTTTTCTTGTAACTTTTCTTGGCATTGTTTTAAGTTAGTTCCTGAATCTATATTTATTATATATGTATATTACTCCACATTTGCAATACGTAATAACAAATCAAATTAAAATTATAAATAAATAAAATAAAAAAAAATAAAATAAGAATTAAAAAACTAAACAATGATTGTTGACAGAATGTTGTATTCAGATTATATTGTCCACTATATTGAGTAACTGTTAGTTTGATTCTATTTTCTGTGCTTTTGACAAAAAATCCAATGGATTTAAAATTAAATTGACGAGATCAATCAATAACACTCAACCTTCCCCATGAATATGTTAATGTTGAAATTAAAGTAAAGTTGGTAAATGAGTTAACATGTAAATAGTAGCGACTAGTTTCGATATAATCATATCATCTTCGGGCTTATAAGTACGAATAAAATTAGATGAAAAGGTTGAACTTAGCGTTTAAGTACTTACTTGCATAATAAATAGATTTTTATTTTAAGGGATTACATAATATTGACGTTGAAATGATGAGTAAAATATGAATGAGACGTCTCGGTAAACAATGAAAAGACGAATCTCACATAATTAAATGGAAGATAAATTAATAATACAGGCCATGCTGAAATAGGTTAAGGTAAGAAATAGGTAAAAAATTCGAATACTTACGGGAAAAACTCGGGAAACTAAATTAACAACATTGTACAAAGAGGTCGCAATTTAATTTTGGTGCTACCCCATTTGGTGATTCTAACCTCCTACTTCTACGTCGTCATTATGGACCCAACATACCTATGGATTTAGTTTCAGTATGAATAGCGAGGTAAAAAGGAATGTTTCCATCAGTACAATCTCGTTCTCTCTGTCCAATTTCATTAAAAAATTCCAAAAAATTTTATCGAACCATTCCAAAGAAACTAAATTTATCTCTTCCTGAACACGAGACCTTATGTTTTCTTTAGCTCTGAATTATTTTTGCAAATACATAAATCTCTAGTGGCAACTTTAGCATGCACGTTCTGCCTTTTACCGAATTTTTTCAGCTACTGCTTTTTGTTTCTTTTACTTCTAGCTCCAATTTAATCGGCAGATTTGTTAAAATAGCAGTTGTGCTAAATTTCCAGGCTTCTTTCATAGTATTGGTTCGCCTTTTAGCTTTAAAGACCGATAGTGATAGTAATGAACCGTTTGAATAGCAACTTCTTAGCGATCGAATTGTCCACAGCATTTTTACCTTTTGAAAATCCATTGTAAAAGTGTTGCGGCTAAAAGGGTAAATGGCAGATATCCTAAAGCCAGATTGTATTTAACTCTCAGAAGAATATTAACGAGTTATTCCAATATTCTTTATTAGGAGGAGTATCCTAAACAGTCTAAATACTTATTTGTTACGTTTCGCTGAATCGAGGCAGCTTCTTCAGACGAACGGAGAAAAATATGTTGTTTAAAAGAAAATTTCTAAAAATAATTACCATAATTGCAACTGTTTATTAATTCCAAAACAAAATTATTTCTTAAGAACAACACCTATGTCAAAACATCAGATGAAGCTATAGGAATTCGATGAAATAATAAAGTTATCATTGGAGCTAATTACCAACACGAAGCTCAACCAACATCAACGGAAAATTTCTGAAATAGCACCACAGCAGATCTTGTCGATTCAATTAGCAAATTTAATAAAGATGAGACAGCTGATGATGTTTAAAATGAAGTTCTGAAAGCATAGACTGATGCTACCAATACAGTGCCTACAGTGAAAGAAATGCAAAAAAATTGGGATTTACGTAAGTCAGATTCGAAATCAGATAGCTTAACTTAAGTTTACAGTAGATTATGGCAAAGCTATTTATACGGCAAGTTGTAACATCCAATCAGGTGCTTGGTTGAACACTCTTCCATCTCGAACTGTTGCAACCTTACTGGAAAACATTTTTTTCAGGATATCGATTGGTCTAAGACTAAGGGCCGAATTCAGAGACATCACTCACCCTTAATTTACACTCAACCTATACTCGAATCGACACTCATGCTCAATTTGGAATTCTGAAACAAGAAACACTCAAATAGACACTACAATTTTAGTGGATAATATGAGTTTATTTTGAGGGTTACTAGACATTCCCTACATTATTAACATCTATGAACCTCACATTTTTGTGTTTGAGGGTGTGTTCACTCACCCTTAAACAAGTCGCGATTTAAGTGTAAAAGGAGTGTAGTAGTAGTGACGTTTCTGAATTCGGCCCTAAGTTGTGATATATGTAAACCTCATTCATGCTTATGTGGTGCAAAAATGTCTGCAAAGGGTTCTCATGGACTCAGTTGTATGAAGAGTGCAGGACGTTTCCCTAGACATACTGAAATTAACAACATTGTCTGTCGGGTTCTGCAGACAATTAATATTCCGTCAAGTTTAGAACCACCAGGAATCTGCAGGGAGGATGGTAAGTGTGTTGATGGGATGACCAACATTCCTTGGAGTAGCGGTAAACATCTTGTTTGGGATAAACCGTAGTGGATACGGTAGCTCCATCCTACCTGTCACATTCAGCAAAGAACTGTGGATATGCGGGGAAAGTCGCAGCTAACAAAAAGAGGAACAAATACAGATCCGTGGTGGATGAGAATTACATTTTTGTCCCTATTGCAATAGAGACCTTAGGGCCTTGGTGCCCCTGGTGCGAAGAAGCCCTAACACTTCTGAATTTCATAGGGAAATTGATATGGAATAAAACTAGTGAAAAAATTCAAAATCCTATCTGCTTCAAAGGATCAGTAAGTATAGCATTGCAAAGGGGAAATGCCACATCTGTTATGGCAACTTTTAGACAGTCACTTTATTCAAAAATTAATGAAATTTTTTATATTCTCTAAGATATTTACTTATTTATTTATTTAATTTTTTTTGTTAACCAAAGTTATGTGAAATGTTTATAGCACTTGAATAAAACTAATTACAATAATTAATTATAATATATGAGTAATTAGCCAGTAATACAAAAAATTTAATTTATTTATGCCAGATTGTATATTCTGAGGAGTAATTAATCCAAAGCCCTTATAAGAAGAGTTTATTCTTGCCAATTTATTTCTGTGCAGTTACGTTAAAAGAAGGGCCATTGACCATATATGTGTATGTCCAAGGTCGACGTGCGGTTATAGTAAATAATAAATATATAAACGATAAAAACTTGTAAATATTAAAGTCGAAATCTATTACGCTACTTTGGCGTGCGTGACGTTTAGTTCTATCTGGTAGATATCAATCCCACAATTGCGAAAATTCAATTGGAGAAAGTGTCGTGATGAAAGGGCCATACTTAGATATTTTTGAACAGACAGGCATAATCAAGTTAAAATTAATCGTTAAAAGTGCCCATGACTCTATCTGTAACTTTGAATTTGAATTTGAACACTTATTGTGAAAAACTTTTTTTGTAAGAACTCTACCTACACATGTAAGAACCTATGATGTATAATAAGCATAACGTTTAAAGGATATTGAAACTCAAAACCTTCCCCATGGATGATTTTATTTTGTATTAATTAAAATAGTTATGTGATTGTAGCGACATGTTTCGATAAATTAATTATCATCCTCAGGTTACTTACTAAAAAATTGAAGGCATCAATGTTTGAGTGTAGCACAAAAATTAATACTTACAAGAATGGATGAATAAGATTAAATTAAATTAATATGAAAAAGAATGGAGTACATAATAACCAGTCAACTTCAAACGTCAAAGGGCCATAATAAAGTATAGTTTTTGACTAGTAATAAGAACGATAAAGCAAATTGACGTCATACTGCATAATACTATAAACGAAACCTTATTAGTTACACGCGTATAATAAACTCAACTAATTATAAGCTTAAACCAATCAAGTTATTAGAAATGCACCCCAAACTTGCAAACCCTATGTTAAGCTGGGTAAACTACCTAACAATTTGCAGATACACAAACTTATCACGCAAGGGGGACACGTTAGCGAATACGTTAGTGTATCTTCATTATGTATAATAATTATAGTCAAGGAACTAATAAAAACTTTGTATGTTATGAATAACTTTTAGGGAAAAAAACACGCGAAACTAACTGCATAGTTGTAATTTAGTTTGTGTGTTAATGTATTCTATATGGCGAAGGTAGAAATTTAATGCACCCACTATAGCGAAATATCACATCTAAATGCACTCGCTAATGATAGTAGAACAAGGAGCTTTTTGACTCCCCTATTTTGCAGCCATGCAAAATGCATATTCTCACGTAAACATTTAATTCATACCAGTTATCAGATGCATGCAAACTTGTCTTTCGTGAACTGTTTACAGGTATCCAAATACACTTATGAGTTGTCGCAGACCCCTAACATAACCGGATATGATATAAAATATTGATAAAGTTTACTGCGAAATTAGGTAACGAACAAAAAATTCACTACTTCAACGATGCAATCGAACGAAATGCATTTCAATTTGCCAAAAAAAAAAAAAAACGCAACCCCTCTATTTTACCCTTATTTAGAGAGATAGGGTTACAATGATTCATGATTTCCAAGAATTGTAATGAATCACAACATTAATTCTTAACGACAAGTTCATTTTTTAAAACGTTCAATCACTTGCAGCTGTTGAACCATTAATTAATAAAATGTTAAGGAAGGATGAATAACTTAACCATTTTGTGCTTGAATTTTTAACGAAGTTGCGAATACTTATTAGGCTAAATTTGATATATAAATGCGAATGTTTCATGCGGAGAAAATATAAGACACTTACGTTTCGCAAGGAAAGACGTTATAGTTGAATATTTCCAAATTTATTTTACCTCTATTTTTACGACGTTGTTAAGAGTCCTCTAGGACGATGTAGTCATGAAAAAAATATGAGTGTCTGTATCTTATAAAACTTAAGCAATTTTGTTGTACTTTTTATCCCTAATTCTTATTACGTAACTCAAGGCTGTATACCTCCCGCAATTTATAATTAACTTGTACTCTTGTTTAATTTAAACAAACAATATATATGCAAATGTGGCGTTACTTTTGCTTTTATAAGTTTGTATATCGATGTTTTACTAAATGTTAATAAGGTTTGCAAGTATCTGGAATAATTAAGTAAATTACTTTAGTTACAAATGAAATTGCTGAGCTTCGTGCTTATTCAACTTAACGATTGTTAAAAGTATTCATGACAATGATGGAGCTCATATTAATTTTTCAACTTTATATGTATCTAGGAAAAGAAAGTAAATAAGCGTAATAGTTTCAACGGTATAATCGAAAACAAAGTTCAGGTAAGTCAATACTCTTCAGTACTTGGCTTAATTTCCTAAAGGTCTTTGATAATTGTACGATGCTGTAACAACTGTTTCATACGTTTCGCTAAGTCCACTATTTTTCAATTCCTACTATTAGTTCACACTCTCCCTATATACACTATACAGGGCGTCTCGAAAAGATTCATCATAAATTATACCACATAGGTATTCTGGAGTCAAAATAGGTTAATTCAAGCTCACTCACCTATACATATACAAAAGTGCACCAAAAAAAATTACTGGGTGATTTAGTTAAAAATTTAAATAATTTTTTTGACATTACTGTAAAACGGTTTAACGTTAATTTATGAAAATTTATACGAAATACTAGTAGACGATAACCAATAAATAAAATTGGAAACAGTCGCAATCAATTATTTTCATTTATTATGGATTTTCAGAGGGGATCAACAACACCTCTTTTACCCCCCCCCCCCACCCTTCCCCCAATTTTTTTTAAAGGACTATACTTTAACAAAATATGGAACGCCAGTGGAATCAAACGTTTATTCTTAAACTTTGTATTCCTTTGTAAACATTTTAGTTTGGAAGATATAGCCATCCCGTAATAAATATTGAATATTTCAAATCAACATACAATATTAAAAACTTCTTTATTATTTACAAACAAACAAGATATTTACCTTAACTCACCAATTGTTCAATATGACCTCCTCCTTGCCGTATACAAGTTCTACATAACTTTTTTTGCGTGCACTTTTGTATATATGAGAGGTAAGTATGTGAAGTTCAATCAATCTATTTTTGACCCCAGAATATGTGGTATAATTTATGACCAATCATTTCAGGACACCCTGTATATTTATCTTGTTCAAATTTTCAATCGTTAAGCGACGTTAACAAAATTCTTGTTATCCATGCACTCAAGTTCAAATACATTTTTCAACACTTGTAGTATCTAGTAGTACACTTGATGTTAATACAGTTTTTTCAAAAAAATTTTAACCTAAGTAGAGATTGACTTAAAAAATGTTTTTCCCCTCAACTTCCCCATGCAATGAATTTTTAAGGACTCATTTTGCAGACAAAAAACGTCATGTTTTTGGGCGCCATTATTTTCTTGTCCGCAAACCTTTTTCATCCGTGCTGCAACAAGTGGTTCCTACGACATTAAGATGATTTTTTTCAATGAAGTGTAATTAGCGCTAGGTACTAACGTTGGCTTTGATCTTATTGAATACATACCTGGTCACAGCAAGGTGTACCAGTTTGCAGATGACACGTCATGTGTAACTGCTAATAACAGTTTAACAGGACTAAATGAGAATGTAAATGAAGTGGTCTCAGCAATGGATCGTTGGTGCCATCAAAACCATTTAGAGTTACATAAAAATAAAATAGTGCTACTGTTGTTTGGGCAGTCGGATCAGAACTTTCAGATAAAAATACAAAGTACAACAATAAAACAATGTACAGTTACTGAGTTTCTCGGGGTCATAATTGATAAAAATTTAGACTGGTAATTACAGACAAACTAGTCACAAAATTAAATAGAGCATGCTTCATGATCAGAAATATAAGGTGTGAAGTCAATACCTACGAATATTCCTTCTACTTTGCATACGTGCAAAGCATTATTTCCTATGGAATAATGTTTTGGTACGAGGCGAGTACGAGGTATATAATAACGAAAGAGTGTTTGTTGCCCAAAAAAGAATAATAAGAGTTATATTGCAGTGATCCAATAGAGAACATTGTAAACCTTACTTTAAAGAATTAAAATTAAAATAAAAAATTAAAAACAGTGCCATGTTTATATACAGGGTATATCACAGAATCCGTTCATTAGAAGTTTCTAGGGTCCCTTACTACTTATGAATTTGAAACATTCAGGTTAAGGATAACCCATAGCCTTCTTTTGTTCTAAAATATTGCCGATGTTGTACAACTTCCGGAAAGACCGGAAATCGTTTTGTAAAAGTAATTGTTTTTCCTGTTGTCATACTCACAGCCTACTTTCAAATGTGCATAAGTTTTAAGTGCAGTTTTAATCAATATTAGATAAAAAGTGTTAATAACTACAAAACCGCTAAAGATAGGTATAGGGATACCTATAGTTTATCGATGCGTAAATTAAATCGCTTTCCAAATATGTAAAAATATACGGGGTGTTCCATTTGCAAAAAATTACTTTTTGGTGTTTGAAGTTTTGTAACTTTGCCACTAATTTTGAACACCCTGTATAATCTGTGATAGGTTTGCAAATGCATTTTGTGAACCCTTATGGTTTTACTTCGTGTTTGTAAAGTATGAATGTTTTGCGTTCAAAGAAGAGCAAAAGGTGGGCTATTAAACATCCCTCCGCAAAGCGCAAATTTTTCAAAAAAATCATAATATCTCAAAAACAGTTATAGATAGGTACAGGATAATCTAATACAGATTAACGCAAAATCGATTGTATAATCCAAAAATGCAATAATATACAGGGTGTTCCATTTAAAATAAGAAGATGAATGGCGATTTCCGGTCTTTCCGGAAGTTGTACAACATCGGAAATATTTTAGAACAAAAGAAGGCTATGGGTTATCCTTAATCTGAAAGTTTCAAATTCATAAGTAGTAAGGGACCCCAGAAACTTCTAATGCACGGGTTCCGTGGTATACCCTGTATAAGTGAAGGATGGTTTTAATTTTGATTGCAAGTACCTATAATTTATATCTTATTTTGCAAGTTCAAGATAAGTACAGGAATTCTTAGATGTTTGCTGCTCTCGGGGCAGAGTGAGCCGGGGTAAAGTGGGCACTGCTAAAAAATTCAATTCAAAGAAGCTAAGTAGGTACCTCTGACTCAAGTGACAATAGGTGTTTTCTTTTTGCACGTTGTGGTAGACTTAAGTCAGCTCTGTCAATAACACACCATTCGTTTTATAAAAGTAATTTGACTCAGTTCTCAATAACCCTATTGGTTTTAAAAGCTTTATTTAAGTTTTATATTAAC
Source organism: Pyrocoelia pectoralis (assembly GCA_036250285.1). Taxonomy (NCBI): domain Eukaryota; kingdom Metazoa; phylum Arthropoda; class Insecta; order Coleoptera; family Lampyridae; genus Pyrocoelia; species Pyrocoelia pectoralis. Next base: position 19,176,218 of record CM070076.1, on the reverse strand, counting down.
CTGAGGCAGAAATGTCTTCTGACGCAAGGCACTTCAAATACGTGATTATTGTGACTTTACCTAACCCTGTGGCGGTGCAAAAAGAAAACACCTATTGAAGATGGTGATGCTCAGTGCCTGTACTGCTTAGAATTTTATTCAAAGGATGGGTTGCCCGTTCAACCTGTCACAAATGGGCCCATAATTCATGTGCTGGTATCGATAGTGAGGATGACGACAGTTTTAATTTGTGATTTGTCCAAAAACTAGTATTTTTATATTTTTTCATGTTTTGTTTTCATTCTAAACCATTAATAAATGTTTTTTGCATTAATTAGTTAGTCTAATTTAGTTTACAAAAAAATTGTTAAATTTATGCTATACCTACATCACGAAAGTTGGGACGTGCCCGTTCCGCCTCGTGATTGGAGAGAACAGTCTCTTTGTACATTTTTTTGAAGAATCGAAAAAAAACATATTTCCCATAATAGTGTAGATTTTAAACTTAGTGCAATGGTAACAAACCGTTTCAGCTTTCATGCAGCAAAAAATAGGTTTGATAAGGCGATATTGTAAGTATAAAAAATTTGTTTAAATCTTAAGATGCCCGATCCGCCCCATTTTCCCCTAGCTGTAAAAAAACATATGTTTTGAAATAGTATTATGTTTATTGTGTAAATGTTAGTTGTTTAGCTCGGCGCATAGGTTGCACTCGAGTGGGTAATGTATGTTTGTGTTTTGTGCTAATTGTGAATTTATTGTGTGTTTGCGTTTGGGTGTTAACATCTGCCTAACAAAACTGACTTTTGGCCATACGATGCTTGTTTATTTTTGGTTCCTTAAAATGATATGTCACAGGTAAGCCTAATAAGCTGCTGTTGAGGTTACACATTTTTGACTACGGCAAACAAACATACCTTAGAAATTTAAATCGTGAAATTTCCACATTTGTATACTAGTCTACTGTGCCTTTAAAAGGCATGCCACACGCGAAGTTGGTATACTTCCTTACATATCATTATATGTAATTACAACCGTAATGATTTAAATGAGCAGAACTATAGAGGAATTGTTATAGAAATAGAAAGAAAAGGCGAAACATACACAAAATCTAAACCGTTAAAGGGCGGTCACTGTTAAAAAAAAGAAGCAAGAATTTTTACCGCACGTCTAACGGTCGGACCTTATTCAATTTAAGAATAATTCCAAACAACCAACAATGAAAAAATTCACTGCAAAAATAATTGCAAGGTTTAATATGAAAATACAGTTTAATAAATTATTAACACAAAAAGATATGTAGAATTTTATGCTCTTGAGAGGGAGCAAAATAAGGGTGAATTCTAGGGTTTTTTTCATCCGAGGGCATCTTTCTTTTGATGTTCAAACGAGCAAGAAGCCTTGATTATAATAAAAGATGGAAGCGAAGGTAAACATTAACAAATAATGAAGTACTTATTATTTTTTAGCAGTGTCCGAGGCTCAAAACGTTTGTTAGTGCACACCTCGAGTACAGAGACGCTACAATCCCGTGGCTGCAAATAAAAGCAATAAATTATTCCACATAACATAAGCAAAAGGACTATGCAGGTTTCGCAATTATATTATACAAAGTAGTGACTGAAACTGATTCATAAAAAAGAGGCGCTATTGCTTAGACAACAAAAAGGTAAAATTTCGGAGTTTCAGGTAATGGATGAAGTGTAAATAAATCATGTAACCTAGTGTTTTATTTAATAAAGATCTACTTTAATGCAGAAAATATTCGTAGCGGCAATTAATAATTCTGTTTACTTTCCCTTTGGTTAATTTGTTGCGTCTACACTGATTACTTTCACCCCTTTATTCAAGATTTCGGTTCATTCTAATGCCGTTCTACCAAAACTAACAAATATGCAATTAATTTAAGCGACGGAAAATTATAATATACCTATACTAAAAGTCATGCCTATTTAATAATTCAATGCGAAGATTCCAATTTATGTTGGGCAAACGTTAATTATGGATTTCAAATTTTCAAACAAGTAATCTGGGACGCGTGAGATAAAGTGAAAAAGAATTCTGATAAGAAAATAATAAGAAACTGAATTTTTGTTACCTTATAAATTTATTGTGTTTGTATTCATTAGGTAACTGAAACATCATTGCTATCATTTGTCACGTCCTATAAAAATAACTGAAATTTATGTTTAGATGATTTTAGGACTTCAACAACTATAAGGTTGTAAATTTTAATGTTTCCCTTTATATGTAACTGTTAGCATTCTTGTCAGATTCAGTTTTATTGTTATTGTCACCATTTCACTTAAATTGAAATATTCTCGTAACTTTTTTATTGTAGGGTAGGTACTATATACTACAGTGTTGTTCTTACAACAATCTACTAATTTTTTCTCCATTGTCGTATAACGTCGGTGATAATAATCCTGTTATCATATAGAACGAATGTAATTAGGAAAATATTCTTGCCGGTGTGTACTTGTATGTGTAGAGTCTACGGATTTTACGTACACTTCTTAGAACATAGAAGCTCTCAAATCTCTAATGAAGATGTTTAAAACAAAATAATCTCCGAATCACTAAACCTTCCCCCAAAAATTGTTTATTCGACGTATAAAATTTAATGAAAGGTTAAAAAATTGAAGTTGATTAATTGTACAAAATTTAACGAACACAACGGTCAAACTACAACATGTTTTGACTGAAAGGTCATCATCAGGCTAAAAATTAAGTCTGTGAGCATCTTACTTACTAGGATTGGTTGATAATATTAAACTTTGAAATGGAGCGAATGATATAAAATTACATGAAATTCATTATTGATCAACACAGCCTCACTAATCCAGACAATCTTCCTCCAGCGCACAAACTGTTAACTCCGACTAATTCTACTTACGACAGTGATAGTCACTATGAAAATACTTTGACACAACTGAGCAACTTTTGCCTTGAATTTAGATTACGTGCATACATAAGCAAAAGTTTTAATTCAGGAGTAAAAATGATATTACCTATTGTATTAAATTTTTGGAAAATATTGTACTAAATGTTTGGAAAATTTTTATGGGGTATTTCACCAGTTCGAGACGTTGGCACTCAGCGATACGTCAGGGGATAATATTGTAATCCCTGTTATTTTCTAATCTATAATTAACTGAACTCTATCTATACCAAGTACTTCAAATATAAAAGAAAAGAAACTTTATGGTCAAGTGGATAAACACGAATCCAATAATCAAAACATTAGTTTCACTACTAAGTGCAGAAAGCGCAGTTGGAGTCCTCTTTGTCATATGACACCAAATGATCGGCAAAATGCAGTGAAATTCTATTTTTTACCAGGTACTTACTAATTTTAGTTCTCCTTTATACATAGGTTGTTTCTTTAGTTCTGGCAACAATAGTATGGAATCGAAATAAAAGTAGGGTTGGCAACTCTGTTTATTGTACGCGTACTTTAGGAACCTCCCTTCCATCCGAGCATATAAATTCGCCTTCCCCCTCCCCCTCCACACGTAACACTGAGCCGAAGGTTAGCACTTGAGATCTTGACGTCGCAGTATAACGTAGTATAATGTTTTCAAAGCAGGAGCAGAGAATCTGGTTGACAAATGAATGCGCTAAACCGCTAGAGGAAGAAATGCACGGCAGTGTCATCAAGGATTACGAGATGGTTGTGACCCAGATGAATTGCCGTACCGAACAGTGGCAAGGTGGATACAAGCCTTTAAAGGAGGACCCGAAAATACCTAGATCTGGTCATCCACCGGTTGGTGAGAATGACGTTCAGACTGCGTCTGAATTAGTGGAAGCGGATCCGAACTGCACTAAGAGGTAGTCGCAGATACTGAATTAGCACTTTTTACTCTGATGCATCGAATCCTTAAGATCCGTCTTAGGATGCGAAAAATTGTTTCACGATGAGTCCCACATGAGTTATCGGATATGCAGAAATTTCTACGATATGAAGCTGACTGTACACACTTGGAGTGCTATGAGAGGGACGGAGAACCCTTCGTACGACGCGATGCAGTATCATCACCTTTGATGAGACCTAGGCGAAAAGTTATGAACCATCGGAAGACCGTTACGAATGTGGAAACCATGCTAATCTTAGGCTACGATTGAGATGGTGTTATCTTAAAGCATGTCGTTCCCACACGGCAGACCGTCAATGCAGAGTAATATTGTTCGTTTCTGCAAAATAATCTGCGAGCAGCGCAGCGTTAAGAAGAACCCGACGACACTTCATGGATATTCCAGCCATCATTCTGCATGAAAATGCAAGGGTGCATGTGGTAGGAGCGGTGTCTGAAATTCCGAACAGTGAACTACATTCTGAGTGCAGTTGATCGGTGATCGTACCCCTAGGGATTAGGCAGTGCCGACGGCATTTGGCGGTTACCACATCGCTGGTGACTACATTGAAGGCCTCTAAAACTTACAACCTTGTATGTATGCTATGTATCCAGAAAATAAATAGATCGTCAATTATACTGAAACAATTGAATGGAGTTTTAATTAACCCTCATCTGAGGAACTTGTGGTGTCCTTCGAATTAGCCGGATACATTGTATGGATCCGGCTCGAATTATAAGTAAAACACTTGAAATGTTTAATTGTATTTATATATTGTATAAGCTTGATTTAATAATTGATTAATAAGTGAGTAAGAGAGTAAGAATCTCGTAATTATTGGAATAAGAATCCCGTAAATTATAGTTAAGACTCTCTCAAAAATTAGAGTACGAATCTCGTAAATATTGGGACTAAAAATCCCGTAAAATTTAACGTAAGAATCTGGTAAAAGTTAGAGTTCGAATCTTCCTGAAATGCATATTACACCGTATTTAATACATCCGTGCAAACAAAAAAGGGTGGAAAATACAATATTCTGATTGGTCGGAACTTAGATTCATGCAATGTGAGAACTAATCGGTAATATGTACTTAAGTATGATTCACGTTTTTAATAGGGTAGATTACAATTTATTGGTGGGTAATAATTTAAGAAATGTTATGGTTGACTAAATATGACCCTGTAATTGGCGGTGCTGTTGGGTAATAAATTAGTAAAGTAAAGTAAAGTAAAGTAAAGTGTAAAGTAAAGTAAAGTAAAGTAAAGTAAAGTAAAGTAAAGTAAAGTAAAGTAAAGTAAAGTAAAGTAAAGTAAAGTAAAGTAAAGTAAAGTAAAGTAAAGTAAAGTAAAGTAAAGTAAAGCAAAGTAAAGCAAAGTAAAGCAAAGTAAAGTAAAGTAAAAAGTAATAAGTAATAATTTTCAATTGCTTACATTTAGCACTATTAAATCTTTATATTTAACAAATTTTAACCGTGTCTTGCAGTTTTACAGGTACATAATATAACTTAAGACCTTATTTAATAGTACGTGGCAGGGCTTTCTTATGATGATTAGTGTAAGGTGTAGAATTGGAAAAAGTCTATTTAACTTTTTTATAGATTAAAAAAATCTACATTCGTAGGTACATGTTATTTGTTTTTATTTTACGTAATATAGCGTTAAGAAATATTGAAAATTAAGAGTGATACTTTGGTGCCATGGAATGGTTGACGGTTGGGTTTGACGTAAAAGCAATAGTTGTTTGTCTGTCAATGAGCATGACGAGAGTTTTATGAAAGGTTAGGATATTGTTTAGTGGAGAAAGGTGGCTTATTTCAGCATTTATTAAACTAGTTACCATTCGTTAAATGAAGTTATTTTATTTATTTAGTATTTAAAAGTTTACTTTTTTATTAAATTAATAACCTGTCAACAATTTCAAGGCATCACCGATTTTTAAGAAAGTGGAAATTTTTATTTGCCTAAATATTTGCTTTCTGAACAATTCAAAATAAAAATAAGAAACATCAGTAGATTGAGAATTTTTATCTCTACAAAAAAGTTGTATAGACTTTTTGTCTAAAATAATTAGGGAAGTAAATAATCGAATATTAAGATTTTTACATTGAAATCCCTATGGTACATCGACCAATTTTACACCCTGTATGATTTTTCTTATTCTAAAATCTAAATTGTTAGGCAAATTAGTGAAAAATTCCAGTTAAATATCATATTTTTTTTCTACACTACACTACAAGTACATACTTTATTTACACTAACTTTGGCGCAGAATTTTTATACCTATCGTACAAATTTTCCTACTTTAGCTTTCAAACCCTACATTTCAAACATAAACCGTTCTCCATTCCATATTTGACAGAACCTGTTATTAAATTAATAAAATGGTCTCAGAATATACATGGCTAATCTATCTCACATTTTCAACGTCTTGTTGCTAAAATCAACTTAGGGATGTTATTTTTTTGACAACATGTCGAATTCATGTGGAAGAATTCTATTCGTACGAAACAGAAGTTTCGAGTTGTAAAATTTGACAGTTATATAAAGGTAGGTAATACGTGTTTAGGCAAAAGAATCTTAAATTGCGGGGCCGTAAGATATGCTAATTGTAAAATAAAATTATTCGCGCAAACAGATAATTAGTTTCTTAGTTTAGAATTTTAAAATAACGAACTTGAAAGAAGTGAAAACGCGTAAACAAAAAAAGGAGAATTTTGATTAAAAATTAAAAATAAATCCGGGTTAGGTAGAAACAAGGTTTCAGTCTTACTTTTATGCGGTAATTTTGAAGACGGGAACAAGGCAAAAGCAAGATTTCTAGTATGAACATAAGTTTTCAGTAGGCCGCAGGATACAGGGAGCATACTGCATGAATTGGGGGACATTTCAATGCAAATGAGCGTGTCACGGCGCGTCACCGGCCGCCTGCTGCCATCAAACCCGCTATAAAGCCACAAATATGCCCGGAGTTGTCGCTACGTCTGCTACAACAGCTACGCTAACTTCAAGTTAGAGCTTAATGAGCTGTTTTCTGAATAATTGTATGCATTATCTGGTTACACAACTAGCTGAGAAGTTTTTAGCTGATTTCATAAAAGTTTATTACTAAATCATAACTTCCACTTTTTTACCGCAAATTGTTTGGCCTTATTAGATTTTATGATATGCAAGTCTATTACATGACTTAATTTCGTGCACGTCCTTCTGATACGTATAAGGACACATTAAGGTTAGAGCATCGATTCTATTTTATATTAAATTCAGCAGATGTGTTCGACAACCCGGTCTTATGGCACTGTGGACTGCTTCCTAACGTCTTACTATAGATGCTACTTTACGAAGGGTACACTTCCAACTACAGTTTTAACCCCTTTACATTTTACCTACACAGTTTTTAAATTTACGTGTACAAATGCCAAAATAAGCAAAGTTAGTATACTTACATTCTACTTAGATTAGTTTCAACCTCCTAATTCTAAGAAGTATGTGGTAATAATAACCGTTGTGAATGATACTGAAACTAGTGTGAAAAACCCTAGAGTTATCTACTATAATAAAATGGAACAATACTCGCTATCTACGTTCAAGTTAAAATTTAGATAAGAAAGCTCCAATTGTCACGTTCGCCCATAAAAATTAAAACAAATTCTCTACCATATTCAATACTAAATACAGAAACTAACAAGATTAGTTTCTGCTAATCAGGTAGTGAGATTTACTCAATGTTCCTGCTACCATCTTTTTGAGTATCAAATTCATTTAATGGATTTCTCCAAGCTAAGTTTAATAATTATTAGAAATTCCCTTAGGCCTATCTTGAATAGTCTAAAAGATAAACATTCTGCGATTTGCCATAATAGCAGGCGCCTGCATGGCGATTTGCATCATAAATCCAATAAGACTACTATTTGGATACAATACATGGATACATTAAGCCCCAATCAGGTTCACACACCTTAGAAAAATGCAGTTTTAATATAAAAGGCGAATTGAATGTAAACGAAAACTTTTCAGAACCGATTCATCGTGCAACAGAAATTACACAATTTAACAATGAGCGCACATTCATACATACGAAGAGCATAAAAAATCATAATTATAAATGTAAATTTCATCCCAAACTAAATCAATTTAATTCCATTCAGCCTGCATTCGCACTACTTCTACTCACCTCTGCTATTGTTTGGTCGCCTTTTACAACACGCAGTGGCCTTTCCTCTGACACTGAATTGGAAAAAATTGCCACGTAAAACGCTTATGCAAACCTTCGGAACTTCAGTATTCAAAATGCAGTCAATGTCATTAAGCAAGAGAGAAAGGAAAATGGGTACCTAGAAATGATCACCACTAAGTAGCCTCTCTCCGTATTTGATCAGAAACGAGACCCTAAGAAGGTCTACCACCTCATTGTGAATGTTGAGCCAATCAGAAACGTCACAATGATCCCTCAATGCAAAGGTTGCTGATACGAACAGCGGCCCAAAAGACAGAGAACACTGTAATATATCCTTTCTACAGGGCTTACCAACAAGAAGTTTGGTTTTCCGATTGGGGAAATCGAAACAATTGAGAGTTTTGACATTTCGTTTTTTATATATCAGTAGTAGAATCTTTGGCAATTGTTACAATGAATTCAATTTCGCTCTAAATCGCATTAAAATAATAAAAATCCCCTATGAAAATGGTGGATCTGTAAAAGTTACATTCCGTAAAATTCGTGATATTTTCGGTCAACATAATCATCCTTCTGAGACCGCTATTAAGAAATTGGTCAATAAATTTGACTCGTCAGGCTCGGTACATAATGTGCCAACCCCAACGCGTGGTTCGACCGCGTTGTTCAAGTGAAAACATTGCAGCCGTGAGCCGCAGTGTTGAAGATGATCCGAATTTGACAATTCCTCGACGTTCTCAACAATTAAGGTTATCCAAAATGACGAATTTTGCGTAATGATTTGGCTTTGAAGCCTTACAAGATTCAACTGGTGCAAGAATTGAAGCCGGCCGACCATTCACATCGCCGTAGATTCGCTGAATTCATTCAAGAACAACCCGCTGGTTTTCCTGAAAAAATCATTTTTTCAGACGAAGCCCATTTTCATTTGTCTGGACACGTCAACAAGCAAAATTGCCAGATTTGGGCTTCTGAAAATCCAAGAGCGATTGTTCAGACGCCTTTGCATACTCAACCTGTCACTGTATGGTGTGCTATCTGGTCTGGAGGCGTGATTGGGCCGTTTTTTTTCGAAAATTCGGCTGGAAATGCGGTTACGGTTAATGGTTTACGCTATCAAGAGATGTTAACAACTCAATTTTGGCCCACTATTGATGATATGGATATCACTGACATGTGGTTTCAACATGCCACAAGTCTCACAGCCACCGAAACAATTAAATTATTGCAAACCAAAGTTCTTGATCGCATCATTTCACGAAATTTAGCTGTTAATTGGCCGGCGCGATCATGTGATTTGACACCACTGGATAATTTTTTGTGGGGCTATGGTAAAGACAGAGTCTATACGGAGCCAATCGAATCGATTGCAGCCTTAAAACTAAAAATCCGTGACGTGATTAACAAAATAAACCAGCCAGTTTGCCAAAAAGTGATTGAACAATTTGATGAAAGAATCGACATTTGTTAGATATCATTTTTCATTTATAATTGCCAAACCTTACAGTTTCTAATACAATAAAAATTTGAATCATTTTGATCTAAATTCTTTGTTTTATTTTTTTTTTTTGTTGATAAACCCTATAGAATGAAGAAGAAAATCAAACTATTACTAGTGGAGTAGATGCACAATTACACAGAAAGGTGTATCAAAATGTCAAACTTGGAAGTTAGAATCACAATGTAGACCGCAAACAGGGTCCATCAAAGGATTTTGGAATTGAACATTTTTCTTTGGAGCGATAATATAGATATTGACCTGTACCTGAGACTCACTTCACAAATCAAAATTATCTTGATCTTGGGAAGGAGGTGGGTTTTCTCGTAAAATAGACTCCGGTAAATACCTAGATCGGCATGGTTGTCGATGAGAAACTAGCTGAAGGCGCAAAAGACCTGACGTATATTTACGGGCTGCTTGGTAAGCAATCCAAGCTCAGTCTTGAAAACAAACTGGTGCTGTACCATCAGGTGCTGAAATCTATGCGGAATTACGTGTATTAAAACACTCATGTAAGACTTTCAAAATAAAGTTCCGCATTGTCATATCCGAAACGAATGAATCCATCGCGACGTTGGATTCGCTCTATTTGCGGCCAAGCATAAAGACAGGTTCCACAAACATAAGAACCTCTAAGCCCAAGAATTATTATTTTTACCCAAAGAATTATTTTTTCGACCCCAGCTTTTTAATTATTTTGATCCCAAGAATTATTATATTAGCCCCCAAAATTATTATTTTAACACACAGAATCATTATTTTGGCCGCAAGATTTTAATCATTTTAGTTTCAAATACTTCTATAAAATAAGTAAATAAATAAAATCTTGGGGTAAAATAAAAAAATCTTGGAGTGAAATGAAGAAAATCTTTGGGCCAAAAGAATAATTATGTGGGTTAAATTAATAATTTTGAGAGCTAATATAATAATTCTTGGGACCAAAATAATTAAAAAGCTAACGTAGATAAAAAATAATTCTTGGGGTAAAAATAATAATTCTTGGGGTGAGAATGACAATTCTTAGGATGCACAAAATAATATCTCAAATATAAACTATAAGGGATTAAAATCACACCCTTCATTGAGGTATGATTGATGCTTTCATTTAATGCAGGAAGTAATTTGATATCGATACTAAATCCATTACTCATAAAATAATCTATGAGATTGGTGCAATTCATCAGAAAATACTGCTCCCTTTCTTAAAACGAAAGTACATCGAAAAGATAAGATAGACATTTCAAAACCTTACGTTACTTTTGAAGGCACTATTTTTTGATTGTTGTTGTTCTAACACAATAATCCCGATAGATAAAAGTATTGAAAGATAACCATTATCATCTGAATAAAAGCATCACACCTTCCTTGAAAATTATAGTTTCACTATGAACTTTTTGGTATTTGGGCTCTTGCTATGTTTTCTTTCCACGTCCAATGGAATTGCAAATCAATGTGGGACGGATTGTACGTTGGCTTCAGATTGTGTTTGTGCTTCAGTCAGTTCACCTATAGATAACTACACTACACCTCAGGTACGTACTACATTGTGTCGCTTCATTATTTTAAACTAAATCCCTTTACAGTTAATTGCGTTAACGTTTGACGAAAGTCCTAATGCTATTACTTACCAGAAATATCTAAGCAAACTTCTTTTAAACCGCGTGAACCCAGATGGTAACCCAATTTCGGCAACATTTTATATAACACATCAGTATACCGATTACACAATAGTGAATAGGTTATATAATGATGGATTCGAAATTGGTGCACATTCCGTAACGTATGTTTTACACGCTTTCAGCACCCTATAAACACTTTGCCTTATAGTAAGGGTCCAGTCGATTATTGGATGACAGCAACAGAGGAGCTTTTAGAGCAGGAGTTTGGAGATAACGTTAAAATTACCTCCAAGTTCGCTAATATACCGAGTGAGGAGATTTTGGGTGTTAGAACTCCGCATTTACAGCTTGTTGGTGACAAATCTTTCAAAGCTTTTACAAAGGTTGGCTTTACTTATGATAATTCCTGGACAGCACTCTCCCAAAATCCTGCGTTCCCTTTTACTGCGGAATATCGCACAACATTGCCATGCCAAATTGGGTCATGTCCAATTGAATCTTACCCACATTTCTGGGTGTTGCCTATTATAAATCTGAAAGGTATTTATAATAACGAATGTAACGCCATATTAGGTTGCATGGCGAGGTAAGTTACTGTATTTAGTGTACCTAATTGTTATAAATGTGTTCTTAGCGGTACTGCAGAAGAAGTCCGTGATTGGTTAATGGGAGAATTTAACAGAATTTATGAAAATAATAGGGCACCGATGACGCTCATGCTAAGTACTGCTTGGTTCCAGTCGTACGAAAACACATTTGAGGGTTTAGAATTGTAAGAATCCATTTCAAATATTATTCATATTCGGTTTTACCTTTTCAGATTTCTAAATGAACTGTCGGCCAAAAATGACGTATTTTTGGTTTCAGCCAGAGAAGTAGTAAATTGGGCACGAAATCCCGTTTCTTACCAATATTATCGAGTCGAGCACAACAAAAAAAACCAGGAATGTAAACCTCGCCCTTGTTTTCTGAAATTTGGTAACCAGGAGAGAATAATGCATTCCTGTGTTGATTGTCCACGTGTTTATCCATGGTTAAATATCCCGGATGGGAACAGCTTGTAAAACTATTGAAATTCGAATATCCGATATGGATGAGCACACAGGATGCATTCAAAGTTCTCAAAGTTGCCATTGGCTTTTTTTCAAAATTCTTGATCTGAATTTAAGGCAAAGAAATAATTTGTAAGGTCACGTTAATCCATAAATAATAAAGAAAGTTATATTTAAACTATGTGCTTTATTTCATATTATGGGAAACATTATTCATTTTTTGGAAAAACTACAGTCCACCTATTTTCAATTCATTTTTTCAAAATGCAAAATGGGTTGACATGAATTAGGGAAGTCTTCAATATACCCTACTTGATGTAAATACTTGAATCGGTGTATTTTTGAAAAAAATGTCCTTAAAATAAATTTTAAAAAAATTTTCTTTAGTGCTGTTTTAAAGAGAAAAAAATGCTGTATCGAATGGTGAGCTAAAAGTAATATCTTCTCATTTAAAAAAAAAATTGCGGAACGGCGTAACTCAGAAACAATTGCAGATCAGTGTATAGATAAAAATTACATAAACAACTTTTGTATTGAACAATTTTTCCTAAAATGAATATTAACGACAATAAATCGCCGTCTCCATACTTTTTAATAACCCTGTATATAATATTGCTATTGGATCACCTCTTCACCTTCCATATTTTGAGGATCTCGCCGTGCGAAATTTTGAATTTACAATAAGATAAATGGCATTTGTAACTGGGCATGTTTCGAAAATATAAATGAAATTTATGTAAGTAAGCAATATCGATTCTTTTAGTAAGATTGGCAGAATATCAAGTGAGAGAAAATTCGTGTATTGGGTGCAGTTAGGTATGCGGTATATTATGTATACTTGTAATATAAGGAAGTGATTTTGTATTCCTAGTATAAGAATAAGAATTACTTACTCTTGAAAGATACACATTATCTTATCCGTAGCTTATTTATTTATATTGTTATCAACATTTTCGACCAACACCTATTTTGTAACAAGTAGGAAATCCAATTCAATGCTCAAAACGATAAATAGCACTTGAAATGGCAGTGAGATTAGCGGAATTATAAGAAAAAATAGATGTTATTAATTGGCCACGTCTCCATACATCACTTATAGCATGGCTTTGCATCAATTTCCCAAAGCAAGTACGTATATGGATTATCGAATCGAAACAGGTTCTAAACTCAAAAAGTATGTGCATAATATATAAAATGTTGGGAAATTTGCAACAGTCTGACAGCAGCTTGCTGTGGGTTTTTATTAGTTTCAAGGTTTTTGAATTCATTTAGTAACCCATTATATCGGTTGACCATAGCTGTACGATGAGGTAATAGTGTCTTTATTGCGTATGTTGACTCCTTGAAGACTAGCACGATTAGGAAATTTTGAGTGCAAGGGGTGTAAATTATTGTTATCATTTTATCAAGCATGACCTTATGTGTATACGACCCCAGATGCCAAGTTCTGCGTCCTTCCATTCTCAGCCAACCACTTTGATTAAATTTATCCGAGATATGATCATATTTCCTGATTCCAAACACTGCATTCTATTCTTATCGATATTAGTTAGACAAGGGCCATACAAAACGTTGCAATAATTATTAAAGTGGCTGAGAACTAAAGACACACAACATTTTCTTTAAGTGACAATATTAAGAAAGTGCCGACTACTTTATAATAATCTTAAAGGCTCTTTGTAAGATTTTTTTGATATGATCTGTAAATCTAAGATTTGTATCAACTACCAGCCCCAAATTGCCAACATGATCTAATATCTCAACATTAACTCCTTTTATCTGTATTTTCAATGTATTTCAACTTCCATATCGCCCAACTACTAGCCAAAATTCTGACTGTTTTTCAGGAAAAACTCGTCGGATTGACGCTTAGTGCAAGAAAAAGTCTCATGCCTAGCATAAAGAACAAACCTTTCAGAACTTCCAGTGTGAACAGGGCTGTCCTGTAGGCTATAAAATTACCTTTACGTTTCCCAATTCATCAAGTACTAGAGTAATAGGTAACAAACACAGGTGCGAAAAGTTCGTCCAATTGCTGCAAATAATAAATTTTTTGGGCAGCGGTATATATACACAAAAACGTTGGAAATCTACCTCTTGGAATAGGGAAAGCTGCTGCAAATCGGCAATTGTGGAGATATTTCAGATGCAGTTGCAGATTTGCATTCCTCACGTTTAGATGCATCAGTGTGCGAAAAGTTCGTCCACTTGCTGCAAATAATAAATTTTTTGGGCAGCGGTATATGCTGCTGCAAATCGGCAATTGTGGAGATATTTCAGAAGTAGTTGCAGATTTGCATTCCTCACGTTTAGACGCATCAGTGTGCGAAAAGTTCGTCCACTTGCTGCAAATAATAAATTTTTTGGGCAGCGGTATATACCCAAAAACGTTGGAAATCTACCTCTTGGAAAAGGGAAAACTGCTGCAAATCGGCAATTGTGGAGATATTTCAGATGTAGTTGCAGATTTGCATTCCTCACGTTTAGACGCATCAGTGTGCGAAAAGTTCGTCCAGTTGCTGCAAATAATAAATTTTTTGGGCAGCGGTATATACCCAAAAACGTTGGAAATCTACCTCTTGGAATAGGGAAAGCTGCTGCAAATCGGCAATTGTGGAGATATTTCAGATGTAGTTGCAGATTTGCATTCCTCACGTTTAGACGCATCAGTGTGCGAAAAGTTCGTCCAGTTGCTGCAAATAATAAATTTTTTGGGCAGCAGTATATACCCAAAAACGTTGGAAATCTACCTCTTGGAATAGGGTAAGCTGCTGAAAATCGGCAATTGTGGAGATATTTTAGATGTAGTTGCAGATTTGCATTCCTCACGTTTAGACGCATCAGTGTACGAAAAGTTCGTCCAGTTGCTGCAAATAATAAATTTTTTGCGCAGCGGTATATACCCAAAAACGTTGGAAATCTACCTCTTGGAATAGGGAAAGCTGCTGCAAATCAGTAACAAACACCAATGTTGTCGAACTCGTATGGAGGCCTAAGTGCAACCTGGAACAAAAGGCAATGAGAAAACCGATGTTTTAGCCCCACTGGCTTCAAAACAGCTGTTTTTTGGTCCAGAGCCGGCTCTTCCACTGACAGAGTAAACTGTAAACAACTTAAGACGCACAAGCCTAGCATAAGGCTAGGTGGATAACTTGATATTAGACTGTCTTCATCTCGCAAGTTGGTGCATTTATCACAGAGCTACCCAGAAAAAATCTGCGACTACTTGTGCACATACTTTCCGGGAATTATATACTAAATCTAGCACATGCACCGCATAGGGTTGGTCGAATGTTACATAGACGACGAGGCGGCGCACCACATAGTGTGTGGGTTTCCCATACATGTCCAACTGAGACTATCCGTGTTAGGAGTATCCTGACCGGACATGATGACGATAGTGCCGCTTCCCATTCCAGCATCTTCAGGTTTAACTCACGTGTGGGATGGCATGAGCAACTTTGAGGGGTTGGACGACTCTAATCAGGAAGGTAGCACAAAGGTTCGATGTACACGTGAATGAATTTTACTTGGGATTTGGGAAAGCTGTATTTGTTTCAAACGAGCGAACTCTGGCAGTTCTCCGTAGCTATCGGCTAAACTTAACAAAAAAGAAGTGACATACACGTACCTATGCGCCTTTTTTAAATGATATTCTTATCATATCTCAGAAACGAAACAAAAACAGGAATTGTAAAATAATTTCACGAAATAGTCTGTAACGTTAGCAAGACTAAAAACGGTCACATAAATGTAGGTAGGTACGTCAATTATGGATGCAATTAATTTTGTTACATTATGTGCACGGTACTTGATTTGCGCATTTTCATAACTGGCCAGCGAAATTTATTCTGGCTGCCAATATCCGTCACACAATCCATCGGTTTTAATTGATGAACTTAAACAGACGTCAAGTAATAATAATCAGCACAAACTTCATTAATGGCTGTTTTCAATCCTAGTTTAGATATATATCGTACCGTTTATATTGGAAGGAAAATAATATATATTATTTTTTTTATTAATTATCGTTCTAGCACATATAGACTAAAGCATTAGATAGAGAGCACAATATAAAACGCAATAAATTGGTTGAACCGCTCGCTTTTAGGGTTGACAACGGGGAATAGCTTCATAGTTGACACTCATCCTTATTTAATACTCCTCCAGGTCTGCAATAACTCTCATGTTAATGTCCTTACTTCATTTTTGTAGAGAAGTTCTTATTTTAAAATTACGTGATGTCTTCAAAGAACTTTTTTAATGTTTTCGTTATCTTAAATTTCGTGAAAAATAAATAACCAAGCGCCGCTATTGAAATTTTCTTTTATAAAATCGGTCCGAATTTCGGCTGCCATGCACGTTACACAATAAGAAACTGTTGTGCAACTAGAGACAATTTTGTTATATATTTTCTACTGAATACGTAAATTGTTCAGCAGCACGGAAATGTGAAAAATGTTTGGGATGACAAAAAATGCCAAAGTTCCTAATAAACTGTCGTGGTGGTGGAAGGTGGCGACGCTAACAGAAACGTGGTCGAACTACTGATTATATTCACACTCAATAAACACGCATTTTTTAATGTCAAAGCTTTCTTTCTAATACTTCTTTAAAACCATTAGTTTTACATTTACAAAATTGTTTAGAAAAGAAATTACGTGTACCTACAATATATTTTAACTAGGGATTTAGAGCTTATAAGATTGTCGCTTATTTAGGCAGGAAAGTAAGTAATAAATCATGATGCTTTGTTTACGAGGAACATCTCGTAAGTCCGTTTATCTAATAAATTTTACTAATTTATTAAACCGTTTCTCTTCTGAAACTTTTCAATTCGGTAGAATGTATAAAAGCATCCCACAAACATTCGCTAACTGGGGTGAGCTTTAACTAATCAGCACTAAATTTCTCAATAAGCAGAAATTTAAAAACGACAAGTTATGGAAATAGGACTTATGCAAGATAATGGGTCTAAAATTATCTGCAGAATCCAAAACTGTCAAAATATACAGGGTCTTTCATTTGGAAAAATTGAGTTTTACGATATTTTTTGTAACAAAATTGAAATAAAAATTTAAAACACCCTGTATGTATCAAAATAAATACTTTTTATGAAATGTCCTACATCTGTTCAACAAATTAAATAACAATTGTTAAATTCGTCCGGATGTCTGTGTGTCTGTGCGTAGCGCCATGTTACAGGGTTTAGAAAACTGGAAATGGTGTCATCTTATAGGAAATTCTTTGCTGATTTCAAATCTCTGATAAATTTTTTGATCGCATCCCCCGTTCGCCGTCGGGAGGCCATTAAAGTCAAAATATACACCCTTTAATATCTCGAGAACGACACGTCCAATTACAAAAAGAAAAAAATATATTTCCTTTATGTTTTGAAACCTATTCACTCATGATACGGAAAGACCATCCTCACCCCCTTGGGGGATCGAGCGGGGATGAGTTTTGAATACTTAAATGGGAACACCTTTTTTATTGCAGTTTTGGATACTCCATAAAAACTTCTCAAATTGCAAATTTCACCCCAACTCCAACCCCTCTTTTGTAGGTGCGAAGGGGGAAATTGCATATGTCCGCAGAAAAACGATCTTTCTTTACCTTTTTTTGTGATTTACATATTGTCCGTCACTCTTCCCGCTCCCATCTCTCTTAAGGGTAGAATGAAAAACAATGACTCATTTGTGCAGAATCCGGGTGCCTGTGTCTGACGTGGGGGTGCCATAATTAGTTACAGATTTGAAATTGGTTGAAATTAGAATTCTAGGAGAATTCGCAACTTTTTATTTACTTGTTTAATTATAACTTTTACTGTGCTTAATTCACTCGAGAATGTATCGTTGTTTTTAAAAAAATTATCATAATATCCTAAATATCTCGAAAGCGATAAGATATTGAGATAGGACTTATTTATAGAAACATGACCTAAAATTAGGCGCAAAATCCAAAAATGTGAAAATATACAGGGTATTCCATTTAAAATAACCAATTTAATATCAACTTCCGGTATAACCATAAGTGCTGTTAAAATAATAATATTTTAGATGGATCGAAAAAAACCCTATGGGAAAGTTTCATAATTCTATCTTTGGTAATTTTTGAGAAACGTCTAATGACCGGTCGTCGTGAAAAGCACTGTATATGTATACCGAATATCCGTGAACGGTGAACCTGTTAGATGCGTGTATAGTTCCCTCTTCTTAATATCATGCTATAATTGTCTGATACTTCAGAGTAACAAACTAGAGTAAACGTAGCCGCGCAGATATGGATTGTGCGCTTAAGCGCGTTCTCTTGTTTTGCTCTACGAGGGCTAAGAATCTCTGGAATTGTATGAACTGCGTTAAAACGACCTTGCTGTATTCGATAGTGGGGAAAAAAAGGTAAAGGAATCGTGTTTCATTTGCCCGTCACCCCGGCCTACAAATGTAACGGAGGAGGGTTACTTAGGATTTCCAGAATCTCTGCAGCTAAAGGACTCTGATTATTTGGTTGGACATGTTTCTCATAGAAAATGTGTTTCTAAAAAAAATTAGGATCAGGGGGGTTTCTTTCAATCTACACCCCCTCCCCCCAGACCCCCTGGTGATGGTGGTACGCCAAAATCTTCAAAAACCTTCAGGTGGTACGCAGTTGCTAGAACGTTGGGAACCTCTGCCCTAGAGGATGACCAAAAATGTGACCATGGACCTGGATACAACTTACGTTAAACATCAAATCAAGAAGGCCAAACGAACGAAACGGCGCCTTACAAGTGCTTGTTTTAATCGTCAAGATGGCAAACAGACTTTTCCAAAACGATCGATCGAATTCCATGCCTTAGCGACAATGCCATTTTTTATGTGAGATTCTCGTCTTGAAGCCCTCTTGATCGAGATAGTCAGATCGCTTATTAGAGAATGCGAGTTGCGCATTGTGAGATTGAGATATTGCCGTATGATGATTCATGTCGTAATCCAATTCTGTTGGAGGTGGGACATTTCAGGTCATCAAATATAAACCAGGGATACATGTTATATCCTACCCTCAAGGATCACGATGTGGGGATGGTGCTAGTGCGATTCACTAATAATTAATCGATAACGACGAGTAGATGGAAATGTATGCTCGTTGAAAAAGTATTCCGGAGACTACAGGATCAAAGATAGAGAAAGGGAACAAAGCTGAAGAATTTAACCGCAGCATTCTACCCTTTATCCATTTTTAATGTCACCAACGTGATCGATGAGGTAATACACTACGGGCGG
Source organism: Pyrocoelia pectoralis (assembly GCA_036250285.1). Classification (NCBI taxonomy): domain Eukaryota; kingdom Metazoa; phylum Arthropoda; class Insecta; order Coleoptera; family Lampyridae; genus Pyrocoelia; species Pyrocoelia pectoralis. The sequence continues at coordinate 19,156,773 of CM070076.1, read as the reverse complement.
CTTCAGTGCTGTTCGGTACTCCAATTTTTCTTTATGCCAGCGATTCTAAATAAGTGCACCTACGAATTGTAACTGTTTGGCAAAGTTATCTCCAATCTTATTGAGCTCACCACCGATCGCGTGGGGTTCTTTACATCTAGCTATTTCATATAATACGTAGGTACGTTGTAAGAGGCAGACAGAGATTCTTTTATATTTTATTTTATTATATTATTGACGCTTCACTGTCATCTAATACCTTCGTACGTTTATTTAGAACTGTATCCATCATTCATACCGCAACTCGAATCCCGTGAATTGCAGTTAATACGGTAGGATCAACTCGATCGGGATTACCTGCAATTAAACTAGGTGTAGTATTTCTACAGGTACCGGGTAAACATAAAATCTCTATACATTTCTGTTAAATAATTGATAATTTTTTTCAGGTGTTCGCACAGAATGCTCACCATAGAAGTACGAATGGTCGTTGTTGGCGGTGTTGTAGCCTGTTTGCGTGGGATGTCCGTGATTACCTGAATAAATCATTCCCCGATAGATGGATTGGTCGTGGTTCACAAAGGTTGTGGGCCAAGAGCTAACTCTGTAAGATTTCTTTGCGTGGGGGTTTATCAAGTCGCAGGGGTACCAGGAACATACGGCAGTTGAAAAAAACGAATTACATACACAGCTTTGTTGAACAGCGTGTTTCGATCTGTGAAAGAACGGTGGCGGCTGTGCATTACAGTGACTCTATTACAAAATTAACAGTGACGACAAGCAGTGATTAGCTCCACCCATCCGCCATTAGGAGGCAAAATTTTGGGCGGGTTTCTATGTACTCAACGGTGATATCCTAACATCGTTCTAAATCCAAATAAAAATCACAGGCTGATCAAAGGTAAACACAGTCAGGCCGCCATTAAGATGCAAAATATACCACGGCCAATCAAAATCGATACATCGCTTGTCGCCACTGTTTGTAATAGAGTCACTGTACTGTGCATACCAATGAATAAATAGTGTCAGGAAGAAGCATATAGCAGACGGCTGTATATGTCAATGCGAGACGGAAATGCGGCCATGAAAGGCCAAGTTTGACTCACTTTGTTTATGTTATGTTGATGGTCGTTGCGTAGGCGTATACTTAGTTTTTGTTTAAATTTACATTTTAACGATAAATTAGTGGTGATTTTTGTTCTATTAGTGTGGAAATCACAATTCATGATTTCATATGGAAGTAGTTCAGATCATTTAATTTATGTAGAATTCATGATTCGTTAACACATAATTTGAGGTTAAAACATAGGCGTCTGTGTTGTTTCTAAGGGCTTAAAATTTTTTTCGCACGTTGATATAGTGTGTTTTATTGCTATAAATTACCTTTAAATAACCGTTTGTAGCCAAACAAGTAAAAAAAAAACAAAACTTAGTCTATACGAATGTATAAAAGTAGAAATCTATATTTTATTATTATTTTTCAAGTAAGTATCTTTTTGCGACAGCACACCACTGTGAAACAGGAAACAATCATCTGCCATATGCACAGGCCATCGCGGTCGCACGATAATATTGCAAATGCTTCTTCCTGACACTATTTATTCATTGGTGCATACACTTGGAGCGCCATCACGTAGAGATGTACTGATTTATGGTCCTAATGTGATACATGTTGCAGATATATGATAGATGATTAATAAATTTGCGTTTTCACAGAAATGTATAAAGACTTTGTGTTCACTCGGTGGTTGGACTAAAAGTCAATTAGACAGAAACTAATATTACAATTACAACAGAAATGATGTCATGAAAGATGGCGGGGGGGGGGGGGGGGGGGGGGGGGTATGTACAATATGCATCAGGGGGCACTATCATCTACATTATATTGCCGAAACCGCCATTTACAGCAATGCGTAGGTGAACTATTTGGAAGTTTGACACAATAAATGAACAGATTTAGACCATTTTGACTTATTCACATAATTGCCACAACAGTAAAAACGACATTAATTAATCGGTTAAACCTTAATTTTCAAAATTGTCAATCGATTAATGACAAAAGTGAGAGAGCTTTCATCAAGCGCCCATGGTTCAGTTTTTTTCTTACTCCCGGCTCTTCACATGGCTAAGATTGCGACTGAAGAGTTAGGGTAACTAGGAGTAGTTTGAACGTTGTTGTTTATTTTTCATATTTATCAACTACAAGTTTTGACACTACAAATACAAAACCATCAATAACCCTCAACATAACTTCACATAATGTAGTGTTGAATATGAGTTGAACCAAAAAGAAACAGTGATCTTGATGAATTTATGTCTATTATAATGCGGGTGTCGTATTGAGTAAGAGAAAGTGCGTTTTATGTTTTATGAATTAATATAATTTATGTCATACTAGCTTATTATTTCACCATAACAACTATTAAAACAAGAGACATTAATGACTAAATAACGCCCCTTTACATGACAACTGGATTTTACATAGCAACGGGCGTTATTTTTTATAAAGCTAGCTTATAACGCCCGCAAATGTAAAATATTATACCTCATCATCATCACCATAGATGCGGTTAAGGATGTTAAATGTCAGTCTATACTGATTTTATTGTTATCATCTGTTTTAATCAATCAACTTCTTGCAAGTACAACATAAAGTTATGAAAGCACCACGGGCGTTATGAACATAATGCCTACGGTCGACGTATATCCCTCGGGCTATACACTGTCGACCTTAGGCGTTATTTAGTTCATAACGCCCTAGATACCTTAATTACTATTATGTATAAGTTTGGGTTATTTAAATGACCTTAAATAGATGTGACGCTCACAATTCGTATAATCGTTTAAAACACCCTGGGGATATTTAAATAATTTGCAATTTTAGAGAGACGTTTGCTAAACTGTTATATAAAAACTTATTTGTTTGTACTGTTAAGGGCACTTTACGTTCAAATGTTTTATGTTAATCTTAAGAATGAATGATCAAATAGACAAAGTGGTAACAATAAAAATGGTTATTTATGTAAATTTCATAATAAAATGTTTGTGATGACTGTCCTGATTTTCTAAGGTGAATGACATACGGTTATTATTTATGAAAACATGACATGATTATTTATGTATGCAACTGTTAACTTATTGACATGGTCGACATGGAGTTTCTACTTGTTGAAAGTATTCCGTTTTATTACACAAAATATGTTGCGCAAACCGTTGGGTTTTACACGCTTATCGCTCAAATAGTTTTTTCAATGAACAGGAAACAATTTTATTCAAAACAAATTTCAACGTAATTTAAAAAAAACCTTGCGATAACACCATAAAAAAGAGATACTGAATAGATGAAATATTAGAAAGATCAAAAACTGAAACCAATGTGAAAAGAAAGTAATAGTAACCTTCGTCGAAGATATGTTAATTTAAAAAACTTAAAACCTTCCCCACATATATTTAATTTGATAAAAGCGACTATTTATCCCTTTCGTTAAATCTGAGGGAAACTAGGTAGTCGTTTTTATTAAAATGAATATACATAAATGGGAGATTTAAGTTTTCTAAATTAATATGTTTTCGTCGTAATATTCGCTGCATTTAGATCTTGTAACCAATATTAATGCATAAACGGGGGTACACGCGATTCTCGCGTTTTGCGCGCTTTAGGGGGGGGGGGGTATCTGTGATTGTAGGTTGTAATAGCTTTTGTTTTAAAATATCCCACCTTGTTGAGCTGGCGTAGTTGCTTGAAAAAAGAAAAAAAAATTACATTTTTGTACCATTTTCAGATTTTTGACCCTACTTAGCAAGTTATTAAAGTAACTAAAATAAAGGATTACAATTACTTACATTTGACGTAAAAATCACAAAAATGGGTTGATATTTGGTAAAGATATACGAATTCGTTCCTATACCTACTTATAGTAAATTTTTACCAATTATTTAAAAAAATGTAAAATGCAAACTTTTTGGAATAGATTTGAGACCAAAAATACATAATGGCCCTTTCACAATGTTACGAATGTAACGAAAATATAACAAATTCCGTGTCAACTTCATAAGGATAGTTTAGAATAATTTTGAATGTAAACGAACTCAATTTGGACACTGGCAGCTTTTTGGGAATACGAATGGCCTTAGGGAGAACGTTTTAACATTCATCTTTAACTATAGTAAAACTAAAAATACCATAAAACATAAAATGTACAAATAGAAGCTGGTCTAAAGTTGCATAACATCTGTTTTATAGAAAGACCTTCTCTACCTTAAACAGTTTCAAATTTTTGTTTATTTCACTAACTAAAGGCATCATTTACACGTATATGTACAGCAGTAAATATGGATTTTACTTCCTCTTAATTACAATATAAGTTGGATATTTAGAAGTATAGTCAAAGTATAGGTATTCTCTTTGGTATAGTGCTACGTAACAATACACTTGCCACCTACTTTCATCAATAGATATTAAGTTAAATATGTAGACAAAAACATTTTTCTCGGTGAAAACATACGACTATATATGTTACCTACAACATTGTCCATCGTTCAAAATCATTTTTCTCGGTGAAAACATACGACTATATATGTTACCTACGACATCGTCCATCGTTCAAAATCTCTAAATTCGAAATAAGCACACAAACATGTACATTTCGAAAGTTACCGAAAGAAGGTATCGGGACACATAAATTAGTCTACGATGAATGCTGCTACTACTTTTTACATCATTTTAACGATGAAAATGTTAACGCGAGGTATAATTGAATCATTTTTTATCATTTGAATAACTTTTCAACTTGAAATATTTAAATTTCCATGTTAGCGAGAAAAAGTTTCCGATACTTGTCATTTTGAAAATTTTCGCGACGGACAGACAAACTTTGCATGTTTACATTGTTTACACAAAATTTTCACCCAAAAATAAGCACAAATAGCGAATTCTATTTTATACGTAATCTCCATAAGGAAACTTTGAACGTATTTTCTAAGTAAAGAAAATAAATTTAGACACAAATACCGCTTGAATAAGATGACGGACTTTTATAGTAAAATGTTTAAAACTTACTTTGAAAAAAATTAGTGCAGATATTTACGTGGTTTGCTGGGGTGTCTATAATTGTAGCATTAATTTGTAGGTTATAAATTTCTAATAGCTTTGGTTTTAAAATATCACAGTGCACAGCAACACATACATATACACACCTTTCGGTTTCAATTAATTAGGAAAACTTCGTCTATAATTTAAAAAAATGAGTTTGAACTGTAGTGGAGCTCCCATCATCGAGGCATGGAGTCCTTGATACAGCAAGATCTGAAGTAGAGGGTAATATTATCATTAGTGCATTCCCATATAAAATAATGTTAAAAATTTCTATCAATGGCACAGGTTTATCGGGACACGTTACAAAAGCGGCGAGACTTTGTTTGAATCTTAGTATAATAGTAATAATAGTAATAGTGCGTGTCTCGCTGTTTTTAGTTTTCCAAAAGATCCAAATTTGTTACAGTTGTGGCTAACAAATATTCATCGCGCAAATTTTGTACCATTAAAAGATTCAGAGTTTTTTATAGAACATTTTGGGGAAAGATTTGTAATCCGCGTAATAAGTGCTACAAGGGAGGCCGGATCAATTATCTTATTGCCTAGACAGAATGGTAAATTATCTTACGATCCAGTGCCAACATTTTTTAAAAATCAGCCTAAATATTTCACAACACGGGCTCCTTCAAAAAGGAAACAGCCGGAGGAAAGGCTGGAGGAGCAAAAGAGACGAGAATTATTAAAGCTGACAGAACTAGAAGCGATTGACAAAATAGAATTTAAAGCAAAATTTGTTGATTGTGGTTGGAAGTGACAATGGGTTTCGCGTCCGATGAAAAAGTGTTCATTGTCGAATATAATTTTCGCTATGCTGCAAGAAACCTTTCCAGGACGAATCATTTCCTGTGGGACTCAGTTCCTCTACCCATCACATTCCCCCGATATGAGACCAACTGATGCTTACATGTGTGAGGAATTTTAAAGGAGGTGTCCAGATCCGCTCAAAACTGTGCCTGCATTAAGTCAGAAGATCGTCTCGTTTTTCAGGACCCTGAAGCAACCTATGTTCCAGAATATGTTTCAAAATTTGCGTGATCCTGCCTACAGCGCAATGGACCACATTTTCTCGATAACTAAATAATAACAATAACAGCAACATAGTTCCTGTACTGTATATTTGGGCGCATACTGTACCTTTGGGCATGCACTTTACAATTTTCTTGTTCAGGAGCTTATAGATTGCTTAGAGAAAGCTCTGTAATCACTATCCCTAATCCAAAACATATTCAAAGACTTTCCTTATAAAATTGTGATACATAACAATAATAATAATAATAATACTAATTTATTCTAAGAGACATGAATACAAATGTGGTGTAAGTGGACAGAAAAAACTTGTCTTCAATGATTTGCTAAATAATATTATTCATAGAGTAAAAACAACCAGATTAGGGAAAAGGAAAAAATAATCCCAAAGCGACAAGAGTCCGAAAACTAAAAACGGAATTCAAAAGAGGTCAAAAAAGAGAAAAAAGTGCCAAAGAAGAAACAGAAACAGAAAAACTAAAAAATTGAAGAGTTCAAAAACGTAATTTCAGTTAGATTTCTGGGTCATATTTATTTTTTGGTACGTCTTGTTAATTCTTTGAAGCTAAATTAGTACATTTAACTGAAGGATACCTACTTGGTTTTGTAGGCCACGTGTTTATTTATTACATTAGAACCAAATGCAATTGTTATTTTTCATTTTCTTAGAAATAAATAACACTATAACAATAACATCGAAATTTGCACGATGTTTTTTTGATGTTTCTGGTAAGCATTTTTAGTAATGGGATGACGCAGAGTGTAATAAACGCTGGAAAACACTAAGAATCATGTAATGATATTTGTTGTATTTCCTATAAGTGGAAAATGGGTAGTTTTTCTAATTACAAACACGTATAGCTTGGTTTTAATATACTTTACATGTAGCCATAAAGTATATCAGTCCAATCCAATCTGAAACTTTCTGTTTCCAATTTACAAGTTTTATTGCTTAAAACAAGAGTAACGCAGTAAGGCAACAAAAGGTACGTGGAAATAAGTAAATTGAAAAAGGTTAAATGTATTTTGTCACAGGATCTCTGCTGTAGTGTTGCGTTTGGGGAGCATGTTTTCCGTTTAAATAAAGTTGTACGTGCACGTAACGGTTAAGACGATGGCGATGTTGGAGAGAGGAAGGTCGTACGTGATACTTCCTTCTGAAAACGCAGTTACCAGTTTACGGTTCTATTGCATTTTAGTGAAATTTATTTTGAGAAAAGAAAAAGAATTCCTAAAGATGCCGATAAAATAAATCAAATTCTTTTTTTTCATCTTTTATTCGTTACTAAATGAGAAAAACACGTCTACATTCTACGTACTACGTTAACAGAACGTGCTCATTATTATGTACCTACTGCCTTATAAAAGAACATTTTGTTGGTGAAAATTAGCAATTTAAGCTGGCGTGTTGTTACTGTTTTAATGTAGCAATTAAGAAAACGTGGCTGCACAATATGTAGTCAATGAGGCATGTGTTTGGAATAATTTAAAAGGAGATATTTAAATCTAAATGTTATTGATCTTATCTAAAGCTTTGTTCCCTTTTCCGTTTTAAATTTAAGTTCGCAAAGCGGGTATGTACGGTTATGTAGGTATTATCAAAGTAAGTAAATCTTGCATTTTTAAATGTACAAAACATACCTACCCATAATAAAAAAAAACGGAAGCTCGACATCTTAAAATAAAAAGGATAATTAGAAATTGTGGTCCTTTATTAGAAAATACTTTTCATTAAATGTACTTTAAGATTTAATTAGAAGAAAGTATGTTGGATAAACTAGTACTTCGACAACGTACTTTCAGTGTGCAATGTACTTACTGGAGGTTTTGTTTGTAACTTTCTCGGCAAACTTTCTTTTCAATTTCAATATGGGACGACAGATAAAAGCAGTAAGAGTACACAAATCTCTTACTTCAATTTCTAGAGAATAATATCTTCGAAATTCTGTTCGACGACTGAATCTTCAACTTATTAGATAATGGATCTTAAAAAGAAGAGAACAACATTAAGTATATCGAACGTAGTAAGAATGTTGAGTACGCTCTATCAGAACATTGTACCTATATTATGTAAAATTACAACTAACGTGTAGCTATTTTCTATGTTCTTTATTTTTGTATTGTTTACACTTAACTTTTCTTCGAAAATGGAAAACTGTTTGCACGGTTACCAAATAACGATAACAATGGTAATAACGTTTTCGGATAAATTATATTATTAACCAATTTGTCTTGGTTTATAATTCATTTTAGTGAGGTTGAAATTAGAAAACGCACATTAATGTGGCACTAATCCACATGAATGTTTCCTACCGTAAACTACCCAGCAAACACACATATAAAATATACATACAACATATATAAATTGAAGTAAATACCCCTACATATGCTTTTTTTATCAAGTATGTAAGTATTCTTTAATAAAGTTATATAAACCGTATGTCACACAATTACGTATATTTTACATAATAGTATAGAAACTTACGGATATTCTGTATACAGAAATTCATATAATATATACATATAGATAATTACATATCACTTATGAAATTCATGTGCTGTCATATTTACATGATTATATTTATGTACGTTATATGTAAAATATTATATGTAATATTACTTATTTTTTATGTATGCCTTCTGTAAATATACTTAGAAATTATCATTACATATGGGCGAAAATAAAGTCCATTTCTATTTGCACCGCATAAGTAATCGCACGCGCGTGTTTTCTATAACGCCAAGAATTGTAGTTCACGTACCTTTAATATTTGATCCGTATCGACTAAAATGCGTCTAATTTATATAGAAAATAAATAATATAAAATAAATTAAATCCTGGTCATTTTTAACATAAAGTTAAAGATAGGTATAATTATTGAATAAGACCACTCAACGGTATAATCAAACAAAATTTAAACTAATAACGCGAAACAGCGCAAAGTTACGAAGTACGAAATAAAAAGAAGGGATGTTACAGATTAGCGCAGTGGTACAATGTCGGATTTCAGAATTTGCAACGCCCACCCGCAAACGTTCGAATCCGGTTAAAGGACACTTTTCAAGCAAGTATATCATAATAAACTGTCGGCTTTCAGTTCAGGTAAAAACAGGTTCGTGCAAGAATTAAGTTAAATATAATTAAAAGTACAGTTGCACGTAAAATGTAGTTTTTCCATTTTTTGTATGGAACTGCTTAAATAATTATTTACATTAAATAATTACATTATGCTCGAGTAGCTACCATTTTGGTCATCGCAACGCTTTTACAACTAATATTTTTTATGTAAATATTACATAAAATATACATAAAACGTATATAAATTCATGTAGAAGAATTTACATCTAATAGACATATATATTATTTTGAAAATTGCTGACATCCTGACATTAAATATCTCTTATTTTTCTTCCAGTTTTATATAAATCTAAAAGGCTCTTACATAATTTGTATGTATTTTATATATAAATGTGTTTGCTGGGGATACAGTATTATCTAAAATTTACTTACTTCCCATCACGATAGTGCAATGGGTGGTTACCTGTCCAAATTGATACATAAATTAAAGCTCTTTGACATAACTGTTGTCAGATCGTTGGACAGCCTTGATTACAAACGATGACTAACTTACTAAAACCTTAAAAGTTCGCTCTTGCTGTAATTGTAGATATATAATAGCAACTTTACATAAATTATGTTATTAACAGGCGGGAAGAATTGAGGGCTAAAGGGATCAGTTAACTCTCACTTTTATATATCACAAAGTGTATATTATTGTAACTGATGTGTTGATGCTAACATCCCCAAATACTATGCAGCCGTATTTGTTACATATTTTTGAGAAGTGTGAACTTATTATTTCGGTGTTATCATAGGAGCCCATGCAGGTAAAAGTAGCAATGTCAAGCCTGTATGGTTGGGCATAAATGCCAAGTGTGTTTATCGTTGGTTTATATTTTTTTTATGTTTACCTTCCCCGGCATGCGAGGCCTGATATATGATACCTTCCAACCGAGTGCAATCAGAATTATTTGCATGAGGTGCAAGGTGGTGATACTGCTCTTACGATATCTTCGGTATTATTTTATGATTGTTGATTTATTTGTACCATGCACTTTTTCCTTTCCGAATCAAAGATCAGTAATTGTACAAAGCTAGCGGTTTTGATTTCTATGTGCGCTTTCCTTAAAATTAAGTTTTGGATTCACACGGTTAAGTCACTAATGGTCATTAATTATTGGGGTCACGGGACCAGGACGTACATTAGGTACACAATGGTTCAACGTAAACAGGGCATATTATCCGATCATTGTTTTTGTTTATATTAGTCGCTTAATTTGAACATTGAATTTCGCAGTCCTTTAAGGATACATATTACATTGTTCCCCATAAATGCCCCTTTTTTATTCACATATCGTATTTATTCTCAGTTACTTCCTGGGGTTGGATAAAATAATGGAAACTCTGAAAATCAACAAAATATATTTTTTTACAAACGTCAAAAAATGACAAGGTTTGCGCACCGATAACAATACGCGAAGTGACCCTTTTTTTCACTTACCTACGTTACCATGACAGCATGCCCGAAATGAAGACGTCATGCGCGAAGTACGCATTGCACGCAAACTTGATGAGAATTTTGTAATTTAACGTTAAAATAATTGTCTTGACGTTTGTAGAAAAAATTTTGTTTGCAACTCGTGCGCGAAATACTTTTGGTGATCTCGACTATTTTTTTAACTCGGCTGCACCTCGTTAAAAAAATCAGTTCTCGATCACCAAAGTGGCATTTCGGGCACTAGATACAAAAATACAAATATGGTATAGGTCCACCTTTTGCGGCAATTACAGCTTCAATTCTCCGAGGTATTGATTTATACAAATTGTGAATTGTTTCCAAAGGAATTTTAGCCCATTCTTCGGTTAAAACACCCTCCAGTTCTTTTAGAGACGATGGCGGCGGAAATCGACTTCTTAATTGACGCTCTAAAATCGACCATAAATGCTCAATGATGTTGAGATGCTCAACTTCATTAGAATCTTCCTGGTGCCGTTCTTTAACAATTCCAGCTGTATGGATTGGGTCATTATCATCTTGAATGATGGCATTCCCCTCCGGAAACAGTTCTTGAACCATGGGATGAACTTGGTCCCCCCAAAATTCCTAAATAGTGTCGGCTGTTACTTCTTCCATGAAGGGAAGTCATTGGGCTGGCGGATTTCCAAGAAATAGCACCCCAGATCATCACAGAACCTCCGCCATGTTTGACAGTTGGGAGAAGGCAAAATCTTTAGTTTAACAGATACAGCCACCTTTTTAAAGGTCAAGATAACATTAATAAACATTACATTTTTACAGAGATATCAAGTTTACTGTTCAATTTCAATTAAGAACAGGAGAGATCTACCTAATGATATATTTAAGTGTTCAAAATGACCTCCTCCTTCCTGTTTGTTTGTTGAGTTTGTCTTAGGCGCATATTCCTGAAAATTGATCTCCATTTATGAGAAACTGGTACCTTACAAAAACAAGTGGACGCTTAACAAACCGTTCAAATGATGCTGAATTGAGCTGCTTCGCCCTTTCCATGTAACAGAAGTTCAAGAATTTCTTCCACAACAGCGTCCCAAACTCATGGGATTTTGTGGTTGGGTTTTGGAAGAATATAGAGGGGTCGTAAACTGGATCAAGACTATTTTATTTACAGAAGAATCGCTATTTAGTAGGGCCAATATTTCTCCCCAATAATTTGAAGGGAAAAAATTATTTATCTTTCTTACAAAACGATCTGCCTGTACGGTCCAGAGATCTTAGTCCAAGGGATTTTTATTTTGGGGGATTTGTGAAGGACTATTTTTATTCTACTTGCGTACAGGAAGGAATGATTATACCTACCTTTATGTTAAAAATGACCAGGATTTAATTTACTTTAATTTACTTTATATTACTTATTTTCTATATAAATTAGACACATTTTAGTCGATACGGATCTAATATTAAAGGTACGTGAAGTACAATTTTTGGCGTTATAGAAAACACACGCGTGCGATTACTTATGTGGCGCAAATAGAAACGGACTTTATTTTCGACCATATGTACCTAATGATAATTTCTAATTATATTTACAGAAGGCATACATAAAAAATATGTAATACTTCTTACACATAACATTTTGCATACATATAACGTACATAAATCTAATCATATAAATATGACAGCACATGAATTTCATGAGTTAATATGTAATTATCTGTATGTATATATTATATGAATTTCTGTAGAATATCCCTAAGTTTCTATACTATTCTCTAAAATATACGTAATGTGTGACATACGGTTTATATAACTTTATTAAAGAATACTTACATACTTTATATATAAAAAAGCATATGTAGGGGTATTTACTTCAATTTTATATACATTGTATGTATATTTTATATGTGTGTTCGCTGGGACCTATATTTACTAATTCACAGTTTTTATTCTAGAAGAACCGCAAAACATTTACAAAATAAAATGAATTGACTATAATTTAGTGTATTAAGGGATGTACTTCACTTGCAATGAAAAATACTGAAAGGGAACTAACGCACAATTAGGTAATTCTGTACTAAATATTCGCTCAATTTTGCAATTAGCAAAAGTAATTACCTATGTCGATTAAGAGTTAACTTTTATTTATCTCAACGAAAATTGATCAACAAATAGACACAACGTCATTGTCATTGTACATGTAATGTGGAATGTACGTACGCGATAATGAATGTTCAGGTTTCGTACAATCAGCAAAATAGGTCCACGCTAGAATAACCTCACATTATTCCCGCCCCACAAATGCTTTATTACAATGCCAAACTGGTAACATTACCGAGTGTATTATAGAAGCTATTACCACAATAAATACATTACGTTGTGCATATTACTAGGAGATCAAATTTAAATAGATGAATAAATAAATAAGGATTTAATAAAAGGGATCTACATTACACACATGATTAGAGATCGATTGGAAATTCAACCAAGCTTTTATAAAAGAATTGGGGATGTCTTTGACAACTCGATCTACTCCCTGTTTATTACATGAATGCAGACAACACAAAACTCAATAAAAAGAACTCGTTGGCATTCCTTGCAGCACTCCTCGAAAGCGTCCGAACATAAGTATTTTGATATGAATAACTATATTTTAAAAGTCAAAAAGTATTTCTTCTTTTCGAAAAAATATATATAAAAAGAGCTTAATAATTTTTCATAAAGCTAAATTTACTTTATGAACCAGTATATCAAAACCCAATTTATTTTTAAAGTAAAAGTATGGGTGGTATCAGAAAGAAGATTCTGTAGGAATACGAAAGCAGCAGGACAAGAAGCCGCGCACGTTCTGGCAGGATTTACTTTTATATAACAACTAACAGGCTTCGCTACGAACCTCTTTCTGAATACCGAATGCTTTCTTTAATGGAAATGTACATAAGATCATAAGCGGTGATCTTATATCAAAAAAAGTCCCGTTATTGCATAATCTTATTTGCCTTCAACAACTTTAGACTGACAATCAACCATTTTTAAAGCGTAAGAATCTCTTCACCGTTTTAATATCTATTTATTTACACACACAAATACAACTTCCATGTTGATGTAGCTGTTTCGTTTATTTACCATCATTAAACACGTAACAAAAGGAATAAATATAATGTGTAAATTATGTACTCCTCGCCTTTTATTAACGTCATAATTTTAAAGGAGATATGTATCAACATTAGGTAAATTGCTTTATAGTGTAGTGAATTACTAACAAAAACCTCTTCATTTGGGATTGTAATAAATAACATAAACTACATAAATTATATTCAATTTCTATTGCAATATTTTACTTTGCCTTTGTGTTTCGAAGTCGTGCAATATACGGCAGTTAATCTTGCTTAACGGGCGCCTATAGTGAAGTAATTATTTTCGTCAGGTACCTAAATGTTTAGGTACAAATTTCTTAAAATAAGATTTAACGCGTGACTTTTTTTATATAAGCCACGTAGATTTTGACGTGCGATATGTCACAATTTACACTGATCCAAAGAAAGTTGTACTCCTGCTACTTGTACTTTCGCTGCTTTGGAAAGCTGAGATATTTAGGGGTAATTTTGAATGATAAACTTAAATGGGAATTTCAAATTAAAAATGTAACAAGCTTTTTTATTTTCAAGAAGAAGGGTAAGCATTAAAATCTTCACGATGATATTATATGTTGCTATGGTGCAGTCCCACCTGCATTACTGTATTGTTGGGTGGGGGGCACCTTTCAATCTTTGTTAAACCCCATTAGGTCTGCACAAAATATCATAAGGGCGTCCCTTGCGGTATTTTCAACTTTGAGAAATTATTGTCACTCAATTAATAATAAATTTGTTATATTTCATATAAATAAATACTTTTAAAAGATACAGTGTGGTTTTTTGGAGGATTTAGTTAGACGTTTCCGGGAAAGTTTTATAGGTAGGTTTCTGAACATGCGTACTTAGGGGTTATTCTGGAATCCGAATTTTCAATTTTTTTTTTTTTTTTTTGGTAGCAGTTCCGGAAATACCGTGTTTTTTTGGAGGCTTTAGTTAGACGTTTCCGGGAAAGTTTTATAGGTAGGTTTCTGAACATGCGTACTTAGGGGTTATTCTGGAAACCGAATTTTCAATTTTTTTTTCAAAATGGTAGCACTTCCGGAAATGCCGGAAATAGCTGAAGTAACTTCGTTATTTTAAATGGCAACCACTTTTTTTATAGCATTTTTTGATCTACGTGAAATTTTAGTTCCTTTGATACCCACAAATCAATATCTAAAAGTTGTGGTTTTTAAGTTATTTTTATTTATTTAAAAAAAATGGCGGATGCAGACGGTACTTTTTTGGTATTACATGTTCCTATCCCTATCTTTAATAGTTTCTGACTTATGCCCATTTCATCGCATTGATATCTACCATTTTTTTCGAATTTTTTTTAGTAGTCGATCATGAATGGACCATGGCAATCGAATTTTGAACAAATCAAGTGATACTAATCCGTCATCCGTTATAGGTTAAGATAAGTTTTCCAATATAATCGAAAAAAATGGCCCGCAATGGTAAGACTCGTTGTTGAAAATGAGTTTAATATTATTAATGTAATCACTATATAATAACCGAAAGGTGTGTATATGTTTGTGTTGCTGTGCACTTTTCCGACAGTCGCCGAATCCGGACGAATGCGGATGTGATATTTTAAAACCAAAGCTATTATAAAATTATAACCTACAAATTAATGCTACAATAAATTATAGATACCCTGCAAACCACGTAAATATCTGCACTAATTTTTTTCAAAGTAAGTTTTAAACATTTTAGTATAAAAGTCCGTCATCTTATTCAAGCGGTATTTGTGTCTAAATATATTTTCTTTACTTAGAAAATACGTTCAAAGTTTCCTTATGGAGATTACGTGTAAAATAGAATTCGCTATTTGTGCTTATTTTTGGGTGAAAATTTTGTGTAAACATGCAAAGTTTGTCCGTCCGAGGTCCTTAACCCATTTCGAACATTCAAAATAATGCCAGAAAGTATTTTCGCGAAAATTTTCAAAATGACAAGTATCGGAAACTTTTTTTCGCTAACATGGAAATTTAATTATTTCAAGTTGAAAAGTTATTCTAATGATGAAAAATGATTCTATTATACCTCGCGTTAACATTTTCATCGTTAAAATGATGTAAAAAGTAGTAACAGCATTCATCGTAGACTAATTTATGTGTCCCGATACCTTCTTTCGGTAACTTTCGAAATGTAGATACATGTTTGTGTGCTTATTTCGAATTTAGAGATTCTGAACGATGGACGATGCTGTAGGTAACATATATAGTCGTATGTTTTCACCGAGAAAAATGTTTTTGTCTACATATTTAACTTAATATCTATTGATGAAAGTAGGTGGCAAGTGTATTGTTACGTTACACTATACCAAAGAGAATACCTATACTTTGACTATACTTCTAAATATACAACTTATATTGTAAATAAGAGGAAGTAAAATCCATATTTACTGCTGTACATATACGTGTAAATGATGCCTTTAGTTAGTGAAATAAACAAAAATTTGAAACTGTTTAAGGTAGAGAAGGTCTTTCTATAAAACAGATGTTATGGAACGTTAGACCAGCTTCTATTTGTACATTTTATGTTTTATGGTATTTTTAGTTTTACTACAGTTAAATATGAATGTTAAAACGTTCTCCCTAAGGCCATTCGTATTCCCAAAAAGCTGCCAGTGTCCAAATTGAGTTCTTTTACATTCAAAATTCATTCTAAACTATCCTTATGAAGTTCACACGGAATTTGTTATATTTTCGTTAATTTTTGGGCAAAGACTATGTGCAAAGACGTAATTAACATTGTGAAAGGGCCATTATGTATTTTTGGTTTCAAATCTATTCCAAAAAGTTTGCATTTTACATTTTTTTTTAATAATTGGTAAAAATTTATTATAAGTAGGTAGGAACGAATTCGTATATCTTTACCAAATATCAACCCATTTTTGTGATTTTTACGTCAAATGTAAGTAAATGTAATCCATTATTGTAGTTATTTTAATAACTTGCTAAATTACAAATACCTACAGGGTAAAAAATCTGAAAAGATACAAAAATGTAAATTTTTTTTCTTTTTTCAAGCAACTAAGCCAGCTCAACAAGGTGTGATATTTTAAAACAAAAGCTATTACAACCTACAATCACAGATATCCCCCCCCCCCCCAAAGCACGCAAAACGCGAAAATCGTGTGTACCCCCGTTTATAATTAATAAAATAAATATTACAATTTGATTCTCTATCAAATGCCATAGTAAGAAAATGGTCATTTCATTTTAGACTTTGAATGTTCCTAAATTTGGAGCCCCATAGGTGACGTCGTACGCAACATAACTTTTTTTTAAGTACATCAAAAGAAAGCCCTAGGTATTCTTCCTCTATTTTTATTTATTTATTTATTTATTTATTTATTTATTTTAATAGAAGTGCAATTAATACAAATTTTCTTACAAGTAATGCTTCTAGAATCTAAACTACTGTAACTATAATTTCTTAATCCTTCACCTCGACTATTGCACTCTAAAGGCTATATCCTCAGCATAGCTGTTTTTCAGGATAGACCATTATGCTTAATTAAACGCAAAATTAAATTTTGTAGTGGCAGAGAAAAAAAAAGTGAGAGGGAATAGTGCTTTAAAGAAGTTTGTGCATATCAATGCGGTGGTGAAAATTCGGTTGTCATAGCTACAACGGTTTCCAAGTAATTAATTCTTAAAGTACCGTCTGCATCCGCCATTTTGTTTAAATAAGTGAAAATAACTTAAAAACCATAACTTGTGATATTGACATGTCCGTATTAATAGAACTGAAATTTTATGTAGAATCCAAAATGCAATAAAATAGGAGTTCCTATTTAAAATAACTAAGTTACTAGCTACTTCCAGCATTTCCGGAAGCGCTGTCATTTTAAAAATATTTTACATCGATTCGGTTTTAGAGTAACCCCTAAGATTTTCAAAAACCCCTCTATAAAGGTTTCCCAGAAATGTCTAACTAAAGCTCCCAGAAAAACACCCTGTATACTGGTGTAACAACAGCAACAACACAATGTAACATTCGATTTTTATAAATGACACGGAGTCTAACTAACGAAAAAAATTTAGGCACTTCAAAATACACAACCACACAGTTTAAATATAATAAATAATGTACCTACCCTTGCAATTTTATGTACGCGTCTGTCACCAAAACTATTCCTTCAAGAAGCAAATGTAACAACAACAGAAGTGACGCCTTCCAGCACGAAAGGAATGCAATTCTGCTCCCTTAAAAATATAAAATTTCTAAGCAAACGACGCGACGTGTAAAGTAATTTATCCCTGAATTCTACCCGCCTGTTAATAACATAAATTATGTAAAGTAAACACATCTAACAAGATATGCAAAAGTTTCAACCGTAAATTAAAATAGGGATTACATCCGTATTGCTTAACAAAGCAAAATAGCTCAAACTACCAATCCTGTTTTCACTAATAAAACCCAATATAACAACATTTCTATTTTTTATTTTATCTTGTAAAGGTTAACTCATTTCTTTTCTATTACTGTAAACAGTATAATACGTAGAATAATGTGGAGTAAGCGACATGTCTGCTAGATGTCATCACCCTTTCTTAATTTTATATATTAAGTATGTAATATTAGAAAACTTTAGGGACGATATGTAAATAAGGTAAAAATTTTTTATTAAACTTGTTTTGATATTAAAGAGGAACTACATTATTAACATATCAGTTGTACAAAAACTTTGAAAATAAACTCGGCTAAGGACATATTTATTTCCAACACATATCAAACAAGTCTCAACTTGTAAAAAAAAAACTTTCCACATTTCAATTCAGTTCAGTTTGCTCATTATACAGGACTCCGTGTTAGTCGCAAAACTTTGCCAGTAAATTCAAAAGAAAAAATTCAGTTACCTAATATACTTATAGTTTATAAGCGACATTGATCTTTTTCATTGGAAATACGTGTTACGTCCCTAACATTTTTATCATTTTCTCACATATATTTTTAAACGTACTCTATTTATTCATGTAATGAACCAAAGAACTACTAGGAAGTAACTAATAGCAAAGAGTACTACTCATTGAGAATAGTATGGGAAAGCGGGTCTATTTCCCCACAACCCCTCACTCCGAATTTCAAATTGAAAATTTGCACAGAAATTGTGCTCATTTTGTGCTGAATTGTGCCGTTAAAATTTCGTTTTGTGCTTCACCCCTTCCAAAGATATCATTAATAAACTTTGGACGGTGTTGGGGAAATGCGAGCACCCCCCACTTCGAATTTCGAAATGAAATTTGCACACGAATTGTACTCGTTTTGTGCCGTGAAATTTCGTCTTGTGCTCTTTTCCTCCTAAAAGATATTAAGCGGGGTAGTGGAAGTGACAGCCCCATTGAACACAAATTACCATCATTAGTGCTCTCACTTTTCAATAGATATTACGGAAACTTACGGGTGAAGGTGTCGAAATGGAAGCCCTCTCTATCTGGAATTTGTAACGGGTTTCAATTTTTTACATACACTATATTTTGTACTCATTTATGCTGCATACTTTGATACTTCTATTCCTACTGTTCCCTAAGTAGACTATTAAGTTTGGTTGAGAGCATTCATTTCTCATAAAATTTTAACTTTGAGAATTCAAGTACTTAACATTAGTAACGACGAGACGAGACACCACATACTTTGTGACTGTCCCTTCCAGGGCGGCACCGGCGCCTGCAGCGCGCTTATTCGATTTGCGCCCCTCCAAACTTAAACCTCACGACACGCCACTGATCCTCAGGTCATCTTACGTCTGGGATGGCTAGAGTGATGTTGCGGGATCGAATGACTCTGGTCAGGAAGGTAGTACAAAGGGCCCAATTTGAGGCCTACGTACACGTGGACTATGTCCACCCTCCCATCTTAATCCTGAATCCAGAACCTTAATTCCATGGGGCTTACGTAGAAAAATAATTCCTCGAGAACTGTAACTTCCTCAGATATAGCATTGGTGCCTTATCCTTTGATATACCTTAATTTTTTTGGAAGCTGCGACACACATTTGCTCAAGGACAGTTGTGTGGTCACTCGTGGAACACCCTGTGTGCTGCATCTCCGGATGACGTCTATCAACAGTTACACGAGCTGTACGCTGCCACTCATTGAGCGCTGTTCTAAAGACTTAGAAATCGTTCCCGTATATTTTGCAGCATTTCAGGAGTACAGTATAACCGCTATATCCTGAGCTCACGCGATTACATTTCTTTTTACGTGAAGGCAGGCACCTCGAACATTTATTAAACTAAGGTTGAATTTGCATAAACTGATTTTATTAATTAGCACAAGAAAAAATTACCCCTTACAGTTTTTATTTAAAAATTTAAAGGTTGTTACCCTGTACCTAAGGGGTGAAACAATGTAGTCAAATACAGTAAAATTACCTAGCTTCTGTAAAAAAACAATTGATCTGTCCGAGCTTTTTTTAGTTTTTAAATGCCTCAAACTCTTTCCTCATTTTCCATTTTTGCAACTTCAATTTTGTTGTTGAAAATAAAAAAAACTAAAAAAAAACGGGTGCACTGAATTCAGAAAAGATAGACCTTTCAAATAAGGGGATCACTTGCCCCATCATCCCTATTTGTTGTTCTCACAGTGCTAAGGGATGAAATCATTTCAGGTTGAAAACCATGACAAAAGTTGTCCCCCTTCATACAAAAATTGACGTGTTTTTAGCATTTCTCAAAAAAAAATTTCTAGCCAGAAACCTGTCACCTTTTCGTTAGGCCACCCTGTATATATTACCTTGTTGTCTTTTATTTTATTTTGGGATATTAATGGGAAAACGTTGTTCGTTTTGTTTATACTTTTTTATTTGCGTTTATCTTGTTTTGTCTTCTTCCTTTTTACGTGTATTGTTCTGTATATATTGTGTAAATATTGTTCGAGGTTTACATTATTTTTTCCATTTTATCTCATTTTATTTTATTTGTATACGTTTGTGGGGTTTCTGTATGTTTATTGTTGTATTCTATTGTTATATGGGACTTTGTATGTTTGTAGGAATTTCAGTTTTTTTTGTTTTCTCTTTGTTTTTATTTTCCTTTATATTTATCTTTGCATTAAAAATTTTTGTTTCATTTGTTTTGTTTTGTTTCTATTGTGACTTATTTAATATTTTATATTTCATTTTATTATGGTTTTATTTACTATAGGACTGGTTGTTTTTTTATTTGATTCCTGTTTATATTTTGTTTTATTGTTAACATAGAAGATATCTGTTTTTGAGATTTATGATTTCTATTACTAATATTATTAAATATTTTCTAATTTTTTATTATAAGTGATATTGTTATTATCATTATTATTATTACCGGGTAGATGCACGAATGATGCCTTGGTGGATCAAAAAAAAGAAGGCCTACCGAAGGATAAGGCACCAATTCTATGCCTGAGGAATATCAGTTCTCGAGGAATTATTTTTCTACGTAAGCCCCATGGAATTAAGGTTGCTAATGTTAAGTACTTGAATTCTCAAAGTTAATATTTTATGAAAAATGAATGCTTAACGCATCTCACCCAACTTAATAGTCTACTTAGGGAACGGTAGGAATAGAAGTATTAAAGTATGCAGCATAAATGAGTAAAGATATATACAGGGTAGACCATTTTAAGTGATACACGCGAATATCTCGAAAAGGAGAATTTTTTTCAAAAAATGTTTTAGACGAAAGTTTTGTGGCTTTGAGGGGAAAGATGATGACATTATCAATTTAATTGTAGATGGCGCCACTTTAGAGATTTCATCATGGCGGCCATTTTTTTAAATGGGAGTTGATTTTTCTTTCCAAATGAAAGTTGTAGCTGGCCATAAGACGAATATAACAGTTTTTTGTTTTTCTTCATCGGATCATTTTTCAGTGAGGTACGGTGTTACAAAGTTTATAAATTAAGTAAAGTTTCCACCCCCATAGTATACGTATTTTGTAATTCTGCACCTCTCGCACTAATCAAATACTTCGAATAGTAAAAGGCAAGGGGACTCACGCTAATCAAGCACCCCAAAGGGATGAAAACCCCGTCACGTCCACTTCGTTCATCCTGGGTAATGCTAAGCAGGGAAAAATGCGTATCAATCAGCCTGGACCTGGTTGACTATCAAACAGAATCGGTCCAGATAACGGATAGGAACAACACAGAGACGGGAGAGAAATTCAGAGTGGTGTGGAGTTACAAAATACGTACACTATGGGAGGTGGAATTGTGGAAACTTTTACTTAATTTATAAACTTTGTAACACCGTAACTCAGTGAAAAATGATCCGATTACAAAAAACCAAAGACGATTGTATTCGTCTTATTGCTAACTACAACTTTCATTTGGAAAGAAAAATCAACTCCCATTTAAAAAAATGGCCGCCATGATGAAATCTCTAAAGTGGCGCCATCTACAATTAAATTGATAATGTCGTGAACTTTCCCCCTTAAAGCCACAAAATTTTCATCTGAAACATATTTTGAAAAAAATTCTCCTTTTCGAGATATTCGCGTGTATCACTTAAAATGGTCTACCCTGTATGTAAAAGATTGCGAACCGTTTCAATTACAAATTCCAGATAGAGAGGGCTTCCATTTCGACAACTTCACCCGTAAGTTTCCGTAAAGTAAAGGCGAGACCACTAATGATGGTAATTTGTGCGCAATGCGGCTGCTACTTCCACTGCCCCGCTTAATATCCTTTAGGAGAAAAAGAGCACAAAACGAAATTTAACGACACAAACCGAACACAATTCGTAGCAAATATTCATTTCGAAATTCGGTGGGGGGCGGGGTGCTGGGGAATGGTCCCCTAAAGTTGAATTGGCGATATCTCCGAAGGGGATGGAGCACAAAACGAAATTTTAACGGTCCAATTCAGAACAAAACGAGCACAATTCGTGTACAAATTTTTAGTTCGAATTACAGAGTGGGAAGTGCTTCATTTCCCCAGCACCGCCCATACTTTTGACGATACCGGCACAATTCAGCATATTATTGGTAACTAAGGTAACAAGTTATGGTGCTTTTCCCTCATCTCAAAACGTATGTTGTAACGTGTTTTATTTATTGACAATATTATGTATTAATAGGATGTTATTTTATGTGGAGTACTGTTGATGGAGCGGGTAATAGAAGGCAAGTCGTATGTGGGGTGTGGAAACATTTGAAGCACTGGTCGAAGAAAAATTAAGAAAGGAAAGCCTAAAATCCAAAACCAGCACCAAGCGAAAATTTACAGACGACAAAGATAGAAAGAAGGAGAAAGGAAAGAAATTCAGATCGAATGCATTCCCGGACCGCCATATGGGCCTTAACTTGAAACCTGGATTGAGTGCAATTACATCAAATAATGGTGGTACGAAAATTGTACAACATATTAGACCTTTCCGGTGCGACTTTTGTGAATTATTCTTTGAAAATGCTACAAATTGGAAATTATATATTGCAACGCTATCTAACGATTTTTTACCAAACTTAGAAATGAGAACTGTAAATCAAAATTGCTGTTTATAAACAAAATAATAATTTCTAATTTAATTTAATAAAATAATCAAAGTCTAAACTACGAGTTTTCTATGTGTGGTTACATCTTCACCGCAAGGGTTGGCTTTTTCTGTCTTTCGAATATCAGATTGCTGTGTAACTGTGGCGATAGTTCTTTTTTATTGGAGTATACTTTGCTTTATTATTACGAAACATTGTTTTAGTTTGGTTTTTTTTTGTTAGAGTTTTCCCAATCAAGGGAATTAACCTTTTCCCCCCCAAAAAAAAGATAATTAAGATCGTTTCAAGTGAGACGCGTGGAAAGAACCCCTTCCCTTCTCACTTTTGACGTCTTAAGTATTGTCAAAAATTTCATTTTTACTCCGTAAGGGTCGTCGACAATGAGAAAAATTTGTATTCCTCATTTAATAGCAGATGAGGTAGTATTTGCCTTTAACAATACTAAATCACCGTTTTTAACACGTAGAGTGCCATGGTGGGTCAACAGTGTCCACCATTTGAAGGGAAATAATTTGTCTCTACTGGCCACGGTGGGCTAATGTTGTCCACCACACATTTATACTGTTCCGGCCGTGGTGGCCAGCGTAGGTCCACTGGAGCCACACTAAACATATAGGAGGTGACTTACAATGCTTTTACCAATATTTTGATGTACTTGGTTTTTGTCCTGGTGGTCATTTGTTGTCCACCACCCTCAAAATATGAACACTGAATATTTATTGATGCTCTGACGTAACTATAACTTATTTTATGATTGATTATTGGTGACATGGTAAGTATAAAAAACACAAATATCCCCAAAATATTTATTTGTTTAATTTGAAACGTGGGTTTATAACATAGGTTAAACTCCTTGTGGCCGCGGTGGTCAACGCTATCCACCAACTTTGTTATTGTTTTTTGTTTAATTCAAGTGAATTATTCTGACACCGGTTGGGTTTTCTGCTATCTATGATCATTTTACACGATTATCAGCAAAAAAAAATGTTGGCCAGTAGGGACTGCCAAAATGACTTTACATGGTGGCACTCTACGTGTTAAATGATGATTTTATTCTTATTATCTGTTCTTCAGCTTTCCCTGACGTGTGGCTTCCCGTAGTTGAATTGTTCTTTATGGTCCAAATTGCACTTGTTCGGGGATGAATCGAACAGTATACGATCTGAACCATTCATGGTCTCACGTCACCGGTTGCAGGTCAATTGGTTCCCATTATCGTGCAAAACACGGCGTACTAATCCATGCGTTGGAAATGGTCCATCACTAATTTGTTTACCTTCGTGCGAGGTATGTTCTACACGGCTAGTGGTTCATTTTCATTACAGCTATAGTTCCTCTTTCTGTTCATAGGAAGGCGACTGCTGCACGCCACTATGTGACGTCCTTCCACAATTTGGAATAGTTAAGCTTCCACATCAACAGTGTTTGAACCTGCCATGTTTGTTCAGGTTGAGGATGATCGAGTAGAGTTTAACATTTCTAAACGCTTCTTTTTTTATCGTCGGCGTCGTCCCATTTCCGGTGCTGGCCTTTTGTCAACAACGTCGTAAGTGAAGCTGACAACTCGCAAAATGTTGTCAGAATTTACGATTGTAGTATGGCATAAGCCTATCAAACGCTGCGGCTCATTGATGTTCATGAGTTGCGAATAGTCGCCGTACCCTGTATTACATAAAGCTGGTGTTTTCCACACTAATACTTCATCCCTTTCACAATACGAGAAGTCACCAATTTTAACTTGAATAGGAGCATTTAAAGTATTAATCATGTTGGAAAAAAGGTCGTGTTTTTATTTTCAAATGAACGACTTTGCCGAATTTTCTCTCGCAATTTTTTATTGTAAAACTGAAAGCGTAAGAATTTCTCCGAAAGTTTATTTACTATTTATGTAATATAAAATTTAGGCATTCTGAAACTACCACTGAGTCCTTAGAGTAGCATAATAAAAAGTTCATCTATGGCGAATATTATGTGTCCTAAACATGACATCTAAAATCAATATAGATATACAAAACGGAAATTGGTACTGTAAACGTTAAATGTTACGAACCAAAAATCTATATCCATTAATCATAATTAGTAACATTATATTAGCCCCTGCTGTAAAATGAATATCATAAAATTTATATCATATCGAAGCGGCGCCCTCATCAGCCGTCCGATGTCCGTTTCAGTCCGTTAGTGGTCTCTTGCGTGTCGTGCATTAATCCTTTAGCGCCAAAACCCTTAGTTACTGTGAGCCAGAACCAATACAGAGCATATAGTTGGACTAAAATTGCCCAAAGTGTATGAGTATGATAAGCATCGCATTATCGTATATTTTTGTAAAAAGTAATGAACCCTTGTGTTTTATCTAAACTGGCGGTGGTTTTATATTGTAAATTGTCGATGCTACATTACCCTAAATTTATATCGCATTCATTTATTATTTAAGAAGGTTAGCTGGGAACTACGTGCAATAGAGATACCACGGATACTTTTAACGAACGCTTTGACATAGTCCAGTATACAGGGTGTTTTTTTGGTTAGACGTTTCTGGGAAGTTGTATAGGTAGGTTTCTGAAAATGTGTACTTGGGGGTTACTCTGAAAGCCGAATCGATCTAAAATAATTTCAAAATGGCAGCACTTCCGGAGATGCCGGAAGTAGCAACCAACTTCGTTATTTTAAATAGCAACCCCTATTTTTTATTGCATTTTTGGATTCTACGTGAAATTTCATAACTTTTGATACCAACATGTCAATATCTACAAGTTATGGTTTTTAAGTTATTTTCATTTATTTAAGAAAAATGGCGGATGCAGACGGTACTTTAAGAATTCATTACTTGAAAACGGTTGTAGCTATGGCAACCGAGTTTTCACAAGCGCATAGAGGAAGAATAGGGCTTTCTTTTGGTGTACTTAAAAAAAAGTTATGTTGCGTACGACGTCACCTATGAGGCTCCAAATTTAAGAAAATTCAAAGACTGAAAACTCAGATTTTTTAAATGAAATGACCATTTTCTTACTATTGCATTTGATAGAGAATAAAAATGGGCATATTTTGGTATTACATGTTCCTATCCCTATCTTTAATAGTTTCTTACTTATTCTCATTTCATCGCATTGATACCATTTTTTTCGAATTTTTTGTAGTAGTCGACCATGACATGGACCATGGCAATCGAATTTTGAACAAATCAAGTGATACTAAACCGTCACCTGTAATGGGTTCATAAGTTTTGGAATAATCGAAAAAAATGAAAAATGGCTCGCAATGATTTTACATATTAAGATTTTTGGAATCTAATTGTTATTTATGGTGAAATGAACAGAATCGCGTAACATGCCTGTCATACGTTCATTGACAGATATCCAGAAAGACCGCGTCCTAGTGAACGTACCATCCGAACACTGGAACGAAAGTGTTTGAATTTTGGAAGATTTGTACCACCTTACCTACAGCAAGAATTGTACGAATAGCTAATGTTAAGGAACCATGAATATTTTTGGGGAGCATTACTTGGTCAGACGAGACCAAATTTAGTAAAAATTTAATCGCCATTTCGCCACTTTCAAGAGTGCTGGAGTTTTATTGTACTTTGTGCGTTTAAAAATAACAATATTTTGTGTTTCCACATTTATCCAGAAAATTTGAATACACAACTTTATTTGGAAATTTTACGCAATATTGTTGTTCCTACTGAATCACAAGTCATACAATACTCCACACGAGAACATTCACGAAAAAGAGTTTGTGTTTGGAACATGAAGGCGCTCATTTTGAGCATGTGTTGAAGAAAACAAGGTTTTAAAATGATTTGAAACTAACAGGTGACGGATTGATTGGTTTAAAATTCGTTTGCCATAAGGTCATGGCCAACTACTAAAAAATCCGAAAAAAATGGTATCATTGCAATGAAATGGGAATAAGTCAGAAACTATCTAAAAATAGGGATAGGAACATGTAATACCAAAATATGCCCATTTTGATTCTCTATAAAATGTATGGGTAAGAAAATGGTCATTTCATTTAAAAAAACTGAGTTTTCAGTCTTTGAATTTTCTTAAATTTGGAGCCTCATAGGTGACGTCGTATGCAACATAACTTTTTTTTAAGTACACCAAAAGAAAGCCCTATTCTTCCTCTATGCGCTGGTGAAAACTCGGTTGCCATAGCTACAACCGTTTTCAAGTAATGAATTCTTAAAGTACCCTCTGCATCCGCCATTTTTTTTAAATAAATGAAAATAACTTAAAAGCTATAATTTGTAGATATTGACATGTTGATATCAAAAGTTATGAAATTTCACGTAGAATCCAAAAATGCAATAAAAAATAGGGGTTGGTATTTAAAATAACGAAGTTGGTAGCTACTTCCAGCATTTCCGGAAGTGCTGCCATTTTGAAAATATTTTACATCGATTCGGCTTTTTGAGTAACCCCTAAGTACAAATTTTCAAAAATCTACCTATAAAACTTTCCCAGAAACGTCTAACTAAACCTCCCAAAATGTATATGTTGCTTGTGATGACTTTCTACAGCTCCAGAAATAATAATAGGAAACTAAATTTTACTATAAGTACTTACCATCGTTATTAGCCCAATAGACTTATTTGCACAATTTTATTTATTTCATACAACTCAACTGCACCAACTTTGACATCGGCAAGTAATAATGTTAATAATTATTCTATTCTTCCTGTGATCCATACCTATCACGATGTCATCTACTCACGGAGGGATAGGCCCTTTATTTAAACGCTCGTTGAAGACCCAAATTATTCACTTTTATTTGCACTTGTGGTACGCGTTGGGCATCACAGGCAATGAAATTTACATTTTGAGCACATAGAAGATGCACTGTACGTAATAAAAAGCAAAACGAGACAAAAATGGCAGATCAGATGGTCAGCAAAAGTAGATCACCTTAGAGCTATCACATTTTAATACCACTATTTATGACTTCAAAGTCAACCAATAAAAAAAATAGCGTAAAGTATTCGTGGATAACAGGTCTTTAAAACACCTGCTCTATTTCAAGCACTCCGGCTACGCCGTCGTGCTTGAAAACTCGGGCGTGTTTTAAAGACCTGTTTATCCACTTTTACTTTAATACACTATATTATAAAACTATATGGTTTAATAACGATAATAGTGACCGATCGGGAGACCTTACCACTATAATCGTCAAGAAATGAATTAAATCTTTTGTACAAAGATAATAATGAGAAGTTGATCTCCGTCGTAGCATCTTTCGTCCATGTTCTTTTTCGCGATACAACATGACTATTTTCACATCGTTCATTCGAATTGTAGTTCTAATTCTTTCGCATTATTATAGACTTCATTTCATTTTTTTCACTCATGCTAACATATTTCATGAGATACGTGTATGTGTCGGAATTCAATATTAAATAGTTTTTAACGCTCGATTTCAATTTTAATAATCGAAGTTTAGCTTTACCTTTCAGAATGAGATTCAGCTCTTATGTTTTCAAATGACCAGATCGCAATTTTTTGGAACTACCTAACATTAACGTTAATTTTAAATACAATTAATTAATTCCAACATACTTGGTATTGCTGTTGTACTTGAAAATACCTATGTATCTCATTGCGTGCCTTACTTCAATTAATGACACATTTTATAATTTGCGTAATAGTGTGTATCGCGTTGTTGTCACATAAATTTAATTTAATTGATTTAAATTTATTTCATTTACTTTTATGCAATAATTAAAATAGTTCAACGACAAAAATAAATTGACCCCCTATTCTCAATTATTACCCCTTTAGTTTGAAAGCACGAAAGTTTCGTTATATTTATGAATAATTTCGCAATACACGCGGCAAAGTATTTTTATGAAAGTGTCATTTCGTGAACTTCGTCAACTCCAAGTAAAAAATTTAAGGAAAGCAGCAAATTTTAACATTGCCACCCATGAGATAAAATATGTACGTAGCGTTTTGTCAGTTTTCTCCTCTCACGCATTGGAAATTTTTAAAACGCTGAATTTTCTTGTAGCTTTAAAATGAAACACATTTATTATATAAATTTCCTTGAATGTAGTAACATATTAGGACACGTAGACAACTCTATATATTTTTTTATTGCGTATTTTCAAATTTGCGTAGTTTATAGCTTGTACGTTTCAATCATGTTAATTGAGACACTTTGAACTAACGTTCTATACATTTGTTTATCTAATCGCTGCTTTGGCGTATCGTAAATTGTGCGCTGTGCTATTTTAACACGATTTAAAACGAAAAGAGGAAAATGTACTTCTTGCTACTTTTATAAATTGCAAAGCTTGTATGGCAAAAAACCACGCAAAGTACATGCTGAACTCTCTGGAGGTGCTTACCCTGTGTTGTAGCAAGGACAGCTCAGATATTCATGGACTCGAAAGTAACACTGCTATGTCCTCCATCGGGACGCTTCTTGATTCGATTGAATTCCCTTGCGACCGTCCATAGTCTAATAGTATCGTATTGCTATGTAAATGATATTACTACATTCACGTACTAACGCATTTTAACCTTCTTTCATTCATCTTCTTAAGAAACTTTAAGTAGCATGTTTAACTTATTATCTCAAAGTGTTAATACGTTTAATATTGTATCCAATAGAGATTTAGGGTAAACGATCCGTGATTCATAAGAAAGACTGCCCTTAATGAGATGCTTCACTTTATTCATCGTTAATTTGACACCAAATTTATTATTCCCCATTCCCATATCGATTTATTTAGAATATTAATTTTATCTTCTTTTACCTTATAAAATTCCATTAATGGTTGCGTATAAAAACAATAATTTCGTGGAATTACCAGTCGTTGCAATATTAAATATCATATAGTAATGAGATAACTGAACTGGCTGGAACACCTGTACAGAATGAATGATGGCAGAACAGTAAAATAAGTATATGAAGCAATAAAAATAAAAAGAAATAAAGCAGGAAGACCCTAAAGGAGATGAGAAGAGCAAGTCAGAGAAGTAACAGAAAAGATGGGAATAATCTGAAGGGAAGTAAGAACGCTAGTACAAGTCAAACAAGCATGGGGAGGAGAAGAAGAGTCAAGCAAAATTAAACAAGAAAAATGCATATTGCACCTTATGGTGAGATCCCAGCAAATAATGCTACGTCCTTTTAACGTCCTTTACAGGTCTCATTGGTCGTTAACGTCACTCGACCTATTACTGACGATATAATGACGTCTTAAAGCTCACCATTTTTTAACGTCACTTATGAGATGTCATTGTGACGTCTGATATGATTGAGTAATAGATTTTGTTTATATTGATAATTTTCTTTCTCACCAAATTCGCAATTACACAACTCACTCAATGAACTCTATTGGAGTTCACTGGTTCACTTCACTGTTGGCATTTCTTAAATTTCGGTTTTTTCCACAGTTTTTTGCGTAAAAACTATCGGTTACGGTTTGTTAGTGAGTCCATTTTGCTGTGTATCGGTTATTCGTTATTGTATTTAATAAAAGTATGTATTATATAATTGTATACTTTGATATTATACATTTTAATCATACCTAATTATTCAATTGTAGATGTAGGTACTTTCTTATAGAATTTATAGATGATGATGGCTTATCAATTGTGAACTACCAGCGACTAATACCTCTTTTATGTATTTTTTTTCAAACATAATCGATAAGTTATGAAAGTAGATTTCCCATCAGCGAAGCGGTATAATGTCCCACTGAACACAGTACATCCATGAAACGTTTCTAAATGTTGCATAAGGGTTACAAATGAAACATTCCTAAGAAACATCTAAGACACATTACTGGTACGTACATTCCTGTCGAAAGCGAATAAATGGTAATGTCTAATAAACGTTTCAATTGATATGTTACATAAAATACAAAACATACACATTACAACACGAATGTTTTGGATATGTATCCAAAAATACATCTCTGTGATGTATTTTTTGGAATGTGATAACGATAACGTATAACATTTTAGAAACGTTACAAATGTGATGTTTCGTTTGAAACAAAATAGTCATCTTTCAAAGTTAATGTTACTTGTATTTAGTAGCGTTGTACTAGAAACCTAATCACTTGAAACATATTGTAAGAAACTAAAAATACACGTTTCAATGTGAATGTTTTACATATTTATACAAAATTACAATTTAGTGTTTAATTGGAACGAAAAATTTCCGTTTCGAAAAATAGATTTATTCATGATTCGTCATAAGTAGATGTGTGATATTGCACATCTAAATGGCTTATTTACCAAAGATCCGGTAGCTCAGGTAGTTTGCGTGGCTGTTTTCCGAGTTCCTAAACAAGCGACCGATGTTCGAATCCCACTTGAAGCAAAAAGATTTTTCAGCATCACCGATCTCCTTCGAGTCTACACGAAGAGAATTTGGGGGCCCTGGAGAACGAGCCACCGGAGTACATGGGGCCCTGGAGGGTCTGCGCACTGGGAAAAGAGCCCCTCAGAGCAGTTGGGGCTCTCGGTACCGTAGTTTCTACCACGTCTCAATTTTTTTATACTCAGGTATGTTTCAAGTGAAACATATATGAGACATTTCAAATATTCACGTATGAAACATTTATAAGGACACATTTCTCCTACATATCAATAAATTGCCCTCAGATATGTTTCAAGAAACATATATAAAATGTTTCGATGTAACGTTTTTGTTGTGTTTCAAATCTGGGTTTCTGAAGGTGGACATTAAACATCTATGTTATGTATATGATACGTTTCTGTCGCTGTTTCGGAGATGTTTCATGTTTCAGAGATACGTTTCTAAAACATTTCAGAAACGTTTTTTTGCACTGTGGGGTCGGACTTCGGAACTTTCAACACCCAGCCCCAAAGGTTCGAATCCGGTTAAAGCAAAGAGTATCTTTGGTTAAAGCAAACTTTCATGCAAGTTTTATATGGAACTGGTTAAATAATTTCTTGCTTTGATAATTACATTATGCATATACCTACTTGGGTGACGACCCATAACGGTCGTAACAGGCGTCCTAAAGCTCTTAAAGTGACGTAAAAATGACGTCTCTATCATGTGACATAATGCCCACAAAGAAACGTCATATCTCACGTTCCATGGATCATTTAAGTCATAGTCATTGTCATATTATATAAGTCAAGAAGTTAATCAAAAGTTGAAACGCGGTGAGTTATTATTAAAGTAATAGATTAAGTGGAATTAACTGTTATTGTTGTTACGTAACTAATTATGGAGTTCCAAACGCAAGTGTACGTTATCATTATAGATCCTCGCCAACCCATAAAACTTCCAATCTAACACTTAATGTTGCATGTTGCAATCGTACATTTCTCAAGGCCTCTCATCCATTGCTACCGTAGAAATGTTCAAATTAGGACCTACTTAATTAGGTACTTGTCTCTGACGAATTTATTTATTTATACTAATGACAGCGTTTTAATTAATAAGTTTTTGCTTGTATATCACTGTAATAATAAATATATCGTTTTAGGACGGTGAGGAAAAAAATACGGTTTTACATAAAATTTTACTTTTAACATCCTTCATAAGCAGCCATTTCAAAACATGAGTGGATACATTTTATTTTCAAATGAAATATAAAGTAAAATGAGTTTACTCTACTATAAACATATTTAGAAAAGACGAGATTTGCGTCTGAATGATAAACCATGCGTGCTTGAATTAAGATTGAAGCTGTTAGTTAAATAGTAATGAATATTCATATTTACCTACGTCCTTGGATAGGAAGAGCGTCAAACTTGAAATCTGAATGTAATCAAGCAGTCCACCTGTTTGTAGTTTTTGACATTATAAAATCCTTTATTATACACCATTACTCATGCGTTCTCGATGGGGTTCGGAAAAAAACCCCTGGAAAAAAACACCCCGGAAAAAACCCCGGAAAAAACCCCGAAAAAAAACCAAGAAAAAAAAACCGGAAGAAAAACCCCCGAAAAATAATTATAGATGGCTGTGAATAAATATATAAATATACAAAATTTGGAAATAAAAGTAATGCCAAACTTAAACGTAGATTGCCACTAAAGCGCCTAGGTTATTTGCAGGTTTAGTATATTTTTTTCAATTGATACAAAATGGCCACATGACACTAAACAAAGTTTGGATTTAAAAAAAATGCTAAACTTAAACGTAGATTGCCACTAAAGCGCCTAGGTTATTTGCAGGTTTAGTATATTTTTTTTCAATTGATAAAAAATGACAACATGACACTAAACAAAGTTTGGAATTAAAAAAATGCTAAACTTAAACGTAGATTGCCACTAAAGCGCCTAGGTTATTTGCAGGTTTAGTATATATTTTTTTCAATTGATACAAAATGGCAACATGACACTAAACAAAGTTTGGAAATAAAAGTAATGCCAAACTTAAAGGTAGATTGCCACTAAAGCGCCTAGGTTATTTGCAGGTTTAGTATATTTTTTTTCAATTGATACAAAATGGAAACATGACACTAAACAAAGTTTGGAAGTAAAAAAAATGCTAAACTTAAACTTAGATTGCCACTAAATCGCCTAGGTTATTTGCAGGTTTAGTATTTTTTTTTCAATTTTCCGGGGTTTTTCTTCCGGGGTTTTTTTCCTGGGTTTTTTTGCCGGGTTTTTTTTTCCGCGTTTTTTTTTCGGGGTTTTTTTTTCCTAAACTCGTTCTCGATAAATGGCAATTTATCACAGTTGTCAAATTGTTTACGAGAGACGTCAGTTTAATTGTGAATTGGTCCAATATTCAACGTTCTTTTGCTGTTGAAGCTTATTTCAAGAATAACAATTCAATTGTAACCTATTTCGCCGTCATTTTCATTTAAATCGACGAGATTTCGCACTACTGTTTTAGCCGCCAGAGAAAAACCAAAAGGATGAGCTCGTTCTGAAAGAACACCGGAAAATGCTGAAAGGGTACGAGCTGCTGTGCTACAAAGTCCTAAACGATCTACTAAATGAGTTTTCGCCGCATTCTAAAAGACTTACACTTCCATCGTTCCATCCCTACAAAATTCAAAGTGCACGAAGTACCGCTTCATAGCGAGAAAGCCACTGTGTGGTGTGCAGTATCCGCCTTTGGAATTTTTGGGCCGTTCTTTTTTGAAGAAAATACATTAATTGTTACATCACAACGTTATCAATATGTATTGCAACATTCTGAACATCAACTTCGTAATGTTGGTGTAGATATCCGAAGAATATCGTTTCAGCAGGACGGAGCCACTTCCCACAATGCGAGGGAGGCTATGTAGAATGGTTCCTGGTCGAGTCATTTCAAAATTTGGGGATCTCACGTGGCCGGCACGCTCAGTTCGGATCTGTCAGTTTGTGATTTTTTGATGGAGCTACCTAAAGATCAAAGTGTTCGCTGATCGACCTCGAACTTTGGAACAACTGAAGCAAAATATTCGAACAGAGATTAACGCAATCCCAATTGAAATGTGGCAGCGAGTGATGCAAAACTTTCGTGCAAGAATTAACAATAATGATTAGGACTAATAATACTTCATTCTGCCTAAGACTGTATTTGTTCCACCTTTATTTTAAAAGGATAATTAGGAAATTATATTTTTTATTTATATGAATGTATTCAAGCACATTTTCTTCGTTGCTTCAATTTGAGTAGCATTTGGTAAAACCGTGACAAATAAGGTGATTTCTGCTTGAGTTGCAATTAAATTCAATGTAACTACTATTGCATAATTCACGATGGTTTTCTGAATTGTTGAAGTTGAACGTTCGTGGAAACGATAGGAAAACCCGTAAGTATATATCTAAAACGCGCCGAGAAAAATTGTTTGAAGGTTCGATGCGCAATCGTCCGATTTCAAATATCCTAATCGTGGTAATTACACGGTTCAGTGGCGTGGTAGCTAAATTGTTTCAAATCTGGTAAGTATATATCGGTCCTAAAACATTATTTGACTCGTGAATACTTATTATTCCTCACATATTGAGAATGTTTACCTACGAATATTGTGAATTGAGTGAATTAAACATTATAAATAAATTATATAGGCTGAAAAGTTGCCTTTCATTACACAAACAAACTTTCCGGAATTTGTTATCCCAAATTTGTTTTCCAAAATTTAAATTATTAGCTATTTTATTACTCTAATTATGGTTGTAAACGGTTGTCAATTCGAAATTAGGTACTCAATAATATTCAATAATATTGTAAACAAGACTCATCGTTCTTCGGTATGCGACAAATTTTGATTTATTTGAAAATTAAAGAACACGCGATCGTGGTGCTGTACATAAGTAAACGGGTACAAGTAGTTCGCTAACCCCTGAAATTGCGTATAATGTGCATAATTATTTTAGAAGTATTAATCATTTGCACACATTGAAAGAACTTAAAGAAATAAATAATAAAGAAATTGAATATCGGGACCTCTAACATTGTGAAACCTTATCACCAGACATGTTAGAGCGCCTGGTACATTTTCAGCTTTTAACGAAATAATTAATGTCTGCTATAGAAATTGGAACTATATCTGGACCAATAAGCTGTTTTCAAAAAGACTTTTTTGTAAAACGAGTGAATTGTAAAGAGTTTTCAAGAAAGGCAGATAAAGAAAAGGGGTGCAAAGGAAAAGATAACAAAGCCTAATTTACGGTGAGAACAAAAACATGTTTTATTTAGAAGTTTTTCTTTTCAAAAATAATTTAATGTCTGAGGGTGAAGGAGGACGAGGGATGTTGTTACCCTTTGTGTCTGTGATGAGCATAAAACATTGAAGATTTTGTTCGTAACATTATATAAGCTATAGAAACCCTTGTTTAATTTTTTTATTAATCTGTATGTCCTTCATAATGGCACATAGTGTCGCAACATATTTTGATATTGTTAAACAAATATTTAAATTTTACCTTTACTCATTGGGCACATTTGGACATTTTCCCTACAAAATTGGCACATAAATATCGATTTTGATTGGTTTTGGTCACAATCTGATTGCCACAAATATGTAAAATTCACTTATTTGGTACCTATGAACTACGTTTTTCGCACGAAATAGCTGCATAAATAACAATTTTAGGTAAATTTTGATCCATAACTTTGATCTGGGTCGCAGTTGCACATCTAAGAAACATAAGCTATAATAAGTAGAAGTCACAATCTAGGGAATTAGTTATAAAGGATCTGAGAATCCTTAATAAGAAGTTACCCTCTTCTCTAAATACACGAGTATGTATAATCAATTTTGGATTATGATGGATATAAATGAACGTGGATAATATAAAATGAATAAGTGAGCAACTAGGGTAGGTATTAAATTGCCGAGATTATTGCATTATTCCATGATACAAATATATGGTTGGCATTAGCATGTGAACGATACGCGTTCCTTACGATTCAATATTATTCAATCACTTAATTAAACTTTGTCTAATCTACATGAATATTAGAGAATGTTTAGAAAATAGTTTTAGGTCTAAATTTTCGGTAGATGGAAATTAAGGGTTGATATAGTCAAAGCTATGTGATTATCTTTCCCATTAAAATCATTGAACTTATACATATAGTTGTAAGAGACAATAGATGTTATTATTTAATCGTGTTTTGCTATTTAATTTCGCTATTTGTATACAGTCTCGGCAATGTTTACTCTACTCAAGCTATTTTAATCGTTTTGTGTTTGTTCCTTTAATTAATTCTGTACGTCTACCCAAACATGAATTTAAGTGGAATTAATGCTGATGTATATCCAATTTGCTTCTTATTTTGTTTTATGTGTCAAGTGATAATGGATCATTAATATCCCATTATTTACATTTCAGATAGAAAATTTGATAATAATAATTATTATTGCACTTATGGTACAAAAAGATTGGTCGGGGATTGTCATACGGTTGTCTAAATCTCTTCTTTTACGTAGAAAATCTTAAC
The DNA here is from genome assembly GCA_036250285.1 of Pyrocoelia pectoralis. Lineage (NCBI taxonomy): Eukaryota > Metazoa > Arthropoda > Insecta > Coleoptera > Lampyridae > Pyrocoelia > Pyrocoelia pectoralis. Next base: position 19,119,650 of record CM070076.1, on the reverse strand, counting down.
ATCCCTTTTACCTAATATTCAACTATGTACTTGTTAAGGTTATCTCTTAGAGGCAGTGCTTTAGTTGGAAAAAATATTTGGGGGAGCTCACCTTCATTCCAAAAGTATCCATATGGGTTGATAATGCATATTTCCTTCATTCGATCCTGGCTTGCAGCATTCTGTCTCGTTTGTTGATCTCCTACCTCCCCTCAATCAGGATTTCACATACGGAGCTAGGTTGAATTCCTTAACTGGAGGTCCAACGTTCCTGATGAACATAAGTCCACTGACTCACTCCACACCGCTTGCGCAAAAACAAAAGCAACAAGATTTTGTGTTTATTAAACAAATTAGAAATAAGGAATTGAGCCAAATCGTGTGGGGTGTAATTAATTTGCCAGGTTCAATGTCATAGAGTAAAATCTATTTAATATACAAGGTGTCCGCGTGAAAATTTTAAATGGAATTATATCTGGTGTTTTAAAAGAAAGCGACTTGAAATTTTGGAACGTCATTAAGGAAGTAGGGGAAAAATTTAAAGTGTAGCTTGCTATTATTTTTAGCTTTCGATATTGTATCTATCTGAACCTTTAGCTTACAAAGTTTATCATGTAATTAAGTAATTTTTTCACATAGGGATACTAAAAAAACTACGCCCTTTTAGAATATGTCAAAAAAATATACAGGGTGTCATATAAATATTGGAATTAGTTGGTTCCATCATCTTCTTGATATTGATTTGAATCCGTAGTGGGTCAATTGAAAACACTAAACCGTCCACATGGATTTAAATTTAATAACGTTGAAATTATTTAAACATGGTTGAGGCTACAAGTTTCGACAACAGACACGTTGTCATCATCAGGCCTCTAAAACTACCATATCCCTTCGTTCCTCTCTACTCCTTTCTATATCCTCCCTCGCATATCCCACTCTCTCATAAAACAACCTCCTCTCCTCTTGCCCATGCCTTATCCGTTCTTTTCTTATCTTTCTCATACGCTCATTTACCCGAATCATTTCCTCCCTTTTCCTGATCTCCTCCTCATATTTCACTGCTCTCTTTCCTGTCTGGCTCCTTATTTTTTCCGCTATCGTCTCCTCCTCCACGATATACCCTGGCGTCTCTCTATCCAATCCCAACGTCCATCTCCAGTACTTTTCCTGTATTTTTTCCATTTTCTCCCACTCCTTCCATCCCCATATCTCCTCTCCGTACCCCATCACACTCTTTACCAACTTGTCAATAATCCATCTTCTCTTCTCCATATCCTTCCCAAACGCTGTTTCCCCTACTCCCCACACTTTCGCCACTAGTCTATGTCCCTTATTTTCCAGTTCCTTGATGTGCGCCACATCCTTATTATCGTACCGTAAAACATACCCTAGATATTTCCACTCATCCACACTTTCTATCACCTCTTGCCCCCACCACCAGCTTTTCTTTATACTTCTCCCTCTTCTCTTTTGAAATACGATCACCTTTGTCTTTTTCACATTCGCGCTCAAACCCGTCCTCTCTAAATATTCCTTTGATCACTCCAATTAATCTCCTCATCTCTTCCTCACTGTTCGCCATCTCTACCACGTCATCTGCATATGTCAACACCCACACTTTTATCTTCCCTATCACCACCCCTCCCCTTTGATATCTCCGCAACTCCCCAACGTATAGCGAGAAAAGACTCGGGCTCAACGGACATCCCTGTCTCAATTTGAAATGACTAGCAACTAAGTTAGCCGAGCGTATTCTATCTCTGAAAAACAAGGGAATTTTAACCAAATATAAGGGAAGGAAAGGAAGGACTTACCAAACAAAAGGAATGATTAAGGTTGTAAATGTAAAAATTCTCAAAATCTATGCTGTGGAAAAACTAGGTTAAAAATCGAGATGTAAGAAATTTAACACTCATGGGAAAAAAATTTATAACAAGAATAAACTAAGGGGTGAGCTTGAATAGCCCGCGCCCCAACATTGTAAGATGAATACCAATAAAGTTGACATTAAGCGTGGGTACATATGACAAGAACCAAAAATGGAAGAAAACTGTAAAACCGGCAATATACGAGGGGAAAAGTATACCAAGGTAAGGTGAAAAATTGGCGTAGGTAGGTTAAACGAGAAGTTATTGAGTAGTAAGGAAGTTTTTGTTGATGTTGAGGATTTGGTTAAGCGAGAGGGTTAAGTTGTTATTGTAGTTGTTGATAATTTCATTCATTTCTATAATATCTAATTTTGTCGCAAGTGTGGAGGATATCAAAGTTGGTATTGGGATTGAAGGGGTGCTCGGACTCGAGGATGTCTCTTTATAGAGTTATAGAGTTAAAATGTTCGGAGAATCTAATTCTAAACTTTCTCCCCGTTTGGCCGACATAAAAGGAATTGCAAGGCCCACATGATAACTTGTACACCCCGGATTTATCCAGCATATCTATCTTGTCTTTTAAGTGAACAAAACGGCTTTAAGATTTTGTTTAGAGAAGGAAATGTTTATATTATGTTGTTTAACAAATTTTTGAAAGAGTAAGAAGGGGGACCAGTAAACGGTAAAGGGTATTAAAGGTTTAAGGTAAGGGAAGGGAGAGAAGTTTGACAGGTGGGGTGTAGAGTGGTGATGTTTTTAATGTTGAATTCTTATGGTAAATTTTGGAAATTAATGGTTTGTTGCAATTTCGAATATTAACTCTAGTTCTTTGTTAAAATTTTTGGAACGGGGGTGGCTGGTGGTGGCGAATATTACGTTGGGATAATATGTATCTCATACACTATTAATTTTCCCCCTACTTCCTTAATGATGTTCCAAAATTTCAAGTCGTTATCTTTTAAAGCACCAGATATAATTCCATTTAAAGTTTTCGCGCGGACACCTTGCATTAAAATTACGAGTCCATAACCTTATTTGCCGTTAAATCAACGTTAATATTGAGCCAAGTATTTCCCAAACCGCAGATCCGGCCCAACTAAAGCACTGCTTAGGGGCAACAAAAAGCGGTTACTTATTTCAATTAACTTTGATTACCAAATAGAAACAAAAAATACACTTACACATAAATTGAATAACAAAACTAGAAAGAAACCTTATAACTTTTAAGCCTTGAGGACGATATTCAACACATATGTTTCTGATTATACGTATTAAACGGTTTAAGTACTTAAATAAAGCCAAAGCTTTCGAATGTTGGCCTTAATGACAATTTACTGTCACTACTTAATTCTTACCTATTACGCAGTACGTATCCCATAGAAACTTTATTTCAGAAATGTTCAAATGTTACATTGGGAGTATCTGAAAGCTCTAACGTTGGACCTCTGTTGTTTCTTATTTTTCTTAAGGGCCTACCAAATTAGCAGAACTGTGAGAAGGTTTTGCTGATGATGATCATTTCTATCTTTATCGAATCTCCATGATTGTGCTTTATTACAGGGTAACCTTAATCATCTGGTAACTTGATGTGAGAGACGACTCAACATTAAACATTGCGAAATGGAAAGTCATACACTATACTATGATTACCTACCATATCGATTCTTCTGTACCTGTACCTCATTGCAAGATTTGGGTATTATTTTTGATACAAGTCTCTCATTACTGAGTATACGCCCTCAATAATTCAATTTTCCACAAGGGTGCTTCGATTCATTTGGCGGAGCTTTAAATTTTTTCCAACAACCCTTTCTAAATTAGAGTATTATGGAATCATTATTACGACAAACAGAAGCTGGCACTTGAATCTGTTCAAAGAAGATTCATAAAAATGTTAACCCAGCATACGTTGCTGTAGTATCAGCACAGTCTCCTGTGGATATCGTTCGTGTAGAATCTTTTGTGTCCAAGTTTGCTTATTATGGATGGTGTACGTGGGAAAAGGAGAAATGTTCTTCTATGGAAGGTACTACAATTCCATGCAGATGTCATCTAAGTGAAACCATGCAGTAAAATTCCACCATCAACACTATGACAAAACTCCTAAATAAACGCATGTCCAAACTATTACAGGCCTTCTATTACAACTATGCAAATCTCTTTTTCTGTTGTCACCTATCGTATGACTTTCAGCAAGATCACTTAAACTAGGATTCACTGGCGCTCGGTGCTCTGGGTAGCGCCCCTGCGTCCATATTTTGGTACTTTTAGTAGCTTGTTTGCAATTAAAAATTACATTTATCTCATACTACCTTATTATTTCATCATAACAACTGCTGAAACAAGAAACATTAATGACTAAATAACGCCTCTTTACATTACAACCGGATTTTAGATAGCAACGGGCGTTATTTTTTATAACGCCTGCTTATAACGCTCGCAAATGTAAAATTATGCCTCATCACTATAGATAAGGTCAAGGATGTTAAATGTGGGTCTGTACCGATTTTATTGCTATCGTCTGTTTTAATCATCTTAATCAACTTCTTGCAAGTATGACATAAAAGTTATGAAGGCACCACGGGCGTTATGAACATAACGCCTACGGTCAACGTATATCCCTCGGACGAGAGGCCCTCGAGCTATACACTGTCGACCTTAGGCGTTATTTAGTTCATAACGCCCTATGTACCTTAATTACTATAACTTACTGATTTGTTATGAATTATTATTTCCTGAAAATAAACGTTAAAGATTACTAAAAAATTTCAAACGGATAAAGCTGTAAAGTGTTGCCTTAAATAAATCATTGCAATGTAAAAAAATAATTGAAGGATTTAAAAACATAAAAGATTAATAAAATAGGTCAAGCGATTTCATGACAATACCTAATTATTTTCATTCTACGTGTTAGTGTAATGATGCACATCGCACGTAATTTAACGGCAGCAGTGGTTGTAATACAATCATTTAAGGTATTGTGTTTCACAAGATAATTGATAATAGACTGCTAAACACAATTTGTTTTGTTATAGATTAATTAATCGTAAAGTAGAGGCTATGCATTTTGCTTGTTGAAAAATTGCATTAACTTCATACAACAGTGAGCAAAGCATTTTTTGTTTGTTTACCAATTAGGTTTTAATTTAATTGTTAAATGAATTGTTCTTCCATTAAGACTATTAACGTTTTAAAATTAAATTGAAAAATTGATATAATTTAACATTTTGTAATAAGTATCTAAAGAAATTAAAGCAAAATTTACGAAGTGCACGTAATGTATTCAAGGTAGTCTTTTACACTGCAAAACTGAAATATTTACGGCAAGTATATAAAACTCAAAAATGCGGAAAGAATAAAACAAGGTGTATAGGGTAAAAAGGAAGATAAATGACTTGGAAATATGATATACCTCATTACACGGCCCAGAAGACGCTAATTCAAATTTTATAACTTGCGTCTTAATACACGGTATGAAAAAAATTTAAATGAATAAAGGATGGATAATTTTAGGAAAGCGGAAGACAGCATTCGAACATCATTCATTTCATAAATGGTTAAATGAACAAAAATTACCCCCTTTTGGTTATTTTGTGCAATGTTCACGATTGATTATTCTTTTCCAACAGATTTTTATTAAGAATAAGTAATATCAAACGCTTTTCTTCACAACAGTCATTATTAATGGTTACTAACCGTCGTTACATAAACAATAAAGTGGGGATAGATTAATCATTAAAGTGATTAAGGACTGTATTTTGGATCAGGAAAGCCAAAACGTTTCCTCAATTTTAGCGGCTAAAAGTCCTTTTTCTACAACTGTCAGTAAAAAAAATGATCATTTTACCATAGAGAATGTAACATGCTCTATGATTTTACTTAGCATATACAACTTTGTTGTATACACTGTGTCCAAGATAAGGAGGGCCACTATGGGGATTTCGGAAACAGTAAGAGATAGAGTTTCGGTTAAATGAGAGAAAAGTTGGGCAATTTTGAGTTTAGTAAAATGAGATTTTTAAACTGACGAAATTCCCAACCGTTCAAAACTTATGCGACAAAAAGCGAATTTTCAAGATTTCGTTTTTGACAAACTATTACTTTGTCGTTGATGTTAAATAAAAAATAAAAGAGGCTTCTACAGGCACTATTAACGTTCATTAACATGACATACAGCAAATTGGAATCCGACGTTTCGTTTTCAAGTAGCCATCATCAATTTTGTTTTTTTAAATACTGTCCTGATTTTTTTATACCTAATATTAGAAGAGCATTTTTTTCTGAATATTACATCAACGAGTGACCTCCACCTCGCTGTTGAAATTACTGAAGTCTGGCACGGAAGTTTTGCATCACTCGCTGCAACATTTCAATTGGGAATTCCTTAATCTCCGTTAGAATATTTTGCTTCAGTTATTCCAAAGTTCGAGGTAGATTAGCAAACACTTTTCTCTTTAGGTAGGTCCATAAACAAAATCACAAGCTGACAGATCCGGTGCACATGTCGGCCACGTGAGATGACTTTGAAATGATTCGACCAGTCATAGAGTTGCCATAGACCCCTAGCAGTGTGGGAAGTAGCTCCGTCCTGCTGAAACCATATTCTTCGGATATCTACACCAACATTACGAAGTTTCTGTTCAAATTTTTGCTATACATGTTGATAACGATAACAGAAAAAAAACGGTGCACAAATTCCAAAGGCGGGTACTGCACACGACACAGTGAATTTCTCGCTATGAAGCGGTACTTCGTTGCTGAGAACTTTCTGTTTGTTCTGTTTGTTAACAAAAGCTGACAGGTAAAAATGAGCTTTGTTTGACACGCAATCGGTGATATTCGGATTTTTAGCAATTATCCCTTCGAAACGCTCGCAGAAGTCAAGGCGAGTCAATATCGCGAAGCAAAAGTCTGTGTAGGTCTTGAACTTTGTAGGGATGAAAGTGTAAGTCTTTCAGAATGCGGCAAAAACTTCTGTTCGAAATATTGAGTGCTCATGCTTGTCGATTAGCAGATCGTTTAGGACTTTGTAGCACAGCTGCCGTTACCCTTTCAAAATTTTCCGGTGTTCTTATGTAACGAGCTCTTCCTTTTGGTTTTTTTCTGGCGGCGGGATTATCAAGAGTGGGCCATACGCTTATTTTTCACGAAATCATCAGAGATAAAAATCTCAGCAGTCAACATAGTAACTGAGAGGATAACCAAAACTGTACTATTGGGAGAATAATTCCAGTACACTTAAGCTGAATGGAAAGACGGTTTTGGAGTGTACGGAAGCAATGAACGGGGTAGCAAGATTTTTGTAAGTCTGGGACAAAAAACGGCAGTGGTCATAGCCGAGGTGTATACGATCCTGACTGTGGTTGCTCAGCTATTAAAAGAGAACCTTGCCAAATGAAAAATCTTTATAGTTACAGACAACAAAGTGGCAATTTTAAGAGTAGATGGATATGTGATAAGTCAGAGTTAATCCTTGAATGTTGAACGCACTGGGGAATGTAACACAATCACAAGGTAATAGTGTGGGCACGTGGGTAACCAGAAACGATATAGTGGACTCGAAGCGCCCAGTGGGATTGCACATAACAGCCAAAAAGGAGATTCAGGCAATACTCACAAAGGAGCACTGCAGATATTGGTCGAAAATTCCAGAACAGAACCATTCCAAGATATTCCTGAAAATCCAAAACGGGGATTTAGCAGCGACCATCTTAAAATTAAGTAGCTCGAACATCAAATTTGAGACAAAGATAATCACTCGGTCACTGTCGTCTGAATAAACACCTGGACAGCATGTGACTGGCCAGCAACCCGTTATGCAGGTGTTGTGGTGAGGACGATAAAACGCCATACCACGTCATCCATCAATGTGAGGTAAACGGATAGGCAAAGAAAGACCTAAGTACTTCGATTATACAAGAGGAAGTAACGATGATTCGCCTTACCAATCGGGACTACCTCCAGAAAAATAATTATAACAATATGTAGAAGACTTTATTGTATAGTGACTGCAAGGATTTAGTGTGTAAATAAAGCGAAAGGCGAATTGTTATAAGATTATTGTTTAATCCATATCCAATCGTACAAAAATACAAAGTAAATTGGGAGAAAGTTAATTATCAAAATATTCTAAATATGCGAACATGTTAAAGCTTTCTAGATATTCGTGGTAGCAATTATTGAGGAACTATAATGACTTGAAAACATCGATTTTCAACCAACTTCAAAAAGTTGATTACTAAATTCGTCCGGATGACTGTGTGTCTGTGTGTCTGTGCGTTGGTCGATGTTACAGGGTTTAGAAAGCTGGAAGTGGTTTCATCTTATAGAAAATTCTTCACTGATTCCAAATCGCTGGTAAATTTTTTGATCGGATCACCCGTTCGCCGTCGGGACGCCATTAAAGTCAAAATATACACTCTTTAATATCTCGAGAACGACACGTCCAATTACAAAAAGAAAAAAATACGTTTCCTTTACTTGTTGAAACCTATTGAGTCATGATACGTAAACATCACCCTCACCCCTCCTGTGGAGTGGAGCGGTGGTGAGTTTTCAAAACTTAAATGGGAACACCTATTTTTTATTACTTTTGGATTCTCCATCAAAAATGATACTCAAATTGCAAATTTCACCCCCAACTGCAACCCCTTTTTTGGGGGTGGAAAGGGGGAAAATTGCACGTCCGCAAAAAAACAATCTTTTTTTACTTTTTTTTCCTCTAACATTTTTTTGTGATTTACAAATTGTCCGTCACCCTCTCCACTCCCATCTGCCTTAAGGGTGGAAAGAAAAACAATGACTCATTTGTGCAGAATCCGGCGTGGTTGTGTCTGAGGTGGGGAGGGGGGTAGTTATATACATATATATTGTATATAGTATTATGCCATAATTAGTTACAGATTTGAAGTTGGTTGAAATTAAAATTCTATAAGAATTTGCGCCTTTTGATACTTGTTTAAGTTCGGATGATCTGCTTTATACCAAAAAAAAACTTCTATTTAGTATTGAGAATTTTCTTAATTATTATTATAACGGCATTGTAATATTATGCAAAGTTTTGTAGTTTGATCCAACCTTCACTGCACTTCACAGAAGTCTTAATTCTTAATCCAAAAAACATTACAACCCGGTCATGCACATTCAGTTTCGCTGTTTCGCATGATAATGTAAAAATTTAATGCGAGTATTTAGATAAATCAATACTTTTTCTATAAATGATATTTTAGTGTGTCTAGTCGGGGAACAGCACCCCGAAATTCGATCATGTACTGTGCACTCGAAGATATACATTTTAAAAAATATGTACAGTGTGGAGAATGATCTTACGGATTCAAATCCGGAGGGCTCCATGAAATTCGGGATTGCAAAAAAGAATAAAAAAATATTTTCCGATTATTTTGAATGATCTTAAAAAAACAATTTTTTGTGTTTAACTCGCGATTGTGACGCCATTTTTTAATATTTTTTCAAAATTCTTTCACCATTCGAACGCCTAATCATTGCAGATTTTAACGATATACACAAAAGATCATTTTTTTATATCTAGAATCTGTCAGAGTATTTAAAAGGAGGGACGGTACCGAAACTGATGTGAAAATTTCAGCATCGAGAAAATTTTTGAACCGTTGAAGATAGATATATGATTAATCGAGACGAAATATGCCCAAATGAGTGGAAAAGTTTTTGGTGAAAAGAAATTTTCACTATTGGTAATGGTTTACGAGATACGATTTTTTGTGTGAAACGCCGGTGCGCACCGACCGCATAGCCCTTTTAACGGCTTGCCAGGGAAGGGACTACCTGACCTGTGAGAGTGTGAGCTGTGAATAGACGATTCAGTATCTACGACGCCGCCTTAAGAGTACTGAGTATGCAATATGCATAATGTGGAATATCAGGGTTTATGGTGTATGTGGACCACAAACATTGAAATCGTCGTTTTCTGTTACAATATTTAGTCATATTTGTAGAAACGAAGTCCATTGTAAGTTGTAACATTTCATTCCAAAAGGAGTAGCGATCGAAGTAACCTATTCATCAGTTGCCCGAGTATCACGAACTGGCTAGATGTTGTGGTTGTAGAGTTTTAAATTCTTATCAAAAACAAAACCGTAAGAAAGTTGTAGCCGACAAAATTCCGCACATTTTCATGTTTTAGTTTTCTCTCTACGACCAATAGGAGCCGAGATAGATTTTTTTGAAATGTCGACTGTTTTGCGGCGAAACGGTAAGACGTGCGCGCATCGCGCGTATTTCGCTTATATCTCGAGAATGGCCATTTGTATCGCAAAACGCTTCAAATAAAAGTTGTAGAGAATTTAATTACGAATAATTTTCTTTTTAAACATTTCCATACGATTAATATTGACAGAGATATAATCATTTAAACCTTTTCTAAGACACAATCGCTGCTCGTTTTGCATAATAAAATCAATAATAAGTCGAAAACTATTGATTCTACGTACTTAGTGAATATAATAAAAGTTGTAGAAAATTAAATTTTGAATCTATATGTATACACGAAATATCATTTTGGTAATCTTAATAAGGCGATGGAAGAAGAAATAATGAAACATTTTCATTTTCAAGCGTTTCTTTGCAAATAACTAAACACTAAAACACTAAACAACACATAAGTAACACAAAGTAGTGGCTACTTTGTGATAAGTAATGCCCATCGTTAATCCAGTAGGGCTAGATTGTGTAATAAGGTTGCTATTGTGAGGGCCGTGAAACGACTGTGCGGTCGGTGCGCATCGGCGTTCCACATAAAAAATCGTATCTCGTAAACCATTAGCAATAGTGAAAATTTCTTTTCACCAAAAACTTTCGTACTCATATGGGCATATTTCGTCTCGATTAATCATATACCTATCTTCAACCGTTCAAAAATTTTCTCGATGCTGAAATTTTCACGTCAGTTTTGGTACCGTCCCTCCTTTTAAATACTCTGACAAATTGTATATAAAAAAAATAATCTTATGTATGTACCGTTACAATCTACAATAATTAGGCGTTCGTATGGTGAAAGAATTTTGAAAAAATATTCAAAAATGGCGTCACAATCGCGAGTTAAACACAAAAAATAGTTTTTTTAAGATCATTCAAAATAATCGGAAAATATTTTTTTATTCTTTTTTGCAATCGCGAATTTAATGGAGCCCTCCGGATTTGAATCCGTAAGGTCATTCCCCACAATGTACATATTTTTTAAAATGTATATCTTCGAGTGCACAGTACATGTTTTAAATGATCGAATTTCGGGGTGCTGTTCCCCGACTAGTCTGAACTAGCCTGAACAAAAGGAATAAAATTGTCAAATTTACATAGATGCTTGCACTGTAACGTTCAAATAAAACTTGCACAATGTTCTCAAGGAAAACGTAAGGGAATTTTATGATTAGGAGTCAATAAAGACGCCTATTATCAACACGAAATTGAGGTTAATCGATTGCAATTGTTGCTTTTTGGACGACATCCTTCTTATATAATAGAACACAACAGGAAACCTCTAGAAAAATATAGACTCCTTCCAATTTTTTAGTACACAAATTTTGACGAAAATATATTTCATTTTATATACCTAAATAAGTGTTACATAGCGTGTTATTATTTTTTATATCTGTTTAGCTTTATAATTAAAAAATTTTGCCTTATTAGCCAAAGAAATAATATCAGAAATAATAGCTGTTTAAACCATGAAACTACAGTAAAATTGAAATACCTGCAATAACTCCGTAATAAAACTGAAAATGAGTGATATAACCACACGCAACGCTTGGCGTCGGCTCCACCACGGCGCCTTGACGTCGGGCGTCACCTAGGTCAATGCTTAACCTTTCTTTCAATTACCAACATTAAGGTTTAGGTTATCTATTATTAATATGAACGTACACGAAAGCGCCCGAATTACTAGTACGAACAGATATGAAAATATAATATGACACGCAAATGATACTGCGGTAAAATAAAATTGTCGACAATATTACTTTAACCGACCTGGAAATTGTAACAACTTGGAAAATTTTTTTTACCTCATTCTACACACGGTATACAAAAACATTTTAACTTTATTGTTTTACAACATGCATTTATACATGCAAGTATCGAAACTTTAGCATAGTTTTCACGCCCAATAATTAAAATAGCAACCAAGTTCTTTTAAATTTTATATGGGAAAATAAACAAATTAATATCTAATAAATGAAATGGAATCCTTGAATTAAAATATAATTTTTTTAATATCCTTGCATTATTTCACACATTAGTTCTACAGACTAAAAATACGAACAAGAAACACCATCTGTGAGGAAATTGCTGTAACTTAATCATTTTTTCAGAGGCGTATTTATGCTTCTGCCGCCTAGGGGCACAAGAAAAGTGCCGCCCCATCACCTCCCTCACCACAGGAATAGACCCTAGGTATTTATGCAAGTCTGAAGTCCAGAAAACATTTTTTATTAAAAATAAATAGAATTTTTTTAAAATCGGCCAGAAAGTAGTACTTTCCGGTTTATTTTTAGGTCAGAAAATGTCATTTTGTCAGACCGAGCCAGAAAATTATTGTGATAGTCCGGTAAAAGGTTTTACCGGACTCATTTTTACTTTCCGGCCTAGAACGGTCAATTGCTCTGCCCGTTTAAAAAAAAAATATTGTACGTAATACGTCCCAAAAGTGCTTTTACTGGACTCGTAGGCTTGCAGGACTCGCCTGCGGCTCGTCCTGTAATTTGCCTACTTGTCCAGTAAAAGATCACTTTCGGGACTTGTTACGTACCTAAACAACTATTATTTCAGTAATAAAACAATAAAACATACTACATCTGGACGACGAGAAGCGGCAAATGGTCATGCAAATTCTTAGAAAGCCTGTGGCTAGTGGCCAAATAGGATAATCCATCTGATTAGGACCATATTTAAATAAGCCCGACTGAATAAACTGAAAGTGCAGCGTAAACGATGTTTGGGATTTTTATCTAAGTTGTAGCTCGTATTGACGTATTTCTACTTCAATTTTATTTTCCATTGTTCAGCAATTTTTTTCAAAAAGTTTCCTTCAATTAATTTTGGTGGCCCGTAATTTTGCCGCCCCCTAATTTTTGCCGCCCTGGGCACGAGCCCCTAAAGCCCCCCCCTAAATCCGCCACTGCATTTTTTGTAACTTTGCTAAATTAGGTACATATTTTTATAGGACCAAATTGTATTAACCTGAACTTGTTGATTACATCATAAGGCTTTAAAACGTTAAACTTTTTTTTGACTTTAATGTCAAATGTAAACACTTTTCGTGTTTAACAAGTATTCGTTACTCGTTACGCCTGATTTCAGTTTTCTAAAAAGGCTATAAGTAATTGCCGCCGCTTGCTTTCAAGCCATGCGAAAGTACAATTAATTTTTTTTTATTTTGTGGTTGCCAAGTTTAAATTCACGGTCAATTAATTGGTTATTTCTATACAACAATATCCAGAAATGTGAAATTACCCATTTTACGAATTTATCAAGGATTAATGTTTCACTCACTCATATTAACTTCCTTCGCGTCTTCTAAAACATTTTTCTTGTAATTTTAAATTTGAACCCGAAACTGTTGGATTCGATGCTCTTAACAAGGTAGCGAAGTTCTCTGTCACGCACAGAAAAACCACATTTGATGACACGTTGTACAGCGAAATTAACCTTTTATGATTCACTTCTCTAGACGAATTTGGCAATACACATTTCTGACGATGAGCTCAACTCTGAGTTCGGAAAATTTATTAATCAGTTTAGTATGCTTCACTTCGAAGTGATGTATTGTGCTGATTCAGTACGCGAGTGAAAAATTGCACCTCACGGTTTTTTGTGCGCTGGAAAACAAAATCCTGTGGATCTCGCCAACCTTAAAGTAGGATCTGTCACGGACCATGGTTCCCTATACCTATCTCTTCTAGTTTTTGAGATAGTTATCTACTGTTTTTTTGTGCAGTCAACTAAGGCCATTCAAATTCTTACGAAAATCGCTTAGCAGAAATTCAAACAAACGACTGTTCTATCACCAGTTATTAGTTGTCAGTCGAACACCAATAGAGACAGGTGAATTAACTACTATTTATTAAAAAAATGGAAAACAACAAACGTATTCAAATGCAGACAATCTAAATATTATTATTATTTGACATAAAATTAAATGAGCTAGTGTCAGTTAAAGGTCAAAATACTCAGTTTTTCACAGAGATGATTCAAAAAGTGAAATCGTCGAAGTCTAAAGTGTCGAACAAAAAACCAGAAGATTATCACCGTTTGCGAAGATTCAACGTCATGACTATTAGGGAAACAAAAAAACTGATTGTTCCTGTAAAAGAAGATAACCTAATAAGGTATTACGTGCGCAACGAAGAAATATTTCAGATTTTACATGACACTCACCTAACAGTTGGACATGGCGGAAGAAATTGAATGGCGAAAGAATTAAATTTGCGCTATAAAAATATTACGAGAGAAATGATTGTCGTTTATTTAAATTTATGTGATAACTGTGAAAAAAGACGCAAGGTTCCAAGAAAAGGTTTAGTGGTTAAACCTATTCTTAGCAGCGAAATGAATGCAAGGTGTCAAGTAGACTAATTGGCATATAGTCACAAGGAGATGATGAGTATAAATTTATACTTGTTGCATATGTGCACCAAGTAATTCTTCAAAGCGATAATGGCAGAGAGTTCGCCCATAAAATTGTTGAGAAAGTTTGTGAAATGTGGATCGAATTGAAAATTGTGCATGGTAAACCGCGACACTCTCAGAGCCAAGGTTCAGTTGAAAGAGCAAATCAGGATAGAGAACATCCTGATTACGTGATTGGAGGATAACAACACAAAAAAAAATGGTCGGAAGGTTTACGTTTTGTTCAATTAATGAAAAATAGAGCTCATCACACAGGCATAACCTGTTCTCCATATGAAGCCATGTTCGGGACAAAGTTGAAAGTAGGACTGAAAAGTTCTTCTATACCACATGAAGCTGTGCTTGGTGTCAATTCGGAAGAGGACTTAGAAATACTATTATCTACCGAAGGCACTAGCACAGAAAAGTACCAAGTAGAGTCCACCAAAAATAATGATGTAGGTACATTTATATATAGGTATATAATTTAGTTTAGTTAATTTTACATTTTATAAACATACCTAGGCCACAGTATCCGTAAAAATTAGTAATGAAACCTGTCCTTTTATTATCCTGCCCAAAAGGTGATACACATTATTTATAAAGCCCGGGCAATTTAATATTTTATCAGTTATTATTGTATTGCTCATATCGGGCAATTTGTAAAATGCCCGGCCAATATGTATAATGTCCAATTAATCACTTGGTCCATAACATATAGGTATATGGAACTCTCTCATTTATAATGACTGATTTGCCACCACAAAGATTCTCAGTCATGCCATAGACACAGATGTAACGGCGAGTCGGCCTGTATCCAAACAACAGTGACAAGTCCCTTTTCATATAGTTATTGGTAGAAGGACACTTTCATGAACAAAAAATACGGAACATTCGTGCATGTCCAAGATAATGCGGCCGTCTACTTCGCAAATCTTGCATGATGCACTTTAAGGCTAGAAAGGCCAAGGTTCGACGACGAAATTTCATGACATTCATTTCTAATAATGTAAAAGCATTGAGAAGTTCTTGTACAAATAAGCGGAACAACTCAACCTTGTTTATGTCGTTGTGTAGACAATCTTCTCAGTTACAAGGCTCTGCACGTATGGGAGAAATAAATTTAGTATTTTGAATTGAGGAAGACTACAAGATCCGTATGCTCACCACCCTTTGGAAGATTGTGTTCGGGTCTATATGCTGACGAGACGAGAACATCGGACTTCAGGGCACATTTCCCACTTCCTCATAAGTAAAACACAGGGAACTTATCCCGATTCCTGATTGTCCCGGAGTTATGCTCATGGCTACTAGAGGTGTGTATATGGTCACGTGTTCGCTCAATCACATTTTAATACTCATTTTTACCCTCAAATACATTCGAAATGATACCTACTCAACGCATAGATAAGCACTTTGACGAGTTGTGTTTTTGAGCGCCATTTTAAAAATAGTTGGAAGTAAAAATATTTTGTGGATTAAATACATAGTTAACATTCAAAAAACAATTTTGAACATTTAACATTGCATGGTCCCAACTTAGGTAAAATATGGCATCAAGATTTGGGTTGCATCAAGCACAACATATTTCATGTTATCTGCACTATGGTCATGTTCTTTACTTTCTTTTACGCTAGTATTTATACGAAATGAGCTTTTATTTGAAGCTTTGGAACAAATTATTTGTACAATTACCGCAATGTACACTGTACAGATCTCAATAACAAATAATCTTCTACGCTGTTTCGTTTTGGTAGTTTAGTCGGGGGACTAATTCAGATCCGGTTGTCGCTTGAGTCATCTCTGACTCTTCTGTTTGGTCAGTTCATAGTGATCTGCTAGCCACTTCAGTCATTCATACTCAGGGAATAGTCTCCTCATCGCGACCATATAGAATTCATTGTTTCAGGTAGGGCTTACAATACCGGAATTCCGGGATTTCGAAAACCGGGATCTCGGACAAAATTGGTGCAGTATTTAAAACCGGTATTTATACGTAAATACCGGTATTTCATTATTGATTTTATTTTATGTTAGTAGAAAATATATTGGATTAATTATATTTATAATTAGTGCAAAATATTTTATATATACAGGGTGGGACAATAGTGTATGGATGGAAGATTGTGGGTTTATTAATGAACATTTCGAAAGTTCGTTGCTGGTTGCTGGGATATGGTAAAGCTACAAATCTAAAATATTTTCATTAGAATCGCAAAGTGTATGCAGAGTGATTTATATCAAGCTTGCATCTTTTTAAATGGAACCCCCCGTATATTCCTTGGTCAATTCTAGTGCAACTTTATGTGTCACACACTCACACTACGAATCGTTTAGCCGCATGTGTCCAAAAAAATTGAATATCGCAGGGATCACAAAGCTTAGAAGGCCGTGACGATGCGATATTACTAAAACATGAAATGTACTAACGTAAACAGGACGGTCAAATTCGAATTCTTCTTGTGTTCGGAGAAAGTACTACGTCAATTTAGAAAATTTCTATCAAAAGTAACTTGATTTTTTCAAATGGCACTGCCAATTTTTCTTTATTGCGTTTTCATTTTTGAACTATGAATTTGCAAAATTATAATTGCGAGTTTATTATTTCGAATTTCAATTTTGAATTTAATTGTTACTTTTTAACTTTAAATAGCGGTAATATTTTGCCTTTGGAATTTTGAAATTTGAATTTCAAAATTTATAATTTCAATTGGATTTCTAACAATTCTAATATTTCAACTTTCAAAGTTCTACTTTTGAGCGATGAATATTCAAATTATAATTTAGGATTTATTACTGTTAGGTAATATTTTGAGTTTCAATTTTATATTTCTTTCTATTTTGAATAGGTAGGTACGAAATTTTTGAATTGTATGTGGATTTATTTAATTTCCATTTTATATTTAGATCTTTTAATAACTTGAATACTTTGAATTTGGAATTTTGAACTTTGAATTCCTAAGCAAAACCGGTATGAATGCCGGGATCACGCGATTCACATTGATTGAATACCCAAAACCGGTATTCAACATTTCTTCCGGTATTGTAAGCCCTAGTTTTAGACCGCCGCCGCTGTCCATCTCTTAATCTTATGCGTAGCAATTTTATGCTTTTATTCTTCACTATTTTGCTCTTTATTTCATGGCTGAACAGGAGAACATCTCATTTATACGTCTCCCTAGTCTCTTTAACAATTCTTCGACGAACTATATTTTGTTGATATCGTTGTTGGTAATTGGTTGAAAATAAAATTTATTCCTTCGAATTCTTTACTATGGACATCGTCCTTTGGTACCTCTCGCACGAAAGTGTCCCACAACACAAACATTTTTCAATGCATTTCTACTGAATTACGTCCTTCCATAAGGAGAATACTTTACATCAAATCAAATTTTTACTTGGCAAAAGTGTCACATTGCTTTAAAACGAAAAATTAAGTGGGCCAATGGTGTTTGTTCGGAGTTTAGTTCAAGATACGTTAATTTCAAAAGTAATTTATTCACTTCTTCTACAACTATTTCTTTAAATATTGGAAATTTGAAATTTTAACATATTATATCTACTTGCAGCAAACTGTAAATCTGTGACTTCCCATGCTGTTCGGCTATGTCGCGCTTTGAAGTTTGCCACACGGTATACTAAAAATAAAATTTAAACAATTTTAGTTATAAGCAACAATTCCTGATGTCAATTTTTATTATGACGCAACTAACTGCTCTGATTCACTAAATAACGTATACCATTCCGGCCACCAAAGATTGTCTCTACGTCATCGATATGTGCATCTAGCTCAGTAATTTTTTTTTTGCCTTCGCAACATTAAAACATGCATCAAAAAAGGATGGAAAACACTTTTAATGCATTTTGAGCTACCAACGTATGTACTGCGACCTACGTTATGCTAATAAAATTAAAAGTCGTTTGACCAACCTAATTTGTTATTATTAATACATAACCTCGTTTTGGGTATTTACTTTTTTTATATTTCATGGATTCCCATATTTCATCGTTCATTGTTATATTTTCGAAATGGTTCTTTTAGATCATTCCTTTATTCAATCATTTACGTTTATTTCAACATTCTACCTATCTTTCCTAGACGTCGTAATCTAGAAGAAAATTGATCGATTATTGAGCATTAATATTCATTATTATGGATATAATTTGACTCATTTCATTACCATATTAAACCATACGCTAGTACAGGGATGAGGAACCTTTTTTATGGGATAGTACAAATTTAAAAATGTTATGCGGGCCGACAAAGTGCGCCGTACCGCGGGTTACTCACCCCCCGATCCAAAAGTAGGCTAACGAACCACTTAAGTTTATTAATTAAAAGAAGAACACAAATACATAAATAGGTTATACAACCTTTTGTATAATAACACAATGAAACCCTAACCTACAAACGCCAAACAAAAAATTCACCAGCTGACCACTTTCGTCGGATTTTAATGTGTGTGCATTTTCTATTATACTGCTCCTTCCATATTATACTACCTAATTAGTATTTATTTGAAAAAAAAATAGTATCTATAATTTAAATATAATGATAACGCAATGCAGATACTTCATTAGTTAACGATAATTACTAGTTATTAATGATAAGAGGGGTATATGTTTTCGTCTTATGAAATATACAACATAATCAATTAGATAGGACCCCAGTTGATGGAGGGTCCAATCAAACTAAAGTTTCATAAGGCGTTCGGGATATCCCATTTGAGCAAATCGCTGGCTTGTTGACCAAAGTGGAGACATTGTAAACATGATAATAGAGTAATTCTTCTTATGTATATACCAATTTGTACTGTTTATGTACAAAACTGATTGACTCTTCCTGATGAAACAATATCCAATATAAATTCTGATTACAATCAATAATAACATGTCTCTCCACTATTTAAAGCAAAAGCGAGGAACTGTTTAAAATTAACCTACTTCTCTGCCATAGTGGTTGATTACGATTCAGGTTTGGAAATTTGGGAGTGGAACTTTGTCTTTGTAAACTCCAAAATACGTTTACTCCCTTTTAAATAGAACTCAGAATCTAAGTTGGTACGTATATACGTTTTGCAAGTTCTTCATGCTCGTTTGAGAGAAGGCAAAATAGGAAACTAAGTAAAACTGAATTACAATTGCACATAGATATCATATAATCTTGTTATGTCAACATTCCAGACACATCAAAATTCAAACATTGTACATATAGAATATACAAATATAATTTATCCTGCCACGATCGCTGCAGAGTCAAATTTAGATGTTGCTTGCTTGATTACCGGAAGTTGATGTGATACAACATCTCATTTACGTAAATAGTATAGGTTCCGATTTTCACTCGGTCCTCTATTCTATAATATCTTAAATGAGTGTGTCTCCCAAAACAGCTCAATAGCGAAATGGTCTAAAATCTTAGACCCTGCATTAATGTACTTAAAATTATGAGTAATATCTAATCATATTGTACGCAGTTGCAAGAATCATTTTAACTATTGGATAGAATCTTAAATGCAAGGTGATTAAAGACAACTTGAAAGCCAACTAATTATTTTTCTGTCAACGATATTATATTGACCCAAGCTGAGCAAAGGTTTACTGTCCTGGTGAATGAAGCACCTAGTTCAAGGCCTTTAAATTGACTATGATTGTCGTCTAGTTTGATATAGATCAAGGACGATAGCCGTTTTTCATTTGGACTAAATTATGTAAAAGATTATGAATAGTGAATAGTGATGGTACTATGTTCATCTGCATTACGACTACACAAAAAAATATGGCCTATCTCACGAATCGCAAAGTGATTGGACACTCTGGACAGGTTACAAAACAGTTTGTCGATCAGACGACAGTTCGCTGTCGTCGTAATGACTACATTTTTCAGAAAGATCTTGTACCCGTCCCATTATCTTTCTCTTCGAAAATGTTCTAGCCCTCATACTCAAGTACAAAAATCTCGTTTACGAATATTTTAGCGATGGTTGTCACCAGTATCTCAAAATATTCTTGGATAACCTTTACTATCCGCACCGAAATCTTTTTTGCGCCCCTAAAATACAGAAGATAACACGTCTGTTGTGGGGCTGCTTAGTGCAGCGATGCGAATGGTATTTTGCAACTAATATGGCTCATGAAATCGCAATTGTTGAAAGCACGCTTTGGTATTGGCTGCGAGATTTTCTGAACACGCTGGTAGTTGAATTCTTAGTCGCAGTAAGATTTTTTTACTGGGTACATACTAAAATGTTTGTGAACTGCCGACTGTGACCCACTAGGGAAGTTTTCAACTTGGACAGCACTTGGATTTGGTATATGGATCAAATGCAAGTATAAACAAAAACCCGGGTGTATGTACCTTCCATAGGTGTGATGAAACCAAGTTTACCACAGCGTTTACCATTGTCTTTGCATCATCGTTCGATCAAACGCGTTATTACATTCCAGTATTCTTTTCTTTTATACTACTGGATTTTTATAAGTAATATCCTCTCACTTATGTATTTAATTTTACAGAGAATTTTAAATACAGGTGTTATTTATTTTATATTAACTTAAGATGGTCGATGCTAGAATTTGGAAACGTTTTCAAATTTTAGCATCGACCATCTTAAATTTAATTTTACCAATAAGATTAATTTTTATTATGATTTTCACTAGGAGACCAACTCCTGTCGACGAGATGCCAATATCCCACACTCAAGTATTCGCCATCTGCATCCTTTCCATTTCGTCTTGGTTAATCCCAAATTTTCTTCTTCTTGCATTAACTTTTCATCCTCTTCTTTCAATCAATTATGTCAAATCTACCACCTACTACCCGCTACCAATCGGGTTTTAGACCTCGTTATAGCACAACCTTTGCGTAGTAATAGCTGAGATAACTTCATTAGATAAAAGGTTAACACTTGTTAATATTTATGAAATTTTATACAACCCTCTCACCAGTAACTGACCCAGAATAGAGAATAACGAGTGTATAAGATAATTACTAGTATCATAATTAATTGTTACCTACCTGGTTAACAGTCGAGTAATGTAGTTGCAAGACACTTACGACCGATCACGTCGTTGCTTTATGACACGCGCACACTATTAAAACTTGCTTATGGGAATTTGAATTTAACCACAACCTTCAAAGGGGGAATACATCACCAAGGATCAGTAACGAAGAAGACCCCGTTTTGTTTTTTTTAGAATCGTTTTTATTTTGTATTTTATTAAAATTATTATACAGACCCGTATCCATTTTAAAACTTTAAGGTAGGTAATTTTATTTTCGACGTGCCGCTAATTACCCTGGCCTTATACGGGCTAACTACCCCCCAGAGACATGTGAAATGCTTCGTAATTTTTTTTATTCCGTCACATAATTTATTCAAATGTGCGATTCAGATTTGATTACATATCTGTTATTTCAAAATTTGGCAAAATTGCCTCGTTTCCAACTCACCTTACGCTCACTTTTCCCATTTGAAGGTCAAAATTGGGACAACTAACAACTTGGAGGAATGCAATAGGTAAACGAAAGGTCGCATTAAAAATCCCGAGCTGTGCATTTTTTAAATTAGGCAATAAAATTAATCCTCAGTCACATAATGTAATGATACTAAAATACTACAAATATACATCTAAACACTATCATTTATACAGGGTAGCCCATTAGTGCAAAGAACTGCAATATTTCATGCAATATCATACGGATTAAAAAATGTTTCAAATAAAAATTGTAGGATACGAACCATTGCATATTATTTGTAAAATATTTATAAACATACAGGGTGCTTCGAATAATCGTGTCTCCGTGTCGTCCTGTTTTTTTTTAAATGGAACACCCTATATTTGATGTCATATTCCGATTACTTTCTAAAAATGTCTCCAAGTTATGAATTTTTTCCATGATTTTTCTGAAAAAACGTGGTCTGATTAAACAATTCTTAGGCTCGTTCAGTTATAAAATTTTGAGTCAATTTTTGGTACACTAATTGGTAAAGGTCGTTCCTTAGTGAATATACAAATATTTTTTTAATTCGTAAAGTTTTGTAAATTTCGAATAGGAAAAGCTTAAATAAAACAACTCTAAACCTCCCCTTAGACGATGAAATTTAATGAATTAAAGTCAAACTTGGATGAAATATGAAAGTGGTTATGTTTTTTTATGTTTTTTGTTACGTACATAAATGTACTAAACACTAGCTCCAATAAACGGCAACACTAGCGGACATGACTTAAATGGTTAATTGGCAGCTCCTCGTAAGAACATCAACATAGGAGACAAACCAGCATTAATCAGAAGAATTAAATTAATAATCCTAGAACGAAGGTGAAACCAATAAAGTAAGAATGACTATGAACGACATGTTTCGAGGCCAACTGGTCTCATTTTCAAGCGAATTGATGAAATTATAGACTAATGATACAACATTCTAGCGAATGAATGTTGAAGGTGAAAAAAACAAACGACAAGTAAAAACACTTAAATAAACTAGTAAAATAACATGATTAACAATTAAACAAGGGGCCAAAGTGGCCCAAGTTTGTTATAAACTTATAAATTAACGATGAGCAAATATGGTCAGTAACACAAAACCTCCCCCATAAGTTTATTTATTGATTAAATTTAAAAGTTGATTGAAAAATGAATGCAAAAATCAAGCTTCATTGAAGATGTAGAACTTCAATGAAGCTTGATTTTTGCATTCATTTTTCAATCAACTTTTAAATTTAATCAATAAATAAACTTATGGGGGAGGTTTTGTGTTACTGACGATATTTGCTCATCACTTTACCCCTATTTGGAGAACTAACGTCCAACTTTATGGATCACCAAAACTATAAATTAACGAAACAACTTAAATCAGCCAAAATAAAAAAAAACATAACCACTTTCATATTTCATCCAAGTTTGACTTTAATTCATTAAATTTCATCGTCTAAGGGGAGGTTTAGAGTTGTTTTATTTATTAAAATTTACCTCCTTTGTGGTATCTGACCTTCAATGGATTTAGGAAAAGCTTTGTTATTTTAAATGAAAAAAATTCATAACTTGAGAACGCTGCATTTGAAACAAAAATATGGACATAAAGCATTTTTAAGAGAGCAATCGGAATATGACATCACATATAGGGTGTTCCATTTAAAAAAACCGGTCGGCACGGAGCCACGATTATTCGAAGCACCTTGTGTGTTTATAAATATTTTACAAATATGCAATCCTACAACTTTGAAACATTTCTTAATCCGTATGATACTGAATGAAATATTGATCTTCTTCGCACTAATGAGCTACTCTGTATGTTTAAATTTATGTTTCCATGTAATATAAAATCACTAAATGGTCGGAATCATTACTTGATTCGATCTGGGACTAGATCTGTTGTAATCGACCAGAAACAAGAGACAAGCGTAATGGTAATAATAATAATAATAATTTGATTTTACCGCTTTACCCAAAAATGTTAAAGCAAATAATCACTATAGAGAAAGGAAAGGCGTATTACGAAAGTAATCGATTGTTGGAATTGGTATCAACCAATACCCACAACTTAGTGGCGAAGTAAAACAAAGCAAATAAGGCTAAATCATTGTGATAAAAATTTATGGAGAAGCCTAATCGAGCTAACATGATAAAGGGCACAAAGAAAATGTTTCGCGACACTGTATTGTTTGAGTACAAGATGACATGCGCGCATTAATTATACGTTTATTAAGTACCTAACTAAAGAGCATATTATCAGCGTATACATTGTGATTTAATTTTTTAACAAGTGCTGGGAAGATTTACTGCTCACTGTCAAAGTTAATGGGCTCCAACATTACCAAAAATTTAAATAGGAAAATTAGTTATTGACCAAGAGTACACAACTATAAGTAAGATTTATTATAATTAGGAGTCAAGTTTTAAGAGCGTGGAAGCGGGAGTGTGAAATATTGTAGCATTTTGTTTATGTATGAAAGTTTTGTGGTTGTATAGTCTGTAAAATGTGGTTAGACTTATACCAGAACACGTTTGTCTTGCTTTTCTCATAAAATTCAGCTCCTTCTGGAAAGACACGATAACAGGAAAACAGACACGTACTACGTCCCTGTACTTTAAAAGAAAATGTTTTATTTTCGTGTCGGCCGTAATATGAAAGTAAAGATTGAGCAGCTGAATTTTGCGGGCATATATTAGTTAGATGTATTTTTGAAATGCAACACGTGTAACATGGATCTATTTACATATAAATTATTGTCACAAATGAGATTTGCAATATAACGTCTCGCGTTCGTTCCAAGTCCGGGCACGTTTCGTACAATATCTAGCGAAGGATCCGCGTCGGGATGTTCTGGAGCACGCCGATACGCCTTTGCGACACGTGTTCTACCCCGCGAACTTGCTCTAAAGTCAACTTTTTACTCAGAGTGACAAGTTCTACTTCCATCGAGTTACGCTTTGCATGAACAGGATGATGGAAAATGCGTTGCGAATACACACGCACGGTATTCGGCTGAAAATAAAATATGACGCTTTAAGACCGCATAATTTATGCTACATATTTCAAAGTTCCTCTAAAAATTTTACCACACATTAAAAAATAAAATGCAATATACTTACAAATAACAAAATTCGGAATAAGACGGCGGAGTCGTGACGCCAACAAATTTATGATGACAATAACTGACAACATTTTTTCATTACACCATTTACACAATAAACCGCGTGTCAATAAAATCCTTGTGTTATTTCAGCTTATAAACACTGTCACGCGTCTTGCCCTTTTCACTCTTTACTTTACGCGCGTTCATTTTTCAATCTTTTAAAGGTAGATAGCAGTTCGTCAGAAGAATCCGATATCCAATAATTACTTTCTCGTTTCAATAAAGTTTGATGTTGGTCCTTCGCTTTGACGCTTCAAATTAAAGTTTTGAAAAAAAAGGTAAGGGAATAATTTTATTTTGAAGCAGATGTCAAGTTCCTAAACAATCACCTTCTTTTATAACCTGAGGACGTTTTTATACCCCCAAAAGAAAATCAGATAGAAATATCACAATACCTGAACATGAATTACTCTTCTTTCTCCTCTGCTTTCAGAGAAATTCGTCTTTGTGTTGGAATCACAACCATGAAATGATCCTTCGGTTAGTGAGTTTCCATTAGATCTAGACCGCAATGCATGACTCATCTTGACACCTTGAAGTTACTTTAACTTGATTGAGGGTCAGTGCTACTACTAAAGTTAAAGGAAAGGTTTTACTTGCGACACAGAATTCTTAAATAAATTTATTGTTAAAAAGTTTTTCGTATAACGTAGATAAATTTCGTAATTACTAAAAGATGTAATTTTGAAATAAGATTATTACGAAGTCAAAAACTCGAGAGAGAAAATGGAGACAAATGAATTTCAAAGACGATATTGACTGGGGATAGAAAATAATTGCATAGGGACACCTTACTACGGCGGCGGAGGTCTGATAACATCGTTATTTGGGTTATTATTAAAGCAGATGTTTTTGAGAGTCAAATTAAATAAACACCTTAAGAATCAGACAGATTTAATAGCTATAAGAAAGCTATCCGACAATATTTTCATAAATAACTTCAATTACGCTAACCGATAGAGAACCTATTCGTATACTTTTCGTGTCGGTACATTTTATTTTTTGGCCACATGTACTTTTGAGGCGTCGGCTAAATGGTTTTCCATGTTCTTGTGGGTTAGTGGCAACATATCTTTGTTTGCCATTACGTGCGTAGAGAAAAAAGAAATAACGTAAATGTTTACTCAGCTTCTCTGAAATGAAAAAAGTTACTCGCCGAAAGAGGTTTATTAGACTGCTAGAATAAATATGATAAAAGTTTTCTGGCTGCTCGTGTGTTTATTGGTATCCATAAATGTATTGCAACAACTGGTATATACCCTTCTTGTAACTTTTTCTTAGAGTCTTTAAAACGTTGTCTTCAATTTTAAAGTTTCAATACGGAGAATTCAAACTGCCTTTTGAATATATGCTAGAGATATTGTGACTTTTATTATTGAAGATTATAATTTATACGATCAAAGAGTTCTTTGAAAGAAAAATTATTAACATTCCAAGTTTATACTTTTCTTATTTAATGAACTTCAGATGTAACTAAACTCGTGTAAAAAAGAACAGAAAAAAAGCAAAACCTCATTATTTAGACATAGATATCTGTAACTGTGAGTCGGTTTTTAATTTCAATTCCTATTGTTATCAAAAGTTATAATCCTTGGTTCACAACTAAAAGTGTACAACTTGTATTACTATAGATAAGATTTGTTCAATAAGCACTACTTACTTTACCTCAAGAATGAATAAAATATAAATATAAACCAAACAATACAAAACCATTTATTGAAAGGCTCTGGATTCTCGGAGCAGGACGTTTGGGCGCCGGCGGTTGGGCACCAGGCGTTTTGGCGCCGGGCGTTTGGGCGCCGGGCGTTTCGGCGCCGTAATTATGTTATGCAAGAAAATTTTACCAACGCACTTTCAAAACGCTACTTTACATCGGGACAGGACTTTTTAAACTAGAACGAATGCTAACCTAAGCGTAGATTCATGCGAGGTTAAAGGTAGGTTTAGTATATTTTTTTTTCAATTGAAACAAAAACGGGAGTGTGAAACTAAAGAACATTTGAAACTAGAACGAATACTAACCTAAGCGTAGATTGATGCGAGGTTAAAGGTAGGTTTAGTATATTTTTTTTCAATTTAAATAAAAACGGGAATGTAAAACTAAAGATTTGGCGCCCAAACGTCCGGCGGTAAATAGTCTGGCGCTCAAACGCCCGGCGCCGAAACGCATGGCGCCCAAACGCCGTCGCCCAATCGCCGGCGCCCAATCGCCGGCGCCCAATGTCGCGTACCGCTGGATTCTGGGTCACGATAGGAGAGTGAACATAGTCCACGCGTACGTAGGCCTCACATTCAGGCTCTTTGTACTACCTTCCTGACTGGAGTCGTCCGACCCCGCAACATCACTCAAGTCATCCCACACGTGAGATGAACCTGAGGATACTGGAAGGGAAAGCCGTTCTAATCGTAGCCATGCCCGTCCAAGATACCCCCAAGATGGATGGTTTCAGTTGGAGAAGTGCGGGGCACTCATAAAGTATGTGGTATGCCGTCTCGTCGTCTATGTAACATCCTCTAATCCGAGCGGTGTATGTGCTTGTTTAGTTTACGGTGTTCAGTAGTCGCAGGTTCTTTCGTGATATCCCTGTGCAAAAACGCTCCAGGCTACGGTCCTCTGAAGGCCTCTCTCGTATGACGACAATCTAACATCAAGTTGCACCTAGCCTTCTGGTGGGCTTGAGTGTATTGAGTGCTTAAGTTATTTACAGTTTATACTGTAAATGAAAGAGCCGGCTCTGGACCATAAAACACCTGTGTTGAAGCCCTTCGGGCTAACTCATCGACTTTCTCATTGCCTTTCGCTCCAGCATGCCCTTTAACCCATACGACCTCGAGGGTGTTACTGATTGGAAGTTGTTGGTAAGTGGTGACATTCGGAAACCATCCTACAGGTTTTTTTACAGTAACCAAGTACCTAGATGGCAGCGCTGTCACTGTAAATCATAATAGTTTTGTGGTTTACGTTATGCATAAGAACTTTTCTTGCATTAAGCATTAATTCTACCAATTCTGCCTAGAATACAGTGGGAAATTTGCCTAGTGGTTGGGTGATAATATGGAAGTTCAGTTCTTTGGAGAAAATACCAATACCTGTGTGTTCCTTCCATTATTTTAGATCCATCCGTGAAGATATGTCAGGTTGGGGTGACCTACCAACAGGGTAACCTGACCCTAATAAGAGGTAGGCACAACTATACGTACAGACAGTTATAAACGTAACCTACGAAAAATATAATGTATATAAACTCTAAAGACAGAAAAAGATAAAAAAAATCAAATAAAAACTAAATGCCCGTAAAGAAAAGATAAATAAAGAAAAGATTAATTAATTATTTATTAAGAATCTAAATAAACAGCGTACTTATCTTGTAGTAGTGAAAGCGAAGCCGATCTTGAATGGTTTAACGAACTTGGAAATATATCAATTGACGTAAGGTATTTATTGTAGGTGTCTAAAATAAAAAAAAATGTTACAATTCTAAGTAAATATTTTACAGTTATATGTAAATATCTTACAATTGTATATAAATACCTTACAATAATTATTGTAAGAAAAATATGTGCATTTGGCAAAGGGAAAGGTTACAATTGTAAGTTAAAACTTGGAATTGTAAGTAAATAT
Organism: Pyrocoelia pectoralis; assembly: GCA_036250285.1. NCBI lineage: Eukaryota > Metazoa > Arthropoda > Insecta > Coleoptera > Lampyridae > Pyrocoelia > Pyrocoelia pectoralis. Next base: position 19,090,901 of record CM070076.1, on the reverse strand, counting down.
CTTACAATTGTATGTAAATATCTTACAATTGTAGAAAGACAAGGGACAGTTGCCAGAATATTTGAATATATTTATAAAGAGGATAACAGAGGTGCACAGTTACACTACGAGAAATAGGGACCAGTTTTACGTAGAGGGCATGAATCTAAAAAGCACCAAAAACTCTATCTTCGATAAAGGGGTGGTAATGTATAATGAGCTACCACCAGATATTAAAAGAACTGGGAGCGTGGATGCATTTAAGCATAAATTGAAAAAGAGGTTTGCGGAGCGAGTTGTGTAGGAAGCGATGTTTTATATTTCATATTTTGTATTGTATATTTATTGTTGAGCATGTGAGAGTTGTAAATTAGCCTTAGGCTACTTTGAATAAATAAATAAATAAATAAATAATTAAAAATATGTGCATTTGTAAAAAGAAAGTGTTACACTTGTAAGTTAAAACTTGCAATTGTAAATAAATATCTTACAATTGTAAGAAAAATATATGCATTTGTAAAAGGAAAATATTACAATTGAAAGTTATAACTTGCAATTTAAGTAAATATCTTACAATTGCAAGTAAATATCTTGCAATTGTATATAAATACATTACAATATTGTAAGAAAAATATGTGCATTTGGCAAAGGAAAAGGTTATAATTGTAAGTTAAAACTTACAATTGTAAGTAAATATCTTACAATTGTATGTAGATATCTTACAATTGCAGGAAAACATGTGCATTTATAAAGAGAAAATCACATAAATCATACCACATTATGACATTGAATGCGAAGAAATTTGAACTTATTAAAAAATGGAATTTTGACTTGAAAAAGCTTGAATAATTTAAGGCGAAACGTTGTCAACAATCAACATGTATATTAATTAATAATAAAATTACAAAAATGACAGAAGCTAAACCCTTTATTACATAATTAAAAACTTAAAACTTGCAATTGTAAATAAATATCTTACAATTGTACGAAAAAGATATGCATTTGTAAAAGGAAAATGTTACAATTGAAAATTACAACTTGCAATTTAAGTAAATTTCTTACAATTGTAAGTAAATATCTTGCAATTGCATATAAATATCTTACAATTGTATGAAAAATATGTGCATTTGTAAAAGGAAAATGTTACAATTGTCAGATAAAACTTACAATTGTAAGTAAATATCTTACAATTGTATGTAAATATCTTATAATTGTAGGAAAAATATGTGCATTTGTAAAAAGCAAATGTTAGAATTGAAAGTTATAACTTTCAATTTAAGTAAATATCTTACAATTGTAGAAAAAATATGCGCGTTTGTAAAAAGAAAATGTACAGTTCCTAAAAAAAGTTTTTTATGTGACCCTTCTACGCCTTCGTACCTTCGTACATAATTGCACGAAAGAAACTCTTCGTATTCGTATACCAAATTAAATATCTGAACTCGAATTAGTAATTCTAAAAGTCGACAAAATTAATATTTAAAAGAAATGAAACAGTAATGACGTGAATTTGAATATGAATGAAAAAAATGAATTAAAGTAAAACGTAAATGGTAGAAAGAATTATTATCTAACTAGAAATTATTCTTGATATGACATAAACCACTACCAAAGCTTTAACGTTTTTATCAAAATCAAATTGAATTTTGAAATCATGTCTTGGTATGTGAAAATGTATGTGTAAGGAACACTCCCTGTCCATAAACCCGACAAAAACGGAGCTAGTTCTATTCACAAGGAAAAGGAAGACTCAGGGCCTTCGAGCTCCTCTACTCTTCCAAAAACACCTCCAGTTTTCAGAGTCAGTGAAGTATCTAGGTATTACACTTGACAAAAAACTGAACTGGAGCAAACACATCCAGCTTAAAGCGGAGAAAACAAATAGGGCCTTCTGGCAATGTCGCCGCGCAATGGGAAGACTTTGGGGTCCATCCCCAAAGGCTGTCCTGTGGCTGTACAACCGCTGTGATTAGACCTATGTTTTGTTACGGAGCAATTGTCTGGTGGCCTAGAACCAGACTCTCCACAACCATAGCACTTCTTAACCATGTGCAAAGACTAGCGTGCCTTTCGTGCACGGGCGCAATGCGAACGACCCCCACAGCCGTCATGGAGGCCCTCCTGGGTCTGCCTCCACTGGATCTCCACGTGAGAGAGCAGGCCACGGTGGCAGCCTTGCGTCTGAAAAATAAAGGGTTGTTGAACAGCAGAGGTACTGAGGTGGGACACTCTCGAATTCTGGGTGAGGCAGTCAAGCGACTGCCTATACTAGAAGGACGATCTGACTCACTCATCCCTCGATTTATACAAGGGAAAAACTACCGCATCTTTTTTGATGCGGAAGTGGCATCCCAACCAGACATATCCATCTTCACGGACGGATCTAAAACAATGGAAGGAACAGGCACCGGAATTTATTCCAAAGAACTGAACCTCCATATCAGCCAACCACTAGGCAAAATTTCGACTGTCTTTCAGGCAGAACTAGCAGGAATAACGCTTAGTGCAAGAATAATTCTTATGCACAACATAAAGAATAAAAGCATTAGAATTTCCAGTGACAGCAGAGCCGCTCTGCAGGCACTAGGTCAACACAAAATTACCTCCAGGCTGGTTTCCGAGTGTCACCAAATACTGGAGCAACTGACAAACAGCAATACCCTTGAACTGGTATGGGTTAAAGGGCATGCTGGAACAACAGGCAATGAAAAAGCCGATAAGTTAGCCCGACTGGCCTCAAAACAACTGTTTTATGGTCCAGAGCCGGCTCTTCCACTTACAGTATCAACTGTAAACAACTTAATAACTCAAGACACCCAAGCCCAGCATAGGGTTAGGTGGAACTTGATGTCAGAATGCCGTCACGCGAGAGAGGCCTTCAGAGGACCATCTCGTAGCCTGGCGCGTTTTTGCACAGGGCTATCCAGAAAGAACCTGCGGCTACTTGTGGGCATACTTTCTGGGCACTGTAAACTTAACAAGCACATGCACCGCATGGGCTTGGTTGAATCACCATCCTGTAGAGGATGCTACACAGAAGATGAGACGGCGCAACACATACTTTGTGAGTGTCCCGTACTTGTCGAATTAAGACGATCCATGTTGGGGGACTCCTGGCCGGACATGGCTACGATTAGAGCCGCTTCCCCGTCCAGCATCCTCAGGTTTATCTCACGTGTGGGATGGCTTGAGTGATGCTGCGGGGTCGAACGACTCTAATCAGGGAGGCAGCACAAAGGGCCCGAATAGGTGGCCTAAGTGCGCGTGGACTTTTGACCACCCTCCCATCGTAATCCAGAATCCAGGTATGTGAAAATTTGAAAATATTCCAAAAAATTAAAACTTTAGTTGTAGCGGAAGTTAAAGAAGAAATGTTTTCTGGTCTTGAGATTGTTCGGTAAGGTAAAACTGACAGACGATGAAAAAATCTTATTGAAGTCTTGTTTAATTTACGAAAAATAGCACTTTTTGAATTTAGACAATTTCGAGAAACGCGATTTTCTAGGTAAGTGAAAGTTACTCGGTATATCTGATAGGGGCTACATAGGTTCTCAGACAAGCACAAATTATTGCCGTAAAAAGTTTTTTAAAAAAATCAAAAATAAAAAAAATCCATTTGGTGCCGACTTTTTGGCGAGCACTCTAGAATATATTCAGCAAATAAGATCGTTAGAACTTCGCTCGTAAATCTATTCTTAATTAGAATTATCAAATCTTCCGAGATTGTATAGTATTAAATAAGTTAATAAATTAGTTTCTCGTTATGCACTAAATGCAATAATGTTAGTTTTCGAGAAATATGAGATAAACTACTGAAAGTAAATCAGAATGTGGGTGACATACGTGTAAACGAGCTGTATCAATGTTAGTTACCTTGTGAAGTAAAAAATAAGATGTTTACACAGCGCAAGGCAAAAAATGGCAATAAAGTAATAAAAGAAATGAATTGGGAAGGAAATTAAAATAATGTACAAAGGAAAGGGAGTAAAGCCAATAGATGGTATAAGAAAGGTAAAATATGAGATTTCATATGTATAAATTAATTTTTCCAAAGGAAACCGTAACAAACTAACAAGCTTCAAGCTCAGAGTCCTAAATTTTACATAGCTGTTAATTTCATCTAAACTTGCGTTACGGAACTCAATAAATAGTAATAACTAATACTACTTAATTATTTACACCAAATTATCCTCAAAACTAGTTTAGGTCAGGTTTATGTACATGTCAAGTACCTACATGGAAAAGGTGTAGATATAACATATTATTGTCCATTAATTGTTTTAAAGTGAGATATAAAATTTATTCCACTTTTTATAAATCGGCTAAGTGACACATTTCTATATTAGAGAAAAGTATACAGGGGTGTCTCACGGTGACCGTCGGTTAGAAGTATATCAAGAACTGTAAAAGCTAGAAATTTGAAATTTTGCAAATGCGTCATGGAGTGTTTAATCTATTAAATAAAAATATTTCCCAAATGGCAGCACTTCCGGAAATACCGGAAGTGAGCATCAACTTCTTTATTTTAAATACAAACCAGGCAATTTTTTTTCACATTCTGATGTGTCATAAAATGTTTAGTAAGTATGCTTAAAATAATCGGCGTATCACTTTTGATTGTTGAGAAAAAAAAATTTTTTCAATAAAAAATTTCAAAATCTTGTTTAGGAAATAAAATTGAAAGTCGAAAGTGGTAAAAGTTAGGGAAGTGGGATTTTAAGTTCTCAATGTCAAAAGATTGAGACACAATTGTCTGTAACGGATAATAAAAAATTGCCCGCGGTTACGTATCTATTTGACGTTATTTCCAGACTTAAGAAAAACATTAAGAAGTCTCTTTTTTCAAATGGAATGCCTATTTAATTATCAGTCCATTCGATGCAGAAATAAATTTCCTTTAAATTGATATAACATGTTCCTATACCTAAAATCAATGATTACAGAGTTATTTATATTTTTCTATTTAAATTTATAATTACATACTTTACAAAACTTGGTTGGCTTTGAAAATTTTCAAAAAATTTTTATTCAAATGTTTCTTATGCTTTTATGATTATTTAAAATTCTATCTATGCAACTTCTTGACTATCCAAGGTCTCTTTCCGCCGAACGAACAGAACTTTCAGGGAAAACATTAACATTGGTTTCTGCAGCGTCATTGGGGACAATTGGCTTTGCCAAATTTCGTGGCGCATTTACTTCGCCCAAATTTAGAATATTCTTTTCAATCATCCTAATTTTTTGTTCTGTCATTGTAGGTAAGTGCGGATATCTTTCCTTAAAGTGTTGAGTGATTCTTTATTCAATGGTTAAGGGTTCTGCAGGTCCGAAAAGTAATACGAGCAGACTCGCCATGAATGTAAAACAAATTTAGAATATCAGCGTTTGTGTATTCCATATTTCCCAATTAAAAACAAATATTAAGCGCAAAAATCAAAATTCAAACAGATAACACTGATAACAAACGTAAATGTAGCGTAAATTTTCAAACTGATAGCTAACTGACAACTGTCATCATAAGAAACAATTGAATAAACATTTTTTTAAAATTTTCAAAGCCAACCATGTTTTGTAAGGTGTGTAATTATAAATTTAATTAGAAAAATGTAAATAACTCCGTAATCATTGATTTTAGGTATAGGAACATGATATATCAATTTAAAGGAAATTTATTTCTGCATCGAATGGGCCGATAATTAAATAGGGATTCCATTTAAAAAAAGAGACTTTTTAAAGTTTTTCTTAAGTCTGGAAATAACATCAAATAGATACGTAACCGCGGGCAATTTTTTATAATCCATGACAGACAATTGTGTCTCAATCTTTTGACATTGAGAACCCAAAATCCCATTTCCCTAACTTTTACGACTTTCGACTTTCAATTCTATTTCCTAAACAAGATTTTGACATTTTTCAGTGAAAAAAAATTTTTTTCTCAACAATCAAAACTGATACGCCGATTATTTTAAGCATACTTATTAAACATTTTATGACACATCAGAATGTGAAACAAAATTACCTGGTTTGTATTTAAAATAAAGAAGTTGATGGTCACTTCCGGTATTTCCGGAAGTGCTGCCATTTCGAAAATATTTTTATTTAATAGATTAAACACTCCATGTCGCATGTGCAAAATTTCAAATTTCTAGCTTTTACAGTTCTTGATATACTTCTAACCGACGGTCACCGTGAGACACCCTGTAGTTCTTGTTAAATGTGCAATAGACAGTCTTATAGTATATGTCTACCTGCGTTTAATAATATCAATTTGAAAAGGATCTCGTCCTACACTTTTTCAAGAAGATATTAAAACGGAATTTGAGGTCAAATGTTTACCCTATTTTTACAGTAAAAACTATGGCAACACACCTCGTTAGTGGAGAACACAGCAACACACGAAATAAAATAAGTAAGTCATTTATTGGACAGAAATGTAATATAGATGAAGGAAAAATAATAAAGCACGTCGTTCGTATGTGTGTGAGTGTGTGGCCCCTAGAAAAATGCGTCAAGGGAAAAATATAACAAAAAAATTAATAATTTGTCATAAATATGTCTTCATTAGTTTAACTCACAACACCCTATGCTGTTAGCCATTGCACTCAATGTGTAAACGGAGTATATTATTTTATTATAATACCTAGTCATTTTCACAAGAATAGTTATAAGGTGAATTATACTAGAGCTTTATCTAAATTTTACAATACACAATTTTATGAAAATGGATAGAAAAGTCTTCTGATGTTTTGAATGAAAGTGCTAATGCTAAAAGTAGCATACCATAAGCACTCACGAATTATACAGATCAGCGAACAGGGAATAAGACTTATTTCAGCTTTTTAACTTTAGTAGCAGCACGTAATGGAAAAGAGGCGTGAATGTACGAGACATTTGCGTTATGTATACTGATGATTGAAGTAGCTTCATTCGCTACGCGCATACTAAACAGTGGGTTTTGAAATAGCTTTTTGTACTCAATTAGTTCTACTAAAGGCAAAGAAGTAAAACCTAATTTTGTAGGTACACCTAACCAACAATCGTTTTAAAAATATCTTACTTCAATTAAAACGACGATAGAGGTGCTCCTAAAACAAAGTTTTTTGTCATGTTCATTAAAACTGCGTGTGACCTTTTTATGTACCTACCTACCAAACGAAATGATGAAAAAAAGCACTTTACATACTTAAACGAATGCCAATATCGGTAATGCAATTTTACAACTTTCATTTTTACTCTTTCATACTCTGGCCCAGTACCATGTACTTACGTGTACTTTTATCATCCTTACCAAGTATAAATTTGGCACGGGATTTTCTTCAATTTGGAAAGATTTTTAGGGTTATCTCTTTACGACAACAGAAGGCGTTGGAAGTTATAACAATTATTAGTTCTTTTGTTCATTCTTATATTCTGCTATGAATTGTTTTGGACAATGGAATAATAATAATGTTTATTGTGTAAACGTACAAAGAGAAATCATTGACAGAAACGGTAAGAGTTTGGAAAGTCCCATTCTACCGCTCTACCGCAAATTAAGTACCTATAGCAAGTAGTAAACTAGTACTTAATAAAATTAATAGATATACATAATAGAATAATAGATAGAAAGAAAGTATATAACGAAATTAAAACATAACAAAGGCTACTATACCCAACAAAGCGGGTTTTACATAGGTCAAAAATGATGACACTTAAGCGGTGGTTTAACACCAGCCTATAACGTAAAGAAGGTATTTTGTAACCGTGATGTTGATTTTATTTTTTTATATAACCTTAAGTTCGTTTGACTTCGTTTCCGCTTTTTCTTCTAATATGTTCTTATAAGGTGTAGATGTCAACATCTCGCTTCTACCATCTTCTTACAGGCACCTAGTAGAGGAGAGGAGAGATCTTTGAAGCATTCCTAAAGTTTTTTGAGTCACGTGAATGAGTAAATGGTACACTTTTCGTCTCAGCCAATCTTTTTTAAAATTGATTGCAATTAATTCCGGTGTTAGAATCCGGTTGTATGGTGGTGGTTGTTAGTAGGGTGTGGTGGTGTGTGAAGAGGTGGTGTATGATGAAGTGGAGAATGGTGTGATGTTGAAACAGGTTATTCATAAATGGGGGTTGTCTAAGATTATTCGCATTTATTAGCCACTTTTCAAGAATACCATCCCCTCTCGATTAGAAGAAAGTACGTACGGAGATCGCCAAAAAATATTGTGGATTTAGAAAGGGCAGAGGTATCATGGAAGTTCCAACTAAGGTCTTGAGCGACCAAAGCGGGAATGTGCTCTACGATGAATGGTACCCGGGGGAGTGAAAATCATTGAGTTCGCCGATCATATGTCTTGATTTTAATTCTGTAAGTTCTGATATAGGTACTGTGGTGGAGATGTATTTGTTTTTGTAGGTACTTGAATTTGAGCAAAGTTAGGATAAATGTTTGAGTAAATTATTCGTTTGAATTAAATATTACAACTGCACATTATAACACGTCGTTGAATGTACTACCTATCCGTAAGCGTGACATTACTGTAATAATCACATTAAACAAAACGTGACAATCTTTTACAACTAAAATCTACGATACTTATACAGGGTCTTAATACAAAGTTGTAACACCCAAAAACGGCATTGAAACAAATGACTTTTATTTGTTTAAATTTTTCATTTGGAGTCCCAGTTTTTTTTTGTTTATCGAAAGATCGCCCATACTCCCTTATTTTAAGAAATGTTTCAAAAATACAACAACTTTCGGCATTGGCTTTCGGTTCTCTAAAACATTTGTAGTTACAATTATTTTTTATTTTATTAAATAACAAAATGGCGACCAATCAAAAATTTCAAAATGAACACCATTCGCAGCAACGCAAGCTCGGCAGCGTGTTTTAAATTTAGAAGAGACACTTGCAATATCTGAAAACAAAGAGATTATCAAATTAGAGATGAATCTATTTTGATTTTTAAGTGGCATCCCAGCCCTGGGCGCCCATCAGGAGCCCCTCCTCCTCTGAATTCGAACTCTGAGCAGTAATAAAATTTCTTAAATAACGAAACTCTTTGTTAATTTGGTTCATATTGTTGAAGTAGCTAATGATCTTCCCCAAATTGTGGGATTTGGAGGAGGCGATATTTCTGGATTTTCGGTAGTTATAGAGAAATGAATATTATACGGTAATTCCAATGGAGACTCGTTTGGAAATCTGGCTTCGCGAAGAAATCCGCTCGGTTATTGGTTATTAGATTTTTGTAGTCGGCTAAAACTCACTGGCAGCTGGTAGAAGTTTACGGAGAGACTTTAATGTTTTGTCAGCACGTCGCAGAATGGTATCGGAAATTTGGGACCCGTAGAGTAAGCGTTTCCGCCGTGTGGAAGGCATCAGCGGGACTGCGGGAGGATCATGTTATGCCATATGACGGTAGAATTGCGAATGTCGTTTGGTATTCGTCGCATTGTGCACGACATTTTGCAGTATAAGAAAGTTTTACGAAATTTGGTCAACGTAAGGAGAAGCTGATGGGAGCAAGCCTGCAACTTTTGCTACGGTTCTCTAAGGAAAGGAGAAATTTTTCACCGCATTGTGACGAGTGATAAAACATAGGTCAACCACTACACCACCAACAGTAAAAGCAGCCGCAAATAGAGTGGAAATACAACTCATGTCCAAAGACAAAGGAGTTTAAGGTAAGAACATTTGCCGAGAGGGTGATGGGCACCATTTTCTGGAACAGCGCGGATGTCGGTTTTAGGAAAGAGAACGCACAGTGAACTGCGGACATCTCACCGAGGGCGTCATATGCCCTCACGATAACGCGTGACCTCATACAGCCCAGAAGACCACTTGAGGCAGTTTCGTTAGGTCATGGTCGACCACCCTCCCTACAGCACGGAGTTCACTCCAACCGACTATCACCCATTTCTTCACTTGAAGGAGAACCTACGAGGACGAGAGAAGAAACACCTCGCGACAACTTGGCTGAACACAACAACGACAGGATTTTTACCAGGAGGAAAATTTCATCCCACAAAGAAGTGACAAGTGCCTACACCGATATGGAGCACAGGCACGACATTTCTTATAGGTATTCAATACTCGATTATTTGGCGATATTTGGCTACCGTTTACTTCGGTTACAAAAATTTTATGGCAAGGGCCAACAGTAAGTGGGAAAATTACGTCTTCGCCGACCCTTGTAATTCAGTCTTTCAACGCATATTAGTCATTGCATTTTCCTACGTATATCAAACTCGTATTGTATGTAATATTTGCTACATTTTCCAGTAATCTGAAATTTAATTTTTCATGAGAAACGAGGGAAATTAGTTGCATTTCATTTTTCAGTCGCTCAGATATTACAACATAAAATATTTCAGAAATCGTTATAATTTTTATTTTTACAAGTTGGTGGTTACAATTTTATTAAATCTTTATCGTATATTCCTATAAATTCAGAAGAAGTAGATATAATGTGTAGCTATATTCGACAAAAGAAACATTTATTTACCCCCATTTCCTATAATGAAAAACTATACACATGCCAAGCAAACAAAACAACAATGAATAAAGCACGTAGGTGCTAATTCAAAATTAATATAGCGATTTTCTGTTGCGAATTTCACATTTAAAATCGTAATGGGGCTGTAACTTTTCAAAACAATAATGTAGGTACCTATTAAAAGTAGCTATTCTTATTTACAAGAACTAGAAACGTACGGTATTTACACAACTCTAAATTGAATCTGAAAAGATTATATAAATTTCCGAGAAACGTGAAAAACCACTAGAGTATAAGTTTATATCTGTCTAAATAACAAACCTAACCAGTTTAAGTTAATTGGCCATTGCATCAATTCCCTTTTCGAGCACAAGGTGTGGACGTGCTTCGGCCTAGCTGACCTGGCTCAACGCCCCCTTAAACCATTCTGAACTCTTAGCCCTATAACTACCTAGCGTCGTGCCAACTTCAATCGTTGAAGGTATTAAGAGAACGTTATGGACCCAAATATATATAGTTTGTCGCGTTTTGTACACATATATAAAATTTCATATCCTTGTATACGATAAAAGTTACATTGTTTTCAAGAGGGAATTGTAAATAGAATAAGACTATAGTTACAAATTAGAATATTTTTAATGTAGAAAGGTTGGGGGGGTAGTTTTTCATTTAAGGGGATTGAGAAGCTCCGTGTCCCTTGCGGACTCAATAAAACTGATTCTGTGTGGATGACTGCTTCACATTTACGGTGTTCAGGTGTCGTAAACATGCCTTATTATCTGCTTTATGAGCGCTTCCGTGGCTCATTTCTTCCTCAGTTATTTCGGACACACCTATAAACTACAGTAGAACTTCTTTTATTTTCAAATAAAATCCACTTAGGAAAACGATACTTCTTACACGAAAAGTACAGCTTTACTAAGATATTGCTGTAACGATATAATATGACAAACCTTTGAAACGCAAACAATTACCAGTAATGGCCAATTAAAATTTACATTTAACGATCTAGATTTTTATAGTGGATTAAACGTAATAAAGTATATAAACTCATATAAGCCATTCGACTTTATCCGAACTGTAAACAACTACAAATAGATAATAAATTTAGGTATAAAATAAGGAACGTTGACAGCATTTTTATTAACCCAGTACATTTAATCAATGCGGCTTGCTTAGGTTATTTCTGAACTAAGTAGACTGGAAGTATTCCAACGTAAATATACCAGAACAAAAACTACGTTTATCCGGAAACTGCTTAATTGTCTTATTTTTATGGCGCCTAAATATTTACTGAAAGTTTAACAGAAGGGCTAAATTCTTTTTTCCAAAGTGAAACGAACGGAAATTGTTGCAGTCATCTAATTATAAACTATGAAGCAAGTAGTTACAAGGACATTTATAGGGCGTAACCACCCTTGTATAATGCCGTTCCCAACAATTTTATAAAACGCAACTTGTTTACACTTCTCAATTTAACTAGACTCTCTCAGGAAATTTGCATCAAACCAAACACGGTTAAACGTAGTCAAACTTGCCGACAAAAACAAGTATAAACAGATTTGTCTAAAGAAACACATTTTTCTTGTTTCGGCGGTGCTCGAAAAAGTTTTGTCCTTTGTTAATTACAAATTGAAATTGTAATGGTTTTATAACACTGCGATCGTTGAGAAAAGTAGTTTTTTAACTTAGTGTTTCGATCATTATTGAAACTTGTTTCAGACAACGTCTTTTAACCTTAGATCATATATACTCCGTAGATAAAGCATTGGCCTTTTATTTTGTGCCAGCTTGAATGACAAAGAAACTAAATATTGGTTTCATGAAGAGCGTTCGGCATATGCGCATTAAAGCACGCTCGTAATCTGCGCCTATGGCTGTCGGTTCTGGAAACCGTGTTTAAAGTGCGCATGTGGGAGTCGCCTTTAAAGGCAAAAAAGATATCGTCTCTCTGTCTGGCATCTTGGCTCATTTTCTATACATGGCAAGAAAGGCTAATGCGCTATCTACGGAGTATATATGATCTAAGCTTTTAACCCATTACTATCCCCTAATTGTTACCTTGACGATGTTGTCGGATTTGAGTGACTCGGTGATGTAGGGGACATGATTGTGTAACGTGAGGTGATGAACTTTAACACATAAACGACGCATAGCGGTCCCAGATAAGAATTGAGACTAAAAACAACACCCTGGTCCCTCGTGTTTGTACATACAGTGCAAAGCAATCCTTAATATTAGATGATGGAATCCTGGTAGTTCAGTCATTCTTGGGACGGCGCGGCGTGAGATCTCCAAGATGCGACGACACACTACTTTAGCCGTAACCTCGATTGAGATGGGACGATGGGAGGTCGAGACTAACCCACCTGTATCAATCGGGTGTGCACTCGGCCCTACCGGATGAGCTTTTGTACGGCTAATAGCAGCAGACTATTAGCTGCGATTGGAAGTTATATTTTCTAGTAGCCCTGGTATTTGGATAGGCGTCCTCTTCTTGGCACATCCAACACAGGCGCAGAGCAAAACAATAAGAAGAAAATAAGGTCAAACTTGTCAAACGCGATCCTCCAACCACCTTCCGCGGCTCGACGATCTACCTAAGCGTCCTAAGCAAATGTTCGAATTGAGCACCATTGACAATCTGACAATAGCCAAGGCGATTAAGGAATTCGTTTTGAACGTTGTCGATGATATATGCACCAATGTTTCCAATTTCTTGGCGTAATTCGAACATTTGCTTGGGTAGATAATTTTTACATGTCTAACAAAAGTGAATTTTTTTCAAAATTTCCTTATGTAGGTAAGCACTAACGTTACTTACCCTGCCGTATGTTGAAAAACGTGTTCTTTCTAATTATGCAATAAAAAATTGGGGTTTCCATTTAAAAAAATTCTGGCATGTTGCCACGAGACTTCCCTCGTATTAACACTTTTTTCAAAAAGTAAGTATAGCACATGAATTCAGAAAAAAATACTCTTTTATACTACATTAAAAAACTGCAACTTTATCTTATTAAAAAAATGAGTGCCGCCATTTTAGCTTATACCGGAAGTGACGCCATCAAAGGTAATAGCATTTTCGTCGTTGGCTTAAATGCAATCGATTGGCGAAAACCGAATTTCGATAACTTTAATAGTTTCTGAGATTAGAGCGTTACAAGGAACGGGCGGACCACAGGCTACAGCTACAGACTACAGACTACAGACGGCAGACGGAAATTTTTTTTTCATATTTTGAATCTACGTATTCAGAAACGCAAAGATATGTAAAAAATTACATAGGTCAATTTTTTGCAGCACTAATACAATACTTCCCTTTTACTTCCTACCCGGGAAGTAAAAAATATCGATGTCGTGATATCTCTTTTTTGATATACCCTGTATATTTCGCTGTAACGTTGAAAAGCCACTAATCTAAAAAAACTAATCGACGTGTCCGACCGATTTTTTCAAAAACTCCCCTTCTAATATTTATGGAATTTATCCGCTACTTTATGAACGGCTATAACGTTGGAAAATCCACTTCTGGCGATAGAAAATGTTGCTGCAAATCCGCCATTGTAGAGATATTTCAGATGTAGATGCAGATTTTCAGTCCTCATGTTTAGGTGCACCAGCACGCCAAAATTTGTCCACTTGCTCCAAATAATAGATTTATGGCACCAGTATACACACCCTATAACGGGGGAAAATCCACTTTTTGCGACAGAAAATGTTGCTGCAAATCCGAAATTGTTGAGATATTTCAGATGTAGATGCAGATTTTAATTCGTCAAGTTTAGTTGCATCAGCATGCAAAACTTTCTACACTTGCTCCCAATAATAGATTTATGGCACCAGTATACATACCCTATAACCGTGGAAAATTCACTTCATGCGATAGAGAATGTTGCTGCAAATCCACAATTCTGGAGATATTTCAGATGTAGATGCAGATTTTCATTCCTCATATTTAGGTACATCAGCACGCGAAAAGTTGTTCACTTGCTCCCAATAATAGATTTATGGCACCAGTATACATACCCTATAACGGGGGAAAATCCACTTTTTGCGACAGAAAATGTTACTGCAAATCCGAAATTGTTGAGATATTTCAGATGTAGATGCAGATTTTCATTCCTCATGTTTAGGTGCATCAGCATGCAAAAATTTCTACACTTGCTCCCAATAATAGATTTCTGTCACCAGTATACATACCCTATAACGGTGGAAAATTCACTTCATGCGATAGAGAATGTTGCTGCAAATCCACAATTCTGGAGATATTTCAGATGTAGATGCAGATTTTCATTCCTCATGTTTAGGTGCATCAGCATGCAAAAATTTCTACACTTGCTCCCAATAATAGATTTATGGCAGCATTATACATACCTTATAACGGTGGAAAATCCACTTCATGCGATAGAAAATGTTGCTGCAAATCCACAATTCTGGAGATATTTCAGATGTAGATGCAGATTTTAATTCGTCATGTTTAGGGGCATCAGCATGAAAAACTTTCTACACTTGCTCACAATAATAGATTTATGGCACCAGTATACATACCTTATAACGGTGGAAAATCCACTTCATGCGATAGAAAATGTTGCTGCAAATCCACAATTCTGGAGATATCTCAGATATATATGCAGATTTTAATTTGTCGTGTTTAGGTGCATCAGCATGCAAAACTTTCTACACTAGCTCTCAATAATAGATTTATGGCACCAGTATACATACCCTATAACGGGGGAAAATCCACTTTTTGCGATAGAAAATGTTGCTGCAAATCCGCAATTGTGGAGACATCTCAGATGTAGATGCAGATTTTCATTCCTCATGTTTAGGTGCATTTGCATGCAAAAATTTCTCCATTTACTCCCAATAATAGATTTATGGCAGCAGTTTACATACCCTATAACGGTGGAAAATCCACTTCATGCGAATGTGGTTCCATTATTTTGTTTAACATGTAGGTACACTGCAATTCTAGTCTGGCTGTAAAAAAATGCAAGAGGAGGTGATAGTACCGTGATCAATTGAACAATTTATAATTCCCGTTCCCACCAGAATAACTTTGGCATTTTCCCTAAGGAGCGTAACGATTGTCGCACATAAATACCGTAATTTCTTCTGGGGTGGGTCCTTATCCTTAATAAGGATTTTATTTAGGGGGAATATAGAGGAGGAGGATTCTACTGAACCACATAACGTGTAATACAATTATTAATATGTAAGTACATCAAATTTTATAAAGAAATATTTTTGCCTTTAATACTTTTTCATTTAGAGCTGTAACGAGTAGGTAACACACGCTGGTATTTCGTACGACAATTAAGCTATAAAATACAGAGTACGTTGAATATATGATTTCACTAAAGTAATTATAAACTTCAAGAATTAGGTAGGTATACAGAAATGTTTTATTCATTGCACATAAAATATGAATCCCGCTGAAAACTGCAAGTACTTTTACAGAAAGAAACAAGACAGATAAAAGATTACGTTTGCAACATCATCCATTCACATTACTTCAAACTGTTGCTGAATAACGATATGATGAGTAATTCAAATTTTGAAAATATCTTCAATTAGATTTCTTGAATAAAATAACCAATTTAAAACTCATATGGTAACCGATTTCTTATTTAAAACATTTTAGTTTATGCAGATCGCAACCAGCAGGCTGTATTAGGTGCTGTAGAAAATCTAATACATACCTATGTAAGCGAAATTGGACTTCCTTATATGTATAAATAAATATTGATTTCGAACGTTAATCTTACTTCAAGTTGTTACTCTACAGTCTACATTAAAGAAGGAAGGCAAAGTGATTTTTATCCTGCCAATGTCTCAAGTTTCGTTACGCTTTGAAGCATTTGTACAAAGCAAACAAAATATTTTGTAGGTTTTGTTTTCTAAGCATTTTCTACTGTAGCAGTTAAGGTTCCTACTAGCCAATGATAGTTGCCTTGTCCTGCTGAAATTTTAAACAGGCCCTGCTTCGAGCTATAAAGCGAGCACGTGTTCAGGCATAAACTGTTTTTATTTTTCCAGACTCTTTTATTGCTCCAGAAGGGTTCTCTTGTTATAAGAAAAATAATATTTTTTCTTAATGGCACTTTGTATTGTAAAATGAAAAACCTCAGCTAATCAATAGTTCCTCCTTGCACCCTTTTCATAATGTTTTTTACGTGAAATAGTTGCTAAAATAAATTTAAGCTCTCAGATTCCTCTTTGAATGATTTTTGATATTACTTTCCTTTTAAAAATAAGGATCACGTACACAACCCATCCGGTTCAAATTTAAGCATTCTCATTTCAGCATCTAATTTTAAATTAAAAGCGTTTTTACAACTTTAATAAGAAAGCAACTTTTATGAATTAATTATCTGGCGAAGGCTTTTCAGACTACTTTAACAACTTTTCCGATTTCATATTTTGAGTGCTGAATCTCGGCTTTGTGGCTAACACACAGGCGTAGTTAAATTAAAAAAAAAAGCTTCGAATGTCGTGAATAAATTCCCTTATTGATACGGAATAAGATAAGAAATCAGCATTCATGAATGCATGCGTACCACTTTACAAGGAAAAAACTCATCAGAAGTGGATGAGCTATTACCGAATGCAAATTTTTAATCGATTATTGAGTGATAGCGACGCGCTTTATACACTTCTACTTTAATTTAATTGTAGGGTATCATTTTTCATTAATTTTTAATCAAATCACGGCGTCGTTCAAATATTATGTCATCGCGTCAAAATGTTCACGAATGTCATTCATTCGTTTTGTGTTAATTTACAGATTGTTTGTATTTCTTAATCTACATATCCCAGTGCTAGTTTTACATAGTGTGTTCTTTGCTGTACATCTGTGTTTAAACTTCTGGAAAAATTATGTCGCTTTCTAGTAAATCTTCTGTAACGTCTAATTTGAAACCTAGGACTATCTTTTACGTTTGGTATGCGGAGTTATGTCGACGATCAAATATAAGTCCCTTATCAATAGTAAAGGCTCCGAAACCGAAAAACAACACAGTATTAGACTTTGTGGCCGACAGAATTAAACCAGAGGAATGGACACCCATTCTAAACGCTTTAAGTACGGACACAAGCTTACACGTAATTGCAATTAGAAGTCGTCTTGCGGGTAGTTGCTTTTACCACGATATTAATACCGAAGAAAAAATACGTAGAATGAAAAGGAAATGCGGATCGCTATGGACTGATTATATTTTAAGGTCGCTCACTAAGTCACTGGGATGTTGTGTAAAAATCTCAGCAGTACTTTCTTGTTTGGAATTAGACGGTCTTCCACTGTCAATAGAGTATTTAGAGATACTACTGTCGTGTTTAAGATCTAACAGAACTATCAAAATATTATCACTGAAGCACTGCCCAATCAATGACGGAGGATGTCAATTGGTGTGTACTAATTTACGATTAATGCCAAGTATTAGTGTCATCAATTTAAGTTCGTGCAATTTAAGTTCGTGTAGTGGAGAGTACATTGCTAAGGTGATTAAACACCAACAATTAAATAGGTATTGCGAAAGTTGGCATAACTCGTTAAGATATGAGGAACCACAAAGCAACGCAATGGGTGGAATAAAACGCATTACAATAAACAATAATCCTCAAATTGGAGATGAAGGTGCTATTCCCATTTTAGACGCCTTAGACGACGATTTATGGATTAAAGCAATTGATATGCAAGTATGTGGTATTACGGAGAATTTATCAAAGCGTATTATAAATTTAGTCACACAAAGTACTTCGTTAGAAGTGGTCGATTTCAGGAATAACGAAAACTTATCGTCGGGGTCCCTCGAACGCATATTGGAAGAATTTCAAAGAAGATATAAAATTGGTTACGACCCTGAGTTTTTTTGGGGCGACAACAATTCTTCAGTTTGTGGTAGCAGCACATATGGTTCACGTAGTAACTTATCCGGAACAAGCGGCTTTATACAGAAAGCAAGATCGGCACCTATACGTAATATAATGCCATCCGATTTTTCAATTAATAGAACATTTAGAAGAACGAAAACATTGTCAAACATGGAAGGAAAAGCTCGTTTCGCCAACTTTATGAATCAAAATAGCCTTAAAGAACTTAACGATGCTAATAGACAGCTAACAGAGTTACACAAGAAACTACAGCAAGAAATATTAAAACGAATTGAAACCGAAAAGGTTAACAATGAATTACAGAAACAAATAGTCGGTATTCAACAACTTGGACAGCTTCACAACGATCGGTTTTTAACACCGGAAAAAATATCTAAAGTTGTTCGTGTCATAGAAGACATGAATCGTAATAGTAAAGAAAGCAATTTTCCCAAACGTCCAAATGGCTTACATAAGACGTGTTCTACGTTACGAAACGTACAAGTGGAAAAACCCCAACAACTTCTCGAAAAACTCAAATCTACCTCCAAAGAAGAGCACAGCTCAAAACTTTCCGAAAAACCGAAAGACTTAGTTATAAATTTAAGAGCACGATCGTCTAAACCAGCCATTAAGATGCATAAATCAACACCTAACAGGTCGAGGTCAAACAATCCTCCTAGTGTAATGTCACCGATATTGGAGGTATGTACACCATCTAAACCAGCTGAACCAGTAAACGTGGCTCAAAGACTTTTTGAACGGATGATATTAAAACAAGATTACGATAAATATATTTTGAATTCGAAGAATCAAGAAACTTCTTTGGAATATTGTTACGACAGTGATTTTAAAGAAGAAGTTGAAACCGATATTACACCCCGTAAATCAAAATGTGAGGTACAAGATGGTAATCTTTCGTCTGGAAGCGACAGTTCACTAGAAATGTTGTATCGTGAAGTGGATGCGATTGATCAGGACTTTAGTTTAAATTTAAGTAACGGTAAAAAATCAATACTGATTGAACGAACTTTAGATTGCGAGAATCAATATCTTCGTAGGCCAATACTTTCAACAAGGATCGCGCCGAGTTGATTAGGATATGTGTAGATAAAAGGCGTTCTTTGCCCTATACTGATGTAAATAATAAAATATCTTAATCTATGGATGATTTTTAACTACAGCACGTTGTGGATGATAAATCAAAATGGATAAAATTTCGCAATTAAAGATAGAGCGAGAGCTGGCTGCAAAAAAGCTGGCCTATCGAGTAACAGCATGAAATGATTTTTAAAAGCTAGTACAGACCATCCATAAAATCTTTGGCTGTCTGGGCGGAACTTGTGCAGAAATTCGCCATGCCCTCTCTCCTGAATATTTTTTGGCACGTTACTGTACCTATCGAGTAACAGCATGAAATTACTCTTAAAACATAGTTTTTATACAGTTAAAAAAGAAAAAAATTGTCTGCCTTGTTAAATCTTGTGCTAATACCTAGGCAGAAAACTTTTTTTAATTTTTTTTTGGTACGTTTCTGTACCTATCGAGTAACAGCTTCAAACTATAACCAAATTATAGTTTGAACATAACTCTATAAGAAAAATCATGGCTGCCTCGTTAAATCCTGTGCTAATGCCTAGGCAGAAAACATTCTCTTTCTCAAACTGTTATGATACCACTAATACAACTATCATAGAAGTACTTAGGGATAAACAAAGAATCGTCCAATGAACAATTATAATGATTTCGACAAAACAGTTTTATAATATAAAATATTTAGTAATAGTATACAGGGTGTTTTTTGGGAGCTTTAGTTTCTACATTTCTGGGAAAGTTTTATAGATAGGTTTTTGAAAATTTGAACTTAGGGGTTATTCTAAAAACCGAATTGATGTAAAATATTATCAAAATGGTACAGCGCTTCCGGAAATGCCGGAAGTAGCTGGAAACTTCGTTTTTTTAAATGGGAACTATTGCATTTTTGGATTCTACGTGACATTTCAGTTCTTTTAATACCCACATGTCAATATCTACTTCTACAAGTTATGGTTTTTAAGTTATTTTCACTGCTCATATATTCATGGTAGTAGCTCCATGCTCATTCTCGCTGTGAGTACTTTTGTGTTACTGTCTCTCGAAATTTCTACTGTGGTTGTAAGTAGTAAAAGGACAGCATTACTTAGTTGCAATACCATTATCCTTTTTTTTTTGCTACTCCTTGCCTATATCTTGAAGATTGGATAACTTTGTATAGAAGACACTCCATACTCGTCATATTTAACGGAAATGTTAGTGAAATGAAATGGTTTTATTTTAT
Organism: Pyrocoelia pectoralis; assembly: GCA_036250285.1. NCBI lineage: Eukaryota > Metazoa > Arthropoda > Insecta > Coleoptera > Lampyridae > Pyrocoelia > Pyrocoelia pectoralis. The sequence continues at coordinate 19,070,251 of CM070076.1, read as the reverse complement.
TAAAAGATTATGTTCAACACAAAATTTACCAATCCTACTGGTACGCAAATCTTTGCGTATATTTAACTCATTGCTCCCATTTCCACAGCTAGCCTTTATGTAGATCGGATAATTTTCTATTTCAAACCCCTTTAAACGCGTTCCCTTCACTCCATCAGCGTTTTCACCGTTTTACTTCCTATTTACAGAAAAAGAATGTTGCAGTTTTTCCTCCGCCAAAAAGTTAGAGGCGATTGTAACACACACGAGCTAATATGGCCTAATATTGGGGTCAAAATGTACCGTAATTGATTATATTTTTAAAACAAAAGTCTGCATATCAGCCTCTAACATTTTAATAGAATGGCGCGAAACATTTCAAAAGTATTTTCTTCAACACTTCCTCCTTTCGCTCCAAGCCTGCAGCTGTTTGTAGACCGAGATATGTGTTCAATTCATTTACACTGCATTTGAATACGCACCAAAGTACACTTTCGCTTCCTCCTGATCTGAAGCCGTGATCCAGTCGGACCTCTGCCCAGATATAATGGCTTCTTTGTATGAAGATGGATCATCGTCGACCTTAGCAGCTGCCACTGAAACTTCATAGTCGCCCGAGGTCATCCATGAAGGTAGTCGGCTAGTCTTGCTGGGACGAGATGTTCCAGGTTCCTGACTATCATCCGAATCAGAACTTTGGTCTAACTCAACCGAATCAGGAATTGTTTTCATCTTCAGACTGGGAACAGGAACAATAGTGACTTCGTCATGGGATAAGACAATTTTGCCTTTTGATGGAATGTACACTTGGTACCCGTCTTTGTCGTTATGGTATCCCACCATTTTTCCAACAACACTCTTGTCATCAAATTTCTTCCGAAATTGTTTTGGGATATGCACGAAACACTCCGTACGGAAAACTTCCACATGCTGAAAATCCGTCATACGTTTTCCCAACTAGAGCTCAATTGGAGATTTATCCTTTTCTTGTGTCCTGCCAGTTCTATTTAAAAGATAAATATCTTAATGGAATGGCGCGAAACATTTCAAAAGTATTTTCTTCAACAAAACCCACGTTCAAAGCTTTCTCAACAAGGAATCACCTCATACTGTTTGACAATATACGTTACATGTAGCAAACGGTCATTTTTCTGAGAATACCAAGTCTCTCGAACAAATAACAGTAACAGTAACAGTGATGGTTCGGGCTTTACCTGGGTAAAGCATATCATCAAGCGAAAGAAGCGAAGAACAATTATGCGATAACTAACGAAATGATAAACAGCCGTTGATCTGATCTCTTCGATGGAGATTACGAATTTGTCATGTTGTACCAAAACTAATTTGTTGAAATACAAAATCAGTTGATGGGAGCCCCCGAACTATCTTGGAGTAGCTTTAAAATACTATGTGGAACACCACGTCATAGCCACAGTTACAGTACACTAGTCAGTACCTCAAAAAATGGAAAGTGTAGAGTAGAGCCGCAAAAGCATAATTTATAAGAGCAGTAAACAAGAAATAGCTCTATCGATTTCAAAGTTGGGGCCATATTCTGTTGCAGACACAGTTCTCCTGGCAGTTGTAGAGATAACCGAAGGTAGTTTTTCCAAACTAGGAGAACACAAAAAGCAAATTTGCAATATACCTACTTTCATGTTTTTCGTTTAATTCTTACTTGCTTGAATTGCTTCAACCATTCAATTCTGGTAATTCCAATTTATAATAGTAATTCTATACTTAGTAGTAGGTATAAAACAAGTTATGAAGGACAATAATCACCTCTAATAACTTGTATGGAGTATTTTAAATTAACGGTAAAACTGCTTCGGTTGCAGTTCACAAGTTAAGTTGTTGACAAGAAAGTTTTCTAAATGGGTTACATAAAATTTCCTCACAATTTCCACAAGTTAAGTGTAATATACATTCTGAGTAAGAAGGGCTAATTTAACTCTAGGTTAAAAATTGATTCGAAGTCGGTAAAAAGAAATCCAGAAATCTGAGGCGAACGATAATAGTGCTGTAATGAAATTATATCCTTTTAAATAAAATTGGCTTGGAGACTGATGTATATATGATTATATTAGAGTAGGACTTAGCGTGTTTTAGATATACAGTGACAATGTTATGAATAATTTAAGGAAGGTCTCATACTTCAAACAAGCAGCCGCAACTTTGAGCTTCACAGACGAATATGCAAATTAATAAATCTTGCATCTTACTTTGTGGTATCCGCGGGTTCGGGTAGGTGATGGTTCTGCATATAGATGGATCGGGATATATAAGGACTAAGGATATATTTTCAAAGTGAATAACATTGAAAAAAACTGTCTTAGATTTATTTGGCTTATACATAACATTTACATATTTATTACTTACGGGTCTAATCTAAAATGTATACGTAAAAGACGAAGTGTTTCGGTTTAACATGAGTAGGTATATCATAAGTTATACCTATTATACACAGACCTCTACAGATATGAAAGGAAACAACGAACGGTTCAAGAAAGGGTTTCTACATTCTTTTTAGAAAGGTTTCCATCACCTATTTTGGGAATATTAGTCCGGAAATTATCCTCAAGCGCTTAAACTATCTGACGATTACGAACACACGACTTAGTATCTATTAATATCATGTCAGATGAAGACTAGGTACAGGATATAAAATGTTCTGCAATATATCTTGCAATAATAAAATTTTCTAATCTACGGAATAACAACGCTCGTAAATACTAATAATATTTGTTCCTGATGAATGTGTCGAATTTCCATTCGTTATGGATGCATGTAACGTCCCAACACAACTGAGAAATACTCGTATGTACTGGAAGGATAGGGTAGGAAGAAATGCCGAATGCAGGGTAGCATATTTGGTTCCGGAACTTGTTTAAAAACGGCTCTGTAAGATTTTGATTAATCAATAGAGCCGAATTCGTAGTCAGACCTCTTCGGCATTCACTTGCTAAGCTTTTACTAACACTAGCTTTAATTAGTAAACCAACCAGGTCAAGAAAACAATTCATATTGACCAGAATACACTTTAGAAATAAATTATTATTAACACATTTTTTTGTTTTGGGCGTAAATATATAGTGATCATTCGTATCATCAGTATTTCATTGTCTCTATAAACGTAACGTATTTCATGCCGTAATTCAAGTGCGAAGAAATGGACATATCATAATAATAATAAAACAAGACGACATCGTCACGTCTAAAAGGTGATCGAAGGGTTGCTTAGTAGTACGTCTACGGAATGAAAATAATTGAATCATACCATAAGTAATAAACACGCCGCCCTTACTGAATCTTTCTCGATGAAATTGTAGATTATCAGAAACGTGGACAATTATTTTATTGTCTCCTTTCATAATAGGTATATCCTATTGACATCTTGGTTATTTGGTAGCCTAAACTGAAAAATGTTTTTATATAGAGGTGTATATAACTTTTCTAATTTTTTGTCTGTCATAATGTAAAAATGTTCTCATTCATTTTGATTATACCTACTTTGATGCTTTTTACTCACATAACATGTAATTATAAACTAACAATTCAATTGTAACTGTCAGTTTTAAAATGAGTTTGTTTCACTGTGCAGTGTGCATGACACCCAACAAATTATTATTGGCCCAGTGACAGTTTTATGAGCAGTAGGTAAAGTTCTTTTTTTTCTACCATGTCATCATAGAATTTATCACATTTTTCAATGTAAAAATTAAAAAGCCGGGAAAATTATGATGCATAGAACCGTGCCGTACAAGTCTATCTGGGACTGTGCAAGCCAAAACTTGTGCTAGATCCGATCAATTACGTACACGTTCAATCTACTAAAACAGCTAATGAATAAGCATGGAATAATTTAAAAACAGCTTTTAAGGGCAGCGGTTTGACTAGAAAACTACGACCTCTCCCAAGTTTAACAACGACTAGACTGGAAAATTGTGATTCAGTTGAAGAATATGTTAATAAGATCATTAATACGTCCTATAAGTTATCAAACATAGGTTTAGAAGTGAATGATGAATGGGTTGGAACCATATATTACTTGCGGAACTTCCAGATCATTATGAATCTATTATATGGTAACGGGCATAGAATGTTTTGGGGTCAAAGTAACCGGTGATTCTATAAAATCGAAGCTGCTACAGGATTTTGCAGATCAAAAATCTTAAAAACCAGGTAACTATGGATTATACTTATTTTTATTATTTTATTGGATATGTCTCCGCAAGAAAAAAGAACTGAAGTCAAAGCAAATGTCATCTGTTAGTCAAATTTTTAGCGAGAGAAATTCTATTTTTTATTATACTGGTGTATAATTTATAACAATAGTTATTTACATACGAGTGAGGAAGGTACAACTTTCGTTCACGCGAATTGCGATGCAATTCAAGTGAACGAATGTGACTATTACTCACAAGTTTTGTATTAGATTTTGTTCGATACCTCTTTAGACGGTGACTCCGTAACTTTGTATTACAATTGGAATTATTTTATTTAAAAAAATCACACAGTCGTGACGATCCATTGCTATGATGAGTATGAAACAAATGTAATTACAAGTGACGTTAATACTTTCAAATATGCGTGAGTGAAAAATGCGTGAGCGAAAAATGCGTAACCATAGTTACCCCAAGCATAATGTTTAACTGGTGCAAAGATCTCTGGTATGGGTCATTGGAATATTTGAATAGTTTAAAACAGTTACATGATGGGTTAGTGGTTAGTCGACGGTTTGGAATTTTCTGAAACTAAAAATTCAAATAGGATGCGAAATGAATGATTGTCAAAAGTCACCCTCTACCGTTTCCAACAAGTAGTTCCAAATCAAATGAATCACTGTATTTAACAGGTTAAGCGCCATGGCGGACATCGGTGTCCGATTTGCGTTTAGCCGCCTGGGCCACGGCGGACACCGGTGTCCGCCTTGACTGACTTTCAAATATTTAGCATCCCTATACGGCCACGCGGACACGCTTTTATGCGGTTTAACGTAGTAATATGTCCGCCATGGCCCTGGAAAATAATTTTTTTTAGTTTCCTTGCGAAAAAAAAATTTAAAATGGTGGGGATTAGAAAATAGTTAGAACTATAATTAGTTAAATGTCACCTTGGCCCAGGGGAATGTTTTGGTGAAAAACCCTTGGCGCTCAACCTGTTAATTCATTCAAATTTATTTGGACCCGTGGAAATAGTCTTTGCCTGGTACAAAATATTATGTTTTGTCATTTCAAATTCAAGAATTTTGTTGAAAATGAAAATGATTGTAAAAGAAAAGTTGTGAGCACCGATGGAAGGGGTTGCAATAAATAATTTTTTTGTTATTATAATTTTTGCAAACTGCTCCAAGGGAGCTATAAGCAAATGTCTTCTTCTGACCACGGGTGGATCTCTCAACTGATTCACCAATTCATGAGGATGGCCTGCAGTCGGTGATTAGTCTGTGAATTTTGTCTTCTACGAATGGAATGCGTGAGTCTTCGTGTAGGGTTTTATTGTTGACGTACCATGGGGCATCGAATATCGTTCTTAACATTTTCGGTGAACTCTTTGTAGGATTTTGGTATTTGGAGGCTTTGCACATCCCCAAAGCTGTACACCATATGCCCAGATCGGTTTTAGTATGAATTTATAAAGTAATATTTCATTGCCCACTCCAGGTGCATCTGACGCAATTTCAGATTGATCTGAGATTTCTTCGCTATTATGTGTGGTTCCCACGTTAGCTTTTTGTCCAGTATGAGCTTTCAGTATTTTACCTGGTTGGACATCGGTAATTGATACCGATTTCGTGATACAGGTGGGCAATCTCTGCATCTATTTGTAATGGCGATTTGGGCTGGTTTGGCTTGGTTGACTTGCACTCGACAAAACTGGAGTCAATCTTGGAGATGAAATAAAAAATTCTCAAATCTGCAGGTAAATTACATCAAACAATCTGTTCCTTCACAAGCTAATCACAACGGGAAAGATGATATTCTGCAGTTTGATGGACAAGGCGAGATGTTTACTGCTGGATGCTGGACACCGGTTCTGAGCTGAAGCAGCAAATACCGCATCTTATCTGTTGAATCGTTATCCAAGAAAGTATAGAATGTACTCCGGAACAATTATAGTCAAGTAAGAAACCTAACTTATCTCGTGTAACTTTGGATGCAAAGCTTTTGCTCACGTACGAGCTCAGAAAACAAAAAAACTAGATCCAAGAGCAACGCCATGTATATTTGTCGGATATAGTCTGGAGCTTATTGACTTTAGGACCCTATAATTAAAATATGATTTCATATCAAGAGATGTGCCATTTTCTGAAAATGGAAAATGTTGTCTGAACTTCGTAATAATGAAGACCGTCTTTTCTGTATCTTATACGAAAATGAAATAGAAGGGAAGATGGACCAAGATATTGAAACGTCAAGCAATAGCTCCGAGACGAGTGAGTCAACTGAATCTAATTCTTCCCAATGAATCACAAAGTGATAATATTTCAGATCAATACAAGATCCTGTCTTTGAACCAGAAATACCTGAATCAAGAGTTCAAAGGACACGTAAGAAACCAGAGGAATTAAACGATTCTATTACATACTTTTCTGCATTCATCGGGGATGTTTGTCATCCATCATATAGAAGAAGTTATTGAACGTCCAGATAAAGAATTTTTGGATAAAATCTATCGAATGCTGAAATGGAATCCCAAAGACAAACTCTTGGTCAATTGGATACTATGTCTACATTCGTCCAAGGTAATCTGACCGAAGAATTTTATATGTTTCAACCACATGGATATTGTAAGTAACATAAAGTGTGTCGTCTCAGAAAAAGTTTGTATGGACTTAAACAAACAAGTCGTACGTGTCGTGTATAAAAAATACAATTGGCGGACAACAATCAAGTTTTGATCCGTGTGCTTCAAAATAACAGATCGTGATATGTTCATCCTAGTACTTTGGGTGGACGATGTATTAATATTCTCTAACAATACAAAAATGAAAAATTAAATAAAACTTCAAATTGCAGGTTATTTAACAATGGCTGACATGGGAGAAGCAAAATATATTTTGGGTGTTCGAATTGAGAGGAATAGAAAATAAGAGAAAATCTCTATTAATCAGCAAATTGAAGAAGATTTTAACATGTAAAATGGTAATACTCCCACTACCCCTATGATCCCAAATTTAAAATTGTCTGCAGATGACGAAGCAAGTGAAGAAATTGAAAATATTTCATATCGTAAAGCTGTTGATAGTTTGTTGTTACCCTCCTAGGTGTGGTGACCTGACATATCTAATGTAATGAACTATGTCAGTTGTTTTAGTAACTCGACGAGGACTGAACATTAGATAGTTGTAAAAAGAACCCTTGAGAGGAAGGGTGGTTAGAAAATTCGAACAATGATAAGATATCAAAGTATATGGCTATAGCAACTCACATTGGCCCAGTGACCCAAATGAAAGGCGACCCACAACAGGATTTATATTTCCCAAAAACAATGGTGCAATATCCTGGTACACAAGAAAACTGCCTTCCATAGCACTCAGCACAATGGAAGTAGAAGAAGCCTTATGGTTAGTTGAATGGATTATCAGATGAAATATTGAAGCCATCCGTCCCTCAACCGACTATTAATATTTGTTGACAATGTTGGAGCGAAAAAGTTAGCTACAAATTGAAGGAATAAGCGGTCTCGAACTAAATACGCCATAATTTCATCTGTGAGAAGGTGAGCATTGGGATGATAGAATTTCGAAGCGTCGGGACGATGAAAATGGTGGCGAATTCGTTGACCATGTCGTTGGAGAAAGACAAGTTCAATTTTTGTGCAGTAGTACGTAACAATCTCCATAGAATTTTCATTGGGAGCTACCAAGCGTGTAAAAGTTTGGCTCCCTCTCCAGGATTGTTATCAATGAACAATATATGAGGGAGGGGGGAGTTGAACGGCCGCCATCTTGTCCGCCATCTTGAAAATGCCCGCGAACCTATTTTTGGCTATATCTTAGCAACCGTACATCCAAATCGAACAAACGTAGACTTTAATTGCACAGTTTTGTATTCCTAAGATAAGTTGTTATATAACCGAAATTGACAATCCTAGCGGATTTAATGTTTTTAGGCTTAAAATCTTAAATTATAGAATATGTAAAAAAACACTAAAAAACATACCACTTTTTATTTTATTATTATCAATCTTTTAGATCTCGCTTTTATGAATAAAATGCAAAAACAATCAACTAAATCTGAGCACTGGTTACGAAAATATACAAGATTTAGGAATACCGCACCTTTGCTGAGCACACAATAATAAAATTGGTAGTTACAAGTCAAATTGAAAATTTCATAAGTTTGTTCTCTACAAATATGCGAATTAATACTAAATACATACCTACATTAATTAAGTGTAATCAATTTTTGAAGGCTTATGTCCCATTCGCGTTTCCCTCGCCTTCACAAGAGTAATGATCGCCATGACATGAATCAGATCGGAAAAAACGTACCGGTGAAGAAATCGAAAATACCCCAATTAATACAAATTTTATAAATTAATAATTTTTTTGTTTCGCACCTTCTCGTTTATTTAATTAATTAATTTAATTTGAGCTTTTAGGAAGAAGAGGTGACATGCATCGGTTTCCACAATTCTGCTTGCAACCACATTAAGCATCTCAATGCAAGCGGCGCTGACTTCCGGAATTGTTATTCACACGGGAAGGAATCTGTGATCGAATTTCTTCCACCCATGTTGAATTGGATGTGAGGCTTGAAGCTCAGCCTTATGTGCCCTGCTCCAAATGGTAGCTTGGTAAGCTGCTCTCTTTAAGTGTAATAGGAGAGCGTCTTGTGTCGGGGGCATCATTTCTAAATTTTGGTTTCGGTGACAGAATATTAACTTTCGTTGTTGATTAATGGATTCTGCACCGCCTCCATACACTTGAATAAAGAAAGACTTCAAAGCTTTGAACTTTGTAGACTCCAAATTTCATCACTGCGAATGGATTTTCCATCATTTGGACCATGACCTGAATTACAGTTTCTGGGTTCCTTTTCCAGGCACTGAATTCTGTCCATTTAGACTTTTAGAGCGTCCTCTCTGTGAGGACACTGCTCTTTGCAAATGTCCTCGTGTAAATTAATCCGTATAATAATAATTGTCATTTGATGTTCACCTCTTCTTCCTAAAAGCCTAAATTAAATTAATTAATTAAATAAACGAGAACGTGCGAAACAAAAAAATTATTGATTTATAAAATTTGTATTAATTCGGTTATTTTCCATCTTCTTCACCGGTACGGTTTTTCCGATCTGATTCATGTCATGGCGATTATTACTCTTATGAGGGCGAGAGAATCGCGAATGGGGCATCATAAGCCTTCAAAAATTAATTATAGGTACTTCATTAATGTATATATTTAGTATTAATTCGCATATTTTGTAAAGAACAAACTTATGAAATTTTCAATTTGACCTGTAACTACCAATTATTGTGTGCTCAGCAAAGGTGCGGTACCTATTCCTAAATGTTTTATGTTTTCGTAACCAGTGCTCGGATTTCGTTGATTGTTTTTGCATTTTATTTATAAAAGCGAGATCTAAAAGATTGATAATAATAAAATAAAAAGTGATACATATGTTTTTTAGCGTTTTTTTACATATTCCATAATTTAAGATTTTAAGTGCAAAAACATTAAATCCGCTAGGATTATCAACTTCGGTTATAAAGTTTGATTTTCGAGAAGGTGCGTGTACGTCATAGACATTTTACATAGTTACAATTGTTGTCAACAATATAATAACAATGGTAACTAAGAAAAGTGCCTGTGACGTACACGCACCTTCTCAAAAATCAAACTTTATAATAATTTATCTTAGGAATACAAAACTGTGCAATTAGAGTCTATGTATGTTCGATTTGGACATACGGTTGCTAAGATATAGTCAAAAATAGGTTCGCGGGCATTTTCAAGATGGCGGCCGTTCAACCCCCCTCCCCGAATACTGTTCAATGAGTCATTGATAACAATCCTGGAGGGGGGGGGGGGGGCAAACTTTTACACGCTTGGTAACTCCCAACATTACATTGTTACGTACTACAGTGGATAAAGGACTAACAGGGACTACCAAATAAAGGAGGATGTTGACATTTTGGCAGTGAACTCTATACATACATAGAGTTCACTGAATTTTGGTTATTTAGTTGGCTAAACTGAAAAATGTTTTATATTCTTCTCAAGTTTTTGTGAAGTTGCCACTTTCTCTTAGTCTGTCATAATGTTTCATTTTGAATATGCTTTAATGCTTTTCACTCGCATAACTTTCAGTGTTAAAATGAGTTTGTTTCACTGTGCATGAAACCATTGATTGAAATATTAGTATTTCAATCAACGATTAAACCCAACATGTACCTACCTATCTAAGTTGTTTTAATCTGAAGCGAAGTTCCACTTATTACGCCTTTCACATCTTTATGTAAAATAAAGAGAATTAAATTAAGTAATGGAACTTAAAAAAGAGCTTCGCAACTGTACCTAAATAATTAAAATGCAGATAACATTGGAAAACGATTTGGTATGCAGAACGACTGATAACACAATTTTCTGACTATTTAATACTTTTATCTTGAACGCTACAACTTCGTTCAAATCTAATGGAGGGTAAAACGTGGAACATTACTCGACCAAATCCGATTAATATGTTGATTGAAACTAATGATTTTGTCTTCATTGCCAGTCACAGTGCGAACAAAGCTAGCGCGAGTTTATCACATTAGGAATACGTGACTCGAAACACTTGTGCCCTACTGATGATAACCGCAGTGAAAGCCTTTAATAATGCAATCCAGAAGTTATATTGGCAAAATGCGAAAAATTAAGTAAAGTGCAACATGTCGTTTTACTTCTAAAAGATTAAAGAAAACGTTATTTCAGAGCACGAATTGCTTGTCACTTTCCATTTTCTCTCTCGATTCTAAAATTGTATTTTGTAGCCTATCTGTCAAACATAAAAAGGATAACAAAGGGCACGTCCACGCTTGTAATAGGTGGATAGTAAGTCTAACGTCAGACATGGCCACTGCATTATTTTTATTTGGCACGTCGAGTCGTTGCGCTATAAACCAGGATGAGTTATTTACAACCTACCAAACGTAACATAATGTTATTCCCTAGACATTAGAACTTATAGACTTCTTAAGAGGTTTTTGCTGCTTCTCTTACGTTTCAGTTCGCCAATCTAGGTAAAAGTACAAGTTAAATAGTTTACTAATTACATTCCCAAAGATTCTACGCTACCGTAAAGCTTTTAAATAATTACCCAATACCTTACTACCTTAGCCATTACAACAACTGTGAGGCACACAATCTTTTTATGCACTAAATACCAGAAGAAAAATCATTTGCAAGCAAATTAGTTTAGTTTTTTCTTAAAATTCTTTAAAACACCTTCAATCATGTTAACCCTCAATCAATACCCCAATTACATAGGTACGTACCTACATAAAACAATTATTTTTCGTGGACAGAAAAATAACAAACCGCGCTAAAATAAATGTAACGTTGACCCGAGTTACCAACCTTAAACATTTATGTGTGGTTTAGTTTCGACACCATAGTCAGTGGAATAATCAGCAAGGATATTACTGAACAACGTTTACGGATGAAAAGCGGATTAGAAATTAGTATTTTCCCTGCCAAACTAATGGTTCGGACACATTTTTCTTGATTGTTTTTACATATGTATCTCAGCTTCAACTTTAGCTTTTAGAAACACCTATTAGTTCTTGCTTTTTTTAAGAAATTTACTTATATGCTCGATGTTGCTACATACAACTTATCCAATCTAATATAATTTTTCGTTTTCCTTAAACTCGATGAGAATCAACAGTAACATCCTCCACATATTCAAAGAATTCCTCTTCCTTACTTTCTGTTTCAATGTCACTCTCCACTTTGTTTCATTTAGATCAGAGTTAGCTACTTTTTGATAGTTGCAGATTTCCTCGTTTTGGAGCCACCTTTTTCTTAGATCTTAAATCATAGACAGAGACCTTTCTTTGCCTTTCTCTTACTTTCGCTTTCCTTTATCGTCCTCTCTACTTCTTGCCTTTCCTAGCGCGTCCGTATACATCCATTTTCAAGTTCGATTTCCTCCATTCTCATGCGAACTCAAAGGGTTGCTCAGTTGGGGAGAAGGACCAGCAAGTGCTCTTTATGAGACTTCTTTAGTACGGAGTTCTCCCAGCTTGTAAAACTTGGAAATATCGACGGAGTATATTTCAAGTTTTTCAAAGGCACTGAGGTGTGAACGACGTGGCGCTACAATCGCCTTCTTCGTAAACGACGCGATGTGCGAAAATGTTACTTTCTGGCCCGAATATCCTCGTGAAATATTTTGGTACACGCAACGTTGAGAGATTCAGCCGATGGTTAGTATGCGGGAGAAATGATAAGATTCAATTATCCCGGTACAAATTAATAACATCCAGGCAAATGTAAGAGTCATGATTATCAGTAGAAGGAGTCGATTTTCCTGTGACGTATTTTGAAGCGAATTATTATGTTTGATTACCTCCGGAAGCGGTGCACCAGTCATCCAACAGTTCTTGATCAATCCATGGTATGCATCAATTAGATATTTATGCGGTTCACGGAGTCTTAAATAGACGTAAATTGAAGAATAAATCCGGCTAAAGCATTGATAAGGCAGCTATTAGGCGACACATACTTCTTCTTGGCTTTCTCGGCAGTACCTAATTTAGACAGACCTCATCGCCGCATTGACTCTCGACTTATCAATCAAGGTTGAACGCTGTTGTATAGCAGTAAATTGTTGCTTTTTCATTACAATTAAACCATTGTCAAAGAACTCGACTCGTGTTTTTTGTTTTCTACGACTTTGTCGTTTGAAAAATTCTCTAATCCAGTGCAACTCGACAGTAGAGTTTTTTAGCGAATTTGCAAAATCGAAGACCAGTTTTCATGTTTGAGCATAAGTCAACCGATATTACAAAGTTGAGCTTTTTTTCTGTCTTCCGCAAGTCGATCCTCTTCTTTTTTGCTGAAAATATTCCGACTCCATTCGACAACATATCATCAAAATAATGAAATTTGCTTACCTTCAATGACGGAAAATACACCGTTTTAAATATTTTTTTAAAACCATGGTGTATCCGAGGCACAAACAAGATTTTATAAATTGGGAGAAAGCACTAATTAAAATTGATGCTTCCAAACTAGAATCTTTGTCATTTCATGACGAGATTTCCTAATCCATGACAATTGCCGTAACCTTGTACCCATCGTGTTGGACATATTTGATTCAGTTTGCCTCTTCCGAGTCTGGTATCAGCTCATGGACATGGTTTTTCAGAATAAGTTGCCTTTTAGGGGTGTTGAAGAACTGGTATTCTTCTTCAATTGTTCCAATACAATATTATAACTTAGATAAGTACTTAAGATCAGTGGTGATATTCAGCGGGTACGCACGGGTACGGCCGTACCCGTTGTTATTAAAATTTTTGAAGTATTCCGTACCCGTTGTTAAACTAAGCCACACACATGCAATTGAAACGAAAACTGGACTGAAAACGCGTTTTTAAGATTTAAAGAAATAACTTTTATAGCGCCATCTTTGAGCGTGCCCAACTTTACTTTATAACTGTGGAGCGATGTCACTGGCATGCTCATTTACCGACCTTTCAGTGAGTGGGTGGCCAGACTAGGATTATGGCATTATAATTATAACCTCAAACCTATGTTTTAAATAAATACAAATATTAAATTGTTATACATATTTTCTTATTGAAAATTTCGAGTCTACTATCGTACATATTGGTACAAAATCTTATCGTCAGGAAAGTGTGTGACCTTCAAATTTTCAAAAATTTTCGCCTGCAGCGCTTCTTTTACCCCCCCCCCCCCCGGGCCCCCCGCGGCGCTACCAAAATTTTACTATTTTTAGGGTACCCGTTGTTAAAAAATTGGAATATCACCACTGCTTAAGATACGTAAAACGCTGTGGCCATTTTGTGTTAATTCTTGTGGTGCGATAGAATTATTGCTCAATGTGGCGACCACATGTGATCCCTGTACACAGTCGCTTACGTACTGAAGAGCAACGATTGATTCCCATTGGCCGACCAATGACAACGTGTCGACATCGGCCAGAATCCTTTATAAGCGAACACTGTTACCCACAGAAGCCAGTCAGAAGTCATAGCCGCCAACGAAAGCAGCCAACACCGACCAGTCCGTCCACATCGACCCGTCAGCCTGCATTCCAGAACCAGTCTACCCTCCGGCGACTGACCAACCTACCTACTACCTGGACTTCCATTATTAACCGCTTTCCGCGCTGTTACAACTTGTACATATTTGTAAATAGAAATGTTAGTTGTTTTCACAACTTCCAAAACATTATTGTTTATTTGGCACGATCACCAAATAGCTGGTGATCCGATTCAACCGCCAAACTCAACTAAGACGTTTACTGAACAGGGTAGTGTAAAGGCATGTACCTACTGTCTCTGCTTATCTTCTACTATTTACCTACTCATTATTTCGTAAACCGTTAAGTTTATTTTAACGATTTTTGTTCCACTTAATTTAACTTAATTTAAATGGAATCAATCGAAGGAAGCCGGAAGGTTACTTAATATTTTTCCACAGCCAGTGGCTCTTCTAGCATTGCCAGACCGAACAGCGGTCAACTTTCGAAATGGTAATAGGAAAATTTGGCGTGGTATTGGACATTATGTTAACTTTAATTAGCATAGTGAAGGACCTTTAACCTTGCAAAAGTTCCGGAAATTGAAATGATTTTGATTTGCGGAGAAGTACATAATACCACAAAATCATTGAATATTGTTAAATGACAATAGCTACAAATAATTCTAGGTTCTAATGCCATAGTCAATTCTTTAAAATTTAATTCAATGGGATATCTAAAGCTTACATTTAGGATTATTTGAGTTTTTCCAATTTGAAAGTTACTTATAATATGGTATGCTGATACACGGGGCGCTACGTGTCAGTTACAATTTTGGAAAAAAACCGTTTGAGTTACAGATATCTAAAGTTCCCAACAATAGGAATCTGCAACGATTTTTTCCGTTTTTGTAAACCAATCTTAGAAATATCGAACAATTTCCGCTAAAGCTATGCTTAAAACAAGTATTGTGGGAAACTGCAGTGACCTGGATGTACAGAAATCTAGTTCGTTCTCGTAAGAACACGTTGCCGCGATAGAGGGCACGGTCACACTTTCGTGTCCAAGCATTGATTACAATATACTTACGAAGTACCTATACCAAAGAACGTATACGTTGTTTGTCTATACAATCAATGGTCCAAGGTAAGCAGAGCTGTTAGGTCTATATACATAATTATATGGTACTAGGTATACAATGGTCTCTCATTAATTATATACTTCGTTTATTTATTAAATGATTCTATCTTAAAATAAAAACTGAATTTCTTTCATCTACAAAATTACTATTATTTTGTAATTTGACTGCAGAATAAGAACTTATTCAATGGTAATTAAACAACGGTTGTACACATTTTAGTAGTAATTGATAATCGTAAAATATGTCACACCGACCATCCATCTCCTCTGTAATGTTTAATTCTTTAATTTTTATCAAATATTTCGATAGAAAACGAATAAGTAGGTATAGATACTAACTACAAACTTTGAATCCAATTAGGTACATTATGCTTCACATGAAATGAAATAATTTAAACTTCTCAAGTTATATAGATTTCTGTGTACCTACATATTTATTCTCATAGACAATTAAATTAATCCTCCCTAAATTTCGCATGTTTTGGGGAAACTGACTACCTACTTAAAAACAACAGCTTTTAGTAGTAAAAGCGAATATTCCCAAACTCTTCTATTATGCCCAAAGTAATGCTCAAAGTAGTAGTAGCATTAAGATGGGGGCGGACTAGGCAAAGATTTGTCGAACAACAGTTGAACAACTTTCAGGAAAGTAGATCATCTATGTCACGAAACAGATACACTGACGAAAATAACGAATCATGTAAATAGTCAACAGGCAGTCGTAGTCGTTATATTCTTCGATAAAGTGGTCATGTGAACAAGTGATCATGAACGACTCTGGATGGTCTAAACTTTAGCACCAGAATTATTATTGAAACTAGGGGTGGTCCCAATAGGTTCCTGCACTGCGACTTTTGGTCTATTGTGCCCCCCGGTATTGTCTACCCTTCAAGAATACCTGTATCTTTCACAAAGTCCAGAATTTTATTAGGGCGAATCTTCGTTACTTCCTCTTGTGTAATTTTTCACTTCTTCCTCTTGTGTAATCTTTTCATTTCCAAGTAGGTGTTCTCTTGCCTTTATGAATGCCTCACATTGGCAAATGACCTGATAGGGCGTTTCATCTACCTCACCACAACCCCTGCATTCGGTCAGTCCCATATGTTGTGCAGGTGTTTGTTCAGGCGACCGTGGCACGTGACCATTTCTGTCGCAAGTTTTATCTTCGTCCTACTTAACTTTAAGATGGACGTAGCTAGGTCCTCGTTTGGGGTTTCCAGGAAGATCTTCGAATGACTCTGTCCTGGGATTTTCGACCAATGTCTGCAATGCTCTTTCGTGAGTATTGCCTGAATCTCCTTTTTGGCTGTGTTATAAGTAATCCCACAAGCCGGTTCGGGCCCTACGAATGGTTTTGCGCTTGCCCATCTCGCAAGCTCGTCAGCAACCTGGTTACCTGCGATTCCCCCCTGCTCAGGTGCCCACACTAGTGTGACTGAGTTGCACTTACCTAGTGCGTTTAGCATTTGTGTGCATTCAAGGACCAGCCCTGAATTTACCACATATGAGTCTATTGCTGCAATCGCTGCTTTGCTGTCTGTCACTATAAAGATTTTCCTTTTGATAAGGTTCTCTTTTAATAGCTGGGCAGCCGCTGTCAGGATTGCATATACCTCGGCTTGGAATACGATCACTTGTTGTCCTAGACTTACAGAAATTCTGCAGCCCCGTCCATTGCTCCCGTATACTCCAAAGCCAGTGCCCTTTGTGGTTTTCGAGCCGTCTGTGTAATACACGATTCCATTCAGCTTCGCTTTACTGGAATTGTTCTCCCACTCTTGTCGAGTGGAGATTGTTGTCTTAAACAGTTTGATGGGACAAACGGTTTTGTCCTCTCAGTGTTCATACTAAGGGTTTTATCTTTGGAGATTTCGTCAAAGATGAACGAGTGCCCCGCCCTTGACGATCCCTCCTCGCCGTTAACTCTCAGCCGGTATGCCCCTCTGCCCTAATTGCTAGGTTTAGTGGCGGTAGGTTCAAGAGGATCTCCATAGCTGCCGTAGGGGTCGTTATCGTTGCCCCTGTATTCAAGGAGTGCCTTGTAAGCAACCGCTACGCCAGGGAGCTGTCGGCACATACGATCGCAGAAGTTTTTAAGCGACCAAGGAGTTTTCATAACTTATCGGGAGCTAAGTGACTCCTTCGTTTGGAGGAAAGGGAGAACATCCGGTGTTGTTCCCTGCAATGTACTTGTCTTAGGGAGCGTTTGATGGTCTAGAAAATTCGTCCTTTTCTTGGACAATACGAGCAGTGTACCACGTGGATGAGAAATCAGTCGCTCACAGTTTTACTGGCCAGTGTATCGGGCAGATGAAGAGACTGAACATTGTATCCTACTTCTGATCCGAAAGACTGGGGTTCGACGCATGGTCTGCAATACCAGAAACATAGAAAGCTTGCTGTGATGTACTATATCTACGTTAATGCAAGAAACGAGGCATATTAATATTCCTGTAAGGCATATGACCAACTGCAAGATGGACTGAAATAGTGATTAACACAAATTGTAGTTCGTCTTCAAAACGACTAGGTTGGTACTTCATAAATGTTAATCGACGTTGAAAAATAACACATTGTTAAAAAGAAATGGTTTGTAATAATTAATGTACTGGGAGCGCCCGCTTATTATTAATAATTTTTGAAGCATCGCCGCTGAAATATTTTTTTATGTTGCCTCATTACCATCATTAGAGTTGGATCGCCTTACAACGTTGCTTTGTCTTATACCATCTTTTGGAGCAAGTCCCAATGTATTTTTCGCTTAATTTGAAAAATAAATGGATTAAGTTGACTTGGACAGTGTTAGTACCTAATTGCATGGAATCTATGATGAAATGTACCAAAATGGCGTGGAAGAAGTTCTAAGAAATACTCAAAACATTCCCCATGGTGTTTTCAGTATCTTTTAGGATTAACTTTGTAGTACCCCTTTCTGTAAAGAACATTCAATTGCATCAAAACTCTACCGGCTAAGCATTTGAAATTTACGTATTATAACAATAATTCATCGGTTGTCAAATGAAAAAATATTATCAAAATCTGCTTTAACAATGTTGTAAAATAAGGTTTCAAAGTCAGGTGACTAAACCTGACTACACTTTTCACTTTGATAGCGGTTATTGAAGCGCAAAAGGTGTTTGTTTCTTATAAAGTTTATTAAATTATCGAATATCTATAATAAAAACAATATAAAAACGATTTTAAAATACAAAAGTATGCAATTAAAGCAACACTAACAAAATAAATAAGTTATCAATTTTATTCTATAAATTATTTATAGTCACACTAAAATCAGTCTAAATCCACATTTTTGAAGGTGCGGGGGCCATTTGTTTGACTCAAGCCTTTGTTTTTTTCAATTTTCGTCATAAAATAGGTACATCCTTGCTTAACACGATGGGATGTATATGAAAGCGTCATAGAAAAAACTACTAACGTATCATTTCTGTTAATAAAGCTGCACAGTATTTATCACAAATGTGAACACTTAGATCAAAAGGAGAGAAAATCTACTATGAGCAAGGAGAAGAAATTTCAAATCTAAAATAATAAATAAAGCATCCCTCGCGTATCGTCATTGTCTATTTAGATATCTGATAACTTGTGTGTTGGCTACACCTATGGAAAGAAGCTACAAATAACTTATACCTCGTTTAGGTAAAATTTCGATTTCGGCCTCCCGTGGCCAGGAAGAGAGTTTGCTGAAAATAACAATTAACATTATTTTGCATAAAACCCATTCGATAGTTATACAGTTATTTTTGGGATTTCGAGTACGAAATGTAACACCGTTTGACGCTTCATCATTGCTAACATCATGTTTAATATTCCGTTGTTTCTCTGAAATTTAATTTTACACAAACTTTACGAAATCTAAATGAATCACACCTCTACATTCAACCAATTGATTCCATAAAAGCTTCTCAATCTGATCTGTCCATATTTTCTTTTCCTTGTCTCTTTTGGCTTCTATTGTAAATTCGTTGTAACCTTTGGACGAAAATCGTTTTAAAACGAAGAGTAGTGGTTCGTAGTCGCATGTTGCGATTCCCAATTCATCGAGCATAATATTACCTCTGTAGGTAAATAAATCCCAATTTTTCTACAATAAATTAGATAATTGGGGTATAATCAATAAATTCATGATAATACCGTGTCTCGCGTTGTAAATATAAGTATTTTTTCGAATAAGAATAATACGGCTTCATATTTTTTTGGTTTTAAAACGTTGAAGTTTTCTTTTAATAACAATGTTCCTTGCTCCAGGAGATTAATTGGGCATCCACGTATAGAGTCTACAGCAATATATAAATCCCCAGTAGCCATTTGTGTCCGTACTAACTCAATTGCAAAAGTAATATAAATACAAGTTCGATTTTCTCTACGTAATTCTTTCTCTATCTGTTCCAAAAACAATGTGTATTTTCCTAACCTTTGGATTGGAGTTAGTAGATGACTCCCCAGTCCAAGGTGGTCATTCAATTCTTTTTCGCGCTTCTAAAAGTTATGAAAAATTATCAAATGCAAAGGCAAAAAAATGCTTACCATTACG
The DNA here is from genome assembly GCA_036250285.1 of Pyrocoelia pectoralis. Classification (NCBI taxonomy): domain Eukaryota; kingdom Metazoa; phylum Arthropoda; class Insecta; order Coleoptera; family Lampyridae; genus Pyrocoelia; species Pyrocoelia pectoralis. Next base: position 19,050,379 of record CM070076.1, on the reverse strand, counting down.
ATTTCTTTAAAGTCGTTATGAAGATAATGGTCGACGAGTGGTTTATTTCTACAGTATCCAGGGTACATTTCAAACAACGGTTTCTAAAATAATACGAATTAATGAATAAAATATTATGTTCAACCCTGCTATTGAAATGTGTTGTTTCTTACTTAGAAACATTTTGTTTTACTCACTCAAATAATTTCTACGGCAACGAGTGGGCGAAAGTAGTGAGTGTCATAATACTTTCGCCCACTGGTGAGTAAAAAATGTTGTCGGGCGTATTTATTGCTGAAAATAGGAACAAAATTACGATGCAATCTAAGTAACACATTTATTTATTAATTTAAAAATTACAAGTAAGTACAATTATTATTGAAAATAGAGATACACCAGGAACAGAAAATTGACCTTCTTCAATAGCTTCAATATTACCTTCTGTTACTTTCACATGTATACAATTTTTTTGCATAAGTTTTCCTTAGTATTAATGATTTTCCTCGCAATGTCGATTTTATTAGCCATAACTTCCGCTACAGATGAAGAACACCAACCTCCATGCCGTTTAAGTGTTAAAATATCCGCAGAAGCGTTAGCCAAAAATGTTGCTGATGTTAGGTGAAAACAATGTCCATAAGATCTTTCAGTTTTAAATAGTTTGCAACCAGCCTTGGAAATTGTTGCACTATACATTTTACCAGACGATAACACAAAAAGAATCTTCCTTCACCAAGAACTGAAGGGCGTAACGCTATCTACGTATTTTCGATAAAGTTCTAAAACGTTGAAAATTTTTCCTTCGCCAGTAGTTACAAGAAACGAACTCTAATACGTTTTTTGACTTCATATAACCACGAAATTGTTGGGTTTTGATTTTACAGGCAATATATGGAACGTGGCGGCATTACCTTCTTTCAAAATGTCTTCTGGCACACTAAGATTCTCTTCTTGCTCCATATTTTCACACATTAGACACGTTTTTAAGTCGCACAAATTAATTAGTAATTATGATTGTTTATCTATTTTTGTTTACACGCAACCCATACCGTATAAATGTTGATTTACATTAATTAATAACTTTTATGTCATACTACCGTTATTATTTTACCATAACAACTCTGAAACAAGAAACATTAATGACTAAATAACGCCTCTTTACATGACAACCGGTTTTTAGATAGCAACAAGCGTTATTTTTTATAACGCCCGCTTATAATGCACGCAAATGTAAAATTATGCCTCATCACGATCAAGGATGTTAAATGTGAGTCTAAACTGATTTTATTGTTATCATCTCTTTTAATCATCTTAATCAACTTCTTGCAAGTATGACATAAAGTTATGAAGGCACCACGGGCGTTATGAACATAACGCCTACGGTCGACAACGAAACGTTTCAGTTCGAAACGAATTCGCTCACTTATGTGCCTTTGCACATGCGTGAGCGAAACTCGTACTTTGTTCACTTGTACTATAAAATGATAACGTTTTAATTAGTAAGGTTCCGTAAAAGTTTGATAACGTTCTTATACTGCCTCGTCACCGTAAACCACACACAAGTGAAACGGTTGTTGGGAATATGATGTATCATTTTAAAAATCCCCTTATTTTACAAAATATTTTATATTGGCGGATAGGCAACCGTGGCAAGCACACGACTTTTATCATTGGCGTTTATGTTGCCTTCGCCATTTTTTGAATTTAGTTGATTATTTTTCCTTTTGCTATAGCTTTTAATGCTCCAACAGCTGTATTTGTGGCATTACCTCTTATATGCATATAATACCTACATGGGTCAAAAAGCTCCGGGCCCAACCATTAGAATCTACATGGTACCTCTAACGAAATATCCGTATGATATTTCAATAGTGCCAAGATATACGGGGTGGGCCATTGAAAAGGAATAAACACTCCTGTTTTGGGACACTTCGACTAGTTTCTTAAAAAAACGCTCGGACAGGTCGATTCTTCATTTTTGGGAGACAACTTTTGATGTCAAACTTGACATTGACACGTCAACCCCCTAGCTTCAGCAACCCCTAACTCAAGAATTGAGATAGGAAGGGGTCGAGTGACCACTCATTTGAAACGTCTTTCAATTCTCTATGCGACAGCTTGACCGAAATTAGTTTTATTCAATTTTTTTTCGTCCCCATGAAAAGCGCTCTCTAGAATCTAGAGGGAGTCTGTGCACTCCTGCTCTAGATTAACTAAGGTGGGGGTGTTGTTTTGGAAAACCGTAAAACACGTCACCTTTGACTTTTTTAACGGCACATTTTGATGTCAAATTTGACTTTCTCGAGTGACCCTCATTTTGATTCTCGAAAAATTGAATAAAACTAATTTCGGCCATTCTTTCGCATATAGAATTGAAAGACGCTTCAAGTGAGGGGTCGCTCGACCCCCTTCCCTTATTTAAATTCTTGAGTTAGGGGTTGCTGGGACTAGGGGATTGATGTGTCAATGTTAAGCTTGACATCAAAAGTTGTCCCCCAACAATCAAGAATCGACCTGTGCGAGCGGTTTCTTAAGAAGTGTCCCAAAACAGGTGTGTTTCCTTTTCAATGGCCCACCTTGCATATGTCAAAATTTAATTTAGTTTAAAAGTTACAGTGGATTAAGTGCTAGTGACACTAATTTTGTTATTCCAGAAACAATTGATTCAAGGCAATTTCGTGTGTTGATTTATCATTGTTTTTTAATGGGATAAAGCTGAGCAATGACTTCAAAAGTGTTACTCGGACTCTGATCCACCATCAACAACCATCAAACGTTACAGTTTGCTGATTTTAAACGTGGCCGCACAGATACCGATAATGCTAACCGTTCTGGACGTACAAATGAGGCTGTCAATCCTGAATACATCGAAAAAACCCTGAAAATCATTATTGGCAATCGCAAAGCAAAGTTGCAAGAAATTACCGAGACCCTCAAGTTACCAAAAGTTAGTGTTTTCACTATTATATACACGAACATGAGTATGAAAAGGTTGTTGGGTGCCGCGTTTGCACACACCAGGCAATGGCGTTTCCAGTCAACTGGCTTGGGGGGGGGGGGGGGGGGGGGGGGGGGTTAATTAAAAAAAAAAGTATGGGGGATAGGTCCCTTCCACGGCTATCCAGCAGTTTTACAAAAATTCACCGTCATAGATCGCCGGCTAGATTTACCATAACTTAACTTGTTTGTTTGAAATGTTGGTACAGGTGAGACGCGATAAAGAAAACGTAACCGACGTATGCCGAAGTCGAATCGCGTTGCTAATGAGTAAATGTGCAGTATACAGTGCCGTAGTAAAATATCGCTAACTTATAATGTAGTATAGGCGACCAAACTATCACACGGTTTCATGTCAATAACGTAAATCTGAAATACAAAATTTCAAAGAAGCATCGTTTATTGTATTATTTACTGGATTTATTAATATTATATATATTCTTGCATATTTTAAACTTTAAGCATACTCCGCCACTGCGTATTTTCAAATTACCCACGCTAATATCCCCTCCATAGGACCGTTCCGAATACAACTCCCGTTTTCTTTATCGCGTCCGACCTGTAATTTTTTAAGAATAAAAATAAATAAAAATTCTTAGGGGGTAATTACCCAATTATCCCCCCCCCCCCGAAACCGCCACTGACACCGAGACAAAAACAACAACGTACTGATGATTCAGAGCGCTGTTTCGACACGTTCAAGTGGAATAAGCCTGAGTTTTTGAGTCGGTATATCACAATAGATGAAACATGTGTCCACCATTTCACTCCAAAATCACAAAATCAAACCGACAATCAGCTGAGTGGCGAGCAGCCGGTGAAAGCCGCCCGAAATCGCCAAAAAGAGGGCGCATTTGGCGAGGAAAAAATCTTGTTCCTCCACAAGTCACTGAAAAGGTGAACTGAAAAAATGCACGAATTGGGCTTTGAATCGCTTCCGCGCTCAGATCTGGGCCCCACCGACTACCACCTCTTTTTCGAACTCAAAAAATAATACAGGAAGCCCCAGGTGAATGTTCTTAGGGGATCTCCTATTCTATGTGCAAAAAGATTTTATCTAATCTTTTAATTTTTAAGTGCACATATCGTACAAGCGATCAAATATTTACTTACAATACTTGTAATAAGGAAAAAAGAAAACCAATCTGAAACAAAAGTTGAAAGCAACACTAAAAATGCAAAAGCCAAAAACCTTACTTGGTAAGAATAGAATTATCGCAGTATCAAAAAATGATAATAACGAAATTTTGGAGATGGATACAGTTGATGTCAAATTCATTATGACATGACTCATCGATTAAAAATTCCATTATACAGGGTGTCTCCAAAAACACCTTACAACGCTTTAGGGTAGACTTATGAGGTAATATTAGACCGATATAACCCAATTTACCTCTATGCAAAAGTGCATCATTTCGGAGTTACAGCTCTTCAAAGTTGGTGTTTGAAAAACGTTTATTTATCATAAATGATAAACCGTTTAAGATAGGAATTTGAATTTTGGAATAATAATTACCCTTATCAAAAGCTATAATTGTACAAATTTTGGGGAAAAAAGACATGCAAGAAATAGACCATCCGCATTATCGATACTGTTAACAGTTGAATAATTTTTTAGTTCGTTACTAAAATGTAAAATTCGCTACACCAGATGAAAGAAAATTTCAAAATTAATAACTTTCGCCTCTTCACATTTTATCGTAAATTATTTGGTTTTCCAGATAAAAGGAAAAATTAACGCTTGGTTTTTCTAATAAAAGTGTTTAATTGCATATTATCTAGTAGCCGTATACATAATAACAAATAAAAGTTCGACCGATTGATTCTGAATTACTTTGAATAACAATAAATTGGGTGTTTTGCCGGAAGTCTTTTTCCCTTAAAGTGCATTTTATTTCGCCCTTATCGCTTTCCTCATACGAAACCACAAAAATCTTTGAAATCCGAAAGTTTTAGACGATTGGTTCTGCGTCTACGGCTACTAGATAATATGCAATTAAACACTTTTATTAGAAAAACCTAGCGTTAATTTTTCCTTTTATCTGGAAAACCAAATAATTTACGATAAAATGTGAAGAGGGGAAAGTTCTTCATTTTGAAATTTCCTTTCATCTGGTGCAGCGAATTTTACATTTTCGTAAAGAACTAAAAAATTATTCAACTGTTAACAGTAACGATAATACGGATGGTCTATTTCTTGTATGTCTTTTTTCCCCAAAATTTGTAAAATTATAGCTTTTGATAAGGGTAATTATTATTCCAAAATTCAAATTCCTATCTTAAACGGTTTATCATTTATGATAAATAAACGTTTTTCAAACACCAACTTTGAAGAGCTGTAACTCCGAAATGGTGCACTTTTGCATAGAGGTAAATTGGATTATATCGGTCTAATATTACCCTATAAGTCTACCCTAAAGCGTTGTAAGGTGTTTTTGGAGACACCCTGTATAATTGCGTGTCGTGGTTTTTCAAAGGAACAGATTAAAATGGGTTTTTAAACCATTAACTTTGTAATGAGGTGACGACTACCTAAAGGTCATACAAAACTCGTTATTGTTTCTTCGGAATTAATTATTTCATAATGGGTACAGATTATCAAACTTTTCAAAAGATAAATAAACTGAGCTTCTAAAAGATTGTGTTTCAACCAAACAACCCATCGTAATCCAAGAGACTCACACATTAAAAGAGAAATACTTACAAATTCAATAAAAATTTTCCCAACTTCTTCGTGATTCGTACAATGTTTAAGTGCTTTGTAAAACTTTTTGGTGCTTTTATAAATGTCCTTTACACTTATGAAGATATCACTCATTTTGGCACATTTTTGTACAACCTTTTTTTTTCGTAAGTACGGAAGGTAATCCTAAAATCTCGCAGGTAGGATCAATAAAATATTTACACACCATACCCACCAACAAAATGCATTCCAAATGATTCATATACTTCTTTTCTGTATCAACAATCTCTTCCATAATGTACCTAATTCTACAAAAGAACATCTGATCATAACAATCTAAATTATCAAAATACTTACTTCGGTTTTACAATATCTGCTTTATGTGTTTGGTCTTCATTGCGTTGAGGAATTTGAACAAATTGATCTTTGCGTCTTATGCTAGTAACTTTTGCGATTCTTGGATTGTGAAGGCTATCGTAGATTGTTTCTGATTTTATGCCTGCAGTATTTAATACGGAATTGCCATTTTCACTTAGCAATTCCTCGATGTAATCTTCTTCTTCTGGTATTAAAGCGTTTAACTCTTCAGCTGTAAAGTATGTTTGGTTATTGATAGAATTTCGTTGTTTTAATGGTTTGCCATTCCTAGTCACTGAACTTTGCTCGTCATCAGTAAAATTCAAATCGTTGATTAATGCACCAGTGACATCTTCATTTGACGAACTACATTCTTTTACAGCGTTAACACTTGTAATCAGTAATTCGCAACCCTTGTGATTGTAAGCTTCTATGAAGTCCGTATTGATTAAGTCTTCCTTCGAAACCTCACCAAAGTCTTTATTCAGATCTGTTCCATTTCGTTCACTAACGAATATGTCGACATTCTCCACACCGTCCAAATCACTCAATACTTGTTTTGAACTATGACCATTTCCGAAAACATGTAAAATCTCACTGGTATAAGTGGGTACATTATGGTTGTTGTTCAGTTCTATAATGGTTTGGTGGGCTTCTTTTAATTTCTTTTCAATTTCAACGAATTCATCAGAGAGTCTGCTTGGTTGTGCAGGTATTTGAATTCTATCTTCGTTCCCATTTATTGAATTATTATAACTGGAATTTGCTAAGCTACTATTGTCGTGAGATTGTGGAACAACGCTGTTAGATGTGATACTGTTTCCTTGTTTGGGGGTTTCGCCTGACATACAGTTGGTTGACTTGCTTTCTTCAGTTGTGGGTCTGGTAGTTATAATTGGGGGCCAAGTGTACTCACGTTTTTTAGTGATATCTTCTGATTTAGACCTGTTATAATACGTATTAATTACTTTTTTGTTAGGAGCTGCATTGTTTTCAATTTGCCGTTTATTGAGCTCATTTATACGCCGCTTTACTATATTATTATTATTATTGCTATTGTAAGCAATTGACTTTTCAGAGCTTACATCGCTACCCATCACTTTATGTGGAATATTATCACATTTTTCACGCGATAGAACACTCTCATACTCCAGTACTAAACTTTTAACTTCGCCTGACTCACGATTTCTTCTAATATTACCGTAATCACGTTTTCGTATTGCACTACTAATTGCCGACATTGTGGACCTTTGGTTTACACATTCCACTATTTAAATTGCACATTTAGGTAAGGAAATGTAACAAATTAGTTCATACTTATTTGCAGTATTTGAAACATTAATAATCTTATCAGACTTATCAAAGGAGATAAGTTAACCTAAATGTAGATACAGGATGTCATAAAAAATCGTTAATGTTGGTTACATATTTTACATTTGGAGTGAAGACGTTTAGGTTTAATCATAAGAAATGGTCTGGTTTCTGCGTAAAAAGGACAGTGGTTCCCCGTTTAGTAAATGTATTGGGTTTGAAGCAGAATTGTCTGGCTACTTGGACCATAATTGATTTAGAGTGATTCTTCCGAAGATAAAGCGCAATAGCTTAGTTGGTAGAAATTTGCAACTCTAAATTTATTTATATCAAGTACGTCTCAAAAACCTAATCTAGAACAGAAATAGACATCGATTCTATGAATACCAAGAGCTGGGGTATGGATTCAACCATTACGTACAGCATATAAGCATTCTTCTTCCAATTATTTGATTCATCCCCAACTTATAAGTCATGATTGGTCCTTATCTTATTCTGAAGTTTGGGGAAGGATGGGGACAAGAATGTGGTGTGGTATCTCATAAAAAATCACCGATTAGTTCATTTTTGGGCAAATATTCAATAAACCTGCAGTGGTATAATTACTCAAAACATTGATTACCTACCTATTTAAAGTTAATCAAAATTGCTCAATATATCTGAAAGATCTTCGTAGTTAACCAATCAGAATTTTTTTGGTAGCTAATAGATATAGATATTATTCCCTGTATCGATATTCAATAAGAAGATTTGCTATTCTATTTTGCTCAAATACTCTTCCAAAAATGTAGACTACCTACTATTCAAAATGTTATCTACTTCGCCAATGAATACTGTTGAAGGCATTAGGAATATTAACAATGGAAAAATCCTTGATCCTGACGATCTTAAATTTCAACGAGCAAGTGATTGCTCATTTTGCAAAATATAAGAACAGCGCGCATATATTCAAATATAGAAGAATAATGGGAAAACATAAAGAATGGGTCATAAAAACAGGAAAAAAAGTAATAGGTTTCAAAGAAAAGGACAAACCCAAAGAATGGTTCAACAATGAATGTGACGACTTAGTCAAAAAGAAAAGAGAAGCGAAATCAGATTGATGGCGACAAATAATGAACAAGAGAAGAGAATCTATAAGGACCTCAGGAAAGAAAAGTAGTAACAATGTGTAAAAGAAAAAAAAATCAATGCATCAACGACAAAATGGAGGAAATAGAGAATAACTACAAAATACATAACACAAAAATGTTCTACCAAAAGATAAAAGAAGAGAGAAGAAAACCAAAAATCCGCAGAAGAGGAATAAGACACAAAGAAAGAAAAATAGAGCATATAGCACGGAGAAAGTAAAAGAAATATGGAAACAATTTAACTAAGATTTGCTAAATGAAGAAGATACTACTGAAATAGAAACTGCAAGCGATACAAAAAATCAAGATAGACCAAGCCCAACATGCGAAGAGGTAACCAACGTAATTAATGCAGCAAAAAACGGAAAGGCAACATATATGTTCAGAAATGCTGAAATTAGGCGGTGAAGAGTTACATAAAAGAATATGAAATCTAATAAAAGAGATTTGGAGAACAGAAGAGATGCCTAAAGAATGGAAAAAAGCAACGATAATCCCACTACCTAAGAAAGGTGACCTAAAAGACTGCTCTAACCAAGACAAAACAAAACTCATGAGACTAAGAAGAAAAGAAATCCCAATGCAGAACATAAAGATAGATGAATATAAATTTGAAGAGGTGAGAACATTTAGATATCTAGGGCTACAAATAAGCAACAAAGATGAAAGCGACCCAAATATAAAAGCAAGACTATTAGCAGGACATACAGCATACTTCAGTAACCTAAAAATACTATAAAGCAAGAAAATCAACAAACAAACCAAATTCAGACTATACAAAACACTAATAAGACCAATAATCACAGACCCTGCCGACGTAATCCGCCTAACAAGGAAAAAAGAAGAACAACTGCAAGTTTTCGAAAGGAAAATATGTACTAAGAAAAATATCCGGCCCAAAAAAAGATGACAATGGAAAAATGCGCCCGAAAATAAACCACGAACTCAGAGAAGAATTTGTGGAAGATATAGTGAAGTACATTAAAGGACAACGACTAAGATGGATAGGGCACATAATAGAGTCATGGAATGGGAACCAACCGGAAATAGAACCCGAGGAAGACCAAGGCAAAGATGGATACAAGAGGTAGAAAGAGATCTAAAAGAAATAGGAGTTGTGAATTAGAAAAGAAAAGTAACGGACAGGAAAAGAATGGAAGGAAATGGTCAATAAGGCAAAAAGACATCCTACACTGTGGAAGACCGGACTAGAGGACCAATCCACCTCGGAAAAGGATTTAAAGCTTCACAAGGAGCGGCCATATATTTTTAGTTTTTATTTTATTGCTAAAATCACATGTTTCTATTAAATACTTCTTATGATCTTTTGACAATATTATAATGATTTTTGATTATACGCCGGCCGTCTCCAAAATTCGATACTCACGATACGTACATTGAAAGCTATAGGAAATACGAAGTTGTTTAACTGAAAGAATATAGAGGCCCTTCTTTCATCTGCTCAGGCCTTCTTTTTTTATTTTTCGTTCAAATACATCGCTTACTAGATATATGAAATATCGCTACAATAAATACTGTACGCAGACGATATAGTGTTGCTGGTTAAGGAAAAAAAGGAAATGAAGAAGATGATGAACACACTGGAAAGATATTTAAAAAGAAAGGAACTGGAAGTAAATACAAAGAAAGCAAAGATATTGGTATTTAGAAAGAGAGGGGGTGATGAAAAATGGCGGGGAGAAGAAGTACAGCAGGCGAAGGAATTCACAGACCTGAGATATACGATGATACAGGATAATAAGGATGAGAAACACATAAAGGAAAGAGTGAGAAAAGGAAATGAATTAATAGGACAAGTACGGAGTGTGGGGGAAAGTTTGTTTGGAATGGACTTAGGGAAAAGCAAGCTTAATGTCCAATCCAATAAAGCTTTCAGATAGGCTTTTCAATTGTTTTTTGTCCTTCGGAGCACTCAGTGTCTAAATCACTACTTCACAGTACGTTTACGATGGTACATGTTGGCCGTAGGCCTGCTCAAGCAATCAACGTGCTTCAGCTGTATTTTTTTCTGCAAATGCTGTATAATTGCCATCTAACTCGATACCTTTGTTGCTAGAAACAAAGTTTTTGCATTGCGATATGTGCTGGTATTATGACTGTCCAGCTTATAAATAAAACACAACTTTAGACGTGTAGATTGAAAGGAACTGGTAGGAAAAATTGAAAATTTTTCGCGGGAAGCGGCGGACACGTTGACTTTTAAACTTTGACACGGTCCAACACCGGAACTCGTTTTATCTTCCTGACTGGTCGTGGGAGCCTCCGCTCTGACGGTAAGGTGGTACTCAATACATAATGACACCAAAGACGAAAGACAAAACCCTCAGTATGAACACTGAGAGGATACCCAAAACAGTTTGTCCCATCAAACTGTTTAAGACAACAATCCCCACTCGGCAAGACTGGGAGAGCAATTCCAATAAAGCGAAGCTGAATGGAATCGTGTATTACACAGACGGCTCGAAAACCACAAAGGGCACTGACTCTGGAGTATTCGGGAGCAATGGACGGGGCTGCAGAATTTCTGTAAGCCTAGGACAATAAACGACCGTATTCCAAGCCGAGGTAGGTATATGCAATCCTGACGGTGGCTACTCAACTATTAAAAGAGAACCTTATCAAAAGGAAAATCTTTATAGTGACAGACAGCAAAGCAGCGATTGCAGCAATAGACTCATATGTGGTAAATTCAGGGCTAGTCCTTGAATGCACACAATCAGCGGCGTAACTACATAAGTGCAAGACCGTGCAGTGCACGGGGGCCCTTAAGCCCAGGGGCCCCTTAGCTGAAAGATGACTAAAAACCTCTACAAATTTCTCAAAAGAAACTATTTGCATCATAATCATTCGGATTGTAAATTGTTTCAGTTTAGATTTATGCTACCTATTGAATAAACTATCTTCTTACACATATGAATTTTTGAGACAATTGTCTGGATCATGGAAAGGAAAATGCTGCAGAGCATGTCTGTTGGATTCACGAATGGATGGTTTTGAGTCCTCACAAAGTTCAAATAACTTTTTTCCTCTCTGGAGAAACGATAAAATATTTTCCCAAACCTTATCCTGATGTAGGAACAGGGGCTCCATTTTCGACTTGCACGGGGGCCCTTGATGCCCTAGTTACGCTACTGCACACAATGCTAAACGCACTAGGTAAGTGCAACTCAGTTACACTAGTGTGGGCACCTGGGCATGCGGGAATCGCAGGTAACCAGGTTGCTGAGGAGCTTGCGAGAATGGCAAGCGCAAAACCATTCATAGGACCCGAACCGGCTTGTGGGATTACTTATTATAACACAGTCAAAAAGGAGATTCAGGCAATACTCACGAAAGAGCATTGCAGACATTGGTCGAATATTCCAGGACAGGGTCATTCCAAGATCTTCCTGGAAACCCCAAACGGGGACCTAGCTACGTCCACCTTAAAGTTAAGCAGGACGAAGATAAAACTTGCGACAGAAATGGTCACGGGCCACTGTCGCATGAACAAACACCTGCACAACTGACTGAAAGCCCGACATGCAGGGGTTGTGGTGAGGCAGATGAAACGCCCTATCACTTCATTTGCCAATGTGATTCATAAAGGCAAGGGAACTCCTACTTGGAAATGAAAAAATTACACAAGAAGAAGTAACGAAGATTCGCCCTACTAAAATCCTGGACTTTGTGAAAGATACAGGTATTCTTGAAGGGTAGACAACACCGGGAAGCACAATAGACCAAAAGGTCGCGGTGCGGGAACCTATTGGGATCACCCCTAGAACCAATAATAATAATAATAATAATAATAATGACACGTGTCTATGTATGGGAGTAAATACGAGCAATAAATAGAAAAGATTTTAACGAATTGAATCCTCTTCTCAATCTAAGCACAGATCAAAGAGTAGCATTTATTTTCTTAAGCTTAATATCGCTTGAAGATTACCTCTACATAACTAAAACATTGGCATTTACTTGGCCTCGACGATAACCTGTTGTATTGTTGTATCGATTATCCATTAAAAAGCAGAATACAAACTCGACACAAAAGAAAGATGATTTATAAGGCGGTGCAGGAAAATGTCGTAGCTAATCATATGCCCATTATTTTATAGTTTTCTGGCCATCCAAAACGTTTGTGCATGGTCCCGTCTGAAAATAAAAATTGTTAGAAATTTTAATTATGATTGCTCAAAACCTTTCCATTTGGAATATCATGAACGCATGAGAAATATTGCCCAAAGACATTAACGACTTATTTTATAGACCGTCGATGAATTATCGAACAGATAATAATATTTTCCAAAAAGTAAAAACGTAGTTTATTACAAATAAGCACCTCGGTGCAGTTATACAAACTATCAAATATTGAAGAGGTCTTGCTGCTAATGAAACATTAATGTTCCTAACACATAAATAAATTATTCTTATCGACTGTGATGCCTTAAATTTCTGGTGAGTAATATGTACGTTAGATTAGACTAATCTAAAAGAAGAGATATCACGTTAATATTCAAACAAATCTAAATAATAAAAGTCCTCGTCTTCTTCCTCATACTGACATTCTTCCTGGAAACTAAAGCTCGACAAGGAGCTAAAAGGATTGTGATAAAGTGCACCTTTCAAGATGATGTTAAATTTATCTGATGTAATTGGTTGGATTTGGTTATAATTGCTGGACAATACTTCGTTGCAATCTGAAACTTTGCTGTTTTCCAAAGTACATCTAACGTGGTTGATAGTTCTTTTGATTGACAAGGATGTACCCTTAGTGATATTGTACACTTCATTATTACGTCTCACTTCGGTCTGGATTACGTGGTGCGTCTCTTCCTCTCGATCGCCTAATTTATTTCCGTTTTCGTACCTGATAAACTCTGATCGAACTTGGTTTAAAACATTTTTAAAGGAATGTTTTCCTTTCTTTGGTACTTCCGGGACTGCCTTTTCCTCGTCACTGTTCACTATTAAATTACCAGTTATTAATGACTGTTTCCCGGAATCGATCTGATCAAAATCATTGGTGTCACGTTGTAAACTATCGTTTGACTTATTTTCAAAATACCTTAATTTCAATTTAAAGGCTAAGTTATCGTTTATTACCATGTTTTTCTCACTACTGTACACTTTACGGTCCTCTCTTAAACCGTTTGCATCGAGACTGCTGCTTAACGACAACTAAACAATGAAGATCAATAGATAATTTCTAATTTGAAGGTAGAACCTTTGATTAACTTCTATATTTATACATTTTACGATAAGATAATAGATGATAAGATAACGTTTCTTCATCCGCATAGATAATCGTGTGTAAATGTAAACTCAACTATACAACTAGCACATACCATTTTAGGTATTTAGGTAACACTGTATTATCTTTTTATTTGTACAGACATTATTACTTGTTGAAAGATCAAATTTTACAATGCCAAGATCACATTAGTATTCATGTAGAGTGTGGTAAAATATTTTCAGACCAAGCTGGATTGTAGGGTGAGTGCGACCCACGATTTGAATAGATCTTTGGCGTTTGGTTCTCCTCATGTGAACAACTGGCCCATTTTAACATGTCTTGCATTACCACGAATACCACACACCTAGCAAAATTTGCAAACGTTGTTGGACAATAATCTTCCATTCCGTATGATAGATGACTGAGATTATAACAACTGCTAACATCCACTCTATAGCCCTATTTCATGAAAATGAAACACAAGATGAACAGAAAAAGAGGCCTTATAGATATATCCTTTCTCAATGCTGAATGAGAATGGAAATTGGAGTAAATGAGCTCCAAGTGGGAGCTACTAATTTACACAGAACCTACCAATAAGTCAAGGTGTGGATGGGAAATGAGCTGGCTCTTTGATTGTGGAATTGAGTTTCCATCACAGCCTATCATCTCAATCCTTTACCACTCTCCCCACCGACCCACGCGACGGATTATATTTTGTAAACGATTTTTTGCCGCTGCATAACAGATTGTATTAGTGGAAAATGTTGGTGTCTGTCGAAAAGCAAAGCATAGTTGGGATGCTTAAGAGCTAGTCAAAACTGATACAGCCACTAAACGAGACTACATACGAGAATTGCCCCCTCCAGTAATCGTTGATCCCTCGGACACGGAAACCAGCAGAGCCGCTGAGGTTTGTGAAAGAAACATCAAACTTGAAAATTATCATCATTCATCACTCAAAAAAACAAATATCCGTTAGTGGACAGTTTGGCGTAGTTCTTGATTATCTTTAATCACCAAAAACATCAGTTACGTTATTCTTCGGTGAGTCAAATTTGTGTTTAGTTTAATTCATAGTTTGCATTCTTGCATCATCTGCTGGCTTTAATTCATGCTATAGTAGTTTCAAGATGTCGTGGCGGTCGAGATGCGCGTCGGGATTTAAAACAAAAGTGAAAAGTAGGCACTAACATGAAGTTCCATAAATAATTAAACCTACCTATATTTATTTACTCCACATTTTTTGTGACTTTAATTGTAATTATTTAAAGGTAGGAAATGTTTGTAATTAATAAAATGAGAATATCATGCAAATCAATTTTACCTATCTAATTATAAATAATCATTAAAGTAGGTAATGAACAGAACTTTGTGAAATTATGTTCATTATGTTAGTATAAATTAGTATAATAATAAAAAAATTAAATGACCAGTAAACTGGCACACAACTTTCCCGTGTTTACTACACGGCATTAAATAAAATAGTTTTTTGCATAATAACTCAAAATAAAATAGTTTTTGCGTAATAACTCAAAAAAATTAAAAAACAAATATATAGTGTATAGTATAGTTGTAATCAGAAAACGATTTCCGATTTTCTCATGAAATAATTTGCAGGGTATGTCACAAATATTTTTAATATTTTGTATGAGTAAATTGGTATACTTATTACTCTCGATTAAAAGAGTCGTATGTCCTCTACGTCACTGCACAATTTTACTTCTTCACATTTGTTAACAAAAAAGGTATGCATTTTTAAAATTTTTAACTACAAACATTCATCCCCCATCTCTTATGGGAAATAAAGAAATAGATGTATAGTGTGAATAGTTTTTCATGAACTATATGTATAACATTTCAAAAAATAAAAAAATGCTTGGAAAATATTTTGAGAAAATCGAGGTTTTAATTTTTGACCAACTTTGGACACTGATAAATTGGCCACGTTAAATTTTTGTTCTTTATCAATTATAAGTAAAAGGTCTGGCCATCCTTTGGCGACAATTTCCAATTTTAAAAATTTAATTAAGTTACATGGTTCTTCAGCTAGACCCTAAAAAGTAAAAACTTCGTGGACCACCAAGGGAAATTAGTTTGTGTTAAAATGTTTTCTCCTACAATAACGCCCCTAGTTTGGACCCCTCTAGGCCGATTTTGATGAGACACTTGTTTTACAGATGCAGTTTTTTTATAGGCCTTAGTTTTAAATTTCATCAAATCGGTCGAGTAGTTTAGGCTACACAGATGTCACGTACGCACTCACAGACAAACATTTTTCAACATGGTGGTTTTGGACTCGAGTTCGATTTTTTTTTCGATTTTTTCGACGGGAAAGAAATAAAAAAGTTTGTTATATTGTGTCTTACAGTACCAGATACAGGAATATAAAATTGGCTAATCGTTCAAGTAGAGAAGAATGGGTTTTTTCAATTCCATCGATAACTTCCAATTTCAAGAAAGGGTGTGCACACTTGCGATTTGTGCATTAAAGAATAAAAAAACTTATTTTAAATGCTTTAATTAAAGGAACTTCGAGAAGGTACCAATTTTTCCTAATGTAGTATCCATTTGAAGTTGAATTTACCTTAACCGTTCCCATGGTATGTGTAACGAACTTTGATACGTTTAACATGACATTTCCACAAATGTATAACGATTTTTCTAATCTAATCAATTTGAAGGCGTCTAAATGAACCTTCTAATCCAAATACTTCATTGAACTCCATTGGTTTTCCCAAACGTTTGGATTCGTCCGATCTGTATTCATAATCTTCCGAAAACCAATCTCGGTAACTTTCCACTTTGAGTTTCCATTCAGCTATCGACAAAAGTTGTAGTATCAGAGCTATACCTATACCAATATCTACCAATTATGTCAGTCAAATATCCCCCGCGTCCCCCATACTCAATTGGAAGAATAGATAGAGGTATTGCTTGAACAAGCCTGTCCAAATCATCACTTTTATATATGTGTATCTATCACAAGATCATTTGAAGTTTTTTTTTAGCTTAATGAAATGTTGATATTTACCTTATTAATTATTTTCTCTGATAAAAATGGTTTCACAAGATTAATGACTTTTGTAAAAAGATCAGATGCGTTTATAATATGAAACGAATTTGCTCTCAAGGGATACGTGGTCAACAAACAAGTGATCGCTTTTTTGATAATAGTGGGTGATACCATTTGAATGTGATTCACTGATAACTCTTTGTAATCTTCGAGAACTTTACTTCCACAAATAATAAAGTTGTCATCTTCATTCATCAGAATTTCAAACGTCATTAGTATCAACTTTATTCCGACGTTCACATCGTAGGACGCAGTTTTCTCTAACATTCGTATCAAAATTATACGGGGCGCTGCAGGATTACTTTCTTTGCGCAAAGGTAAGACGCATCTAAAATTATTATAAGGCATCATTTGTTAGGACATTGTTCTTACCCCAAACTCAGCAAATCTTGTATTTCTGGTAGAAATGGATCGCGGTTTCCAAAAAATTCTGGCGCAATAGTTTTCATTGTGCATAACTGTTCAATTCGTAGTTTAGCCTTTTGCAAGCTAAACTTGCAGCATCGCAATAGTGTTAATATTCGTTGGTCATCTGAAATTAATCAGTTACGTGCATGTAGGGTTTTTTGAAGTATACCTAACGTAATGAAATGGGACAATACATAGTGCCATTGACGATTTTTTGCAACTTCTGTTAAGAATAGAAAACGATTGGTTTTGATAAAGACAATGACACAATTATAGTACAATAAGTTGTTCATATCAGTTAATATTGTTTTTTGTTATTGTGTTACATAATAATAACAGAATACCTAGTTTAACTTTTAAATGGGGTTGGTTCAAAGCCCATTTTCGAATGTGATCCAAATCATCAGGTGTACTTTTTGGATTTTCGTTCAGTTCCTTAATGGCAATATCTTGCAATTCGTCACACAAGGTTCGCACCATTTTTAACTAAATCAAGTAATAATAAATGACACTGTGTAAGATACTGTAAGACTACTTATCTTCAAGTAATCACTGCTGTACAGAAATTCAATTTTATGTTAGTATTAAGTATAACGTAATCTTAGTAATTTCTAAATATTATCGTTATGATTTTTATTGCACTTTATTACTAGTGCTCCATTAATAAATAAGGACAAATAAATTGTTTTGCATATTTATCGGTCAATAAATTATTTTTATGCATATCACGGTAAGAATTATTCTTCAAAAAAACTATTTTTCTTCATTTTATTGTCTAGTTATATTTATAATTAGTTTAATTACAAGCAATTGCTTATTTTCCTTCTATACTATAGTGGCGAGAGATGAGCTACACGTTAGATACAATTACATTTACCTTTTTAATTGTTACCAAACGCACAAACATTGAATACTAAGGAAGATCTGGTTATAATTTAAGTGACATTATTTCTAATGGATAATAAGAATTCTAAAATTAATTCTTTCTAAAACATTGGATTCCTTTGTTAAATAAAACAATTAATTAAAAAAACGTTCAAACAGTCCTAGGAAATATCACTCCTACCTGTGTATTTTATCTATGCTTCTACAGCCAAATATATACCGGGTGAGTCATTTAACATGGAATTTGAAATATGTCGAAAAATACGCATTGTATAGAAAAATTTGCCGAATCAAAACTTGAATATCTTCGAAGGGTAAATTCGTTAGTACTAAATTACACCCCCACCTCCACAACCTGCAGGCGGGGCGGGCGGCAAATTTGAAATCTTAAATAGGAACCCCTATTTTTATCGCAGATTCGGATTCTACGTCGAAAGTTACGTACGATTTGTCCGAAAAATTTTTTTCAATTCGCGACAGAAGGCGCTGTAATCGCAAGAAATGCAGCAGAAGTCGAAAAACAGATAAACATGTATTTTGTAAGTTTCGACAGGTTATTCAATGATGTTAGGGCTGCCCCCTCTCCCGCTTGTTTGTGTGTGGGGGGGGGGGGGTGAATAAACTGCTTTTAACGTAACCCAGGTATTAGTGGATGCAAGGGGATTGACGTTAATCAAGCATACCAAATGGAACATAAAACTATTACTTCCTCGTCGTTGTTCCTGGGTTACGTTGAAAGCAGTTTATTCGCCCCCCCCCACACAAACACGCAGGAGAGGGGGGCAGCCCTAACATCATTGAATAACCTGTCGAATATTACAAAATACGTGTTTATCTGTTTTTTGACTTCTGTTCCATTTTTTGCGATTACAGCGCCTTCTGTCGCGAATCGAAAAAAATGTTACAGACAAATCGTAGATACGTAACTTTCGACGTAGAACCCGAATCTGCGATAAAAAACAAGGGTTCCTATTTAAGATCTCAAATTTGCCGCCCGCCCCGCCTACAGGGGGTGGGGGTGTAATTTAGTACTAACGAATTTCCCCCTCGGAAATATTCAAGTTTTGATTCGGCAAATTTTTCTATTTTTCGAGATGTATCAAATTCCAGGTTAAATGACTCACCCGGTATAATATTTTTCGTTTGTTTCTAAATTCAAAATGACGGTCAATATAGCAATTCTCCAAGTTTCTACTTTTTAGGGTGTGGCTCAAGAAGCGATTAACTTAACTAAAATTTGAAAATTGGAAATAGGCCATAGGATGAGCAGAACTTTTACTTATAATTGATAAAGAACAAAAATTTAACGTGGCGAATTTATTGGCGCCCAAAGTTGGTCAAAAATTAAAAATCGATTTTCTCAAAATCTGCTCCAAGCTTGTTTTTATTTTTTGAAATGTTATACATATACTTCATGAAAAACCATTGGCACTACATTTATTTCTATATTTCCCATGGGAGGGGGGGGGGGGGGGGGGGGGTGAATTCTTGAAGTTGAAAATTTTATATCTTCATAACTTTTTGCTAACAAAGATGAAGAAATAAAATTGTATAGTGAAGTAGAGGAGATACGACTCTTTTAATAGAATATAATAAGTATACCAATTTACTTCCGGCCTAGCAGGAAATTAACAAAATATGAAAAATATTTATGATATACCCTGTTTCAGGGGAAAATCAGAACTCGTTTTCTAATTACAACTATACTACACACTATATATTTCTTTTTTTTTCTATCCGGAAATTATTAAAAATATTTACGACATACCCTGTATATTATTTCAGGAGAAAATCAGAAATGGTTCTCTGATTACAACTATAGTATAATACTACTCACTATATATTTATTTTTTTTATTTTTTTGAGTTAAAAGTATTACGCAAAAACTATTATATTTAATAGGTACGTCATTGTAGTAAACACGGGAAAGTTGTGTAGGTACTAGTTTACTGATCATTTAATTTGAAATGTTGTATACCGGGTGCTGATCCGGCCGCTCGGTAATAGCATTTTACATGTAAAATCTTGTATATGCAATTTTCTGCTCCCCTAATTTTTTTATGACCAAAACATAAGAGTACAAAAGTCTTCAAAACTAAAAATGCTATCTGTTTTCTCCGACCAAAATTCTACTGTAAGGAAGAAGATGAAGAATTAAATGTTGAATTAGAATTTGCAAAAATTTTTGAAGATGAAAATGTTAATAGGTAAATGCATAACTTTATTGCTAACAAAGATGAAGAAATAATATTTTACACTGAAGTAGAGGAAATACAATTCCTTTAATCGTGTATAATAGGTATACCCAAGGGCGCCCATACAGTAATTTTCCAGGGGGGGGGGGCAATTTTGGAAAGATTGATCAATTAGTTTTATTTAAATTAAAAGTTTCGTTATTTAAGAAATTATTACTGCTTAGAATCCGAGTCCGGGGAGGGGGGGGGGCAAGTGCCCCCTCTTGCCCCTCCCTATGGATGCCCATGAGTATTCCAATTAACTTTCGGTGTAGCCCGAAGTTAACAAAATATTAAAAATATTTATGACATACGCTCTACATTATTTCAGGAGAAAATCAGATATCGTGTTCTGATTACAATGAAACTACACAATATATATGTATATATATATTTTTTTGAGTTATTACGCAATAACTATTTTATTTAATACGTCATTGCAGTATATTTGTCAATGTAGTCTCGGATAAACGGTTCTATTGACGATATAAACTAAAATAACGAAAGACGTTTCAAATAAACTTGGCTTGGCTACAAGAGCATCATAATCTGAAATAGTTTGCCTATATACAGGATGTTCTGTAAGAGAAAAAATAAGCATATGAGTGAAATTAAAATTGATATTAATAAGTAAATATTTTACGAGACACTTAATTGTTAATCACGGGAAAGTTTTGTGACAGTTTACTGGTTATTTCATTTATTTATATAACATACTTCGAAACGTTTCAACAGTGCGTGTTGTCAAGGGTTCCATATTAAAATTAAACAAGAGTTACGGAAACCTTGGTATATTCTCATCAAAAATGCAAAAAAGAACAACATCGAGTCAACACTCTTTCCGCGAAGGCATAAACGAAAATGAGGTCCAACTAGCAAGATTAATAAGAATAAATTGTGCGTATAAATGCCAAACATTTACTATAAAACATAAATATTCCATGACCTCACACGCTAGCATAACATTTTTATATTTTAGCAACATAAAAGCCAAATTAGATGTTTTGGAAGGCTTTGAAATTTATAAATATTGCCAAGTATACAGGGTGTCTCACGGTGACCGTCGGTTAGAAGTATATCAAGAACTGTAAAAGCTAGAAATTTGAAATTTTGCACATGCGACATGGAGTGTTTAATCTATTAAATAAAAATATTTTCCAAATGGCAGCACTTCTGGAAATACCGGAAGTGAGCATCAACTTCTTTATTTTAAACGCAAACCAGGCAATTTTTTTCACATTCTGATGTGCCATAAAATGTTTAGTAAGTATGCTTAAAATAATCGGCGTATCAATTTCCATTGTTGAGAAAAAAACCTTTAACCTTTAACTATTGAATAAAGAATCGCTCAAGATATCCGCATTTACCTACAATGACAGAACAAAAAATCAGGATGATTGAAAAGAATTTTCTAAATTTGAACGAAGTAAATGTGCCACGAAATTTGGCAAAGCCAATTGTCCCCAGTGACGCTGCAGAAGCCAATGTATTGGGATATTTTAATGTTGTCCCTGAAAGTTCTGTTCGTTTGGCGGAAAGAGACCTTGAATACTCAAGAAGTTGCATAGATAGAATTTTAAATAATAATAAAAGCATAAGTATAAGAAACAAGTGAATAAAAATTTTTTGAGAATTTTCAAAGCCAACCATGTTTTGTAAAGTATGTAATTATAAATTTAATCAGAAAAATGTAAATAACTCTGTAATCATTAATTTTAGGTATAGGATCATGGTATATGAATTTAAACGAAATTTATTTCTGCATCGAATGGGCTGATAATTAAGTAGGCATTCCATTTGAAAAAAGAGACTTTTAAAAGTTTTTCTTAAGTCAGGAAATAACGTCAAATAGATACTTAACCGCGGGCAATTTTTTATTATCCATTACAGACAATTGTGTCTCAATCTTTTGACATTGTGAACCTAAAATCCCATTTCCCTAACTTTTACCACTTTCGACTTTCAATTTTATTTCCTAAACAAGATTTTGACATTTTTCAGTGGAAAATTTTTTTTTTCTCAACAATAAAAATTGATACGCCGATTATTTTAAGCATACTTACTAAACATTTTATGACACATCAGAATGTGAAAAAAAATTGCCTGGCTTGTATTTAAAATAAAGAAGTTGATGCTCACTTCCGGTATTTCCGGAAGTGCTGCATTTGGAAAATATTTTTATTTAATAGATTAAATATACGGCATGTCGCAAGTGCAAAATTTCAAATTTCTGGCTTTTACAGTTCTTGATATACTTCTAACCGACGGTCACCGTTAGACACCCTGTATAGTGTACCTTTATTAGTGAGGAAAGGAAAGTAACAAAAGAAGTGGTGAACACGAAAGTGGTTAAAAAGGTAGAGACTCTTCGATGCTAGTGTATCGTGAACGTTGACAAACAAGAACAAAAATTCAATTAATGGAACAGAAACAAGATTTCTAAGGAGATATATAGGAACAAACGAGAAAGGAAAATTGAAAAAAGATAACTGGGTTGGCGATGACGTTTATGAAATCTTATCGCTCTAGAGAGCGTTGAGTGAAGTATTGGAGAGGTCTTGCTGAGACCAACGAAAGATATGCGGGAGAAACACAACAACCACAAAAACTGTTAAAATATGCCATTTGACCAAACATAGTCATTTTTAGAGTCATTCATGTGATGACCATTCTCTTGAATAGATTTTCAGTGTCTTATGAAAACTATCCGTATCACGGACCAGCAAGTTCTGTCACCAGAACGCGAAATGAGCTGCCTAGGAAGCACGTTTTGCAGAATTGTCATCGATTATGTAGTAGTATGCGCTGTGTCTCCGTGTATTTCTCATCTTAATCCTCTCATCTGAAGTTGTTGTCTGAGAGATGTATTCATTATGTGAATATAGTGTTGAGATTTCACTGTCACCGTTTCAAAAACGTTACGGAGAATTTAAGGAACCCAGTACCGTTTGCTTATCAAACCATTGAAGTGAAACTGGGGTTCATCGCTCGTTAACACTATTGCATTAGGCTTATCCTCAAATAACACTTGCAAACACATTACGAAGCCTTCTCGTTGTGTATAGTCTGTAACTTTAAATTACTGAACTGCCTGCATTTTATGTTGATGCCACTTCAAATCTTGACGTAAAATCTTGTTCACAGAATCACGACTCGTCTGTAGCTCGCGAGCATGTCTGGGGAGAGATCGCTATAGACTTCTAATTATTGTTCCTAATGTATAAAATCAGTTTGAATCTGAAGAATTTGTAAAGAACTCAAAGAGAAACTTGAGCGTCCAATTAGCATTTCTTAATATTTATTTACATGTATTCCACTTAAATATACCCTGAATGTAAACACTATATCCATTTTACGATGCTATACAAAGCACCAGGATTAGACATAGCTATATCTACTTGAAAGTAGATGATTTAGCGACATGGGACACAAATTTGACAATTAATCTACAAGTTGTCTAAAGGTTCCTTCTACTCCAAACATATTAGCGGGAGTTTTAGATATGCCTACTCTTAATTCTTCTCTCGTTCCATATTTGGCATCTTCCAAAAACCAATTTCGATAGCTTTCCACTTTTTGCTTCCAAAACTCTGAAAAATGCGATGAAATTATTATCATTGCAATAAACATATCAGTACCTGTCAACTCTTTAAGTGATCCATTTTCCCCTCCGAAATCTTTAGGCTGAAGATACTTTGGAACCTGTTGGTAAAACTTGTCCATGTCATTTTCACTATAGAGGAATATCTAAAAAGAAACCCATTGTGTTTGATTAAACGTTCCATACCTTACGTACCCTCTTGCTTAACTTATCACTAACGAAAGACTTGGATAAATTAAATACGCCTACCGCTATAGGTGGACAGTGTGTGCAGTGGTGTTTTTTCATTCGTAAAGGATACCCTTTCTCCATAACTGCATTCGTTTTTTTTATTACGGTTGGTGTCAATTGGATCGCATAGCGCATTGAAGCATTTTTCACTTCTGACCACATTTCAACTCCGGCAACAACAAAATGGTCATCTTCTTGGAACAGAATGTCCCATATCATAAAGAGTACCTTTAGAAATGAAATATAGGATACTTTATCTGGATTCAAAGCCGCAAAATTAAGTAACATAATTCTAGGGCTACTAGCACTTGCTGTGTTAGGTAATGGTAGAATAGGTCTATAATATAAACAAAACAAAATTAATAAGAAGTGTAAGAATATTTGTATTAATTTACCCAAGTTTTAATACTTCTTGAATGTCTGGATCGTATGGGTCTCTATTTGAATAAAACTCCGTTAGTATAGTTTTAGCTGTATAATAGTAATCGAGTTTTTCTTGGGTGCGCTGTAAACTGAATTTGCATCCACGTAAAAATGTTATTAGGGTTTGATCATCTAAAATACTCCTTGCTTTATAAAGTTATATAAATATTCAATCTGTAGTAATCACATAAATGTTAGAAATAAATTTTTCTGTGAATCATTAGTATCTACCTTTTAGACTCCGGCGCTGTGATGTTAGGTATTTTGTTATATAGGGTCATAGGGACGTATTTAAACACGGGGTTAACATCTGTTAGTTGTGAATTGTGGTGATTTTAATAGAACTACCTAATCAACAAATAAATGAATTGCTGCACTGCACTACAAACCAAACTCTGATGTCACTGTCTTCCTCGACTGGAGGACCTGTTGTCTGTGGTAACAGAACTGGTTATTATATGAGTGCGTGATGATCATTAGACGCTCTAAGAATGAAGGAAAAGTATTATTATTAAAAAATGATGGTGCCAGTTCGATATGCGGTCAACCACGTATAATACGGTCTACCATAGAGTAGCTGGTTCAATATGCGGTCTACATAATGTGGAGACCAAATTAGGTGAAGCATTGCGGTTCAACACCTCTCATTTTCTTCAAGATTTTCACCGTGGCGTCTAACCAGGACCTTTCAATTCTTTGAGTATATGTCCCTGTTTGTGGGTCGACGTAATTTTGCTGATGGTTAACTGTTGAATGCGCGTAACCTAATTGTGCCAAATTGGCATACGCTGCCCATTCATCAGAATGAATCGAAGAACCAACTTCAACTTCCCTTTGTATGATAGGAAGTAAGGTAGCCCTATCTCTTCTTTTGACATAAAAATATCGAACCTCATCTCTTAGCCTTAACCCAAACACTCACAGACCTACAATTCTCCGACAATCTTTCGATTATTTTCGATTTCAGCATCACGTTCATTTGACTCTGCTGGATGATCTCCATTTAACATTCTGCCTCTATTATATTTCCTTTTGCCCGCAAATCTGGCTTCGCCAATTTGGACAGGGTCTTGTTCTGTTCCTCGAAGCTGTCCACGGCGATTAACAGACACTACCGAGGAACACACTTCCCTACGTAAACTGTACCAGTCGCACACAGTCGATGTCAATCTCCAAAATGAAAAGGAATATTACCTCCAAAATGGTAGACCGCATTATACATGGTAGACCGCATATCGAACCAGATACTCTGTGGTAGACCGCATATCGGACTGGCACCAAAATGATTTCATTGTTCAACATAATTTCGCATTTTCCAACAATGATCTAATGCTTTAATTTTATCACGAAGTAAGTGTGCATAAGCACCTCGTCTTTTATCTCTGCATCAGTTGAACATCTTTGACCTCTAGGGAAAATGTTAGTATGGGAAATAGATGACAGTCAGTCACATGTTTTGTGCAGTCAATCGAACACCGAGGGAGGGGGGATTATATAAATGTGTGGCCATCGTGATTAAAAATAATTGGTTTACCCCATTTTGAGCTAATTATCAAGATCGTTACTTCCTTCTATATGGACCAAACCTATCTATTAAAATTGATGTTATTGAGCTCTACCAAAAGGAGACTTTGGCTCTACACAGGCCATTTATCGCAATTTTTTTTATTCAACATGCCCAGAAGATTAGAATAATAGAATTTATTAATTGTTCCTTTAGAAGGTAACCAAGGCAATTACCTCCCCGACACACTTCGTAGTGCGATGGCTTTCTTTGGAACCCAACAAGTCGGTTCCGTCTTGCTTAAATTGCACATATGTTTCCGAACGTAGTGATATGGAGCCATGCTTCATCTGTGGTAATAGACATTCGCACCAAATCGACTTTGAAAACGTCTCATCTTGCCAAATAACTTTTAATGTCTAATTCTTGTGGCACAATATTGCATAGGTACACGTTCTTTTGAAATTCCCATGGGTATTAGTAATCTCGCCCAATTTTAGATTCCGATATGTTAACATAATATCTTTTAGATTTTGCCACCATTGAACACTTCTAGGGCGTTCATCTTGAACGATAGTGCTACCATGTTTCAACTTGCCCAACGCAACGTAGGTATATGAAGGAGCGGAATCGTCAAAAAAATTCTGCATTTCTTCAAGAATTTCTGCATTTTTTAACCTCAATGATATGACGGCACATTTTTCAAAATTGCTCATAGCCAAACACTGCGAATCTCGTAACAAGAAACTATTTGACAGTTGGAATTGAAATGTGATCAACCTAAATGTAGACCTTTAATATTTGACACTAACGTTAGTGTATAATATCGCCCTCTCCTTGAAGGCCACCTAATTATCATCCCGCCATCTTATCTAAAGTTCCTAATGCTTTAGTTAGGTATCGTTTAGTATTATTTTCTCCACGATAAAATGGTAAGTTAGGTACATACATTTCAATGCTAGCTTTTTTATTTTTCATTCGTGACTGCAGGAGAGTTTTACTGATTATACACTGTGTCCAAGATAAGGAGGGGGGATTTCGGAAACGGTAAGAGATAGACTTTCGGTTAAATGGGAGAAAAGTTGGGTAATTTTGAGCTTAGTAAAATGAAATTTTTAAACTGACGATATTCCGAACCGTTCCGAAGTTATGCGGCAAAAAGGGAATTTTCAGGATTTAGTTTTTGACAAATTGTTAAGTACCTACTTTGTCGTTGACGTTAAATAAAAAGTCAAATAAGCTTCTATAAGTACTTTTTAACGTTCTTTAACATGGCATACAGCAAATTGGAATCCAACGTTTCTTTTTCAAGTAACCATCATCAACTTTGTTTTTTTAAATACGGTCCTGATTTTTTTATACATAATATTAAAAGAGCTTTTTATTCTGCATTCAAGCATGTATCACACTTTATGTTTAATTGCGATTTTATACTAATTATACGATTATCGGAAAAATCTAAGTACGAACCTGTATCCCTTCCAATAACATTCAAACTGAATTTTATTCATAAATGCCCAAGTAACACAGCGAGCTGTAATTTGGTCATTACAACGTCATGGCAGCTACACTGCACAGCCAAGTTGTCTGGCGCAGTAACTGTGACAGCGCTTTAGCAGCGCTGTGAAAACGTCCTCGTTGCTAAAATGGCGAGTCATAATCAAGCTGCTAGGACGTCATTGCAGCCATATGGCTGTGTCGATTGCAGCCAAAATGTATAGCTGTAAAAACGTTGTGATGACCAAATGGCAGCTATTTTGGCAGCCAAACTTATCAGCTGTCGCAACGTAGTTTGTGCATAATAAAAAATTAAAGAAAGGGAAAAATTCATTTTTACGTGCAACTGTAGGTTACTTTATTCTTTACTAACTTAATTTCTTGCACCAATCCGTTTTACCTGGAAATCTGAAAGCCGACATTTTACCTATTATGTGTTATGGTCAGTGAACTCGCTATAAGTTCACTGTTATGGTACTTGCTTGAAAAACTTTCCCTTAACGGGATTCGAACCTATGGTGGGTAGGTGTGTTTTAAATTAGAAAATCAGACACTCGGGCATTACCGCTGCGCTATCTGTAACATTTCTATTTTTCATTTCGTACCTACTTCATAACTTTGCACTACTTCTCGTTATTAGTTTAAATTTTGTTTGATTACTAATTATACCTGCCTTTTTTATGTTAAAAATGACCAGGATTTTTTGATATTTATTTTCTAGGTACGTATGTAGAAATTAGCCGCATTTTATTCGATACAGATCCAATTAAAGGTACCTAAGTGAATTACAATTTTTGGCGTTATAAGTTAGGTATGCCTATATACATTTTGATTCTTTCCCCGTATATTAAAAAAAAAACTTATTCCTAAACAAATTTAAGGTGAAATATATTAAGCAAATTATGGGGTTAGGTAATGATCAGCTGTTTTTTGGTGCTTAACACCTTCAGCCAAATCGCTGTTATATGGTCATATTCGTGGCTGTCATGGACGATGCGGCAGCTAAATGGCTGGAATTGCCATATAGCTGTATATTAGAATTTCATTTGGCTGTAATGTACTCCATCACAGCCAAATGGCATTCTCAGCTAAATTGTCTACGTGAAAGCGCTGCCACAGCGAAAATGTAAAGCTGTTATACAGCTTGCCAAAATACAGCCATCAGGTGCTGCCATGACGTTGTCGCAGCCAATTTTTGGCTGTGTCAGCTAAAGAGCCAGCCTTGTGTTACTTGGGTGGGCTTTTGCTAACTGTACTTTCTCATCAAATTATTGAAATGACACAGAATTTTCAATTTTGAATACAAATTTTATAACCAACTAATTACAATTACAAACAATCAACAACACATAATTGAACCGACAACATTTGATGAAAAGAAAATTTAAACATGACATATACCAACAATTTAAAAAAAATTATAATAAATGCTCGAAAAGCCCTCCTTCGTTCTCCCATCGTAAATAGCATCTTCTAACTGTAGAATCCAACTTGAACTTCTCTGACTCCAAAGCATTGTTTAACATTGCAGGTGTTACAGTTTGGAATGCGTTAAGTAGAAACCTTCGGAGTTCTTCTTCTATTCCAAAGATATCTTTGTAAACATAATTATTTCTTATGTACCTCCAAAGAAAAAAAATCCAGCGGGGTTATATCGGAAGAACGAGCTGGCCAGGGTGTTTCAGAATTGGTGCTTAAAACTCTTTCGGCAAACCTATTTGAAAAGTAATCCTTAACCACCCGTGAATTGTGCGCAAGTGCACCATCCTGCTGAAACCAGCAATCGCGTACTACGGTTTAGGGTAAAATATCAAAAGCGTCTTCCAAAGTAAAATCTAGTAAATTTAAGTAAAATAAGTACAAAATGGCAATTAAACCATAAAGTGTGCTATGATTGAATGCAGAATAAAAAGCTCTTCTAATATTACGTATAAAAAATCAGGACCGTATTTAAAAAAATAAAGTTGATGATGGTTACTTGAAAACGAAACGTCGGATTCCAATTTGCTGTGTGCCAAGTTAAAGAATGTTAAAAAGTACTTATAGAAGCTTATTTGACTTTTTATTTAACGTCAACGACAAAGTAGGTACTTAACAATTTGTCAAAAACGAAATCCTGAAAATTCGCTTTTTCTCACATAACTTCGTAACGGTTCGGAATTTCGTCAGTTTAAAAATGTCATTTTACTAAACTCAAAATTACCCAACTTTTCTCCCATTTAACCGAAACTCTATCTCTTACCGTTTCCGAAATCCCCATAGTGGCCTTCCTTATCTTGGACACAGTGTATAATATGTACCTACCTAAAGTTCGTATAAAGGATAGTTAATTGTATAATGTGTTCCAAATACAGTCTCTATTATGTAAAGGATATTCAAAAAATACCAACAAGTATGACATAAAAATGAGACACTTTTGAGATAATAGATAATGTAACCGGCAACCTTAAAGAAATAAAACATGTTTCTTACCAGTTCTGACCTTTAAATGGGGTTGCTTTCTTAACCATTCTCGAATGTACATTAAATCGTCTTTTATTCTTTCAGGAGTCTCGTTTAATTCCTTTTCAGCAATTGCTTGTAATGCAGGAGATAATTTTCTAATTGCCATTTTGATTTTTATATAAGTAGGTATATTTATGTAATACCTAGGTTACTTTATTTTTGGTTACTATTTGATACCTTCTTGTAAATTCGTTACTGCCTTGAGAATGCGCACTTATTTAAACCATGTCCCAAGGTAAAACTTCAAAAAAACATATTTTTCTCAGAAGTTAGTACTTGCACTTGATTATCTTTTTTTTGTAGTTTAAGTATCACACGCTGGACTTCCCACGGTCTGTACATATAATACCTACTCGAATAATTAAAGAAAACAACGTGGTTGTGGTTAATTTATAGGTATCTAATTCGTATGAACTATTTGAAATTTAGCTCACATATTTTCCGGAGACATTCTAATCTTACTACTGTACTTGGATCCTACAACAACAGTAGGTACCTACTACTTTAATCACAAAGTACAAGGTGCCAAACTCTCGAAAAAACGAGCATTTCGCTATAGGCGAGAGTTCGGCACCTTGTATGTACTATTATCTTCATTATCTTCTTATTCCTCAGTCTTGCCTTCAATATTCGTATCTATCATGTATCATCAAAAAATGTTCTTAGAAATTGTAAATGCTTTGCATATGTATAAGATTTAATTTGGTTTGAAGCTTTGTTTTATAGAATTTTTGTACATGATGACCCTGAAAATAAATTGATCTTCATCTTACAATGAAATAAGAAACAATCATAGGTCACGTACTTACGAAGATAGTAGATTTCTGTAAACAAATTTTGTTCCCCCCAAATCGGAAACATTTTATAATTCAAGAGAACAATTGAATAAAAATATTTTGAAAATTTTCAAAGCCAACCATGTATTGTAAAGTATGTAATTATAAATTTAAATAGAAAAATGTAAATAACTCTGTAATTATTGATTTTAGGTGATACATATTATATCAATTTAAAGCAAATTTATTTCTGTATCGAATGGACTGATAATTAAATAGGCATTCTATTTGAAAAACAAGACTTTTTAAAGTTTTTCTTAAATCTGGAAATAACGTCAAATAGATACCTACGTAACCACGGGCAATTTGAATAAAGATGATTTGTAGGTACTTACCTTTTAAAAGACTTAATAAATCTCACATTAGTATTAATTACCAAGCCTATCAACTATACAATCATTTACCACCATTATGGAAATCATTAGATTACAAAAAATTTAAACAACAAGTTAAAAAATACTTATTTGTAAATGCATTTTATAGCATAAAGGAATTTTTAAACAAAAATCCAAATCAAAACTTCAACGGTGATACTTCTAGATAGTACCTATCGTATAGCAACTTTAAACCAGGTCATAATTATTCTTAGTTACCAATATTGTAAGTGACGTTTGACGTTTGTAAACACAATTGTGTATTAACAATAAATGAATACATATTATTATTATTATTATTATTATTATCCATTACAGACAATGTGTCTCATTCTTTTGACATTGAGAACATAAAATCCCATTTCCCTAACTTTTACCACTTTCGACTATCAATTTTATTTCCTAAACAAGATTTTGAAATTTTCCAGTGGAAAATTTTTTTTTCTCAACAATCAAAATTGATACGCCGACTATTTTAAGCATACTTACTAAACATTTTATGACACATCAGAATGTGAAAAAAAATTGGCTGGTTTGTATTTAAAATAAAGATGTTGATGCTCACTTCTGATATTTCCGGAAGTGCTGCCATTTGGAAAATATTTTTATTTAATAGATTAAACACGGCATGTCGCATGTGCAAAATTTCAAATTTCTTTCTTCTTTAGTCCACCGCCCTCAAAATCCATTAATTCTTTTGTCCACCTCCCTTAAAATCCACTAATTAATTGATTATTATTAGGTCAAAAAAAATACCTACGCCTTAATATTAAAAGTATTTTTAGGTGGTTTTAAAAAAACAAACTTAAGAGGTCCTAACAACGATATGTTTATTATAAAACTTGTATTTATTTTGAGTGGACAAAAAATTGGTGGAGTTTAAAATCAGTGAAAGAAAAAGCCGGTGGAAGTAATAATCAGTGGACGAGAAGACCGGTGGAATTAATAATAATCAGTGGAGGAGAAGACCGGTGGACGAAACTGAGTGGACGAAACGGAATGGACAAAGTGGAGTGGACAACGTGACCCACTACCATATAAATGAATTTTTTGGTCATAAATGGGATTACCTACAGTTCAACTTGTGCAAACCACTATACCTTCCGCCCCATTCCGGTCACGAATACTTTCCAATCAATCCTCAATCCTGGCAACCCACGATTCAAACTCTTCTCTATTGGATTAATATTTATTTACATTTCTTTGATTGTAAACACTATATCACCATATCCATTTAACGATACTATACAAAGCACCAGGGCACCGTTTAAAATTTCTACTTGAAAGTAAATGATTTAGCAACATGGGACAGCAATTTCATAATTAATCTACAGTAAGTTGTCTAAAGGTTCCTTCTACTCCAAACATATTAGCCGAAGTTTTAGGTATGCCTACTCTTAATTCTTCCCTCGTTCCATATCTGGAATCTTCCAAAAACCAATTTCGATAGCTTTCCACTTTTTGCTTCCAAAACTCTGAAAAATGCTATGTAATTATTCAGTAGGTAACCACATCAGTACCTGTCAACTCTTTAAGTGATCCATTTTCCCCTCCGAAATCTTTAGGCTGAAGATACTTTGAAACCTGTTGGTAAAACTTGTCCATATTATTTTCACTATAGAGGAACATCTAAAAATAAACCCATTATGTTTGTTTATGCCAGGTTTCTCATTGGTTCTCTACCCCTTATTTGTATTGTAGGGTAGTTGGGAACACATTCCCCTGGGTAGCTATCAGTCGGAGACCAAGGTATTGAAATTAAACCGTATAAACCTTGTTGTAATTTATTTACACTACAATTTCCCATATATTTACAAAATATTTAAATTGCTGCCCTCTCTGGGTCGACCAGCGACTACAATTTTCGGATTGGCACCACTGGGTGTTGGCGTTGCAGCTTCCTTCGGGTCAATTGATTCTACCGCTGTCTATAAAACAAACTAATTAATTCTTACCCGTTACCCTTAACTGTTTCTATTCGGTAAGTAATCGGTGCAACCAATTAATGGCAGCGGATTTATTTCAGGCACAGGATCAGGTTAATTCGGATTCGGACGGTTCAATTGAAGTGATTGTTGTGACGCGGCGAAAGCTAGGTTATAATTTCTTAATGGGTTTATTTTACACACGGAGTATTTTTACAGGTACATAAGGAATCAACTGAATAATTTAACCACAGGAACCCACCAACCGGCCTCTAATTCCCTGCGTTATCAGGTACCCAAGTGTAATTAGCCGATAGCTGGAGCATGCCCCCAAGGACTACACAATGCGTTGACACGCTTGCTGGTCCCCACAGGATGCTTCCAATCCCCGGAATAAAACACCCCTCTAACCAGAGTCTGAACGTCTGTGCTCTAGGAACGTTTTATTCGGACCAGATACTTCCCAACCAGAGTTTGCACTACTGGACTCGGAAATATCCCGTCGCACACCACTTGCTACTACCAGGGCTAACCACTTGATAACTGACCCCCAGGACAAATAGGTTGACCGTGATTGGACTAGTTATGAATCTAAATTTCAGGTTCCGGTTAATTAAATTTAATGAAACAAAATAAACAGGATCTCTAATAAAAGGTAGGAAAACTAAATTAAACAGGATATCTCGCAAATTAATGGTATTTAAATTAACAGGATTGAAAATGAAATTAACAACTCAGGAATTATATTACACAACGGTTTAAGTCAGGATCGGATTCAGACTCGGAAAACGGAATTCTAAACGGAGTTTTTAAAACGAAGTTCTAAAAAGGAATTTTTAAAAAGGAATTAGCAGAAACGCGTGCGTTTCTCCTTATATGCGTTTCCTCTTGGAGAGGGGACACGTTTGTGATGCAAAGGGAGGGATAGTTGCTGCCCATAATCGCTGGCACTCCCCTCTGTTGGTAAAATTTTAATATTTTTGCAGGATTCTTCTTGTAATCCTTTTTATTTAAAATATAAATTTTCCTTACCTTACATATCTCCCCCTCTTCGGATGGAAAACCCCCTGGCTGCCAAAGCCCCATCCTAAACGCTTCTTCCCTTGGCAGTCTTAGACGTCTCCCTCCTATTCTAATGGTTACTCTTCTCTGGTTTTTTTTCTGTTGCCTGGTCATACCTTCTTTGTTCCATCTGGGCACGCTCCCTCCTATTCTCTGTAGCGCCTCCCTTGCTGGTTGTTCCTTTAACGCCGTGATACCATATTCTCCCCGTCCTTCTACTTCATTGCTCTCCATACCCATCTCTATTACATCCCCCATGCACATTGCAGCTAATGCCCCCTCAGGTGTTGGGATCTCTGGCCATTCCTTCATTGGTGATGGTGTTTCAATTATTTTCATCGGTGATGGTGTTTTAATTATTTTCATCGGTGATGGTGTTTCCATTATTTCCATCGGTGATGGTGGCGGCGTTTTTAAATTTTTAAAAATTTTTGGGGTTCCTTTTTCAGACCCCGGTGACCAAGACACTGGACTCCCGCATAACTCCCTCATTTTCTTGGTTATTTTCTCAATCACCTCTAAACTTCTTACTTTTGTCTTTGTTATGTAGGCCAGTGACTTGCCCCCTCCTCGGCATCTTGTATTCTTTACCCATGGATTTATTCTTGTTTTCTTCTTACGCCTTTGCTTTACTGGTGCCATCTTACTACTACCTTCTCCTGTGCTGTGTGTTGTCCTTTTATTTTCTTCTTTATCTTCCACCTCTCCTAAAACTGATAATACCCCACTTACCTGCCCCTCTTCTTCTTCGTCTTTCATTGTCTTTATATCTTTCGTGTGGCAGCGTAATGTAATCCTGTGATTTTTCTGGTCCCTCACCTGGACTATTACCGGAGAAATTATTTTACTAATTTCGTAGGGTCCATTATACTTTGGTGCCAACTTGTTTGTAATTCCTTTTCCCTTATCCGACAGGGTATGGTTCCTGCAATAAACTATATCCCCTACCTGTGGTTTATATGGCCTCCTCCTCAGGTCATAATATTTCTTTTGAGTTTGAAATGCCTTACTTAGTTCCTCCCTGGCCAATTGTCTCATTTCCTCTAATTTCCTTAGGTGTTGTATTTGTTCTTCGGTTTGTAATTCGCTTCCTTCCTCTCCTCCATTTTCTCTGCTTAATGTACTGGGTCCTAACATCTCTCTGGCGAAGTTTAAGAAAGCGGGCGAGAATTTTGTCGACTGGTGTTTGACTGAATTCATAGCAAACGCTATTTCTGACAATTTTCCATCCCAGTTTTTCGATCTCCCTTCCGCCGTCTGCGCGATCATTGTCCCTATGACCTTATTAGCTCTCTCCACCGGGTTTGCCTGCGGGGTGTAGGGTGGTGTTAACTGGTGGTGAATTCCCCATTCTTTCATAACGGTTCCAAATGCTTTACTTATGAATTGTGCCCCATTGTCAGATCTTATTTTCTTTGGGCACCCATACCTGTAAATAATTGTTTCTTGTAGCCCCTTAATCACTACCGCACTAGTGGCTCTTCTTATGGGTCTTATCTCCACCCATTTGGTGAAGCAGTCCTGAAATATAAGGGCGTAAACGTTTCCTTTACTTGACCTTGGGAAAGGTCCGATTAAGTCCACACTTACTTTCTCCCAGGGCTGGTCCACCTTTGAAAAATACATCTCGCCCCTGGGTTTCTGGTTTTCTTCTTTATATCTAATACAAGTGTCACACTTTCTGACGTACCTCATTACATCCTTGGTACATCCTGGCCAATAGTAATTTTTGAATACCCTCGAGATTGTTTTTGCGACTCCCAAGTGCCCTGCTGCTGGGTCGTCGTGACACTCTGTCAGTACTCTTATTCTCAGGTTTTTCGGCACACACCTCTTCCAAGGGCTAACCATCCCTTCCTCGGTCTCTGGCTCTATCCTAGGAAAACTTTTGTACAACTTATCATTTTCTACCTTGTACTCCGGGTATGCTGTTTGATTTTCCTCGACTTTCCTCTTCTGTTTCTCATACCATCCACCTTCTTCCTCTCCTTCCACTGCCGCTATCTTCTCCTCCTCGTATCTTCTTGACAATGCGTCTGCTACCTTATTCCACTTTCCTTTTCTATACCTTACTTCGAAATCATATGGTTGTAACTTCATGATCCACCTGGCCAGCCTTGCTGTTGGTTTCTCCATGGACGTCAGCCATTTCAGGCTTCGGTGATCTGTAATTATTTTAAAATGGTACCCTTCTAAGTAACCTTTCCATTTCTCTATTGCCCACACCACCGCCAAGCACTCCTGCTCAATGGTGGAGTAATTTCTTTCGGCGCTGTTCAAAGCTCTGCTTATATAGGCAATTACCCTCTGTTCTCCATCCTGGATTTGCGATAACACTGCCCCAATTCCCGTAGTGCTGGCATCCGTTTCCACTATGAAGGTCTGCTCAAAATCTGGGCATGTCAATATCGGAGCTGTAGTTAAAGCTTCCTTCAACGCCTCAAATGCTTCTTGTTGTTCATCACCCCATTTAAATCTTTGTCCTTTTCTTAGCAGTCTATTTATCGATTCTGTTATCTTTGCATACCCAGGGATGAACTTCCTATACCACGACGTCATACCTAATAATCGTCTTACCCCTCTTACATTCTTTGGCGGTACCATTTCCACCACTGCTTCCACCTTTTCCTGGTCCGGTTTTATACCCTCGTTGGTTACTATGTGTCCTAAGTATTTCAGTTCTGTCCTACAAAAAAGACATTTCTCCACCTGCAGTTGCAGACCACTTCTTCTTAGCCTACCTAACACCTCTTTTACATTCTTTAGATGTTCCTGAAATGTTTTTCCTATTATTATTATGTCGTCCAAGTATGCAAATGCCTTTTCGTCCATTTCGGGTCCCAAGATCTTGTCCAGCAGTCTCTGAAACGTTGCTGGTGCTGAATGCAGCCCAAATGGTAATACTTTGAATTGAAATAACCCCCTTCCGGGTACAGTAAATGCTGTAATTGGTTTGCTTTCCTCCTCGAGCGGTACCTGCCAGTATCCATTTTTCAGGTCCAATGTACTGATATATTTGGCTTCCCTTAGCCTATCCAGAATTCCCTGTATAAATGGTAATGGGTATGCGTCTTTTACAGTCCTCTGGTTTACCTGCCTGTAATCAACACAAAACCGATATTTACCTGAAGACTTTTTCACTAATACTATGGGCGAACTCCACGGACTATTCGACGGCTCGATCACCCCATCTTTTAACATCTGGTCTACTTCCACATTTATCACTTTTTGAATCGCTGGATTTCTGGGATAGTAACGTTGTTTTTGCGGTTCGGCTCCTTCTATGACTGTAATCTTATGCTTAATTAGATTTGTCCTTCCTGTGGCTGTCTTGAATTGTTCCAATTCCTTCTCCAGGAAGGTGTTTAATATCGGTAATTGCTTTTCATCTGCCCCTTGTATTCCCGCTATTCCTGTTTCTGCTTCGGCTTCTATGTCAACCACCTCCCCTGGCATCATTAATGTTCTTCTATATACGTCTATTATTATCTGGTGCTTTTCCATGAAATCTAATCCCATTATGATGTCCGCTGTTAAGTTTTCCAGTAAGTAACATTTTATTTGCTTTTCTTGTGTCCCTAAAACACACTGAAATTTATACAACCCTTTTGTTCTTACCCTTGTTCCTTCTGCTAACTGGACGCTGGTTGGTTTTGTATCTACTGGTCTGATATGTCGGTGCCTCAATATTTCTTCCACTTTTGTTCCCATGTATGTACGTGCTGCTCCTGTATCGATTAGTGCTGCAATATTTTGATTGTATACCTTCAATTCTACGAAGAATCGATGGTCTCCGTTCCTTTCTGTCTGGATTGGTAGTTCTATTAACTGGTTGTCCAGGGCTTGTGTTCTTATTTGTTCCCTTTCTACCACTGTTGCTACAGGATTGTCTGCCAGCTCCTCTGAGAATCCCTGTGAAACCCTCACTGGCGCTGCCCGTTTCCCGAATTATTACACGAACAGTTCCTTGATAGTACTCCATCTCTTCCACATCTTGAACAGAACAGTCTAAATCTTCCCCTACATTCCGTTCTACGATGCCCCTCTTCTCCACAATTCCAACATACCGCTCTTCTTTGATACGTGTTTCTGTTCTCCGCTCTTCTGGTTTCATTTGATTGGTTATTTTCAGGTTGTACTCCTGTACCTGGTGCACTTGGGCTCGTACTTCTCCTTGGTGGCGTTGGTGACGTGTCTGCAAAGCTTACCCTAGGAGCGTTACTGACCGGTCTGCTGTCCTGATTTGGCTTTCTTGGCAATCTCTCAAATTCTCCGGCTATCTCCACCAATTCTGGTAAGTTTGCAAAGTCTCTTGGCCGTATATAAAACTTATATTCATTCCTCAGGTTTTCATATATTCTATCCAACTGATTATCGTGTGACATTGATCCATGCCTCCGCATTAACGTTAAGATGTCCGTCACGTAATCTGCTGCTAGTTCGTTTTGACGTTGCGTTCGATTTCGGATTTCTTCTTCCAACTTATACTGGTACCTGTGTGGTATAAAATATAAGTGGAAACTTTTTATTACCTCATTCCATGTTCTCCAAAAGGTTTTGTTGTTCCGGTACCATAATAACGCTTTTCCTTTCAACATTTCTGGTAAGGCTTGTATTACCTCTCTATTTCTAAATCCATAACACTCTTTCAGCTCCTCAATTCGCTCCAAGAATGACAGAGGATCCCCAGTGCCATCGAACTTCACCCCCCATTTTCTTACTTTGTCGCAGAGTTCTGCTGGTGACAAATTTATGGTGGCTGTTGATCGTTGATCTTGTTCGTCATTCGGGTATCTCGGTAAGTTATAATTTATTATAGGATTTAACGTCCCTTTTTCCTTTTTCTTAGCTCCCCCCTGTGCTTGGGGTTGGCTCTTCTGCCTCTCTTCTTGTTCTGCCATCTCCATGCTTGCTTCTTGGTTCCTTAAATATTTTATTAACTTGGCTCTTAATTCATCTACTGTTCCCTCTGTTTCTAGGCCTACTTCTATCAGCTCCTCCTTTAATGCATCCTTTTTTAAGGTGTACACCCAACTGACTGGTCTTCCCGTTGGCTCTGGCGATTCCTGGTCCGGATATGCAGTGGCCATTTGGTTTGTATTTTATTGACAAACAATTTAACTAAAATAAATATTACAGGTGCTGGAAAAAAATATTAACAGAAATTTAACTTCTGGAAAACAAACTGAAAAATTATCGGAAAAATAAACAAAAGTCTCTTCTAGAACCTAATAATTAATTTAATTGTAATTAGTATTAAGTTATACCTGGTTTACCTGTGTACCGTTTCAATTTAAATGCTCGGGCGCCATGCCAGGTTTCTCATTGGTTCTCTACCCCTTATTTGTATTGTAGGGTAGTTGGGAACACATTCCCCTGGGTAGCTATCAGTCGGAGACCAAGGTATTGAAATTAAACCGTATAAACCTTGTTGTAATTTATTTACACTACAATTTCCCATATATTTACAAAATATTTAAATTGCTGCCCTCTCTGGGTCGACCAGCGACTACAATTTTCGGATTGGCACCACTGGGTGTTGGCGTTGCAGCTTCCTTCGGGTCAATTGATTCTACCGCTGTCTATAAAACAAACTAATTAATTCTTACCCGTTACCCTTAACTGTTTCTATTCGGTAAGTAATCGGTGCAACCAATTAATGGCAGCGGATTTATTTCAGGCACAGGATCAGGTTAATTCGGATTCGGACGGTTCAATTGAAGTGATTGTTGTGACGCGGCGAAAGCTAGGTTATAATTTCTTAATGGGTTTATTTTACACACGGAGTATTTTTACAGGTACATAAGGAATCAACTGAATAATTTAACCACAGGAACCCACCAACCGGCCTCTAATTCCCTGCGTTATCAGGTACCCAAGTGTAATTAGCCGATAGCTGGAGCATGCCCCCAAGGACTACACAATGCGTTGACACGCTTGCTGGTCCCCACAGGATGCTTCCAATCCCCGGAATAAAACACCCCTCTAACCAGAGTCTGAACGTCTGTGCTCTAGGAACGTTTTATTCGGACCAGATACTTCCCAACCAGAGTTTGCACTACTGGACTCGGAAATATCCCGTCGCACACCACTTGCTACTACCAGGGCTAACCACTTGATAACTGACCCCCAGGACAAATAGGTTGACCGTGATTGGACTAGTTATGAATCTAAATTTCAGGTTCCGGTTAATTAAATTTAATGAAACAAAATAAACAGGATCTCTAATAAAAGGTAGGAAAACTAAATTAAACAGGATATCTCGCAAATTAATGGTATTTAAATTAACAGGATTGAAAAATGAAATTAACAACTCAGGAATTATATTACACAACGGTTTAAGTCAGGATCGGATTCAGACTCGGAAAACGGAATTCTAAACGGAGTTTTTAAAACGAAGTTCTAAAAAGGAATTTTTAAAAAGGAATTAGCAGAAACGCGTGCGTTTCTCCTTATATGCGTTTCCTCTTGGAGAGGGGACACGTTTGTGATGCAAAGGGAGGGATAGTTGCTGCCCATAATCGCTGGCACTCCCCTCTGTTGGTAAAATTTTAATATTTTTGCAGGATTCTTCTTGTAATCCTTTTTATTTAAAATATAAATTTTCCTTACCTTACAGTTTAAGCATTCCATACCTTACGTACCCTCTTACTTAACTTATCACTGACGAGAGACTTACTTAAATTAAACAGACCTGCCGCTATAGGTGGACAGTGTGTGCAGTGATGTTTTTTCATTCGTAAAGGATACCCTTTCTCGAAAGCTGCATTAGTTTTCCTTACTACGGTTGGTGTCAACTGGACCGCATAGCGCATTGAAGCATTTTTCATTTCTGACCATATTTCAACTCCAGCAACAACAAAATGGTCATCTTCTTGTAACAGAATGTCCAATATCATAAACTGTACCTTTATAAATGAAATATAGGAAACTTTATCTGGATCCAAAGCCGCCAAATTAAATAAGATAATTCTAGGGCTACTAGCACTTGCTGTGTTAGGTAATGGTAGAATAGGTCTAAAATATAGGCAAAATTAATAAGAGGTATAAGAATAATAATAGTAATAGGTGTATTCATTTACCCAAGCTTTAATACTTCTTGAATGTCTGGATCGTATGGGTCTCTATTTGAATAAAACTCCGTTAGTATAGTTTTAGCTGTATAATAGTAATCCAGTTTTTCTTGGGTGCGCTGTAAACTGAATTTGCATCCACGTAGAAATGCTATTAGAGTTTGATCATCTAAAATATATATATAATCTTGTTTTAAAAAAATTTATCGGTCGTCATTTTGTTATTTGATAAAATAGAAAATAATTGTAACTACAATTGTTTTAGAGAGTCGAAAGCAAATGCTAAAAGTTTATTTTTTAAATATTCCTCAAAATAAGGTAGTAACGGCGATTTTTCCAAAAACAAAAAAATGCCAATAACTATCATGAACTGGGGCTCCAAATAACAAAATTGAACTAAGAAAAGTTATTTGTTTCAATGATCATATAAATTTGTGGATGTTGGGCATCATGATGAAAAATGATATTCTTGAGCTCTACACGAGCGAATTTTTTCCTTCAACATGCCCAGAAGATTAGGATAGTATGTGCAATTTATTATTTGTTCCTTTGGAAGGTAATCAACCATTCATATTCCCTTAGCATCCCACAATCTTGTCATGACTTTCTTTGGAACCGAAAAACCCAACATTCGTAATTGTCAATTCTAGCTATATGTAGCTATTTTTCGCAGATTTAGCGCTAGGGTTCGGCTAGATTGTTATTTTTGCTAATGTTGATCAATCCTGATATACAGGGTCCTTCAACAGTGCGTCAGGCTTCTATAGTACCGAGACCAACAAAGTTAGACGTTTCATTCAAACGCAGTTGTTAATTATTATTAAGGGCGCATTTCAGGAAAATAATTTGACATGTACAGGGTGCTTCAAGAACCTGTGGCAAACAAACAAAAATTTCCTTTAATGGAATTCCTAAAATATTACGACTTTTAAACGAATAGGATAGGAGCAATAAATTATTTCCTAAAAAAAAAATTAATGGTCATTACTTCCTCTAAAGGCGCGGCATTACCATACGTACAACTTTCATGTCAAAGTTGGATTCGATTCTTGTTATAGAAGGTTGTCAGTTATTCAGATTTCGTTTATGATGTTTCATCTTATACAGGATGTTCAAATTAAACCTACAAATTTTAGAAAATTCAAAACAAGTTTTCTCAACTTTTTTAAATGGAACACCCTGTATATCTTCTGCTTGATCGATAGAGAGATAGGAGAACCGAAGTTTTACTGAAAATCAATCAGTACACCTTGAAACAAAATATTATTTATGGTTATTACAATTACACAACTGTACAATATTAACAATTAATTAGAAAAGTTTCACGAGCTATAGCAAATATGCAAAATTTGTTCCATTCTGCCCTTAGCATAAATTAATGCGATCTTCAACACCATTCTACACTCCTTTTAAAGTGAAATGATAAATACTGGCGAAGGCATCAGTTATTCTTTCTCTCATTTATCTCATCATAGTTATCTTGTGTTGTTGGTGGCTCCGTATAGACAATATCATTAAAAAATCCCCACAGAAAGAAACCTACTATCGGAGTAAAAATGCAAGGCCTCTGACTTTAGAAGCTTGTATCTCAGTAATTAGCAATCATAATTTAATGAAATAAAGTGCATTTAAAAGATCATTTATTCCTACAAAAAGGTGTACAGTTTTAGATTTTTGCAACACATCGTTAATTTTCTGTATCAGTGTATGTGAGAAAAAGCGCTAATTATGACTCAAATCGCACAAGCGCTCCACTTTAAAAATTAATTACGGCTATATTATTGAAACTGAGTGGTAGATACTTATATATTTGAAAAATGTATACTTTTTTGTCAATGTGAGATGCTTTTGAGGCCAATTGGTTTATTAGTCTTAAAGCTATAATGAAAAAACGACGTCTTATGTAACTCAATACCTGAACGTTCGATATTAACAATTTGACAGTAACATAACAAGGTTAAAGCAATTATACTGTGGTCTAACACGATTCACAAAAATAATGTCATTATACATCGTTTTTTTTAAAAGAAATTTTGAAAAAAGGATGCATGCACCAGTTGGAGGGGAGAAGCGCGGCCGCGCGGGGCGGCTGTTGTCGTACACTATTGCTGTAAAGCGCATGGTTTTGTACAATGCAAAAGAATAATCACATTGTTGTGGGTTGCCGCTCGCTGCTTACGATGTGGTAGATTACCTCTCGCGGGAATATGTGCGTTTTTCTTTCGCGATAAACAACACATTTTACTTGGAATTACAAGAAAACAAATTTTATTTTCAATAAGAGAATAATGCAGTTAGATTTAAGTAATATCAAATTTAGCATTTAAAACAAGAATTTTTTCTTTAACTTCCGTAAATTGCGAAATAGCACATTTTCGGTTAGGGCTTATAAAACCAGTTAATCATATGAATAATCAATATTTATTGGCTGTCGACTTTTCAGAAGTATGTGTGCTACAACATTTGTAAATTTGGTAACAATTTATGAAACAATAACAATTTTATGATAAGTTAAAACTGACCGTCAGCCAGGAAAATACTACATACAGCGTTTTTATTGCTGTTAATTAAAATAAAAGTTAAACAACTGATTCTAGCATTTTGCTTTTTACACATGTTAAACATATATAAATGACTAATGTACTGCCCAAAAATGAAGAAATTTCACCCCTCAGTTTTTTTGTTATGATCACTTAAAGTCAGAGGCCTTGCATTTTTACTCCGATAGTAGTTTGGTTAAGTTCGGTGACCTTACAGACCAATAATGGGTCCATTTCGTCCAATCCAACGATTTGTAAATTTTGTATTAAGATATTCCCTAACATCTCGTGAAAAATGGGCAGCAGCTCCGTCTTGTTGTACAATAATGTCTAATTTGAAAAGAAATATTTTCTAATAATTGAGGCACCTCATGTCAGAAATTCTAGATATAATTGCCCGGTCAGACGATTGTCGAAAAAATTTGGACCCACTACATTTATATTACCCAATTATTTCCCCTCAAACATATTCAATGACCATTGATGTTCTTGATCCATTTGTCTTAATATTCGCGGATTTTCTTGTGAATAATATTGAAAATTATGACGATTTACACAGCTTTCGATACACTACCAGTCTCAAGAAACCTGTTCAGCAATCGTCTGAAACACTTCATGAGGATGTCTTTTATCGGGATATCGCACAGTGTAAACCGTAAAACTAGCCAAAATGCAATTTTTCCCCATTTCCCCTAGCACCCTTGCACGAAGTTCTAAATGGACTTTTAGGCTACCAAA
Source organism: Pyrocoelia pectoralis (assembly GCA_036250285.1). NCBI lineage: Eukaryota > Metazoa > Arthropoda > Insecta > Coleoptera > Lampyridae > Pyrocoelia > Pyrocoelia pectoralis. Next base: position 19,005,768 of record CM070076.1, on the reverse strand, counting down.
AACTATGCAATTTGAGTGAATTAACGGATTAAATAAATAATAGATAATTTGTTCCAAAGTCTATACTGATTGATCTTCAGTAAATCTTCGGTTCTCCTATGTATGAAACAATTTTATACATTAATTCGGAAACCCTTAGGGATAGACGTTTGAAAGTGATTACAAAAAATGTTAAAAGTCGTAATATTTTAGGAATAAATAAAGGGATCCAAGGAGGTTCACAACATGTAAAATTATACAGAGAGTTCCATTAAAAGCAATTTTTTTGTTTGCCACAGGTTCTTGAAGCACTCTGTACATGTTAAAATATTTTCCTGAAGTGCGCCCTTAACAATAATTAACAACTGCGTTTGAATCAAACGTCTAACTTTTTTGGTCTCGGTACTATAGAAGCCCAACGCACTGTTGAAGGACCCTGTATATCAGGATTGAGCAACATTAGCAAAAATAACAATCTAACCGAACCCTAGCGCTAAATCTGCGAAAAATAGATAAATATAGCTAGAATTGACAATTTGCAATTTTGGGTCCTCCTTTTGGAAAAACTTTGCGACCATTTCCAGTGTAGTGACACTTCTATTAGGGCGTTCATCCTGAACGATTGTACGACTATGTTTCAACTCAGCCAACGTACCTATATGAAGGACCAGAATCGTCCACAAAATTCTGCATTTCTTCAAAAATTTCTGCATTTTTTAACCTCAATTAACCACTTTCACCTTGCGAATCTCGTAACAAGAAACTATTTGACAGATTGAACCTAAATGTAGATCTTAGGTTAATTAGTGTATAGTACATACCTACCGCCCTCTCCTTGAAGGCCGCCTAATTATCATCCATTATTATGTTTTTTTTTAATTTTTCATTCGTGAGTACAGGAGACTTTCACTGATTACTTAGGTATGTAATATATACCAAAAATTGGTAAAAACGATAGTTAATTGTATAGGTATTGTGTAATATGTAAAGGATATTCAAAAAGATAATATACCAAGAAGTATGACATAAAAATGAGACATTTTTGAGATAATAGACAATAACCGGCAACCTTAGTGAAATAAAAACATGTTTCTTACCAGTTCTGACCTTTAAATGGGGTTGCTTTCTTAACCATTCTCGAATGTACATTAAATCATCTTTTATTCTTTCAGAAGTTTCGTTTAATTCCTTCTCAGCAATTTCTTGTAATGCTGGACATAATTTTCTAATTGCCATTTTGATTTTGATATATGAAATGCTTTATTTTTGGTTGCGCCTTGATTATCTTTTTGTAAATTCGTTGCTGCCTTGAGAATACGTAAGTACTTATTTAAACCATGTCCCAAGGTAAAAGTTAAACAAACGTAGTTTTTTCTCAGAAGTTAACATACCGGCATTTATTTACCTTTTTTTTTGTACTTCAACACGCTGAACTTCCCACGGCCATCATATACTCGAATAAATTAAAGAAAATAACTATGTACAACTTATTTTCTTGTGGTTAATTTATATCTAATGCGTAAGTAACTATCAAGTGGAGCCGAATGGCGCTGGCACGATTTGTACATGATATAAATAAACGATAACGAGCATTTCGCTATAGGCGAGAGCTCGGCACCTTTGTACTTTGTGATTACAGTATTACTGTTGTTATAGTAGACCAGTGCAGTTAGGTTCAAAAACAGCCAGGAAAGAAAAAAATTAATAACAGCACGGCGCTAGTTGGAAATGGTAGCAAAAAGTATGTAGAATTCCGGAATAAAAAATGCAACACGATCAGAGAGGGGCGGGGGAAATGGGAGGGTGTTTTAGTGGGTACACACGGTTTTTAATTATTTACAGCGAAACTAAGCCTCGTATCGAAAAACTTTATATGGAAAAGTTGTAGGTATTAAAAAGTTCTGCAACGTTTGTATACAACATTTTTTACATAACCTCAAAATTTCCTGGAAAATAGAAAAAAACGCGTTTTTCGTTTTGAATTTTTTTCTCCGGTGAAAATGAATATTTTTTCACCATGTTTGGTGGAAACATAGCTTCTTATGTCCCAAATAAGCTGGAATTTTTTCAAATAAAAATATTAATTTTTACGTCTTACATTGCTCGAAAACTGAAAAAAGTACCTCAACTTCAGTCAAAAAGTCTGGTGTCAATACTCAATTTTTTTGGAAATTTCCGTGCCGCTTTTTATTCGTTGAAATGTGTACTTTTAGATGGTTTAAACAAAAATTGGCGTCACTATAGAAAAATTTGCCAAAAAATGCGAAAAACTGAAAAAACGTGATTTTCAAACAGCATTTTTGTCATTTTCCGTTAATAAATGTAATTATTTATTAAAATTTACAGCAAATTCAAATTCATTTATTAACCTACAAAGATCATACAATAGTGATATTAGGTACGTCAAGGTATTTAAATAATTTAAATAATAATATCTATAATCTAATCTAATATCTAATATGTGTGTGACATAAACTCATTAATCGAATAAAAGGCATTTTCTATTAATATTTGTTTTACAGATTTTACATACAGGGTGGCCCATTGAAAAGGTAACACGCCTGTTTTGGGACACTTAGACCAGTTTCTTAAAAAACGCTCGGATACGTCGATTTTCTATTTTTGGGGGACAAGTTTTGATGTCAAATTTGACTTTGCCAGGTCAACCCCCTAGCCCCAGCAACCCCTAACTCAAGAATTTAAATAGGGAAAAGGAGTCGAGCGACCCCTCATTTGAAACGTCTTTTAATTCTCTATGACATGTGACAATAGGAATGAAAATTAGTTTTATTCAATTTTTTTTTTCGCCCCCGATGAAAAGTACCCTCCAGATTAACGAAGGTGGGGGTGTTGTTTAGGAAAAATCCTGAAACGCGTCACTTTTGACCTTTTGAACGGCACATTTTGATGTCAAATTTGACTTTGTCAGGTCAACCCCCTAGCCCCAGCAACCCCTAACTCAAGAATTTAAATAGGGAAGGGTGTCGAGCAACCCCTCATTTGAAGCGTCTTTTAATTCTCTATTTGACAGTATAAATTAAAATTAGATTTACTCAATTTTTTTTCTCCCCCATGAAAAGGACCCTCTAGATTAACTAAGGTGGGGGTGTTGTTTAGGAAAAATCCTGAAACACGCCACCTTTGACCTCTTGAACGGCACATTTCAGGATTTTTCCTAAACAACACCCTCACCTTAGTTAATCTAGAGGGTGCTTTTCATGGGGGTGGAAAAAATTGAATAAAACTAATTTCGGTCATACTGTCGAATTTTTAGATGGAAAAATATTGCAGTAACCATTCTTTCTTTGTGAAAACACGTAAAACCTTACAATAATAGTCGGATAAGTAATTATATTTTCATGTTTTTTTGCAACTTTCCATACTTTAAGGGTTTGCAATTGCTTTATTTATTGATATAACAATAAATGTTATATTTTTTTAGGTTTGGCGGAGGAATGTTGCAGCAAGTTTATAATTTTTAATCAAGCGTGATCACAAAAAAAGTATTGCTTCCCTTTTTGTTTTTAATAATCATTTGTCAGTGGTTTACATTTTTTTCATATAAGTAGGTACAAAATTATTAACGTTTTCGCAAAATGCCATTTGCTTCTTCAGATAATGTTAATGAGTTTGGTGTTTATTTTCGTAAATGTTTTCATGTCTTCTGTTGGAGGATATCCGTAACGGTTTGGAAAGTGGTTGGTGGCATGTCCTGGTTCCATGAGTGGATTGTAAAAAATCGTTCCTTCGGCGATTTGTGATTTCATTTTATTTGTGTAGGTACACTCTTGCTGTTTTTATGATTTTAGGTTTGGCGGAGGAATGTTGCAGCAAGTTTATAATTTTTAATCAAGCGTGACATTATCTGAAGAAGCAAATGGCATTTTGCGAAAACGTTAATAATTTTGTACCTATATGAAAAAAATGTAAACCACTGACAAATGATTATTAAAAACAAAAAGGGAAGCAATACTTTTTTTGTGATCACGCTTGATTAAAAATTATAAACTTGCTGCAACATTCCTCCGCCAAACCTAAAATCATAAAAACAGCAAGAGTGTACCTACACAATAAATGTTATAATTTTCAAGGATTGTTGCTGTAAATTTTAATAAATAATTACATACAGGGTGTTTCCTAAGTAATCTAAAATATTATATATGGGGCGCTTCGTCACTCAATTTTAAGACGAAAAGTTATCATATAAACACGTGTGATAAGTCTTGTCGTTAATGAGATACAGGGTGTTGAATTGTTTGTAATAAATAATCAGCTCTGATTGTATTTGAAATTAATTTTTCCTGGTGACGCTACTCGTTTTTAGAAGTAGGTAATACGAAAAACATGCTTATTCTAAGTGGCCTTTGGAGTAACGTAACGTTAAACGTAGGTACAAGATCTTCAAAATCGTATCATACAAGGCTGTAATGTTATTCGTAACAATCCTGGTATCTTCGAACGTATTCGGCAATTAATTAGACATCAAGCAGATGCTTTGCATTTTAGCTGCAGGTGGACATTTTGAACATATTCTCTGAAATATACTATTTTTTCTTTATGTTTAACACGTTGTTGCTTCTAATAAAATAATAAAACACCCTGTATCTCATTAACAACAAGACTTATCACACATGTTTATATGAACTTTTCGTCTTAAAATTGAGTGACGAAGCGCCCCATATAATATTTTAGATTACTTAGGAAACACCCTGTATATTAACGGAAAATGACAAAAATGCTGTTTGAAAATCACGTTTTTTCAGTTTTTCGCATTTTTTGGCAAATTTTTCTATAGTGATGCCAATTTTTCATTAAACCATCTAAAAGTACACATTTCAACAAAGAAAAAGCGGCACGGAAATTGCCAAAAAAATTGAGTATTGACACCAGACTTTTTGACTGAAGTTGAGGTACTTTTTTCAGTTTTCGAGCAATGTAAGACGTAAAAATTAATATTTTTATGAAAAAATTCCAGCTCATTTGGGGCATAAGAAGCTATGTTTCCACCAAACATGGTGAAAAATATTCATTTTCACCGGAGAAAAAAATTCAAAACGAAAAACGCGTTTTTTTCTATTTTCCAGGAAATTTTGAGGTTATGTAAAAAAATGTATACAAACGTTGCAGAACTTTTTAATACCTATAAAAATATTATCTGCACTGGTCTATAGCGATAGTGGCATTTTTGCAAAATCAAACTTGGGAAAAGCATTTCAAAACAGTCTTTATCTGTACCATATCATTATCAGGTAGGTAGGTACAGCATAGGATTTACAGACGTAAGTGTAGACAGTACATCGAATGATTTATTTACTCACGTTCACAATGTTCTCAAACCATTCGATGCAGTGGTGTATTGGGGCCGGAACGCACCGAAACGGCGTTCCGTTACTTTTTTTGGCGATAAAGAAATAGAATCTCTCTGCCAACACTTTAATTTACCTTAAGGGAAAATATAAATGGAGTTAGGGATTACTTGGCTTGTGATGGACGTAACATTTCACAAGATTTGGAATGTTTAAAAATTTTTCCTAAATAATAGCTTCTATAAGTTCTTCAGAATGCGAGCGTGGTTTCAGTAGCAAGAATAACACGGACAACATTACGCACTCTAAGTGATCATGTTCCAAATTTATTATTTATGGTTTGTTACACATTGTTATGCTCAAGTTTGAAATCTATTGTTACAGCAAGGTTTATTAAATGTTAAAGATTTTTTTAAGCTTTGAATGCATTGCCAGCTTTTTTCAAATCATCAAAAAGGACTGTTATTTTACAAGAATTTGCTAAGAGAAAATTACCATTAGTTGCTCCTGTAAGATGGAATTTCACATCTAGATTGGTCCACACTGTTAAAGAGTTCAATGAACATTTTTGTCATAAATGGAATTACAGTTCATCTTGTGCAAACCACTATACCTTCCGGTCACGAATACCTTCCAATCAATCCTCAATGAAGCAACGTGGCAACTCATCATTCAAATTCTTCTCTATTGGATTTTCATCAAACAGCCATTATTTGCGCTAGTACCAACTCCTGATTGTTTTTAGTACGTTCCTTTTGTCGACAGTCCCTCTTGAAGTGTCTATATATTTGTAAATTTATTGTTAAATTGTAATACCTAACTTTATTTTTTGATGACAGTATTGAGAGGATGCTCACAAGTTCTCATGGAAAAGATAAAAAACAAAATATTTATTGATTTTATCCACTCCAAACAACCAAATAGAATTACTCTGTTGCTTCAAACTGGACAAGTACAGTATCTTTTTGAACATTATCACCGATTTTATGTAAAATATCGGACACTTTCAGATCTTTATGCGCTCTTACAATAAACTCCATTTTCATGGCAATTAGTACAGCCACGGGATCTCCTTTCTTCACATTATCCCCTATTTTCACCAGAATTTTCTCTAAGATTCCTGGCATTGGTGCCACAGCTACATTACCAAAACCAACTGTCACATCTTCGTCGCTTGAATACTTTGTTTGAGGTAATGTAAAATTCAATTTTCCATCCTACAAAATTAAAATAAAGTAGGCTTATTACAAATTGGTGCTACTCACATCATTGAATATGACTAAACTTTTTCCATCATGATAAACCTTTCCATTTATAATGGAACCGTTTATATTGCACTTTAATGCCGTTTCATTTTTTCCTTTTGAAATCACACCTTCAACAGTATACCACGTTTTCCCATTATTCAAAGATGCAAAATATTTTTTATTGTGTAACATTTTCAATATTACAGTGTATTCTGAAACATACAATACAGTGACGAACAAATTCATCAATTTCTTACCTTCATCTTTAAAGAATAACTTAATTGTCCTTTGATGATAATAATTAATTCTAAAGTTTGATTCAAAAAGAAATGGATTATTACTATGGCTATAATCACTATCTTCGAGTAAACTTAAACCAACGGCAGCTTGAATTATTTGCTCGTCGCCTAATTTGTCTTGAAGAAACAAGCTGTCATGATGATCCCTTATAAAGTTTGTGTGGACATTGCCCGCCGAAAATTCTTTGTGTTTGCATAGACTTATTAGAAAATTTACATTGGTTTCTAGACGTGCTATCTGAAATGAATGCCTAGGTAGTAAAAAAAATTCTGAAAAATTGGAAATGCTGATTGTTCATTCAGTCAGATATTGCAAGAATAATTTCAAATAATATGTTTTCTGCGCGTAATTCGCATAAGGCCACCGAATGTTTAAATTTCGTAGGTATAACTATAATAAATACTATAAATGAACAGAAAAATATTTAATTCAACTGATAAAGGCTGTTTGTAAGCGTAAGATGAAATTAATTCCTAGAGATCTCCCAGTAATGTTACTTTAGGAAGTAGGTTGAAGACCATTTGAAAGTTCCCGTTTTAAGAACGACAAAAACACGTAAAAACCTCATTAACACAACATATTTTGTAGTTGCCCATTACATTGCGGCGAGATAATCTTAGGGTTGTTCTATCAAAAACGAGGCCTCACAGTTAGAATGCGGCTCATTTCGCACTTGTCCCTCTCCTTGATGTAGATTTGGACTAGCAATTAGACAAGTATGAAGAAGCATTTGGCCACCACATGTCGAAGTTTCGAACAAGGTAGAGAACTACACAAAACTGTTGAATCGGGGGAATTGTCACAAACTGCGCTAAGGCCGAATCGTGTCTCGAGTTCTCATCAGATCATTCTCCGGCAAGTATAACACTTGGTACACAAATATTGCTAAAAGACAAAGCATCTTCACTCACCTCAAAGAGTACTAATTGGGCAAGCAAATTTAGACATAGAAATTAACGCCCTGCAACAAGCAACTTGGAACTCTACTCCCGACCCAAAAGATGACTTGATTGAGAATAATTGCTCAAGAGCAAAAGAGAACATTGAGAAAAAGGTCACAAATAACAAGATCATCTCAGGACAATCGGTAAAAGCACTCAGACAAGCCTCCATTCAAAATCTCAACCCTAAGAAAGCCCCGGGATTTGACCTCATTACAGGAAGAATCCTGAAACAACTTCCAGATGTTGGCATATGATTTATCACACAACTGTTTAACGCTATTGATAGCAAGACTGGGAAAACTTAACGAAGACACAAAATCGTATCGACCAATTAGCCTACTACTGCTAAGCTATTTGAAAAGCTGCAAAATCAAACCAGTCCTGGTAGAAAAACATAATCCCTAACCAGTAATTTGGATTCAGACAGGAGCACGCAACAATCGTGCAAGTTCATCGCATAACGTCTAAGATCAGGCAATGGAAGAAATAAAAAATACTGCACAGTGGCCTTCCTCGATATAAACCAGATTTTTGATAAAGTCTGACATAGCGGGCTATTATAAGTACAAGGTCAGAAAAACCCTGCCTGACAACATCCATCTACCAAATCCTCAAATCCTACTTGCTAAATAGGCATCTCCGAGTGAAATTCCGAGAAGCCTACACAAACCTTCGACTGATACAGTCGGGAGTGTCTGAAGCAAGTATATTGCAACCGATACCATACTTACTATAAACGGCCGACCAGCCTACTAATATCTACCTACTGATTACACCGCAGCAGGGGCGTAGCCAGGGGGGATATCGAGATGTGTGTGTGTGCGTGCCCCCCCCCCCTCCAGAAATTTCTGTAAGGACGAAAAAATTTGTCTGTTTTTAACTACGTACAAACTTAACAACATAAATATCGAGCTGTGTCTGGTTATTGTTGGATCCCCCTCCGAAAATAAGTTCTGGCTACGCCACTGCACCGCAGTATTGGCCACACATAAAGACCCAAAAACTGCGACTAACATTCTGCAAGACAACATGAATCACAAAATGGATGAAGAAATGGCGAATAAAAGCCAACGAAACAAAGTCAGTTCAGGTGACTTTTACAATGCACAGAGAAAATTGTCCTCCAATCAAATTGAACGACCAAAACATACCCCAGGCTGAAGAAGTAAAGTTCCTGGGCATAGGTACATACATCTGGACCGACGTTTAACTATCTAACTATCAATGGAAAACAAATTGCTACTCTACAAAACAATAATAAAACCAATGTGTACGGGGCAGTGGCGGATCTAGCGAGGGGCAATGAGGGAAATTGCCCGGACTAAGAATATAATAACTTTAAAAATTATTTACAAAATAATTAACATAAATATATACGTTTATACAACATAAATATGACATCATGTAGGTACCTATTTGCTTTGTGATGCTACCTCTAAAAAAGTTTTAAAAAGCTAGCAATATACTATTCAGTACGCTCACGCAAATTCCGATTTGGATTTGTCCGCTGACCCCTGCTGCAACAGAGTTTTTTCTTAATATTAAAAATGTGTAGCAGTCACTGCAATTTTATTTTTCAATAAAACTTTATTTAAAAGTATAATATTAGGGAGTTAAGGTTTATTTTGAGGTACTTGTTTAACACGTGACCTTGAAATTTTGAAAAATTACTACTTTGGACTCGCTGGGCTCGCAATCGGCATCTGGCTTAAACCTATGTTATTCTTAGTTACAATACTGATTGCCCTTACTGGAAATCGAGTCTGCTTCCGCCTCTGGTACGGGGTGCAACTATGGGAATCAGCATCTAGCTCCAATATAGAAATTTTGGAAAAATTCCAATAAAAAATTCTAGGGTTAATAGTGAATGTCCCATGGTACATCGGTACATGCCTAATGAAGTTATTCATCGGGACCTACAAGTGCTAAGTGTAAAAAATGAAATTAAAAACTAGGTAGTGTCAGATATAGAGAGCCACTAAGTGTGCATCCAAACCATCTGGTAAAAAATCTATTTGAAGATCAGTTCGGGCGTATACTTAAAAGATTCAGTACTGTAGGCTTGAAAACAAGGTTCTATCTCTAATAAGTACTAATCGATCCACCAATAATTTCGTAATTAGTAATGGGAGATATGACAATGGCCATACTTCCACATGCCACTAAGCTTTGTCATAAAAAATGGTAAATATTCTCCAGTAGATTGTATCGATCGGATTCAAATGAAAAATAAAAAATAAATTTCGCACTTGTTCATCTCCTTGGTGTAGATTTCGACTAGCAATTAGGCAAGTATGAAGGAGCATTCGAACCTCGAACAATCTTTACGTTGATGAAGAAGATCGTTGTCAGAACGGGGACTTCCACGACCGGGGTCAGTAAAGTAAAAATATTTTGCGGGGTCTGAAGTCTTTTTTTGGTTCAACTTTGACACGGTCCAACTCTGAAAGTCGATTTTATTTTAAGAAGATCGCTACTGTCTAGAAATAATCTTTGAAATTGGAATTGCTTCAGATCTTGGCATGATAATATTGACGATAACGCTCTTTGAAAATGAAATAAGAATAGCTTTCATTTTATCACCTTTTACGTTAAAAACAATGTACGAAATCTTTATCTAACGACAATGGTGGTGTCGTTAGATAAAGATTTCGCTTGTAAGGTTTTTGAGACTTGTAGCCGCAAAGATCTAGGGCCGAATTCATAGACATCACTCACCCTTAATTTACACTCAACCTATACTCGAATCGACACTCATACTCAATTTGGAATTCTGAAACAAGAAACACTCAAATGGACACTACAATTTTAGTGGATAATGAGTTTATTTTGAGGGTTACTAGACGTTCCCTACATTCTAGACGTTCCCTACATTATTAACATAACCTCACTTGCTTGTCTCTTGTCTATGAACCTCACATTTTTGTGTTTGAGGGTGTCTTCCACTCACCCTTAAACAAGTCGCGATTTAAGTGTAAAAGGAGTGTAGTAGTAGTGACGTTTCTGAATTTGGCCCCTAATCGTTAAAAGCGGAACTCTAAGATCATCTTTAACCCCTTACTATATGTATGTTCTTTCTAAATTTTGAACTCTTTCAACATCGCCTGAAACCTATTTTTGGTATGCAAAATTGTAATATTTTCAACATGTAGGAATGATTCATCGGTACCGGTCTTAGGACCGTGCTGAGCCGTGGAAAATTTACCGGTTCGGTCTAAGGTCCCAGCCGAAACATTTTAGATTTCGCTTAAAAAGACCGAAACGGATCGATTTCCGTCATTACTTAAAACATTGCGCGATCATTAATAATAATTTTCGCGTTCGTTTCATCACTTACATTATACTGCATTAAATTGGATTTCATTTTCATTAATGCTTCCGATCTATCTTTTCCCCACACAACAAGTTTTGCAATCATCGGGTCATAGTGGACTGACACTTCGTCTCCCTGACGAACACCTAAGTTATTACATTACACTATACTGTATATAATTTTAAGCTTATAATAAAAGTTACCTGTTTCTACTCTCACATCATCAGAAACCATCGGAGTAGTTAAATATTTAAGAGGACCTGCGCCAGGAAGAAAGCCACCTGCGGGATCTTCAGCATAAATTCTTGATTCAAACGCATGTCCGTTTAACCTTATATCATCTTGAGTAAGGGGGAGACGTTCTCCAGACGCCACTTTAATTTGCCACTCTACTAAATCTGTACCGGTTATCATTTCGGTTACCGGATGTTCTACCTGTAACCTTGTATTCATTTCCATGAAATGAAAACTATGTGAATGGCGATCAAGAATAAACTCCACTGTACCGGCTCCCACGTAACCAACTGCTTTGGCAGCTCTAACAGCAGCGTCGCCCAACTTAGATCTTAACTCATCAGACAAGCCAGGCTACAAAATTTAGTTAAAATGTGAGTGTGTTAAGAATGAGCCTACCGCTGGAGCTTCTTCGATAATTTTTTGATGACGTCTTTGTACAGAACAATCGCGTTCAAATAAATGTACGGCATTTCCGTGCGAATCTGCAAAGACTTGAACCTCGACATGTCTAGGTTCCGCTATAAACCGTTCCAATAACACAACTGAATCCCCGAAAGATTTTTGTGCTTCGCTTCGTGCCGATTCGAGTGCCTCCATAAATTCACTTTCGCTTAGAGCAATTCTCATACCTTTACCACCACCACCTCGTACCGCTTTAATCATTATAGGATAACCGATCCTAGTTGCTTCGTTCATCAACTTTTCATTACTTTGGTCACTACCATGGTAGCCCTCAATTACTGGCACATTAGCCTTTTGCATTATTTTCTTTGAGGTACTGTAACAATGTGAAATGGAACCGGTAATAAAAACATACTACCTGCGAACCTTTTTATGCCCATATCCCGAATAGCTGAAGCTGGAGGACCGATGAAAATTATTCCTCGTTGCCTACATTCATCGGCAAATTCCGCGTTTTCCGATAGAAAGCCATAACCTGGATGTACAGCTTGACAATGCGTTTTTTTCACAACGTCTAATATTTTATCAGCACGTAAGTAACTCTCTTGTGAACTTGGGGGTCCAATGAAGTATGCCTCATCAGCCTGTCAACAGCGTTTTTTCACCTAAAGAAAATTTACTACCGATGTTTACCATATGAACGTGCATAGCATTTTTATCGGCGCTGCTGTACACGGAAACGGTCTTTACACCCAATCGTCTCGCAGTTCTTATCACACGACATGCTATTTCACCTCTATTCGCTATTAATAACTTATCTATCGGTGTTGTTGTGCTACTGTACCTGTGAGGAACAGTGATTAAGCGTCCAACGCTAAAAGAAGATAATATTAAACCAACAGCAATAATCAATAACCTACCCACGATTTATAAAAAAAGGGAATCCTCCACAGAACCATTTTGGACGTTTAACATGCGCAGCGTTTCACAAAAGGAGATAATTTGGTTGAAATCGTATTTCTTATCAGGAAATTGTGACAGACTGAAATAATAGTTGATAACATTATAAAGTAAGGACTAACACGAATTTTATGTATTAGGTAGGCATAGTTAAAAAGTAAGTAGGTAAATCATAAAAGGCCAGATTTTTTTTATACTACAAATTAATATTATAAGCATGAACCCGCATTTAATTACGCTAGATAAAATCTGTGACGTCATTTATAGATAATAATTTATCATGGAATAGGCAGTATAGCGTGACCTTTCACGAAGGACGATATAAAGACAAGCTTGTACGATCTGTATCTATCGCCAGGGGTTAGATAATAAAGCATCTTCCAGTTTCCAGCTTCTTCCAGTTCTTATATTGACCCTTTTTTTACTTTCCCGTGCATATACACACGTGTAGGAAATCGAAAAAAAAATCGAACTCCACATTTTGACGAATCTCAACGTTTTGAGTCCCCCTGAGTCCAAAACCGCCATATCTTTGAAAAATGTTTGTCGGTGCGTACGTGACTGCTGTGGAGGCTAAACTACTAGGCCGATTTTGATGAAATTTAAAAGTATGGGCCATAAAACTATCAGTAAAACAAGCTTCTCATCAAAATCGCCCCAAAGGGCCCAAAACTAGGAGCGTTACTTTGGGAGCAAACAATCAAATTTTAACCCAAACTAATATCCCTTAGTGAAAAGTTAGTGGACATGGCTACAAGTAAAACTCCATTTTTCGTTTGTTTCAAAATTCAAAATGGCGGCCGGCGGCCAATATAGCAATTCTCCACACAATAGACACCTTCACATAATCACATAAGATGATGGCATCGACTCAGAACCATAACGTAGAAAAATGTAGGGGTGTCAAATTTAACAAATTGAAATCCGCGGGATTACAGAACGAACTGCGAATACCGCATGTGTGCGAAAAGTGAGCGTAGTTATCATTGACACAAATAAATATTTACTATGGAATTACAGCCATTGACTTAAGTGTAAACGTCTTTATAGAATCCATGTTTTAGATCTTCATGGTGGAATATTTTATGATCTTCATAAAGTCAAAATTTGCTTAGTTATGTCGACATTTCGATTTTGAAGTCGATTACATCAAAAGGTAGAGATCTCGAAAATCTGACTGCAGATCTGAAATCAGCGTAAAATTTCAAATAGAATTCATTGTTTAACTTTGCTCTATCACACTGGACGCACGGACCGACCGACGGACGGCGCGGAATATTGAATCCAGTAACGAATAATGGTCGTTGAACATGCGACGCTTTTTTAAAAGATAGAGTAGTGACAATGCGCACATTTTCGATATCACATTAACTATCACCAGTGCTCTTTTTGTCATGGAACGCTTAGAAACGGCGTTCCACCACCTGTTTTCGACGAATTTTTTTTAAACAGCTGTTGGCCTAAATATAATTGCCTTGTTGAGCAGAACAGATCGGATTTGATTTTCAAGAACTCCTTAATTACGCCACCGTTTAACCGACCCTGCATTTTGGTTGCCTAAACACTGAACGCAGCACAGTGAACTCTAGTTCACTGACGCAGCATAATAATGCAAAGAAATCGTCCGAATATCGGGCACATTCCGCACACCCTCGGATTATATAAGATACATAATTACATTACAATTTATAAACAATATAACATTGCAAAAAAAAATTTTTAACGTTACACCATCATTTTTTTACAAAAAGAGCACTGACTATCACGTGATGCTCAAATGTGTACCCCTAAAATTCTACTAAAGCATCCCGAGGAAACGTCAACATGCACATAGAAAATAATAGCAAAGAGTAGGTATAGACATTCGTAAGACGTATACTGTGGTATAGATACTCTTTGATAATAGTCATCACCAACATCAAAACGTGGCAATTAATTACGTGTAGCAAAGTAACTAACTTGCAACAGGAAGTCGTACATTTGCTACATTTAAAATAAATTATACCAAATATAGGGTAATTGTATAATTATAAAAATACCAAAAAGAATACACGAATACTTATCTACGCAGATGGCGAGGACGTAGCACCTGACCTTACACACATATTATCTCCCTTCTACCTTTTCCACCTTCTTTCTGTCCCCGGACCTAACAAACGCTTTCCCCCTACCAACGACTACAAAAATAATAAAGTATTTGATGAGTATACAGGGTGTTTCAGACCACCCGTACCGCGTAATCGCGAAATACAAAACGCATTGAAAAAAGAAAAAATACGTCTAAAAAATTGTTTAAGACTCTATTAGTAGGTACCTACAGTCAATCTGTCGTAAAAAACAGAGTTTGAATGAAAAAACTGCCCCAAGGGTAAAAGTTGTTTTAATCGTTGAAGAATGACGTACTTAAGCTGCCTTCGCGATGGGCATGTGCTACCTTGGCGCGTCTTTTTGAAAACTCAAAAAAAGTGCCAAAAAAATTTTGAAATGCATTTTTCTCGAAATGTATGCATTTCACAGAAAAATCGATTGATGACAAAATGTAGAGGACGTTGAGATCTACAATTAATGTCATTGGGTAAATGCTGTACAGCAAGAAATGCACACGGTAGGTGGCGCTAAATTTCCAAAAAAAGTGTTTTTCCACTTTTTCGCCATGTAAATATTATTTTAATGCAAAAATGTAAATGGAAAAGTTGTTCCTTTTAATTTTATGAACAACTTTTATTTAAACAATTTTTTTATACAACTTACCGTTTAAAAGTTATAGTGCAATATAGCGCTTCGTATACAGCACTGTGCTGCTAATGGTAATTTTTTATACTACATCTTAATAACCAATTAAAATGGTTACAATGTTATGAATAATATTAATAATTGAATCTTCATTAAAACGTGCACCTCAGATGTGTACTCATATTGCGTGCAACCGTATTATTGGAATTTTCATACTTTTGCGAGCTGCAGCTTTTAAACGGTAAGTGGTATAAAAAAATTGTTTAAATAAAAGTTGTTCATAAAATTAAAAGGAACAACTTTTCCATTTAAATTTTTGCATTAAAATAATATTTACATAGCGAAAAAGTGGAAAAACACTTTTTTTGGAACTTCAGCGCCACCTACCGTGTGCATTTCTTGCTGTACAGCATTGCCCCAATGACATTAATTGTAGACCTGAACGTCCTCTACATTTTGTCATCAATCGATTTTTCTGTGAAATGCATACATTTCGAGAAAAATGCATTTCAAAATTTTTTTGGCACTTTTTTTGAGTTTTCAAAAAGACGCGCCAGGGTAGCACATGCCCATCGCGAAGGCAGCTTAAGTACGTCATTCTTCAACGATTAAAACAACTTTTACCCTTGGGGCAGTTTTTTCATCACTCCATCGACAGATTGACTGTACTATATTGTTTGATAGTAATAGGATGTCCCCACTCCCACCCCGGGGGGTGGAGAGGGGAGTAACTTCGTAATCTTAAATAGCCACCCCCCAGTTTATTATGCAGATTTGAATTCTGCGTTAACAAATAGGAACTTTTTGTTTGAAACATTTTTTTAAGTTCGTGACAGATGGCGGTATGATCGCCGAAAGAAGTTTTTCCGATTACCTATGCTATTTTGATGTGAGTTTTGTTAAGTGACACTCAAAAATGTTAATGCTTTGTAAAAGGGAAGAGGGGGAGCTTTATTAACCCCCCCCCCTTCCCCACACTGCCAGTTCACCCCTACGGCCCATAACCTAGGATGGGAAAACGCAACCATTTTAGATTTAAACAACTGTTCAATACCACGATTGAAGAAGTTAAATTTTGTAAATTTTTTTTGTCTTTGATGGAAAAATAGAAAAAAAATTTGAAATACTTTGATTTCACGAGTAAAGAACACATTGACATTCGAGATACGTTTAAATCTAAAATTAGCGGTAGTGGCGGTGTGGGGGAGGAGGGGGGGGGGGTAAATAAAGCTCCCCCTCTTCCCTTTTACAAAGCATTAATATTTTTGATTGTCACTTAACAAAACTGACATCAAAATAGCATAGGTAATCGGAAAAACTTCTTTCGGCGATCATAGCGCCATCTGTCACGAATTTCAAAAAATGTTTCAAACAAAAAGTTCCTATTATTTTGTTAACGCAGAATTCAAATCTGCATAATAAACTGGGAGGGTGCTATTTAAGATTACGAAGTTACCCCCCTCTCCACCTCCCGGGGGTGGGAGTGGGGACATCCTATTACTTCAAACAATAGAGCCTTAAAAAAATTTTTAGACGTATTTTTTCTTATTTCAATGCGTTTTGTATTTCGCAAGATATTTGGGCGGTACGGGTGGTCTGAAACACCCTGTATAATAGAAAGAGACTAAAGTAATGGGCTTCTTCGTAGGTATGTACGCTGGGTTGCATATCACTTTATGTTTACATTTTTGTCCTAAAAGTAGTTTTAGGCTATTGAAAGACGGAGATAAAAGAATTCGTTTTTCTAAAAGGTCTTACTACGTTGCCATAACTAGTTTAGTGTTTTCAAAGATGCAGTAGGCAGTGGCGTATTTAACGGGCGTGCGAGTCGTGCGGCGCACGACTAGGCCCTCGCAAAACGAGGCCCTCAGGCTCTCCAAAAAATAAAATTAATGATAAAAAATTATACATAATATGTAAGAGACATTACATTTTGTGTTTTTTACATAATATAATAACTAGACCTTTTTTACCACCTATATAATGTGGCCCTCCCTACTTTTGCACGACGAGGCCCTGGACCTTAAATACGCCACTGGCAGTAGGTAACATTATCTTTGAGTTTTAATTCCTTATTATTAAGCAGATTTGAATTGGATACACCTGGCAAAATTTCTTTTGAATTAAAAAGGTATATTTGAAACCAAAACAATCATTAGAGCAAGAAAATCAAAGAATGGACAGGTAAATGTCACAACACCGTAAAATAAAAACGGTAAAATTGTACAGGGAACTATTTTCAGCTAATTCTATTCTTGGATTAAATTTTCAGTGGCGTAACTATCCTTTTTCTACTATTTACAAAACGATCAAACTTTACGGCGGGAAACATTTAAATTCAAATCAGCGTTACATCACATTCTATTGTACTTTTCACACCGAAAATTCAGTATGGCTAGTATAGGCATAAAGGGGAGTAACCCAAGCAGCGTTGCCGTCACTGACATATTAGTGACAGGGTCGGCTCGCTCCAAAGAGCACACGGCGGATACCCCGCAGTTGTTATACAGGGTGTCCCTGAAATGCGTGGACATCGCTTAACCACAGATTCCTGGTTCGAAAATAAGACGATATAACTAAACTTACCTATATACAATTACGTTTCGTTTAGCTAGTATTCAGCTTCAAAGTTCTTTAAAAAAAAGTTATTTTATCCATAACGACAAAACGCTTGGATCGATTTGGATAATATTCGGTATTGTACTCCTTACAGATGTAGGTCATCTTTTAAGGTGATATTAGTTATTATCAGTGAACCATTAGTGTACGAAACACGGGTAACACGGCATAAACCAGTCAAAAACTTTTTAATGTTAAGGCCAATAACTTTCAAAAAAATAGTTTCAGAAAGAGACATTCCATAGTAATTTTTTTTGTTACTTGTTAATTGATGATATCTGTTAAGGTTTAGACACAAAAAAATAAAATCTGAGGGACGGCGCACTGCATACACTATACTTGCCATTAATAAAAATATCATCGTCATTTATTTCATAGAATACCAGACTATTAGGTTACATTTTACATTATTTTGTTAAGAAATGCAGTGCGCCGTCCCTCAGATTTTATTTTTTTGTGTCTAAACCTTAACAGATATAAAGATATCATCAATTAACAAGTAACAAAAAAAATTACTATGGAATGTCTCTTTCTGAAACGATTTTTTTGAAAGTTATTGGCCTTAACATTAAAAAGTTTTTGACTGGTTTATGCCGTGTTACCCGTGTTTCGTACACTAATGGTTCACTGATAATAACTAATATCACCTTAAAAGATGACCTACATATATCTGTAAGGAGTACAATACCGAATATTATCCAAATCGATCCAAGCGTTCTGTCGTTATGGATAAAATAACTTTTTTTTTAAAGAACTTTGAAGCTGAATACTAGCTAAACGAAACGTAATTGTATATAGGTAAGTTTAGTTATATCGTCTTATTTTCGAACCAGGAATCTGTGGTTAAGCGATGTCCACGCATTTCAGGGACACCCTGTATATAATTATGTACATATAGACACACAACTTTTTTAATAGTTTCCAGGTTAACATATACATTAGAGTGGTCAATTTCGACTTGCTACATAAAGCAAACTCCGGAAAGTTCGATACTGAATTCTCGGTGTGAAAAGTACAATAGATTAAATTAAGTTAGAAGTAGGAAAGGGCTACACTGTTATATGCGTCATTCGTTAGAAAGATGCACAACTAATGCAGTTCTTCAAATATTTCATAATAATAATAATATTTATTTGTATTAATGCATTAGAATAACAATGCTCACATCAGGTTTCAAAACGGAAATACAGAATACATATTAACACATAAGACATACACAGAATACTAGATAAAATATGCACAATATCAGTAAAAAAGAAAAGCATTAATTTGTTCTCCACTTTGGATAAGATCACTAGAAATTGTAATAGGTGCAGGGGCGCCGGAAGAAAATTTGTTAGGGGGGGGGGCCTTACCTTTTTGCAAGTAGAAATTAGAATGCTTGAAAATGTTTACCTATTTTTAAATTAATAACTCAATAGGCTACGCAGAGTCACCGATGGGATAGAACATTATATTCCAAAAGTGGTTATATTATGAGCTTTTAACATTTTCTAAAATGGATTTACGCGTTTTATGAAATTCCAGGGGGGGGGGGGGGGCGGGCCCTCCCTTGCCCTTTAGTAGCGGCGCCCATGAATAGGTGTGTCATCAGCACATTAAGGTGTGAAAACACTACTCCTGCTATCTGACTTAGATATAAATATGGTTTGCATAAATTAAAAATAGTAAAGGACGAATTATGGAACCTTAAGTAGTATGATGTCTCGACTACATATTCGAATCTAAGTTATTGTATTATTGTACAAATTGTCAACGATTGGTCCAGTAAGACCGTATTAAACTGTATATTTTAAATGGCGAAATTATAAAATTATAATTTTCCCAATAATATGCAAGTATATTTTGGCATAGGTGTTTAAGAAGCCGCAAAGGATCTACTAAGCAGCAAAAAAGGAGCTGAACACGTTCAACCGTTGCCAAGAAATTCTTATGTAACTTTAAAAAGGAAGTTTTTGTTTCTTTATGGTAGTAGTCATCAAGCAATACTACTGCAACAGATTTTTAACCACCAAGGAGCAAGATTGCGTGCATTATGTAGCCAAATGTTTATTGGAATTTAATACATATACAGTGTCCGTCGATAGCCAGTGTACTTTCTGTGTATCCTATGCACATTTCAATTTCGGGTGGATGAAATACAATTTTAGCTTCTAATCGCTGAAATGTCTTAAGTAAAGCTGTTACATCATAATATGACTTGGTATCTACAGCAGAATTTAAGAATAATTTAACTAGTAAGTAAGAAGAATGTGACAATCAGGTAAGTGGTAAATATTATTGTCGATGTTTCATCCACAGAACATAGTGTATGTTCACACTGACCTGTATCATAAAGGACTGAGCATTCTTCAATACAACATTGAAGCAAACAAGCCCCACCTAAATATTAGTTACTTCAGGTGCCAACTAGTGCGTTAGTTATATAATGATGGTAGCTCGGTGTTTATAATGTGTTGGTAGTACTGGTATCAGCTGTTACAGTTTAGCTTGTTCTAACCTATATGCTTAATATCTGGTGAAAAGTAGTATAATTACAGGCTCATAATTATTTAAAAACGTAAATTATTAAAAATTGTATTTTATTGCAATGCATAAACGTAGTTTATACTACGTATGAAACAAGGTTATGTTTATATAAATAAAAACATTAGTTACAGTGTTACCAATAATCACCAACACAACAAACCTAAATTACTAATTGGCACCTTAAAATACCAGTTTTCAATTTGCTTCAAAAATAGTGGAGGGGATCATTAGAATGCTCAGTCCTTTAAGATACAGGTCAGTGCCTTAAAACACCGGTTTTCAATTTGCTTCAAAAATAGTGGAGGGGATCATTAGAATGCTCAGTCCTTTAAGATACAGGTCAGTGGTATGTTCATTTCTAACCTTAAAATAAAAAATACAAAAACAGTAAACAATGGACATTTTACAGTACATATGAACACAGTAGGTACATAATATAATAATGTATTTTATTGTAATCACAACTTGATTGTTTTAATTTCTGAACAGGTACTTTCTACATAATCATTTACCTTCTTATAGAATTTTGTTCACTTCACAACACTTATATCTTACCTATATGGAAGCACCTTTCCAATGTTTGCTATGCTATGTATACGTATAATGCAACTCATCACAGGTTTTATAATGGGTAAGTTTACATACAGTAAACGCCAAACAAAATCCGTTGCACGTCAGCAATCAGCTGATAATTGACGTCCCTGCCGTAAATGTAACGGCATAAAAATCGTGAAAATTCGACCTGTAAAAATTAATTTCATCAGAATTTTATGATCGCCACGTTGGTAACAATGGATTGTTTTCAGCAACGTTGCCAATGCCAATTCCATAAGGTACCAATTTTGTAATGTTTTTTTGTGGTTATGTTTTGACTGTCACAATTTTGAAGTTTTGAATTTGTTTTTTATTTATTATAACCAGTGAACTCTATATATAACTGGAAGGATAACGGTTACTGCAAATGCGTTCGTAATTTGTCCTCGACTGTTAGACAAGCACCGCTACTGCGTGAGTGGATCCCTATTTCTTTCTAACGTATTTGTATAAACGATGCGAAGGCGTGGTTAATACTTAATAATGAGAAATAAACACAAAATATTAAGAATTTCACTCTTGTATATATAATTATCGTACACTTATGTTATAAATGTACATTTAAAAATTAATCATGAAATAAGTGTCATAACCAAACATTATTTTTAATATCCATAAGAGAAATGTAGTAAGATAAGGATAGCGATCCCCGCACTAATTTCCCTCTTGCTCTAACAGAACCGGTCAATTTTTATATTCGACGTTATCCTTCCAGTTATATATAGAGTTCACTGATTATAACTAAAGTTACGAGTAAACTCAGAAGTTTTATTTGCGTTACCTTCTTTCAATTACAATCTGGCAACATTGCTCCCAATCTACGTCACTCACATTATATGACGTGCAACGGATTTTGTTTGGCGTTCACTTTACCACAAAATTTGTCATTGAAATGTTCAATTGTTGAAACAAAACAAGTTTTTAGGTTAGGTATACATAATTGTGCAATGAACTGTATACTATACGTTATACAGTTCATTGTAATTGTGACTGCACAAAAATAACAAATTCACGAAATAATTTATTCAACTTTGTCTGTACATGTTTTTTATTATTGTATTTTACATACAAATTTCAAACAGTTTTAAATAACTTATAAAACAGTTAATAGCTTAAAGAGAAAAATCAGTTAAATGCAGTTATTTTAGAGATTTAGTAAAAGGTAGGTAAATTGCTTATATGTAAGCGGATAATAGCAATCGGAGAAATATTCTACATTGCAATTGTATTATATTCGGACTTAAATAAATAAGATCAATGTAATGGCACCTGTGTACATATTTTTTTCTATTATATGTATGTTATATAAGTTCAATTATATTGAAAGGAAAGTACAAAAATAAAAAACAGAAAAATAAATATTAAAAATAAACTAACATAAACAATATGTTAAAATACTATTTAAAATGCCCACAATTTCGCATCCACTGTAGAAATTTATACTAAAAAATAACAATTTTATATGGTAATCACATTTTTGGTGCTTCTTGCTACTTTTTAATGTTTATAATTTCAATTTTTAAAAATAAACATCCTTTTAATTTATAGGACCGAATTCGAATTTCTAAAAATACTTTGTTTTTGTAGACCAACCCACACTATGTTAAAAAAGTTCAAAAAGAATTAGTACAAAGAATATTTTGTTAATAGAAGTAATTATTGCTTAAAGAGGTAATTGTTAAATTAAAATTACTTCTTTTATCACTGGTTTTTAAAAATATATCTTAGTATTACTTTGTACTTTGTAGAAGATATATAATGTAACTCTTGAATATCAAATGTACATGTTACAGTAATATTTTACATCAATAACTTTATTAAAATATACACCTTTCGAAAGGGTCAATTCCGTTTAGAATACACACACCGGTGTTCATTAATTGCTTATCGTTTAAACTTTACCAGTCTTGAAAAAATAAATATCAAATCTGTCATAAATTAATCATTTTCAAATCAAAATTTCATGATATCGAAAATGATCCTTCAGTTGGTCCATGCCGTCTTAATAATGCAGTATCGAGATTCATTCGGGATGCTAATAAATAATTATCATCGCCGATTGGTGCTGATCTGTACATAACAACATTTGTAATAAACGTACACGAGTAGCTGAACAAACTTACTTGCTGCCATACTTTGTTTCCCTAGTTAACATGCGTTGATATGTTCTATGCTTTTGTTCAAGTTGATATGCTACTTCTAAGATTTGTTTTAATGTTTTATGAGCGCCATCTATTTCTTCGTGAAAGGTTAATCTACTCCCTGTAGCATAAACGGATGTATATTCTCTAGATGTTAGTAATCTCTCTATACCGGATATATGAGAAATTATTAACGAATGCATACGTTGTAAATCCCTTTCGGGATCTAACGCCATATGTAAATTACTCTCAGGACACGAGACGGCACTGCATCCCGGAGCTAACTCATTGGGTGACTTGCAGCTAAAATACTTAATATTGACAATATGAAACATTCAAAATAAAAGTAACGTACCACAACCATTGACCATTAATAAAAGCGCAAGGATGATACTTTTCTAATCGATTACTATTTGTATGACAGATCTTTGTTAGTAAATCAATCCACTCCTTTTCTTCTACACAATTTGCTGCTTGTACGTACAAAGCACGTTCTGGCTGAACAATTTGGAACATATTTTTCATTTTAAATGAACGTTCCGTTAATTTCTCCACAGCCAGAATGTTAGAGAGTGGAATTTGACATAAAGCTTCTCTACCTGAAAGTAGTCGACAATAAATTTAAAAAAATTACAAGAAAAAACAATACAAACCTTTAGTCTTAGAATAACTGAGATCATGAGTTGTAAGTTTAAAATAACGCTGCTTAAAATTTTTCCTACCAAACCGCTTCCTACCCTGGGCTCTTTTAATCATCGCTCTACAAATAACATAAATTTTATAAAGAGTAAAAAAACAGTAATAAAAAATTAAAAAACTACCTTTTAAACTCCCTAATGCGGCAATAAAGGAAAGAGGAATTAACCGAATGCAATTAATGGTTGACTAACTTACCCTTCTTTCAGTATAACTGGCATGTCAACGGTTACTGTCTGTATGTTCGAACTTGCCGATATTATTTCTAAAAACTGCCGTACCGCTTGCAAGTGCTGATCGGTGAAAAATTCCTTGTAAATACATTCCATATATTCCTCTTTGCAGACTTGTTGCATTGAACGGCAGCTAACTAAATTTCCTAAAGACTGAATGGTTTTTGATATTAACGTCAGCGTACGATTCGTTTGACAATCCTGCAAAGCTTTACATTAAAGTGGCTTCAAAAATTATATTTCCAACACTTACAATTTGTTCTGTTGTCAAATCGAAAAGTCGTGGTCCCAAAATGGCGGGAGCGAAAAATCGTAAAAAAATAAATCCCGAAATCACCGAGTATCGTACCTCTCGATTATTTGGAAAATATGAAGTGGCACACTCTCGTAAATTATGAAATATCTGGCACATAAGAGCGGGACAATGTACAGCGCTTTGAGTTATTGCTTTAAAAATTTTCTGTACGTATTCTTTTAAATTAGCTAAATTTGCTTTTGCAAGATTTGTATCCTTAATTCTAGTAATGTCAATTTCGCATGGTTTCTTCTCGTTAAATACTAAATCTAAAGTTGGTCGTAAAGTTTTGTGCAGGTACTGTAAGCCTATTAGACGCATCGCCTCGTCCATCATTTTAGAAACTAGTGTATTGCCTCGAAATATCGTTGTTGGGTCACTATAAAAAAAATAAAAGTTATTAATTTATACTTATGTAAAACAGCATTTATAATTTCAACAAAAAACAAAAGCATTGCTTTCAAATGATTTTAAAAATGAATATTGTAGATCAAACTTCAAAAATAGTAAAACTTTTATTTTATAAATTATCATTAAAATACAACATATACAATATGGTGTCATTTACCATTTCGCTTACATATTGTTCATTAAAATATAAATCCTATCTTATAAATAAAATTAATAATATAATATAATAAAAATTTATTATAAACACATAATTAGTCCACAATATGCAACATTCACTATTAAATATTATGGTTTTCCACACAATGACCGAAATATGTAAAGGTGACAAATGGAACTCAACTTGATAACGATCTAGGGTATCTATGTTACGGGGTTCCATAAAGATGTATTCTGGGACCTATGTTATTTTCAATATTTTCATCTAATACTAAACATTATTATCAGTGAGTTTACAAAATATTTCATTGAATTTCCTTTTTAATCTTTTGTTTTATTTGTAATAGCACAGATGTACATATACTATGTCCTTTTGAATTTGTATGAGCAACCTGAACAGCCAAATAGAAAAGATATGTGTAATAAACTCATACTTCATAATAAATACATGTAATTAATCATGATATATATTAAATTCATAAATATATCAGCCTATAAACACAGTATGCATATTCCCATTGTCGAACAGCCACTGTTTTTGAAAATCAAACTTCAGGAATTTAACTCTCTCACTAAGGTGTATCTAAAGACCCAGGCTTCTCTCGCGAACCCCCCAACACTTATTCCACTTCTGCCCCATTCAACAGAAATCTGCCCCGCCCAAACTCAATCTCCCCTTTATAATCCTCGCCAAAACCGGACACCTTGTTATGAAATGAAATGTTCCACATCCTCCCTCTCTTGAAGATTACAAAGAGAACATGATCACCTGCTCCCCGTCCTTTCTGGTCTAACATTGAGGTAAAGGAGCCCATCTCAACATCCACCTTACATCACTTGAAGCCATTTATTCACTGATAAAATACTGGTTGCAATGGACATATGGTCTCTCAAGAAAGTTTTGGGAATGACTGTCCATTGATTTTGTGAACATCAAATTACATTTTATTTTTTAATTTTCGGCATTTCAAATTTAATTATAGATCGAGACAAGCGCCTACATCAACAGTCCTTTGCTTTTGCACTTCGCTGTTTTAAAGGGGAGCACCGATATGACAAAATCGTGGAGTTAGTCAATTTTGGTATTTAAGGATTACAATATTGCTTTCCAGAAGGTGGTGAAAGTGACCACAGACAATAGATCAAATTTCATCAAAGCATTACGAATTTTCCATGAGGAAAAAGTCACTCAGACATCTGAAAACAACGGTTCTGAAGATGAGGATACATAATATCATAGCTGAAGATTTAGAGGAAATTCTTAATCATCAAGAGATGGAGATTGAAGATGATGATTACCATCTCCCCATGGAAAGTGTGGAAGTCATTCCTTAAATTTGATAAGTACTGCCGACCTTAGCAAAGCTAGGTTTTTCTCCAAGTACCACCGGAGTGCAATTGTGTAATGTTAACTTATCAAACCAGTATCAATCAGTTGGAAATCTTTTCATGATTCGTTGGCTTCTTTGCTACAACTAGAAGACAAACCGGATGGCATTTGCGACGCTAACGGAACAAGTCATTTAAAGGCTGAAGAAATTGAATTTCTCAAAGAATACGAAGAGTGCACCAAGCCTATTGCCTGGGCACTTGACAAACTACGAGAAGATGAGTTTTAACGTTGGTTCAATGTCCTGAAACAAAATTGCAGTTGTGTTGCTGGAATCTTTGCAAAAAAGGTTTAAAAATTTCTTGGAGCTTTCATTGGATGATTGTAAAGTGACAAGTTGAGATGGGCTCCTGCTGTAAAACTGAAGACTGAAGGATATGTTTTCATTGTTGTTATGGAACAAGTAGAATAGCCGCAGGGCACAGCAGATCCACAGCCTTCAGTCTCCTCGACAAATGAAAATATAACGAAATCATGTTTGAAAGGGATTTTGGAATTGGAACCAACATTTCCTAATGTACAGATACATTGATTGAAACATTCTCACATCTCCGGAGCAAGATATTTCCATGCGGCACAGTTACCCTTTAGTACAATTGGCATTTATCATGCCTTCCTCGGCTGCTGTTGAAAGGTTCATTAGTTTTGCTGGAATGATACGTTCACCACGACAGCAGCGTCTGACAGACAATAAAGCCGAGCAACAATTACTACTTAAGATGAACAACATTTGGTAGATTTTTATATTCATATTTGTGAAGCCACCCATGTTTTCCAACCATTCATTATAAACATTAACTTTATAAATCATTGTTTTCATAAACTTTATAAAATTGGAAGAGTTGGTTTTTTTTGTATAACTATGCTATATTTTTATGATAATGATTCTAGAAATAAATGCCTTGACTTGAATTCTGTATTTCCTGAGAAAATATTCTATACTTTGTAAAGGTGAAGGAGATTTTGTATTTTGACACCTCGCCAAAGTACTCTTTACTCTGTACTCACTTGACTTGACTAACATTTTTTATCTAGATAATTGCTATGCATTATGTATACAGTGTGTCCCCGGATAGGTGAAACGACTCTTGTGAAAGATAAAAAATTTTCGATATAAAATTTCATTGTTTGGGGTTCAGCCCTGCTTAGTTAAAGACTAATTTCTGGCATAATTTTAGTTTTCTAAAATCATGTATGCCTAGGATCTTTTCAAAAATCTGATTTTTGGTTCTAGTAAACTACCTTTGTTAGTGAAGATATAACAAAATTTGATTAACAAAAGTTGTTTAGAATCATGAAAGAGTCCTACTTCTAGAATTTCAAGCACCTAGGCCAACGTTGATGTTTTGGCAATTTACAATAATTTTTATCTGATAGTTTAATATTGTTTATCCCCGGATAGGTGATATGACTCTTGTACTCTAAATAAACAAAATAAATAAAAGAATTTCTTTAACACAGTTTATTACTATGAATATTACAAGATAACACGTAAATTATTGCCAAAATGCCAAAACATCAACGTTGGCCTAGGTGCTTGAAATTCTAGAAGTAGGACTCTTTCATGATTCTAAACAACTTTTGTTAATCAAATTTTGTTATATCTTCACTAACAAAGGTAGTTTACTAGAACCAAAAATCAGATTTTTGAAAAGATCCAAGGCATACATGATTTTAGAAAACTAAAATTATGCCAGAAATTAGTCTTTAACTAAGCAGGGCTGAACCCTAAACAATGAAATTTTATATCGAAAATTTTTTATCTTTCACAAGAGTCGTTTCACCTATCCGGGGACACACTGTATATTTCAGAAAATGTGGGTACAGGCAGCATTCTCATCATATCATGCATACATATAATCTCAGAGTAGGTATGGTGTGGTCTTCTGGGGAAATTCCTGTTACATACAGAGAATTCTGAGGATACAGAATATGGCGATTCGGAGTATATTCAACATAAACAAGTTGAATAGCTGTAGAAATTTGCTTATTCAAAATAATATTCTAACAGTGGTGTGCTTATACATATGTTGAACATAATATGTACATAATATGTATAAGCACACCTCATATATTATATGAGGTGATGGTATTTGTGACAGAAATCCGGAACTATTTAAAGATTATCGACAGAATCATCATTATGATACAAGACATAGAATTGATTTCCATGTAAACAGATGTAACTTTACATATGTCCAAAATAATGTGGAATACACGAAAATATATTTCATTTCCAAAAAGAATTAGAAACCTTAATTCTGTAGCCTTAAAGAAAGTGATGAAAATGTATCTTGTACATAAAGCTATTTATTCAATGTAGGAGTTTCATGGAAACATAGATAGAGGGTTTTTTATGAAAATGTGTACCTTTGTGCTTAGGAATTAATTAAATATAATTGAGTGTTAATTTTAAACTGTCCTTTTAATAGTCGTTATGAGTGTTTTTATGACATTGTTCTAGGCCATGTTGGCATTATGGAATAAATAAAGATTATTATAAACAAAAACGTACTCTGTATTGTGTACTTTGTACTCCCAACTCGAAAGTATTCTTGTCAAGACTGTAAACATATACAGTAGAAGTCCAATAATCCTGCACGTTCGGGACCAGCTCGGTGCCGGACTACCGAAAATTCCGGTCTATCGAGCGGTAGTTATAAGAACAATTAGGTTAATTATTAAACTACAAATACAGTATGCAAATACATACAACAAAGTTTATTTTACATTTCATATAATGTATGTACACGTATGTACTGTAAAAAATGGCGAAGACGCTTCGTGATTGATTAACGGAGCTGCACTGCACCTGAATTTGTTGTGACAGCTCAGACTAGCCGGCCGCTAATTGTTTCTGAACAATACCGAGCGCTTCCGGATGATCTCCGAATAGCTCTCGAGCGTTTTTATTTGCTTTAAAGACACACTTTTGGAGAAAACCAATTTCCGGAGTGATGCCGGACTATCGGGCATTCCGGACTGTTGGATGCCGGACTAATGGACTTCTACTGTACCAAACATTTACTAGAACACAAACATCCCAAGACTTCACGATAAGATAAAATTTTTACATTTTTGCAAATATAAAACCCAAATTAGATGTGTATGGAGTACCTTTAACGAATGGACAAAGTGACCTTATTAATTCACCATTACTTCACATTCTTATATCATAACAAAAATTCTTAACCATTAAGGTCGAGTTAAGGTCCTCCTTTGGTGTGCTATGCCTAGGCAGCCTAGGGTTTTAGCTGTGTTTTCCCTACCCTACCACATGCAATATCTTTCACAGCGCGCGATTAATTATGTAAGCATTTTTTCTGTCATTCAAATTTGGTTTCAAATGAATTAAATGTAGTTTGTGATTTAATTTGAATAAGTATATACTAATACTTTTGATATTTTTACAACAAATTACTAAACAAATAGCGCTATAATAATATTATATCAACAATAATAAATCGTTTTTATTCACATTTCATAGGTTTGGCGTCCCTATAAGAAACCCAAATTGCCTGACTGAGGCGGAGCTGCAACTTATTGCGAATGCAATTCTGAATGAGCAGTCTGAGGATGAAGTAGGTGGTACAGAGGAGGAGAGTTCAGAAAACGAGGTCATCAATGAAAGTGAACATGATTCGTTATCGGAAATAGAAGCAAGTGACGAAGAACGTTTTGAAAGTGATGGCAGTTTGGAAGGTAGTGAAAGTCTTTCAGAATGTTCAGACCAAAATGAAAATATTTTTGCTTGTAAAGATAAAACAACAGATGGCATAAGAATCCATTGGTCTGTAAATTTAGTAAAACAAATCGCAAAAATATAATAAAAATTTGTTCTGGACCAAAGCAAAATTCAACCAATATCAGTGATGAACTAAGTGCTTTCAAATATATTTTCCGGACGACATTATTGAACATATTGCTTTGTGTACAAATATAATCATTGAAACAATACAAGGAAATTTTGACCGAGTAAGGGACGCCAGAAAAACTTCCAATAATGACATTTTAGTGCTAATGGGATTACTTTTTATTTCTGGTGTTAAGAAGCAGAACCATACTAACTTCCTCGAGTTGTGGACGAATCATGAATCGGGAATTGAAATTTTTAGGGTATGCATGACCTATAAGAGATTCTTATTCTTGGTGTCAGTTTTACGATTTGACGACAAAAGAACTAGGCATGAAAGGCAAACAACCAGCCAGTGAAGTACTGGTTAAAAATGTTTGTTGTATGCGATTCAAAAACATTTCATGTATCTAATTTGGAACTGTATTGTGGTGTCCCTATAAGGTCCCTATAAGCAGTCTAATACCCCGACAGATATTGTCCATCGGTTAGTCCAACCGTAGAAAGGGCATAACCCCAATTTAACCTGTGATAATTGGTATTCTAGGTATCCACTAGCAACATCGCTTTTGAAAGGATAAAATGACTGTGGTTGGAACACTCAAGAAGAACAAATGGGAGATACCCTCAGAACTCCTTCCAAATAAAACAAAACCAGCACCACATTCAAGTGTTTTGCATTTCAAAAAGATGTAAGTCTCGTTTCTTTTGTACCAAAACGAAATAAAGCTGTGGTTGTGATATCAACCATGCACAGTGACGCAGATGTGGATGAAGAAACTCAAAAACCCGAAAGTATACTCTTTTACAACTCCACAAAAGGTGCTGTAGACTGTGTTAACCAGATGTGTAGTAACTACTCTGTATCGAGGAGAACCAACAGATGGCCTTTGTGCATCTTCTTTCAGTTACTCAATATTGTTGGAATAAATGGCGGTCAAATTTTGTACAATGCAAAAAATATAGAAAATCCTTGCATGTATAGAAGAATTTTCCTAAAAAATCTGGGTATGTCGCTAATGAAACTTCAACTCTTTGTAAGGGCTCAATCCAATCTCTACCTTCTGACATAAACGCAATACTGTCGAAATATAAACATCAAGAAGACCAAGAGGCAGCAAGCAAAAAAGAAGAGTGGTCAATGTGTGTTTTCCACTAGAAAAAGAATCAAAAACACAACTATACGATGTTCTCAGTGTCAAAAGCTGGCTTGTAGTGAGCACGTAACAAAAACAATTTTTTTGTATTGAGTGCAAGAACCAAAGTGATTAATTTTATTATAAATACGATTTCATTCATTTTCATGCAACTTTTCTGATGTTTTTATAATTTTTTTAATTTCTAGAATATTTACTGTTTTTGTTGTTAGTGTAGATTGTTATTGCCCCAATATATGCATAAACACTCAGATTTATTGTTTTGATACCTGGTTTTTATTATAATAATCAAAAACAGCAAAAAAATGTTGTGGTGCCACGCGACTAATCAAGAGAAATTGTGAGGGGCGACTAGTTAAGGGCTGTTAAGGGTTAATAAAAATAGAACTCCCAGCCTATTCTTGTACTATAACTATGTTTATGAAACACCATGTATAAATGATTATTTGTATAAAGTGTTACTTCATTTTAGGAAATTAAATTAAGCCACATTTCCAGGAAGTGGAAACTGTTAAATCCATAAACAAAAATTCCCCCTAATAGGAGATTAATTTATTTATATTGCACGTTGAGGTTTATTTTTTTAATTGGGTTAATTAAATGTGTAATCATAGGTTGGTAAATATTAAAGTAGGTCAGAAATAAGTCGAGGAAAATTGTAAAATTACTACCATTCAATTAATACTTACGTTAAACTAGAGATTTCCTTTTCAGCTAACGCTCTAATTATGGGAACAATTTGGTCATGATATACAAAAATTCTCACTAACGGTTGCGCAATTTCAGTTTTATTTGTTACAATATCTCCCAGCACTTGTACAGCGCTAGAAGTTACGGACTAAAACATGAAATTAGCAAAATAGTGTTAATATTAAATAAGTTTAGTACTTACCCTACATTGTACGCTTTGGAGTAAGAGATTTCTAAGGGGTTCATAAACGAAACTAGGAAACACATGATCTGCGGTATACTGTACATTTAGACGTAATGAACCTAAGGTACTATTAACTGATAGTCTCGTACCGGGTGGTGTGGCACAAGATGGCATAGGTCTGTCTTTCGTAGAACGAGGTTGAAGGAAGTACCTGAAAGTGAGTGCTCGAAACTGGTGATTTAATGTACAGACACGTACGTACCATGCATTACGTAGAGCGGCGTTTTGTTGCTGTAATCCTTGTAATGGAATGCGTACTTCCCCCAGAAACACATCGTCACCCATGCTAGGACCGTCATGCCAAAACGAAACGTGCAATTCACATATTTCTCCTTCATTTTCCGGACACACTGTATATGACGAATTTTTATCCTTATCCTGCCCTACACTGCCATCAAACTCGAACGTCTCATCAAACTGTGGACACACAGTTTTTTTACGCACTTTTGTTCGTTTAGAAATACGTTTACCATTCGAGTATAGAACACACACTAAAGCAAAAGGATCGCACGAACCGTTCTTTAAAGTTAAGTCCGAGCACTCGACCACTCGTACTAACAAACGTTTTTGACAACTTAATTTATTTCTATTATTAACCGGTTCAAACCTAATATCAATGTTGGCTTTTCCCTGAACTTCCGAATCCGCATCGACCGCTTTAATCGTAAACCAATGATCCTTATTATTGTACGACGCTAAATCTTGTCTTTTAATCGCAACTTTACCAATAACTTTATCTTGCTTTAGGTGACGATCACGATCGTATAAATAAATAGATAGATAACGAAATTTTCGAGGCACTTCGAATTGAAATTCTTCTCCAAAAAACGGACTGTAAAGTACACATAACCTTAAAATTTACTTTTTAAAGATATTTTAAGACAGTTTTACCTTAAGGTTTTTTCGATGGTGGATGTACGAAAGATTTCTTCTTGGTCCAGGGAGAGGGTGCAGTACACGTCTCTATGTGGAGTTGAGCCATGATTACGGCACAACAAATTCTTCGCTTCTCCTAATGTAAAAGTAAAGTAAGTTTTAATAATAGAGATGTCCTACTTGTGTTGTACTTAATAAAAGTATTAACACCTGCAGTTTGAAGTTTAAAAAATGAAGAATCTGACATCAGATCAAGGTGAGTCATGATTGCATAAGTAAAAGGTTCTAAATAATAAAATTGATAAGCTGATCAAAATTTTCATAAAAAACTAGGTAAAAATGTCGCTTTAACTTACCAATTTTGATTTTTAAACGTTCTTCAGTTCTAACTTTAAAGGTCTCGTCCGCCATGTTGCCTCCATATCCTGAAAAAATGAATGGACTGGTGTGTGAGTGAGTGTGTGACGGAAGGTACACCGAAACAGCCACCTCGATCCGCACCGCACGCTACAGCCAAAGCCTACGCTAGAGAAATTGAAATGTTGGCCACTTCCTTTACTTCACTCCGTTATTATCAAAGGTGTACCGCATTTTTTTTTTCATTAAAACCGGGGGGAAGGTTCAAACCGTAACACGTGAGCTACTGATAAACTTCAAACATATCAACACAACGTAGGCATTTATGAATGAACCTTACGACATTATGCGTACAACACTGCATGTGGCCCAGTAAATCATTGCAAGCCAACACACCACTACGCATTCTCCAGTTTACATCAATGAATGAATGAATGAGAAAAGCCCACTACCACTTCCCATAATCGTCTCACAATATTATTATTACATTTTTATTGTTCCTACGCAGATGTACTGTTGTAATTTATTATTCGTGGGAATCTTTCTTTATCGTTCATATTAAACTTGACGATATACATCTAAATTATGATTGTTATTCGGTCGACGTTGCAACCAAAACAAAGCACACTTTTTCAAACTTTTAATAGAGAAAGCTACATTGCAAAAGTGCGTTACAAAGTTTCGTGTTAAATTCTCATCGTTCTCGACGTTTTAACAAAGAAATGAATGTAAATAAAACACCTATTGAATTCCACCTAATTCGTGTACAATTATTATCACAGTGGCGTAACAGACATCACGTTGCCGTGTCCCCTATTAGGTATTTACATTATTTTACACCTTCATTAATCTACTTGCTCAAACAGATTTTACAACCTATATTTAAAGTGTTTATTTTTTCTACTATATAGGTATCATTTAAAAAAAAACACTTGAAAAAAGATAAGATTATAGTGCGAATTTCATTAACAAATATTTTGAATTCTGTGTGTATAATTATAAAAAGGTTTTTGAACTAAAAATAGGCGACAGTGTGACGAAAAATTTTTGTAGGAATAATTAATTATGTGATGTTTGTGTTCATATTCTCCACTTTATTTCTCCGCAATCGGGGGGGATCTTGTGCAAAATAAGATATATGCGACCCATATAAAATTTTTTTAAAATAGTTAAACAAAAATACACATAAAAATTGATAGAATGGAGAAAAACCAAGAACCAGGACGAACATTTACAACCGATAATAAAAAGGAGGTACAAGTTTTATGGAATGAAATATAGGATTAGGAACAAATGTGTAGATCTATAAAAACCAATGATCGAACAGCGATGATCTATAAAAACGAACTGAACACACATAGACGAGAAAGAAGCGGTAATGAATAGCAAGTGCAAATTAAAAGAATACAATAGTAGAATATATATTTTTTATTTTTGTTTTATTTATTTACGTATTTATATTTTTCGGAATAGCACGTTTGTTAACATTGAATAAACGCTAAGAATAAACGTTACTTAAAATCATCATTGTATACATGTACTGACATACACATAAATACAATGATAAAATACGTATATACAGATAAGGTACTTACCCATGTTATGTTAGGTCACTAAAACTATCTCAAACAAATGTAGAGGTGACCTATGAGTCATACCGTCGCAGTAGTCGCGAATGTGTCTATCTTGCTAACAATAAACCAACCAAAAAATTTATTTATGTATTATGTATAACCATTTATAAAAATCCATGGTGGAGTCAGAGGCTCAAAAAGGGGTAGTGAATTAATAAAACAACTTAAAACCTCCCCTTAGACAATGATATTTAATAAATCAAAAATATTTTAATGAAGCGAAGGATGATGGTTTATGTTTTTTGTTTTTTAGATAAGTAGGTACCCGAAAGTACTGAAAGGCCAGCCCCATCAATGGCAAAACTGACCGAATGTGAACAAATTTAAAAGATTAATTAGGATTCGAAACCTCGTTTTTGATGGACGTAGAGGAATCCTAAAATAATCTAAAGGGGGGCAATCATACCTAGTTATTTAACCTTAAACTAAGGTGTGCAAAGAGCAACATTAAAATTTCACTAATTAAACAATATTAAAGTGAAGTTAAAGCGACATGTTTCGAGGCCTACAGGTCTCATTCTCAAGCTTAATAAAAAAAACTACAAGGGTAAGATGATCCAAAAGTGATTAGTCTACAAAACGCAAAATTAGAAATTAAGGAACATGTGGTTCAAATCAGTGGCGGATTTACCAGTAGGCTGAGTAGGCTGGAGCCTAGAGCGGCAAATTTTAGGGGGCGGCAAATTTGCCCCAAAATTTTTTTTATCTTACAGAAATAAAAAAAACATTATTATGCAGGGTGTTTGTAAATAAGTGCGACAAACATTAAGGGGTGATTCTGCATGAAAAAATATTTTTATTTTTTTGCATAAAAATGGCGCCCCATACAAAAAAAGGCAAGAGAGATTTTTTGTCACACATTGAACGAGGAATTCAAAAATAATTTTCAATTTGAAATATCTCAGTGGCGTACCATTTTTTTCTTTAAAAAAATTGAGATCATTACCCGTATGCGCGTCACTGATGAACATAAAATTCTGAATTGCATGTCAAAAAATGCGCAATAACTACCTCTCAAAACCCACCAAGTTTCATTTGCATATCTCGACCGGTTTTAGAGCAGTAAATAACTCGTCAGTTTTTTAAAAAAACTTTAACACCCCGTATCTCGGAAACTAAACATTTGAAGACTGAAGACATACGTTTATATAGCAAACTGTCATTATTTTTTCATGCAGAATCGCCCCTTAATGTTTGTCGCACTTATTTACAAACACCCTGTATACACAAAGAAACGAGTGACAAAAATTTTAATATTTTAGTAATGCACAGTATACTGAACACTCTTACGTCCGTAATCCGTATATAAAAGATTACTAAATAAACGCACTGTAAAATATACAAAAACTTACACAACTATCCCCTAGTGCCGTAGTGCCCTAGTTCACAATCATACTAATAACGGGAAAAAGCCGACGTAATGAGGAGGATAGAACACAAATAAATAAAGTTGCAATTTCAAATTTCAGAATAAATATGATTGTGAACTAAACTAGCGTATTGAATTTCAAAGGTCAGTAGGGGCCAAGGTTTATTATCACTTAATAAACCTTGAGTAGGGGCGGCAAAAATTGAATAGCCTACTAGCGGCAAATTTGTAAATCCGCCACTGGTTCAAATACACTCACCTGAAGGGGCAAATAGACGTTACATTATAAAAATTAAAGATGAACCATGATATAAAATTTAAATATTAATAACAAAAACAAAATAACGGGGGCCTGAAGGGTCCGACGCCAAAATTAACATCGAAACTTAATGAACAACTTAAAATTTATAACAGCCTATCGCCATCTTGTAACAAATAAGACAGCTTAAATTATGAACTAGAGGTGGCGTAATGGACAAGTCAAATAGTAAACAAAACTGAAGGTTAACAATCTACGGGGGGGGGGGGGGGGGGGGGGTGAACAAGAAAAACCAAGTTGATTGTTGATAAACTTATAGCTAATCAAATCTGAGCCTAGGTCAGTGATCTCATTTAACAAACTTCTGTTATTCTTGTGTTTAGCAATTTCCAAGGATTCTAAGACGTTTAGGAGGAAGGATTTGTTACAAAGGTGAAGGATTCTATAATCAATGAGAGGATCAAAATTGTGCCCGGAGGACAATATGTGTTCAGCGAAAGTAGATTTATGGGAGAGGTTGTTAGTTTTGATAGCTTTCAGGTGTTCCTTAAATCTGGTGGAGAAGGATCTACCAGTACGACCTATATAGAAACCGTCACAGGTTTGACAGGATAATTGATAAATACCTGATTTCTGTAATAAATTAATCGCGTCTTTATTGTGAACTAACCTCACAAACGAGGTTTCGAATCCTAATTAATCTTTTAAATTTGTTCACATTCGGTCAGTTTTGCCATTGATGGGGCTGGCCTTTCAGTACTTTCGGGTAGGTACCTACTTATCTAAAAAACAAAAACATAAACCATCATCCTTCGCTTCATTAAAAATATTTTTGATTTATTAAATATCATTGTCTAAGGGGAGGTTTTAAGTTGTTTTATTAATTCATTTATAAAACTTAGTCGATGTTTTTATCTTTTGGAATTTCACTTACAATATCCCTCTCCCTCGCAAGTAGTCACGCCTTCGCACAGGTTTCTTCAAGGGCACGGATCACGAGAAAATGCACTACCTCTACAAAATAATAAGCCTTATTAATAACTTAGAACTTGTATGGTAATGCAACAATATTTTCGTTTTACCGCTTAACTGCTAATAAAGCAGGGGTTCGAATCCTACCAAAGTAAAAAATGTTTTGGTCCGGTAATTTTTTTAATTTGCCTATATAACCTTGAAACAAATTTTATATACGCAACCCATCCTACATGATAAAATGCAAACTTTACCTGATTGATACCTTTCTATTTTATACCTGGAAAAACCTTTTGTTAAAATAAAAAGAAAAGATAGTTGGAAGACCTTAAAAAAAGGAATATGGAAATTAGAAGTGATAAGAGAAATGCATATGGCAGAATTAATAATGAAGAATCAAAATTGAAAGAGAGCTAAACAAGGATTTGTCCTCAGTGCCCTATTGTTCCCTTGTTCGGAAAAACAATATTGTTTATTTTGTCTCTTTATTTTATTACAATATTTGCAATTTTAACAAAAGTCTTTTTATTCCTTACCCTTGCAAATTAAAAAAAAATGCTATTTCCCTTACCCACAGGAATTTAAAAGTGCCAGTGGGTCCCACTGGCACTTTTAAATTCCTTAAGTTTCTCTCCCCGCTCCTATAATCCTCCTTCTTTTTGCCCTTATCTTTTCCATCCATTTCCCCCCTCACCTCGTTCCCTTAATTTCTCCCTCCTACTTCCTCTCTGTTCCCTTAACTTCTTGCATTCTCTGAGCATCTGTTCCATTTTTTCCCAATTCTTGCCACTCAATCTGCATTTTCTCCTCATCTCCTCCCACCAGTATACTTCTTATCATTTTCTCCATTTCCGTATCTAGCTGTACCTCGCCACCATTTTTTTCTTTCTTATATTAGATCCTCATCCGTCATTATCTCCCCCTACATTCTCCTCTAATCTTGTACGCCTTCTTCTTGCATCTGTATCATTTATCTTTTCTTACAATCTCCTCTCTTATGCTTCCACCCCCTCTCTTTTGTATCTCCAACAGTAATAGATAGTGCTAAGTGCTATAAAAAGCGATAAAGAAGATGTAAAAAGTAGGATTTTGGAAAATGCTTATCAGAATTGTACGCGGACGGTATAACACTATACTGGCAAACTCAAAAATTGAACTTTCAGCTTTCTGGATTACGATAGGAGGGTGTTTTGAGGCCAGTCGGGCTAACTCATCGGTTTTCTGGTTGCCTAGTTCTAGCATGCCCTTTAACTCATACGAGCTCGAGGGTGTTGCTACTTATTTTCTACTTGGTGACATTGAGGTAATTTTACAGTGCTGTCACTGGAAATTGTAATAGTTTTGTTCCTTATGTTATGCATAAGAACTTTTCTTGCACTAAACGTTAATCCTACCAACTCTGACTGGTACCTATACAGTCGGAAATTTGCCTAGTGGTTGGATGATATGGAAGTTCAGTTCTTTGGAGTAAATACCATTATGTACCTGTTCCTTCCATTGTTTTAGATCCATCCGTGAAAATGAATATGTCAGGTTGGGAAGCCACTTCCGCATCTAAAAAGATGTATTAGTAGTTTTTCCTTAAATTGAGGAATGAGTGAGTCAGATCGCCCCTCTAGCAGTCGCTTAATTGCCTCGCCCAGAATTCGATAGTATAGGTACCTCTGCGATTCAACAACGCCTTAGTTTTCAGACAGAGAACTTACAGCTTAATCTACATATTATTATAAATGTAGAATTTAAAAATACATTAATGACCATACAAAACTAAAAGTATGATAATAGAAAAACAAAAGTAAAAAACATAATATACAGATAAACGAACAAAAAATAGAATAAGTCGATATAGCTACAAGTATTTGGAAAAATGTGGGAAAAAATGAAAATATAGATAAAGAATAATAAATAAATAAATAAATCAGAAAATTAATAAAGCCTGAAAAATATTCAATGTCGTGAAATAAAATTTTTTAGAAAATGAGAGATAAGAGTAGAAGTTGTAAAAAAATAGTCAGACATATATACAGGGTGTTTAAAAAATACGTTCGAATATTTGGCCCACTTATACATCTCATCAGTACAAACAAAAAAGTCAAAATAAACATAAGTCCAAAAATCAGCCGTTTCCTAATTACAGCCTGTTTTTCAAATTAAAATAATTTATACACTCAGTAGGAGTATTTCAACGAGGTTTCTACTAGAACATGAACAAATATCAGTATAAATACATTTTAATTATTACAAATTAATGATTCTTAAAGAAGATGTTCAAAATGTCCTCCTTCCATTTGTATACACATTTCACATCTCCGTAAAAGTGAACGCCGCACTCTCTCAAAGAGTCCCGGATTTATACGAACAGTCTGGCAGGCATGTTCAATTCGTTCTCGCAACTCATCTAAATTATTCACAGGATTTGAATAAACTAATGTCTTTAAATACCCCCAAATGCAAAAAAAAAAAAAAATGGCTTTGCCATACAATTATTTTAATTTGAAAAACAGGCTGTAATTAGGAAACGGCTGATTTTTGGACTTATGTTTATTTTGACTTTTTTGTTTGTACTGATGAGATCTATAAGTGGGCCAAATATTCGAACGTATTTTTTAAACACCCTGTATAAGCATGTCTAAAAAATAGAATCCATCGTAAGCACACATTCGAAAGTAAAACAGTGTTCTACACTGTATTGCCATTATTCTTTCAGTACCGTAACATAAGAGTTTTAACATTTTTTTGTTTTTATGGATGTTATTAGTTAAATCCAAAACCAAAAGGTGTGATATTTGTACTGTTGGGTAGGTATTACATAATGTTGTATAATAATGTTGTAAGGTAGAATCCCAACTAATTGTGTAATTAATTGTTATAATAAAAAGTAATTGTTTGTTTTAGATGTAACCCAACGCGTTTTGACACTGTGCCATTATCATGTTATACAATATTTATTTTTATTTATTATCTTGGGGGCCGAGGTCTAGAATAGCGAATTTCCAAGCCTCTCTACGCACAAAATTGTTTCAGAAATATTGCACGCATATAATATAAATATTGACAGGACATATTAACAATCATATTATATTTTTTATGCAAGTATTTCTGAAAAATGACTGTTATATTCTGTGGGTTGCACTCAGAGACATTTTGGAGGTAACCATGAGATACATTAAAAGATATGACTGTTGTAAAATACGTTTCCAATTGAATTGTTTATCTAATTGGACAATTATTAAACTTTTTGATTTTTTGAAATGTACCTATATGTAACATACCTAGGCACTAAAATAAAAGAGCCTATCACAAGACTGGCTGTTATATTCGAATATTCGGAAGGGTAGGTATATAAAAAGAATGTAAAAGGCAAATTTCATTTTTGCAACCGCTTGCTCGTTCTACTCATCTAATACACCATCTCTATCACAACAAAGAATAATAATTGAATTTTTGAAATAGGTGTTCTCTGCATCCTGTTTTCTCCTTAGTGGCCCATTATCGACTAGTACTCAATTAAAATGTATATAATCTAGCCAAAACCTTCCTCCACATTTCAGTTTATAACTTTATTTCATGTTGTTCGTGCCCCCCCCCCCTCCCGTTACTCAAAATGAATTTAATTTAACGTTGCAGCTGCCGCAAAAGACGGCTGTAAACTTTTTTAGACGTTCCAGAAGATGCTGCAGATTGTCTCTAAAATGGATCGGTGATCCAAAATTCAGATCAGTATTGCAACGTTGAACATAGGTAAGTACATATATACTTATGTGTTTCAGATAAATTATCACAGATAGCAAATCTCAGAATTTTCACTGAATTTTCAATTATCATGTACCTATACCAAGGACAAAATTAAAGTCAAGCCAAACAGTGTAAGTAAACATTAGTTACAGTGATTAAACAAGTTATTCATGGTCTTCTTGTAATTCCAAAATTGTATTGTCATTTTATTATTAGATATGTACCGGCTACCTATGTACTGAAAACCTATTAAATTGACTGACGTCAAAGATCGTTTCATGTGGAAGTACCATATTTTCGATAGTTCGAAATGACGTCACCTTTCTAATGAATTAATAGCGTGTCTTTGGTCTTGATATCGAAATTACGTCAAAATTGCGTGATTGGATTTGGCTTATGTATATCTATCTGGAAAATGAGTAACGGGAAATTTTCACTAACTAATTATAGTGTATATGTAGTCGTTAAAATATGCATCAGAATTTACAATTTATTGTCTTGGAAATTTTATTAGCGTGCTGAGAAACTGATCACAATACATTCGTGATCTGTATAATTACTTTCAAATTAACTATGAACTTCTCTATAAATTATATGTGAGTAATTGTGACCACTAATTGTTTAGAAGAGTTTTAATTCGATTGCATCAAGACTAAGAATAAGTCAACACATAAAAGCGTGAATAATCTTTATTATTGAATAATAAGATTACATTTGCAAAGCTTCTAATAATTGAAACATTCAACTCGATGTTATAATTAACCCAGAATTGCGTTGGAATTCAAACTCGCAGGTATTCAATTCACTTATGTATTGTATTATTTTGTACAGAGTGTCAATTGTAACTTGCCATAAGCTGTAAATTATAACAAAAAAAAAGATTTACAAATGATCACACCCCAAACTTTCAACTAAGTATACTTTTCACTTAAAATTCATTATGTGTGACAGATTTATTATTGGAGAGCCTCTTAAAAATGTTTTTTTGATTGTATTCGCTGTGGTACACTTGGTAACGTAATTACGAAATTATTAGCCAGTTGTCAGTAGCACAGGTCTAAATTAATAATCCACTCGTTAAAACTTAATGATACATTTATGTATTTATAATTATTTAACTAATGTAATTTACAGTTTAATAATAATTAGTCAGAAACCAATGTGCATTCTATTATCATTGTCTATAATTTTTCCTCGTTACAATATCAGATTGGTGCGTTACTTGCATTACTGGTGCATAGTACTAATTCGGTAATTTGTAATAATTTACTTGTAGCAAAGAGTATCTTGTACATACCTACGTGTATCTAACAACTATAAAAAGAAACGCACGAATAAGCTGCAGAAACAGCATCGGTGAATCTAAAATCTATTTTCGACAAGAAGCAATTGCGCAACACAACTCTCTCTTGAGTTTTTAATCTCCTTAAAACCCATAAATTTCATCGTCATAAAATACGAAATTTGCATGAATTCCTTTATAAACATCACAGATATTCCATTACCTACTTGAAATTGAATTCAAAATTCAGAAGAAAAGAAAGAAGAGCAAAACGCAGTCGTGTTAGACAAGAAAGAAAAATGGAAATCTGTTGGAAGTTTTTTAGGTAGCCGCTGCTCGTTTTCCATATATGTGGAAACTGCTGTATGAAAAAAGCAGTCCTAGTTTTACCATTAGAGTCATCGCATACCACTTTCTCCATCTAATACGATCTTTTAAAACTTTCTTTATTAACGTTTCCAGTACACATAAACTAAACAGCACTTGACTGTATGGGACTTACAAGGTGAGCCAAACGAAATAAAAGATGTCAAATGGTCGCTTGTTTTTTGGGATGATTGAATATGTGGCAGGATCATTTTCCACCATGACAATTTAAGCTCTCGCACATCAGCTCAAACAACTCCAGCCAAGATATAATACATTATTTATTATTTTCAACGAGCAATGCATTGTATATTCACGAGCGAAAGCGAGTGAGGATAGTATTGCGAGTTGAAAAATCGCACTTTCATCACGAATTGTGTATACCTACTATTTTTTCCAACATCGCAAAAATGAGCCTCAATTTTGAATTTCTTTATAATTATTTTACTCTCCTATTTTTTCAAGAATCTAGTTGCTGATTTTGTATTCTAACGTTGCTATGGAAATGAATAAATCATAAATTTTAATGTGATACGTATAGAATAGTATATTAATTAAAGTATAAGTGGATAAACAGGTCTTTAAAACACGCGCGAGTTTTCAAGCACGACGGCGCAGCTGGAGTGCAGAGCAAGTGTTTTAAAGACCAGTTATCCACGAATACTTTACGCTATTTTTTTTTTATTGGTTCACTTTGAAATCTGGTATTAAAATGGAAATAAGAACTAATAATGTGAAATGGTTGAATTCGTAATGTGAAATCGGTATACCTTCCGTTGTCATGGAAATGAGAAAAACGGCAATTAATTTGCAATCTGTCATTTTATTTGACGTAACGACGTAACAAAGTACTCCTGTTAGATCAGTACAAGGCCTCCTTTTAGGTGGCCTTGATCAGTAACCATATAGAATTTATTTTTTTTTCAAATTTGTTGATGTTGGCATGGCAACTTTAAAACAC
The DNA here is from genome assembly GCA_036250285.1 of Pyrocoelia pectoralis. NCBI lineage: Eukaryota > Metazoa > Arthropoda > Insecta > Coleoptera > Lampyridae > Pyrocoelia > Pyrocoelia pectoralis. Next base: position 18,961,528 of record CM070076.1, on the reverse strand, counting down.
GCGCGTTTTAGAAAACGCGATTTAAACACGCTGGGGCGTGGTTTAAAAGGCTAAAATAGGACACCAATAAAAATATAATGTATGATTTAAACATATGATATAAAGTCACTAAATATTCTAATATGATATTGACAGTTCAATTAATAAAACTACTTAAAACCTCCCACCCACACCCTCAAAGTCATCTTTATTAATTCAACCACTACCCCTTTTTGAGCCTCTGACTCCACCATGAACTTTAATTGACAGTTCAGTCATCTGTCTGTCAAAAAGGACAACTAATCTTAAACAACTTATGGAAATGAACTTTCTTCACTAGTGATGCAAATGCCTATTTTCCTCACTACATTGAGTGATGAAAGTGTCGTTTTCATAAGCGATGTTGGAAAAAACGATGTGCTCAACAACTTTCGACGCCAGAAAGGCGGAATAGAAAAATTGCTATGAAAATTGATTTAAACGTTGGGTTATAACTAAAAATAAAGTTTAAATGGAATTATCTGTTATTTTTATAATTACTTACTTACGTGTTTCATATTCTGCTAAATTTTTATTTTTCAAGTAAACTACTATTTAATTGTTTCATCTGTGATCAATTCTTGTTTCTTTGGTCCGTGCATCCATCGTATGATCCCCAGGTGTGATAGAGCAAAGTTAAACAATGGATTTTATGTTAAATTTTACGTTGATTTCAGATCTGCAATCAGTTTTTCGAAATGTCTAATACCACTCGATATAATCGTCTTCAAAATCAAAATCAAGACAATTAAATTTTGTTTTGTTAATGATTTTAATAATAATAATGTTTTATATAATGTATATTTACAAAATTTTCATTTTTCGAAACTACGCCTAAATTTCGAAACCACGCCTTAATCTCAAAAGCACATTATAATTTCAAAATTTCCTATTAATTTTATTTAAACGTTTGATTTTTTACTCGATTCAAACACAATCAACAAATGTATCCAAAAATATGTTTTTTCTACAAACGTCAAAAATGACAAGGTTTGCGCATTAATAGCAATACGCGAAGTAACCCTTTTTTCACTTGTCTACGTTACCACTTACCATGACACCGTGCGCGAAATACTTACTTCTCCCCCTGCGTGCTATTATACGAGAGTTTTGTATTTTAACGTTAAAGTAATTATAAACTTTTTCACGTTTGTAGACGAAATTTTGTTTGCAACTCGTGCGCGAAATGCTTTGGTGATCTCGACACCAAAGTAGCATTTCGCGCGCTAGATACGAAAATAACTATAAATAATAGAAATTGCATTGTTTTCTGTTATTTGTTAACTTTTCGCACACATGCAGTATTCGAAGTTCGTTCTGTAATCCCGCGGATTTCAACTGGTTTTGTTTTAAAGTAAGTCCACATTGTCTGGTGAGCTTTACGCTTGCAATTTGCTTCAGCTTTTTTAGTTTGACATTGATAGAACCACTTGCGGTTGAATTTTTTTAGATTTTCGCATCGTCTTCCTTCTTCCTTGTCTGTTTCTTGACGTGCTTTAACTTTACCACGAAGAGTTGCAAGTGCCGATCGATGGTTTTGTAACCAAACCTTCACGTATGGCCACGGATTGAAGTCTGAAACTGGAGGACCAAGTTCAAATTACGTAATGTGATTTAACGTACAAATAAATAATAAATGTAAAACATTTTATTTCATACTGGCCATAGATTCATTTCTTAAGCGTTTATTGTAAACTTTATATAAAATTTGACGTTTCCAATCCAAAGTTATGTCACTTTATTTTGCTATGGTAACATTTCCTGAAGAGGAGCTAAAATGAAATACGAGGCACTTTGTGCCGAGTATTTTAAAGCTACGAGTCAAGTAAGAGATTTTACTGACGTGTGAATCGCAAAAAAAGACGAAATTTACACATTTTTTACAAATTCCACAAAATCAAGTTTGTCAATTTTGTTGGTAATTGGTATAATTATAGTTACAAACTATATTGTGCGTCTTGTAAAGTCTTTATAGTACTACTCCGGAAAATTCAATTTTCCTACGCATAAATAAGCAGGAAAATGTTGTTTCCAAGACGATTTCCGGAAAATTACTTTACACTATGATCAAACCTTTCTCATACTATAGTATACGTACCTACACTTTAATAGACAAGGAATATAAATATATCCATAGTGTAATAGTTAGGTATTACTTTTACTTATTTGTATCACTAGGCTAGAAACTGTTCTTTTGCAAGTGCGAGTAATATTGCTATTTTCAAGACAATTTAGGTGAATAGAAAATCACCCACGCAGGGTCGTGCGAAGAACGCGCGGGCCACAGCACAGCCATCCCGACGGGCCCCGTTAAAGGGAGGCCCCAACATTTTTGGGTGTCACGATTGTTACGCCCAAATTTTGACCCAAAAGTCGTTAAAAAACTTTTTTTAGTTATTTTTATTTTTTAGTTTTGCGTACCTAGTGTGCCAGTAACGGCCGGGCCCCGGTATCTTGTGCCGGCCGCCCCCCTCTAGGCACGACCCTAAAAATCAGTTTTTTTAGATGGGGGCGAAAAAGGTAATTTACACTACGATGTATGTAAGAAGTTGGAATCGGTCCAACTAAATATAAATAAATTGAATTATTAAATATAAGCCAATCAAAGGGTCGTAACAAAAATACTCAATAACCATTTTTAAATGAAAATGTAAATGAGGTAATGAGGCCTTCGGTTTTCATTTAATAAATGAAGCCCATATCTGTAAAATATAAATGTCACACCTATTAATTAGATTTATAAAGTAATATGTACGTCATCGAACAAATACGTGCAAAGTTTCGAAATAAAATTACAAGTCTAAGCATATTATTATTGTTTGACACTTTTACTTTGCAGTTTCGAAAGTTGATATTGCTGAAAACATTTTTTTTTTAATTCAATTAAGTGTGGATACATCAGACAAATTATCGTAAACATAAAACAATATGAAAGAAAGGTACTATTATTAGGTAAGTGAATGTTATGATAGAGGAAATTATCTGTAGGTAGCAATTTAAAGATGATAATATCTTCAATTTATGATGCCATAGGTAATTACTTTTGGATTTAGGTCATTTCCCAAGTTTGAAAATTTTTTACATGGCATGACAATAACTAATAAAGAGTTTCTACACCATTCTATTCTAATATACCTACAACTTCTTCACGACTAAGTATATGTATGCAAACAACGTACAAATTTTCATTACAGTAAGTACGTTTAATGAAATACCTTTAGCAGCGCGGTTCTATGTAAATGATTTGAAAATTTGAATGCCGAATTGTAATTATGTACCTATTGAGGTTATTGTTAGTTAAAATATCATGATCAAATAGGTTCGTGTATCGAATTTTAAACGGTAATTTGAATCGAATTAATTATATTTAAGTGATGACTTGACAGGTAGTGTCACAATTGATACCTTTTTATAAGCATAACATTCGCGCTGTTATATATGGACAGTAAATTGTCATTAAAAAAATTCCTTGACTTCGGTCACTCGTATCAATTAGGTGACGTAAACCCACTGAAATATATGCTTATATTTCAGTGCGTAAACCATTCCTTTGATTAAATAATTACGGTATAGAGTAATTCACGAACTTGGACAAGTGGGAAAAACGTAAAAGTACGTGCTTAATGAATGACTTTTGTTCCATTCACAAAATGAAATTTGTCTTACCAAATTGCTTTATTTGCGAAACAGTTTGGCATAAGTATTGAATTATTTTGTAACTTTTTTCTAATTCAAGGTCATCTCAAACCAAATCTAATTTAGATCACGTTTCAATAGTCCAATTAATAGATTGCTTTAATAATTCCGGTATCTCTAGATTAAGTATATCCGGTCTAAGGCACTTAGCAATTCATTTTATCAATAATTATCTTTGCTCGCCGTACCTACTATTTGTTTTAAAATGATTTCAGCTCTGTTTGCGTAACCGATACAGTGATCACGTGCATATTTATCGTAAGTAGATGTACCAATAAAGTATCTACTCCATTAGATAAGTACCTACGTACAATAAACTCTTTAGTCAATGATACAGTTAACAGTAGTAAATATTTTAATTGTCTTCTTCTACATTATTATTACCATACGCCTGTTGTAACTTCAAGGTGGTTACAATGTAACACTACGATGAGCCCCCATAACGTAAATGTTTCTCAAACTGAAACTCCCGCCATAGAGAATGTTTATCTTTAAAGCAACATGGTTTTTTAGGAGCGTGAACATGTTGAAGATAATGGAAAATGACATTGAATGAAATAATATTGTCGGTAATGCTTCCTTTCTATTTCTAGTTAATTAGAATAATAGGACGTGACGGTGTAGTAATTACTTTCAGCACCTTTCATGGCATAGGTATTGTTAATCCATTTCTCGCTTACCGTGAGAGTTAGTGTAGATACATCTTTTTTATATAATCAACATCTGATCATCTGATCACTATTTTTGAAAATAATGAAAGAAATTTAACAAAACAACAACGAATAACAGTAACGCGACATTTTACAAAAAAATACTCGTTTGGTTTGGTGGCCACCTTCAGCCCCAAACGTTTTTTGAAATTTTTGACCAGGGGTCGCTGCTCCTCGAACGAGAATCGGTCCCACTCACTGCGCAAAAATTGCCTCAGCGACTCCAAATCCTTTGTGCTACTTAGCACAGGCTCTGGTCTCCAAATCGACCATATACTTGTAGTGAATATAAGTGACGAGGAAACTAAAACATATATGATAAGTGATAAGTATAAAAATGACAAATATAAACAACGTGACTAAGCAACAATAAATATCTCATCATTTAATCTTTATAATTCATAGAATTGAAATCCGGCGAGCAGACGAACAATTTGACATTGACGTTTCCCTTTGGGAAAAAGCTCTAAAATAGCATAATACTTGTTTGACATCATTAGAAACACAAAACAATGTACTATTTAAGCTGTAATAACGCTATTTAGATCAAAAGAGTCTGGAAAATTCACTAAAACAAAAACGATTTGACTGCGTTCAAATACTACTACTCTAGGATGCACTAAACTTTAGCTCCGTTATATTTCCTCGCACTCTGTACAATAAAAATCATTCTTTTTCACTATACATTGCATTGAACCTTCCTTTTTCCAAAAAGCTATCGATCATCCCCCTAGGTCGATAAATGACCGAGCTAGGCCTTTTAAAGCAGGGGTACCTGCGAAATTTTTTCTAAGTCCAAATTTCGCAGGTACCCCTGCTTGAAAGGGCCTAGATGGGCTATTTATCGACCTAGGGGGGTGATCGATATGTATATTGTAATGATTTAAATAATTAACAATTATATTTACAATATCATGTCAATTACAAACAGAGCCCAGGAGGAATATAGATATATAGTTATTTTATATGACTCAAGGGCGTAAATTTACTTTCATTGTACAGTTAACCTATTATACCTGTATATTGTAATAATACAGTTACTAGCTGATCTAGATGTGGAAACAAACGGAAGTCATGGCCGTCGCCTATTAGGTACATGTATCGGTCTGCTACAGAAGGAGTAGGGATCGAAATGTAAGTATGTGACGAAAGAATGCAAACTGTCAGTCAGTCTAGTCCACAATGCAACATTATCACAGACAGAAATTTTCGTATTCAATCCCTGTGCGGAAAGTCTGCTGGTAACGAGACCTTCAATAGTAAGTGACAAGCAAGCACAAGACTTTGGTCTCATGCTGGAGTACACCCAAAATCTTAATCAGCTGGCAAAACACAATATAGTGAGTGGAAGAACTGGAACATTTGTGGTCTTTGAACTATAACACAACACCACAATCATATTTTATTAAAACGTAGGTACGCCTTTCAACATTATCCCGAGCAATTGGTATGTTATTCTTGAAACCGTACTTTTGACAAGATATTTAAGTGCGGCTATTGGCATTTGCTGTGTTGTGTATTACCATAAACGAATGATTATATGGATATTTGACTAGCCAAAGACAGTCGAAAAATGTTTTTGTAGGATATCGGCGTGTAGAATTGCATCTGAAAAGATAAGGCGAGAAATAATTCCAAAGCTGAATTTAACAAACTGATGTAATCAAATTTATCAATAATTAATAGAATGGAATCAACTGTAAACAACTTAACAACTTACGGCTTGGTGGAACTTGATGTTAGATAATTGTCGTCATGCGAGAGAGGCCTCCAGAGGACCATCTCGTAGTTTGGCCCGTTTTTGCACAGGGCTATCAAGAAAGAATCTGTGACTACTTGTGGCATACGTTCTGGGTACTATAAGCTAAACAAGCACATGGCATCGTATGGGCTTGATAGAATCATCATCTTGTAGAGGATGTTACATAGATGACGAGATGGCACACCACACATTTTGTGAGTGTCCCGCACTTGTCCAACTGAGACGATCCTTGTTAGGGGTATTGTAGCCAAACATCCTCAGTTTCCACGTGTTGGATGACTTAAATGACGTTGCGGGGTCGGACGTCCACCCTCCTATCGCAATCCAGAATCCAGAAACCAGACAGAAAACTACTAGGAAACTTCAAAATGCAGGAAGATATAAGTAAAATACTAAGTAGGTAAGTAAATAAAAATGGTGACGTTTCTAAAATTATTGCGGATATAAATGGTACAGTATTCAAACTGTTGATTGAGGGAGAAAACTTAACATATTGTATCACATACCACTAATGGTTGCAATTAAGACAGATAAAAATAGTTAGGAGACCTGATTTTGAGCTTTATCGCGCATTAATTGATTTCATCAACCAACAGCAATATTGTTTAAGAGACAGTCCCCCGCTAAAGAAAGGAAATCCAGGTTGCTGTTAATAATAAGAATGACCTATTTCAATTATATCGATACAAAAGATATTGCGCAGAAAATCCAGTGACTCCTGAAATGGTTTGGGGTTTGGCTGTCATCAATGATCCTTTGTATTAATGAGAGATATTTGAAGGGCCCTACTGCTACAAGACACCATTAACATTAATAAAAATTAACTGCTTTAAATGTTCAAAGTTAGTGAGTGAATTACTTCACAAAAAATAAAATTCAGTCAGCTAGATGCGCAAATTTTCTTTGACTGAAGATGTGAGTAGGTAATGCCTATTTATCCTCTTCAAGGCTGTTTGAACATAGTGTCGCCATCTCACTGTTAGGTTAGGCTCTAGCTTTATCAAATTTCCAGTTTTATCATATTTCTTGTTCTTGTACAATGCCATCTTAATTTTAATTCAGTTCAACTATTTTACTTAATCGCCCTGTGTGGCCTTTTATTATATTTCGCCCTTGTTTGGGGTTATAAAAATGTTAAAAATGTTAAATTTCATGTATGTATAATGTTACCATTTATTAATTAGTTTCATCCATTCCCCTTAGGTGAGTTAATTCTAAGAACTTGTTATCTTACTTATGTATTGTATTGTTTTAGCAATCTGTTTTTCATAACTTCACAATTATTCAGGCGGGTACCGAAGGGGGGGGGGGGGCTTGGGTTAAAACCCCCCCTGAAATTATCATTAAAGGCTCAATCACTGTTTCTAAACACAAAGAACAAGAATAATAATGTTAATTTTGAGATTACAGCTGTCATCCCGAAGAAATAATCAATCGTCTTGCGCGTTCATCTAGACGTCTTAACTTTGTTATTTAGATTATTATTATTTAAAAAAATGCTTCTTTTTATGTTGTTTTTAACTGACGCTCTAGACTTTATTTATAACTGTCAACATTTATCTACTCTACTGCTACTTATTGTTAGCAGCTTAAATACTACAACTGATTTAATTATATTCATCATTAGTCATTACATTGGTTTAAGGGGGAGGCTGAGAGTCTTTCATTCAATGCCTATGTTTGTTTGATATTCACCACGAACACGCTATTTAACTTTCAATTTTCTAGAAAAGTTATGCATTCGGAACGACTATAAAAATAAGGTGGCTTATAACGCGGAGGACTTGCATACATTCACAGATATATTTTATTTTTCATGTTGATTTGCTATTTATTTTTGAATTATTAATCATAAGTTTGATTGGCTAATTAATTTTTTAATCATTAATCATAAATAATGATAAAATTGTTATGATTAATTTCTGTTAACTTAATTGATAATTAATTCTAGTATATACATTAGTGTCCGACCGAATGTTCGGTTTCGGTTTCGGTTTCGGTCGAGTTTCGGCAAAAAAACGAGTTTCGGTTTAGTTTCGGTTTCGGCGGCAAACCTGCCGAAACTACGACCGAAACCGAAACTGCATTCTGGAGTTCCCGCGCTGTGCTCGTTCATGTTCGGCGCAGTAAATTCCATCCAAACGACGAAGACATTTTGCCGCGTCCACGTGCCTAATCATGACGTGACTTGTTTGTGAAGTATTTAAGTTATTATTAAGCATTTTAAAGCTGTGGGAATTAAAGAAAAAAATTAAAACTGAGTCTGACTGATTATAATAACGTTTTCTTTATTTTTCCCTCAAAACATGATCTTTGTAAGAAAGTTTCGGTTTCGGTTTCGGTTTCGGCCGAAACTGAGACCGTTGCCGAAATTCGGTTTCGGTTTCGGTTTCGGTCGTAAAAACCAGTTTCGGTCGGACACTAATATACATACATATAAGGTACACGTGTTACATTTCCATAATTCAACAATTAATGAGACGGCAAGAACAAAGCATATATAAATTTTGCCATAATAAATTATCGAGATTATAAATAATCACAAAAAAATTGACACAACAAATTTCATTATCAAGAATTACTAAATAACTCTTTCCAATATATGTGTTTAAAGTCACGTTTACAAAATGCAAATTATTTATTAACCAAACGCTCACATAGAGGTAGCTACGAATTATTGTTTTACCAGGATGTAGGTACATTTTGTATCAAAAATCCAAACCCTCAAAGGAAAATAACATATTGGCACAAATAATGATAAGGAAGTAGATATGATTGTATGCATATTTGCTAAGTAGGTAATGTGTATGATTCACATCCGTTTGCCATAAAGGTTGTAATTCGATTTTCACAATACCTACCTATGTAGGTATACCATATATCACCGTGTGAGAAAAAAATATGAACTATAGGCGGAAAAGCATGAATATAATGTCGGGTACCACTATAGGATTTTACTGAATATACGTAATATTGGTACTAAATCTACTTAAAATATATCAGTAATAATACTAACAAAATGTACACAATTTAACATTAATTCAATATATTAGAACAGAAATTAATTCATATATCAACAACTTGCTGCATGAAAGCTATAAAACCGCCAACATTTTGTCTTTCCTAATCTATACCGAACGTTACTACTGGGCTGCCTTTTCATTTAGTATATTTCCAATTTTTTGGTGACTCGTTTGCTTTGTCGCGATAAAATCGTGTTGTGTAGAAAGCCCCAATGGTAAAATACCGGTAGGTACGTGCACGTTTCATAACATGTACTATTCCTAATATGGCGTTCAGTGATTATACTGTACAAAAAAATATTTCTTTTGCCTACAACTACACATTTCACTTGGTATTTGGGGGGGGGGGGGGGGGGTCATCAATAGAATAGTGTAAAGCATACCTACTCATTTTTTGGGTAAAATTTGAATTGTTATTAGACTTTTTGATTTCAATAATGCCCAAATGTTATTAAAGAAAAGTGGGAGCACGCAGATACGCTTACTATTTCGAAAATGTTTTGGAAGCATGTTTGTCTACAGTAAAAGCTGGCATGAGTACGAGGGTAGTCTACCCACAAGAGGAAAGATCTTTTGTTACATTCATTCTGAGCTTCAGAGATTCCGGTTTCCCGATGGATGAAATAGAATTGTGGCAGGATTTATTTGAAATAAAAAGGGTAAAAATAGTCGCTTCGAGGATATTGCTGGTAATATTTTGGGTAAATCATTTCTTAGTTGCCCTGTGGGTCTCACTACAAGGATACCTTCCAAAGTAAAAAAAAATAGAATAGACCAAATGACAGAATATGAACATTTAGCAAATACTCGCTGGTGGAAAATCACATGTCATTCTAACTATTAAGGGACAAACATAACAAACCACCCCGCACAAAAAAGAGTTGGACTGAAATATCTGGAAAGAATTTGTAACCCTTCAAAAGCAGCATCTCCCTTATTTTTTCTTGTGTGTGACTGAGAGATGAATTACAGACCTCCGCAGATTGATTCAAACAAATTATGCAGCCCAAAGGTAAAAAAATTGAAGGAAGGAAAGCCGTAGGGGACAATTTGTCCTCACATATTAATCTCGAAGTTTTGGATTTATGGTTGTTTGCCTCCAAACTTGCACAACCCCTCAATTTTGCATTTTTATCCCATTGAAGAAATCCTGGAAGCAATTTCTATCATTCTTTCATTCTATCAAAAAATACAAACAGTCACGAGATATTGAAGTCTGTGTTCGGAAAATGTGGTGTTGTGTCGTGTGATGTAGGGCCGTTGTTAGAACGTTTAACAACAAATTTTTAGTGCCACATGAGGCAAAGTAGCGACACATTAAGCCATAATACACCAACGTCATATTTGATGTCGAAAATTCTGAAATTAAATGTTTTTAACGGAAAACAACAGCAATTTTCCATTTTCTTAATCATGGTCACATTGTCGTCAATAATGTGGGCTAATCCTATTTACTAATTTAGTTTAACTTTACGTTTTTTCCCATGGTCTCTTAATTTGCTCAATTTCAACTTGACCTTTTCATGCACCTTTAATATTAAAGTCCAAAAAATTTCGTTTGAAAACTTCATTAACTATAACCTTGCAATCGTAATATGACTTGACCGCACTTTACCAATTTTAATAGCTTGAGGATGACAATTTATTGTCGAAACTTGTCGCCTGCCTATATAATTTAAATTTCAATTTATTCACAAATTTCAATAAACGATTCTATGGAGAAGGTTTTGTGAAATTCTTTCTTGCAAACATGGACTCAACCAAGTAAAACTATTGACCGTTTACAGACGGCTAGTAATACAAACATAAAAAATGTCAAACATTAAAATAAGCATGAAATATAAATAAATTTTTGCGTTTATGGTCATTAAACATTAACATCGTAAGAATTGATTTGGTATTACCTTTTATTTTAATTTTTAATTCTCAGTCGTTTGACATGGTATTTTGTGTTAAGTAAGTTAATTGTGAAGAATTTACATAAAAGAGAACAGTAATTTACTGATAAAATGTAAATAATGGAGACAGTGATGAATTTATCCATTATTTCGACGGAAAGAAAAATGTATAATGACAAAACTGTCTCTTCAGACAAGTAGAAAATAATGCCCTCGATTGTATTGTACTTTCTTTATCAGAATTTGATTATCTCTATACTATCTGTATCTGTTACTATTAAACAACCGGAAACAACATTTTAAAGTAAAATCTGAATACCTCTTCACTAAGTAGATACCTACATACTTTATCTGGGTTATTATTCATTTATCAAAGGGACTAAAGTATGTTACGTAAATTACACAATTAACAATATTTTAATTACTATTACAATATATGTACAGGATGATTCACGACTATTCCCTCGGTCTCTTGTGCCTAAAAGGTACAAGATATCTGCTTCATTTTTTGGTGACATATGTAAATTGATAACGACTATTTTTTAAAATTATTTTCAATTATACAGGATGCTTCACAAAATTGTAATATATCAGAGTTAGGTTTTTTTAAATGCAACCCCTTGTATTTTATTACATTTTTAGATTATACGTTAAAAACTAAGGTAACTTTATTAAACGTTCCGTATACCTATCGCTTACCAATTTTGAGAAAATTGTGATTTTAAGGAAAATATTCAATTTAAACAACCCCTAATAACACGGAAACCACTTACTTTCAGTAAAACAAATTTATATCGATTTATCTTGACCTTTAAGGCTTTCATTTGCACTACGTAGGATTTCGATTTTTTGTACAGGGTGTTTAGAAAAAGGATTCATATTTTATATTTTTCAAACATCAAAAACTCACTTAACTTAAATGGAACACCCTGTATGTTTTTATTCTATGTTGAATAACTCTTCATTTTCTATCAAAAACTATGAGTAATAGATATGTCTAAAATCAACGATTAAAAAGTTATTAAGATTTTTCTCTAAAATTTGTATGGAAATGGTTTTGTTTGCATTCTAGTAGGCCATGATTTTTTTATTGTAGTTGATAATTAGATATGGGATCATAACTTAATTAAAAATGAAATTCATAACAAGAAGTAATCATTTATGGAAAAAATGGTATAGTAAATGCTCAATATGATGACCATTTTTTTCTATGCACAACCGCACTCGATTTTTAAAAGATCTAACGTTTTTCAGGATATCTGGTGTTATAGTAGCAAACGCATCCTTTATTGTATTCTTTATGTCATCAGCAGTGGTAGGTGGGGTGTTGTGGACCCCTCCTTCCAATCCATTTATTGAGGAATTGTCTATCTAAATATTTTTGAAAAAAACACCATTATTATCACATTCAACTTCACCAGAATTTATATGGACGAGGCTTTCAACGAAGGTTGAATTTTTGTTTATGGAGTCTCGAAAAAGTTGAAGAAGAAGATGAATTCTTTAAATATGTTTTATTTACCGACGAATCCACTTTCCACAACATAACGGCTTGGTAAACTGACATAACTTTCATTACTAAATCGTTACCTGTATCGCACTGTTGACCGCCAAAACCGGTGGAGCCTCAATGTATTTGGGAGAATCTTGATTTTTTGATGGAAACTTGAACGGAGTAAAATTTTTACGGATTTTAGAACAACACTTTTTCGACTCTTCTTGATGAAGTTTGTTTAGATATTATTATTATTATCATTAAAAATTTAGTTTACAACACTCCACCTACCACTGCTGATGACATGAAAATTGGAATAAAGGATGCGTTTGCTACTATAACACCATAACGTTAGAAGATCTCTTGAAAACGAGTGCGGTTATGCATAGGAAAAAATGGCATTTACCTACTACAGTATTTTTTCCACTGCTTCAATTTCATTTTTAATTAAGTTTTGATCACATATTTAATTATCAACTACAATCAAAAAAATCATGGCCTACTAGAATGCAAACAAAACCATTTCCATACAAATTTTAGAGAAAAATCTTAACAACTTTTTAATCGTTGATTTTAGACATATCTATTACTATTACTCATAGTTTTTGATAGAAAATGAAAAGTTATTCAACATAGAATAAAAACATACAGGGTGTTCCATTTAAGTTAAGTGAGTTTTTGATGTTTGAAAAATATAGAATATGAATCCCTTTTCTAAACACCCTGTACAAAAAATCGAAATCCTACGTAGTGCAAATGGAAGCCTTAAACGTCAAGATAAATCGATATAAATTTGTGTTACTGAAAGTAAGTGGTTTCCGTGTTATTAGGGGTTGTTTAAATTGAATATTTTCCTTAAAATCACAAGTTTCTCAAAATTGGTAAGCGATAGGTATAGGGAACGTTTAATAAAGTTACCTTAGTTTTTAACGTATAATCTAAAAATGTAATAAAATACAGGGGGTTGCATTTAAAAAAACCTAACTTTGATATACATATTACAATTTTGTGAAGCATCCTGTATAATTGAAAATAATTTTAAAAAATAGTCGTTATCAATTTACATATGTCACCAAAAAATGAAGCTGATATCTTGTACCGTTTAGGCACAAGAGACCGAGGGAATAGTCGTGAATCACCCTGTATGTAATCTGATTATAGGTTCACTTTTGTGTAATTTGTTTTTATGTAGAAAATATATCAAATTGTATCAGATCGTCCATGACCTTGTTAGGTTAATTAATAAAAATGTTTGTATTTTAGCTTCATTCAGTATCTTTCGATAAATAATAATAATATCCAAATTTCAATGAAATTCCACCAGAGTACTACTCGTATGTACAATTTTTTACGGAATAACCGTCTACTTTGATTACACAGACAAAAATAAGTTGATTTCTCTAAACAAAATTAAATGTGTACACCAATATTTACTAAAACCAATAACATACTGTCTTACAAAAAATATAATAATTGGGTTATTTGGTGTAGTAAATGCATGTAGATATCAGTAGGATGTAATTTTTATTCCTGATGAAATATTAGTTAAGCAAAGTAAAACTTTCGCTATTATAAATAACTGGATCAGCGGCGTCATTTCAGTGTTTTACAAGGGGGGGCAAGTATAGTAAAAAGGAAAAAATGGCCCGCCGCACGCAACATTTTTTTCTAAAATGGGGCGTGATTGTCAGTTTTATAAGTTTAATGTACTTTTTTTTGGTAGTAGTAATTCCAGGGGGGGGGGGGGACAACTGCCCTATCCTGCTCCCCCTAAATGGCGCTCCTGAACTGGATTGGTTAATTATTTTATAACAAAAATCTTTGCTACAGGAGACCAAATAATTTCTACCCTATGTATTTTACTTTATTTTATTAGTAAAATACTTCCTCGTGACGAGAAACATCTTATTTACAATACCTACCACATTAAAAACAATTTTGTAGTGTAGTGTGATGTACCTACCCGTCTTTGGCAGCTCGATTTTTAAACGTTTCCCGTCGCAATTGGTCCGTTTTTAAAATTGTTTCGAAGAGATGGTTACGCCACTCCCTATTATTTATACTTCTTTTTTGCTGAGGATAACGGCATGTGCTGATGCTGAAGAATTACGGTAGCAAGGGTAGCAAGGGGAAAAGTAGTTAGTTACCCGGGACAGAATGAAAAAGAACGTGGAAGCGGTAAGATAGATTGGGGTGTAAGTGCGTGCAACGCCGCGCCGTCATCAGAAACTTTAAGACCCGGTTTTATAAAGCATACTTAAATACGTGATCAGCTAACGACGTGATTAAGTTTGAATAATGCAAGATGATTTGCTAATACGGGTTACATAGGTGTGGTCGTTGATCGTATTAGCCTATCGCATTACTTAACCACATTGTCAGCTGATCACGTAGTTAACCATGCTTTATAAAATCGGGCCTAAGTATATTTTATTTATTTGTAATAACTAGGCATCGGATTCTAGGCAAAATGGACTATTGCGATTTTTTTAGGCACATATATGAAACTTGTGTATTTTTGCTTGTTACGTCGAATGGGTTAATTTGAACCCTTTTTTGCCTAAAATGCCTAAAATTGATTTTAAGTGCCTATTTTTTCTTTAACCTCCTAAAAATGCATAAAATAACAAAAATTCCGAACAATTTATTGTAGGGCGGATGTACTTAAATGTTTTGTTCAGAAATGTGAAACCCCCACTTCCAAATGCGCTGGTTGGTGGTTCTTCCACACAGCAGGCGAACGTGCGGATGAGAATGACTGTTCAGCGAAAGACTTAATGTTTAAATTTGCACCAATTACATCATCTGATGTGGAGAAAAGTTTTTCGAGATATAAAAATATTTTAGCTGATAATCGTCAAAGGTTCACATCCGAAAACTTAGAAAAGTATTTAATTGTTAGCGCAAACTATGTGTTTAATAAAAATTAAAATTTACTGTTCATACTTTTTATACCTATAAATTTTCTATAAATTAATAATAATCCCAATAATTTTTTTCCCAAATATTTATTTTACCTGATATAAAATATGCCTAAACAGGTATTTTTTCGGACTATTGTGTAGATTATAAACGCCTATTTAGGCGACTATTTTGATTTTTTTTACTGCCTAAAATCCGATGCCTAGTAATAACTAACTGTTCATTTAGGTAGGGTGAATTTTGAATTAACATTTGTACGTGTTCCATTTTTTTTGTAGGTCTTGTATGTTACAAATTTTGATTTTATAGGATTTATTCAGGCTGCGCAATATTGAATTACTTAGCTTAAGTATGACATAAATGTAGATGAGTTCGTAGCTCGCAAAGGGGTGTGATGAATTAATTATTATGAATTAATAATTGATTTATTCTTAGAGAACTTTGATTGCGAAGATTGTAAGTATTGGAAAAGAATCACGTTTGTTGCGACATGTTTCGGGTTTTCAAAACTAAACCCATTATCAAGCACATGAATTAGAATACTAAAATTACAAGTGCACTTGGTTTCATCTAGTCGTTTCCCATAATTTTATCCATCTTCATCATCTTTCATTAGCCCTTCAGGCCATCTTGGGGTTCCTCTTTAGGCCCTTTTTAGCTATGTAATACCATAAACTAGTATTGATGAACCCATCAGCATACCTGGCATTTTGTTATTAATTCATTCATCGCGGTCACTGTAAGAAGAAAATTAAGGTAACAATTTAAAAGTAAGTAAGTACATACTTTTAAAGCTTTCAATCCATTTTTCTATACAGACTGTTTCAAATTAAGTCGGCACTATTGCTATCTTTGTTATTACTGATTTTACAAAGTAAGTTAAATTAGGAAAGTAACAGTGTTTTTAGCGCTGGTCAATATGCAATTAACAAAAAAACAATTGAATAACGCATTTTCGAGAAAATTACAAATTTAGTATTTTTATTAATGGAACACCCCGTATATTTTTATTGTAAACGAAAGAGAAATGAATTCTCGACAAAAATTCTTATACACTCTTACATTAAAATACTTATATTAAGATAAAGCTCTCCTATGTAACGCTCGCCTTGTAGCATTCGATATACTTCTACCATTGACTAAAGAGTTGGATTTTTCAATCAACGCTTCTACCCGCTACCGTCAATTGAATTAATCATAAACGAATGCTATTTTCTAATTCAGCTACATCGGCGTATCTTCTTCTTTCATAAACCTTATTTTTAACGTACCCCCAAAAGAAAAAATCCAAAGGAGGCAAGTCATGTGGCCACTTAATGTGACCTTTTGTGGCCATCCAACAGTCTTCAAAAACTCTTCGCAGCATTGCTCCAACTTCACGAGAATTATACGCTGGGGCTCCATCTTGCTGGAAATAAATGATTTGGCGATCTTCTAAATTAACATCGTCTAGATATTCTGCGAAAACTTCTTCCATAAAGTTAATATATCTTGCTCCCGTAAGCGATCCAGAATAAAACAGAGGACCAACTACACTACTACCAATCAAACCGCACCATACATTTGAACTAGACTTTGTTTGTGGATGTGATAGATAAGTTAACATCGGATTTTCTCGGGACCAGTAATGCATGTTTTTCCGATTAAACATTCCAGAATTGGAAAAATTTGATTAAATAATACAGTTGTCAATATCTACTTTATCTTAAGTATTTTGATGTAAGAGTATAAGAATTTTTGTCGAGAATTCATTTCTCTTTCGTTTACAATAAAAATATACAGGGTGTTCCATTAACAAAAATACTAAATTTGTAATGTTCTCGAAAATGCGTTATTCAATTGTTTTTTATTTATTGCATATTAATCAGCGCTAAAAACTCTATTACTTTGCTAATTTAACCTGCTTTCTAAAACGAGTAATAACAAAGATAGCAATAGTGCCGAGTTAATTTGAAACAATATACATAGTTCATTAGCATTAGGTACATATTACAATCCTTTGTTTTTTGTATGCACTTACTGCAGTGTGTTGTTAATATGTTTTTCTTTGCTTTTTTTCTATAGCTCTTTGACATTGTGCTTCTTATGTTAGACCCCCCCCCCCCCCCCCCCCCCCGAAACAAAAACCTGGGTGCGCCTCTGGTGCGTAGGAATATTGTATTTGTTATTTGCGGATTGATTCTTGCTGGATTCTCTGATTGTTCACTAAGGGCGTATGTAAATCTTCTTTTTATTACCGAAGCAAATATTGCATAACTAGCCTGATATATGTAGTTGCTAATATACATTTCTCTGTAAAGTAGGATAATTGTTGTAACTAATTATTTGTTTGGTAGTCATTGTGTTCTTAAAATGTTGTTAAATTGCTTAATGGATCTGTTAGTTCATCTTTTCCAGTTACAATTAAGTAGTTCATTATTTTTCCCTGGACAATCTTCATTTTTGAGTGTTTTTATAACGCATTACAGTTTTATCTCAAAACCGGCAGCCCTTTCGCTTATTCTTCGTTTAAACTTTTACTTCTTAATGTTTTTTTTTTCTCATTTCAATCTATGTAAATATTTCGGAAGTATTCTTTTGCGTGCTCGACCATATCCATTATATGTGTGGCTTCTGCCACTTTTTCAACGTCTTTCAACCAGCTTTTTCCCTGTACTTATTTGTTTTCTTAACCTTTTCATAGCCCCATGATGATGTATTGTTTCTTCTATACCTAGTTTTTTTTATAATTTTTTGATACCTTTTTTTAATCAAACCTAATGTTGCTTCTGAAGCTTCTGAAGGTTTTTTGGGGTGAGTTCGTCTTTGAATATGAAGTTAAGCTTTTAATTCTGTTTTCAAATTGACTCGTATTTTTCTTGAATTAATTGGGTTTTAGCACCTATTATAATAATCTATGTAACGTTCTTGGTTGATGTTTGTTTTCTCTAACGCTCTTTTTTATTTTCCTCTGCTTTTTTTCGTACTAGTCCCAAAACAATATATTTCATTTCTTGCACAACGGATCCAGCACGTCTTACTAAAAATAATCATTGCTAAATTCTTATAATGTATAATCACAGATAAATCTGGGTTATAATACAATGGCAATCATGCTTTCAGTTACGAAACGATTAAATTTGAACCGACCGACACTTAGACAACCAATCATACAGAACTTCACATACATACTGATAGTACCATTAGTGAATTTAGTCTGTTCCAGCTTGCTTCCCGTGAAATCAAAAGAAAAGTATGACAAAATTGTTGCTATGCAGTAAAATGCTTCATTATGTACTAAACTAAACAATTTGATATTTATGGATGTAGGTAGTCCATTACTGTGTGAAATATGACAAACGTTGTTTACATGCACAGAACGCACGGTTCCTTTCTCGTGTTTAGTTTTTTAGTTTAGGCAAAGAGTATATATTATATACTCTTTGGTTTAGGCATACTTAATAGAAGAGGGATGGTTTAGGTCTTGAACAGAGCCCCCCGTTGTCGCATTGTAGGATAGACACTGATTACGTACCAATTTTGGTGGTAATGTTTGACAGGGTATCTACAGTAGATGTTTGATGATGATGACCATTTGAAGTTATTCTCTTTTAAATGTGGGTAGTTAAATGTAGTGTGAAATTAGCGTGGGCCCTAGGGGGAAGTTTTTTCTAAGTGAAAATTTTATCCTCAAAGAATGTTCCCCAATTTTTAAAGTTGGTAGTTTTGCAGAAACCAAAGATCGAACTATACGATAATGACGATGTTTTCTTTCAGACGAATTTTCGAATTTGTTTTATCGTTAATATTCTTGTTGTAGTAGTACTAGTCGGCTGTTACTCACCGAGATATTTACTGTAGTCTTTTTTCAGATTTGTAAGCTTTCTCCTACTTCCGCTATATAATAAATTTGATTCATTATTAGTGTGTTTACTTTATTTGGATTTGTTACTTTCTTGTGTTTAGCATACAACGGCTACGTCTTTTACTGCTCGGCTTGCTTTCCACATTAGAATTTGGATATTTTGTTTCACACAGGCATGGTACTTTAGATCGTCAAGTAGTGTCAAGTACTTATGCTCATATTGGTGCTCAGTAATGGTGGATATGTGCAAACTGTATTGTCTGACATCATATCACTTGAACTAAAATCTTCTTTGTTGATATAACTGCAACGGTAACTTAATTTACACCACTGGACTTGCTTGGGATTATACTTTCTATTTGCTATCAAACACATTGATTATTCGAGCAAGACAATACTAGAATAGGGTGTTAACCGATGTAATGTTTGTACTGATTTTTGAAAGTAACGTCCTCGATATTTTCTCTTCTCATGTTTTTCACCTTTGAACATTTTTTTAAAATAGAGGGCGAATATTTCATATTTCAATGCTTTTTGGCCAGCAGAGTTCAGTTAATTATTTTACAAATTTACCTCCGCGAACACATCCTATCATAGATTCTTCAAGTACTTACTCTTATCCATTTTACTCGTAAATTGCGATCTTTATTGGAATTAGTTGTAAATGCATTTGGGGATAGTTGTTAACAAATTGACATAGACCAACTATTATTCACATATTTTGTAATATCAGATTCGGGTACCAGGACAATTACGTTTAAATTTGTGGCGAAACTGAAATGTTGGTATTCCAGAAATATAAGTACGTCACAACGTTTCCTACAGATCTTTTACAAAACAGAAGAGTGTTTTTTTAAAATACAAATGTTACGGTAACAATTTATTTAAACAAAGTAATTAACATGTAACGACTGATGCGTTCTATTGTATTATTTCATGGAAGGGAAAATTCTGAAATGCTTTTGTGAATAAATCTGTGAACGCCGTGCTTACTATTTCATCTATGATACTCCTCAAAAATATCATACCAATGGGCCACGAACTATTCACTAATTGACCGATCATGTTTGCTGAAACAAAAATGATGTAAGTCCATACAATAGTTCAAACATAACTTCACTTACCCACTGCGCCACTTTGTCCAGATAGGTCGCCGAAATTCATGTTCATTCCTTTCGCGTTTTCATATTTTATGTCAACATTAATTGGTGTATCGTATATTAATGTTCCATTAATGTCCTGTCGTGGTTTCCTTGTAATTGTCGTAGTCTGGGCATAATCGGTTAAGGATAGATTCCATGTTCCTGCATTATTTAGTTCTCTACCTAGAATATTTCCTTTAATGTCAAATTCTCCATTGAGGAATTTGGCTGGAAATACTTGTCGATAAACCATTTTATTATTTTTAAAGTCAGTCCTAAAATGATGAACTAAAATGTATCGATTTATAATGTTCATGCGCGAACCATACTTAAGATGTGTAATTTTCATATTTGTCCATCCTGATTCGTATACATTTTTTAGTACTAAATTCAAGTTTGCATTAGGGCCTCCCCTTTTAAATTTTATAGTTTTTGCAAAAAATGGGTCAAACTTATCTACTCCATATTGTGGTAACCCTAAAAATAAGAATTATAAATTTTAAATTATTCAACGAGTATTGATTGCAGCTCGAATATTCTCACCTTCTTTGAAAAGTGGACGTATTTCATTCAGTGCGTTTTTAAGGCAATTGTCAAATTTCTCATCTCCCATACGGCAGTCTTTGAAGTAGGATGCTAAAATTGAACAAATGATCACCCTTTCTTATAGGCAAAATACCAAGTACCAAAGATTAGTTGGTTAGTACGTTACGTTCATCGTTCGCAAGAACGTTGAATTTTCCGCAAAACGAAAATTTAATACGTGCTAACTAACGCTGTGATATATTCACTCAATCACTAATTACTAATTTATGAATAATAAAAATTGTAATTCTTTATACTTAATTGAAAAAATCAAATACTGAAGATATTTCGCATCGTTCAATACAGCTTTATATTATAATGAAGGACAATTCTGTAAAATAGTGATTGTTGTGGGGATGGGGGTGATCCATGCAAAAACTTGGACTTGAGCTAAAATTTATCAAGTGTTAATTTGTGAGAGATTGAAAAAAACACCCCACATGGTATTTAAAGGCATGTCGATCAAATATAGTGAACGCAGGACACACTTGAGTGTTGAGTTGTAAAGAGAACGATACCAGCGACTTCCATCGTTTGAGGAGTGTTAGGTATAATTTTTAATCTGCCACTTAACATACACTACACATGGTGCAATTAATTTGTGTATCACTGAGGTTATCTGGCTGCAAGTAAACAGCAGTGAGCTATGTAGTGACATTTTTTTTATTATTCCTGTAATAGAACGAATTTGCAGGATTTCCATAGGATACCATTATTAGATTATTATCAGCTCATTAAAAATTGAGATGAGAACATTTATTTTTATCTATATTTGAAAGCACTCCTAGAAGTTAGAAAAATAATGTTTTGGTACCTATAAAAAGTGTTTAACGTTCATGTAAATGATAGATAGTCTTTTTCCCATGATGTTATAAATAAAATTTTAAATAGCAAATGATTTCCTTTTTGCGCAACAATTGAAATATAACAATGGTAGATCCCACGAGTTGGGTCTGGAATGGTTTGTATGTGTAATTTTAAGGATACAAGTACGTACTTAATACAGTATATCAAATGGTACACACAATATTCTTTTAAGATTTATAGAGATAGGTATATAGTTTTTAAACTTCTTTCGAAGTTTGTGGAACGTTTTTTGAGTAGATTGATGTGTGATTTTACACTTAAAAACTTTATTATGGGTGTGTGGAAAAATATGACCCTTTAAATAATCCCAGAGAAAGTCGAAGGGTATTAAATGCTAGTTGTTCCATTGCATCGCTTCTGCTATTCCTTTTTTTGAGGAAATATATGATCAAGTCAACTTTGACCTGGTATCTTATAAATAGTCACCATTTTGTTAGAAAAGTTTTTCTTATTGACGAGAGTTCTGCAAAGATTCAGTTATTAATCAATCTATCACAATTTCCAACAACTCAAAATACCGTTTTTGAGCTATAATTTTTATTATTAAGAATTCCTCCCCACACACTGATTTTTGCAGGAATTGTTCACTGTTGCAGTCGTTGCAGCTATTAGAGCTTTTAAAAAGAAAAGTGGACTCGTCCCCGAAAAGGAAGTTAATAATAAGATTCGCATCTTGTTGCGTTACTTTATCTAGAATTCTTAGTTGATTATTCTTTTATTGGACACGGAACTTGTTTTTCAAATTTTCAACCCTGTGTCAACTTCCGATTTCAATGTTACTTGAGGAAAACTCAGAAACGGCATATAACCAGGTCCATTATCTAAAAATACTGTGTACTTCCGTGGCGTCTGCCAGTAATCCGCCATTGTATCTATCGAGTTTATAGAATGAGGTTTTTCACATTTTCCTAGCATTTCTTCTACTACTGATTGTGGTTTCTTCCTCTATTATTTGGTTTAGTCTTCTTGCATCTAAATGTATCCTAACCGACCTATCCCACTTATCTGCTACCAGTATGTGCTATAAAATCGCGAATCTGAGTGTTTGATTATGCTACGTTCCCACAGCTTTTGTGTATTTCTTATTCGACAGGTTTCCGTTTTGAAAATGGTACCTATTGGATAGCTCTTCTGTATAAACCACATCGCATTCTTAATTTGTGGTTCGATTGCGGAATTATCTCCTAATCTTGGTCCAATATTGATCTTGGTCCTTCAAATAATTTCTGATTTCTGAAGATTCTGAGCTCCTCATCATTTAATTTCTCCTAGTTTCTCTAGTTTTATCTCATTGACAGATCTGGTTTCGTAATTTTACCCATAATTTCTCCTTAGTGGGCTATAAAGTCGTTTTGCTAGTGATGTTTCTATTTTGGCGATGTTACCGCCGTTGTTCATAGTTTTCTAGTTTTGGTCTCTTGTTGTTTGACAGTTTTTGATTGTACGGTATATAGTACCATTTGGAAGTTTCTGAAGAAGCGAGCTACTGTTTTTTTATCACCTGTCCTTATTATAACATCGGTTCTACATGTTCCTTTTTGAAAACCACCTACCATATAGTTTTGTCAAAATTTGTTCTATTTTGCTGTCGACAACAACTGCTTCCAAAACTCGTTTTATCTTCTTGAAAACTTTTCTATCGCTGTGATGTAGATCCTTCCATCCTTCCAGATAATGTTACACAATGTTCATTTGTTATTTCTCTTGATTAATGGAATACATTGATTTTCGTTAATAACTCTAATAAAAAATCACATAACGAAGGAGCACCAAACCTCCCCCATAATTATTTATTCTAAACTTCGGACATTGTTATGACTTATGAGTTATGACTAGTTTCAAATTTTCGACTGATAATAAATTACATAATTACTATTTTTAATCTGTTAATTTCATCACTCACTATTTTACTATTATTAAACCTGAAGATGACTTAAAAAGCAGAAACTAGCCCCAACGATATTCAAAGTTTACAATAAATAATTAAGGGGCGTTTTAATTAAAAAATGTTCTTCGTCGTGTTACTCTTCCTCTGAGTGCTCCTTGAGCTTCTATCAAATTTCCTCGGGTTTTTATCGATAGGATTTGTGCACACTCCGGTTTCCGTTTGAATGTGTAATTTCCGACTTTTCTTCCTGAAATTTTTCACTTTACTAATTTCCAGACCTTCTGAGCAATTGTTCTATTCCATTCTTATTTGTTGTGTTTCGTTCCCGTTTCTTGAAGTATTGGTTTCATTGTTACCCTGTCTTATTACCTAATCTCAATTACATATAATCTCAAATTCCTTATACCTTCTCTTTGGTATGCTACCGGTACACCCATTTAATTCTTTTAAAGTTATGAGACCCTGTTTGAACCTCTAGTCTAGACCTTCTAGTAGGGCGACAATTTATAAGGGATTCTTTTTCCTATGTCCGTTACTACACCATTCAAAAACGTCAAGTTATTACCATTCTGACTTGTCTTTTAATAAATTATAGGTACACAAAAGGTACAGTGTTTCTATTTCAGACACTTGGTAATCGCTATAAAATTATCTAGCTAACAGTTCCGTCACGCTACACCGCCCTCACAATACTCCAATTCAAGATTTTCCTCGCTAGAGCTCTCATTACAGCTTTTTGAGCTTATGTTCACTAGATTTCATCATTTTACCTTCCAATAAGAACTAAATTATTCTTCATGACTTCATGATTGTGTTTTTAAATAATATAATACCTAAATGTTGCAATATTGCCGTTGAATTTAACATTGTAGCTTGAAAACTACTATAACAATACCATACCTTCTACCAATAATAAACAATGTTTTTAAAATGTATCATATTATGGTAGAGATTATCATTTGAAATTTTAAAGTAGAGATTTTAACCCAAATTAATTTCCCTGGGTGAAAAGTTAGTAGACATGGTAACAAGTAAAACGCCTATTTTCATTTGATTCTAAATTCAAAATGGCGCCCAATATAGCAATTCTCCAAGTTTTTACTTTTTTTTACTTTGCAGCTCAAGAACCGTTTAACTTAATTAAAATTTGAAAATTGGAAATTGTAGCCAAAGGATGGACAGAACGTTTACTTGTAATTGATAAAGAACAAAAATTTAACGTGGCCAATTTATTGGTGACGAAAATTGGTCAAAAATTAGATATCGATTTTCTCAAAATCTGGTCCAAGCATTTTTTTATTATTACTTATTTGTAATATAAGTTCATGAAAAACTATTGGCATTACATTTATTTCGTTATTTCCCATAGGGGTAGGGGGACGAATTTTAAAAATGGACAGCTTTTTGATAACAAAGATGAAGAATTAAAATTGTACAGTGAAGTAGAGGACATACGACTCTTTCAATTGAGTATAATAAGTGTACCAATTTACTTCCGGGCTAGCCGTAAATTAGCAAAATATTAAAAATATTTACAACATACCCTGTATATTATTTCAGGAGAAAATCAGAAATCGTTTTCTGATTACAACTGTACTACACACTATTTATTTCTTATTTTCTATCGGGAAATTAACAAAATATTAAAAATCTTTATGACATACCCTGTATATTATTTCAGGAGAAATTCAGAAATCATTTTCTGATTACAACTATACTACACACTATATATTTATTTTTTTATTTTTTTGAGTTATTACACAAAAACCAAAGAATACTCCAAAAACCATTTTATTTTGAGCCATTATGCAAAAAACTAAACACGGGAAAATTATGTGCTAGTTTGCTGGTTATTTAATTTGATATTAACTACTTCGGTTTCAATCAATCGATTTACTGTCTCGGATAACTATGTATCTATTTTATCTTAATAAATAATCCAAATAAAAAGGTGTTGAAACCACAACAGGTAGGTGCTTAACCGTGAAATTATTATGAAAACATTTCTTAAGATTATCCTTGTTATCCAAGGTAATTTTAAAAGGAGGATAATAGTTTCAAGTCTCATGGTGGAATAAAGTTTGTGCAATCTTGTGCCTTACGTTACGAAACATATATCATTACATAATGTGTAAAATCATATAATGCGTACATTAGGATAAAATTATTAGAAAGGTGTTAGAACATATTCGCGTTCACTAAATAACTAAACACTTAACTCTGTATTTCACTTCGGATTACTTCGACACTTACCCAGATCTTTTTGAGCGCAAACTGTTGCACTTAGACACACAATCATATAATACATTAATACAGATACAGCCATGGTACTTAAGAAATGTGTACACTCGAAGAATCACTTAGTTGATTACAGCGATCAGTCTACTGTAAACTGATAACCTGAAGGCGATTCTAAAATAATGAAAGTGAGAAACTGAATAATTCCCCACTATATATATATTAACTCTTTCAATTATTTAATTCAGTTTTATTTAAATTTTTACGGTAAAAAAAGTTAATTAATCATAATTACACACATTAATATTCATTAGGTACCATTTTTCTCAATTTCGTACAAGATGTGTCAATTAAAACTCTTTCATCTACTGACGTTTTTTTCTTTGAAAATCATTTAAGAAGTACCCACCCATTTATTTAGCATATGTGCGGATTAAGTAACGAAGATCGTAAACTTTCACTATTTTAGGCGTTTGGAATTTTACTGCACTAATGCATTGTTTTATACTTGTACTAAAACATGAAAAAGAAGATATTACTGAATTGTGATTTAATTGTAGATTTTATGCATAGAAATTTATTTTAGTAGATAAGTATTAGTGCGTGTTGATGCATAAGTTCGTAACTTTTTTTTTACTAAATTCAACATTAACTTACCTATTTTAAATAAATAAAAAGAAAAGCATTAATTGCGCAACAGTAGATTTTCTTGTATTAACCCAACGTTCTGGCAATTTTTCGCTAATAAAGTTGCGGGTTTGAAATTATACGTTCAAGCTAATTGTTCAGCAAGGGCTCCGCCAGAAAATTTTCCGAGGGGGGGCAAGTAGCATTGGGGGTTCGTGACTCTGGCGTTTTTTCAAGGTTTCGTAAAAAAATTATTTTTATTTTTAATAACTTTTACCTTTTTCCTTTTTTTCCAGGGGGAGGCCCCCTGGCCCCCCCTTGGCGGCACCCTTGTTGTTCAGGGCATGTTCATTATTAAAGGACACTTCTCGTAGACTGAGAACGAAAAAAAAATAATAATGCGTTGGATGACGTAGATAATAGTGCAATAAAGCATATTTCCCTCAAATTAAAATTCTTTGAGATGAGTCAAACATTTTCTTGCGATACTTTCCACTATAGCATTCTGCTTGACGTTATAAATGTTTCTAGCAGCTTGCGATGCTTTTACTTTTCGGTTAAACACAAACAAGAGAATGTCTATGGATTATTAATTCCAGACATTTGCCTCCAAGTCTCCAACGAACTTTTTAGAAACGAAAGCGATACCTAGGAACTTGAGCATTAACCCAATAACTCAAAAATTGATTAATAAATAATAATAAAGTGTTTTCCACTTACGAGTAAAATGTAATGGAATGTTATCTAATTTAGATGAAAGGATAATAAAAAAATTAACATTAAATGCGTATAAAATGATCCTACCATTAACTTTGTTAGAAATTACTTCTGCGTTTTAGAAAATCGTGATAGTTTTTCATAAATATACAATTTATTGTGGTTCACTATTAGTGTCAAATAATTAATAGGTACCTAATCAATGTGCAAGAACGTAGGTATCTATTGATAAATTCTTTACCATATTAAAGAATAAGAAAAAATTCTGGCAAGTTGCCACGAGACTTCCCTCGTATTAACACTTTTTTCAAAAAATAAATACTACTGAATTCAGAAAAAAATACTCTTAAACTACATAAAAAACTGCAATTTTATCTTATAAAAAAATGAGTGCCGCCATTTTAGCTTACACCGGAAGTGACGTAATCAAAGGTAATATCAGCATTTTCGTTCTTGGCCCGAATGCAATCGATTGGTGAAAACCGCATTTCGATAACTTTAATAGTTTCTGAGTATAGAGCGTTGCAGTCATTTTTTAAAAATGATTTTTTTAACACATTTTTCAAAAAATAAGTATAGCACAATATATATTGCCGAATTCAGAAAAAAATACTCTTTTAAACTACATAAAAAAACTGCAACTTTATTGGGGGTAAATACATAAGATGTTGATTTTTTATCGATAAAATTGCTTTTTACACGAAAATTTTATTACCATGGTTACAAACTCGAGAATCAACACCTTAGATAAATTCACGAGCGCGTAGCGCCAGTGAATTTATCTAAGGTGTTGGATTCGAGAGTTTTTACCAAATGGTAATCAAATTTGAGTTCCTTAAAAAGCAATTTTATCGAAAGAAAAAATTAACATCGAATGTATTTTAGGGAGATTAATGCACTACTTGTAGTATTTCAAAAAAATTTTTGACGTTTGACGAATTGCGCCAAAGCCTGCTAAATTTCGAGTTTATAGTTAAATAAAAAGCAATGAAAGTATGTTCTAAAATGTACGTAAGAGAGAGATGATGAAACAAGGTGAAAATTTTTATCACTTATTAAAAATGTACCTAGCTTTTTATCGATTATTGGTAATTCATAATATGTGATTGGTCGTTTTAAACGAAATTCATTAATTTCATTGGTTTATTTTTCTGGAGTGTATTAATCTTATAAAAAAAATGAGTGCCGCCATTTTAGCTTACACCGGAAGTGACGTCATCAAAGGTAATATCAGCATTTTCGTCCTTGGCCCAAATGTAATTAAAACTTTAATAGTTTCTGAGTTTAGAGCGTTGCAAGGAATGTGTACGTACAGACTACAGACTACAGACTACAGACTACAGACTACGACTACAGACGACAGACGGAAAATTTTTTTTTGCATATTTTGAATCTACGCATTCGGAAACGCAAAGATATGTAAAAATTTCCATAGGTCAAATTTTTTTTTTTGGAAAACTAATACAATACTTCCCTTTTACTTCGTACTCGGGAAGTAAAAATGGATCATGAAAATATTTTAATTATTCAACGTATAAATACACTTATTGCAGCGATCTTGTAACTTCTGAAAACCTCCGTATTCCTTCGTTTAGAAAAAATAATAATTGGATAAATGAATGTCATTTCAAATGTTTTATAATTAAGGTAATAGATAATACCCCGAAGGTGCTGGATGTGGCGACTGACGAATAAGAAAGATATTTAGGCATTTCAAAGCGTAAATCGTGTTTATTAATACGGTTTTTCAAAAACATGGCACTTTTGGCCACTTTAACGGGATTTTCTTTGATAATTGTTTCGTATGAAATTGTTAATAAAGTGGAATAGTAATCACCAGTTACTGATTTTCCTTTCTCCAAGTAATTAACTATAATTATTCTACAACGATGCTTATAATAGGTGTTTTCTTTTTGCACGTTGTGGTAGACTTAAGTCAGCTCTGTCAATAACACACCATTCGTTTTATAAAAGTAATTTGACTCAGTTCTCAATAACCCTATTCGTTTTAAAAGCTTTATTTCAGTTTTACATTAACCTGAGGCAGAAATGTCTTCTGACGCAAGACCCTTCAATTACGTGTTTATTGTGACTTTACCTAACCCTATGGCGTTGCAAAAAGAAAACACCTAATAATTGAGGCAGAATTTAAAGCAGCTTTTTTGCATACAAAACGTTGTGGGTCTGAATCTGAGTCTTCTCATATAATTGTTTGTTCTTCGCTTCAGGACAATTGATGGGGATAATACAATTCAAGATATCGAAACGAGTACAGATGAAACTCGATCGTTATTTATAATCATACAGGCATTTTCAAATCGAAGGGAATTATGTGTTGCATACGTTCGTATGAAATCTTTAATGTCTCATCTATGTATAAGTTGTATACCAATCACAGAATCTGATAAGATCGTATTGTAAATTGCATCTACATTTTTGGAAATAGACCTAGAAGTGGCTTCTAACAACATTTCATTCTTAGTAATAAACACTGTCTGTATAGAAGCATGTGCATCTACTTCAAACTACAAGTCAGGGCAATACACTCAACCATGCAAGGTACAAATTACAGAACAAGAATGGAGAAGATTCCCACAAAGTGAAGTGGTACCTCCTGCGCCATAAGTTATACAATGTAGCACACCACAAATTTACAGGAAAAAGGCTCTAAATATAGCGTCAGACAATCATAGAATAGGAATGTTTCCTTAACAAACAGAAGAAAACTGTACGGTTTAAGTTCTCTTCTAAACTTGCAAACTAACTAGGAACTAACATATTGACAAATTAGTAAAAAACGCAGTGTGGTGGTATTCGCTAGGGTATCCGACCCTGGTGGAGTGGGTTAAGACGTTGTACATGAACACCACTGCGAAACAGTGAATACCATGATTCGTGCAAAAACCCCTTGATAACCAAATGACACTTTCTAATTTACAAAAACTGTTTCCCTTGCCCGATTAAACTTTTAAATTCCCTTCTCCTATTATTTATTTTCTTCTTTCCCCTACTTCTCCATCCATTTTACTCCTTCCCCTTCCTCCCTTAATCTCTTTTTCCGACTTCCTCCTTTTTCCCTTAACTCCTCACATTCTCTCAGCATGTCTTCCATGTTCTTCCAGTCCTTGCCACATTTCCTCCTCTCGTCCTCCCACCAGTCTTTGTTTTCATTTTCTTTATTTCCGCATCTATAGCTTGCCACCATTTTTCCCCCTTACACTAAATCGCCCTTTTAATTAACCTGGTCATTATTTCCCTGTACTATATCCATTATATATCCCCTTCCTAATCTTCGTCCTTCTTTCTTGCATCTGTGTGCCTTTGTCTCATCTTATAATCTCTCCTCTTACGTTTTCACCCCATCCTCTTTCGCTTCTCTTTTGTATCTCCCCTTTGCATATGCTCCTGTTTCATAATCTGCCAATGTATAGGACCTCCTCATTTCGGAAAATTTTTTGTTAAGAAATGTTATAGTGTTCCATCTTGTCGAAACCAGATATTTCGTCGAGCTTCCATATAATCCGGTAATAATTGTAACAAAAAATAAAGAAAAAAAAAAATAAAAAAAAAAAATAAAAAAAAAAAATTTAATTAGCTTAAAAAATATACGTTTACTAACGTTGCCTTACATAATCAACAGCTAATTCATGGAGACATTTATACATTTAAGAATTAGGTACTCTATGTATTTTTGTTATGAAACAAGGGTATAAACTATTAAACGATTCGTAAGGGCGACTCACTGAAAATTGTTTACCTTTTTAACAATTCTCTCCGTTATCTCAGAAACGAAAAGGAATTGACTAATAGTTTACATGAAGTTTTTTGGTCAGAATGTCCTCTTGAATACATGGAATATTGGAATTTGTCGCCCGAGTTCTTGGACACCCGTACAGTAGAATTTAAACGTTGGGAATTTTAATTTAATTGATGACGATTTAACTCATGTATCAAAAATTGCATTAATCGCAGTGCAATTGTCACTTTGAGGCGGTAAAAGTTAGCTACAACGTTTATAGTGACAAATGCATTAATGGTTTTTTCACTTGCATTTTCGCATCAATTATTGCAGTATCCGTGTCCGTTAATAGTTTG
The DNA here is from genome assembly GCA_036250285.1 of Pyrocoelia pectoralis. NCBI lineage: Eukaryota > Metazoa > Arthropoda > Insecta > Coleoptera > Lampyridae > Pyrocoelia > Pyrocoelia pectoralis. Next base: position 18,930,001 of record CM070076.1, on the reverse strand, counting down.
ACATCTTATCATATATGTATAATAATTGCGAATAAACGGGTGTCCTGCCCGTCCGTAACAAATTCGCATTAAAGTAGATATACTTTAATCTCGTGCATTAAAGTAGACACAAGATTAATGTAGATAAACATGTACTGCATGTATATCTACTTCTAAATTGTGTACGGCAAGGGCAGCTACAGTAGCAGATGTTTACTGATACCAAGGCGCGAAACGCCGAATAGCCGCCGCGAAGCATTCTGGTTTATCAATAATTGACTATATTATTATTTTAAAAATGAGTAGATTTGGTGAATTTACTGGCCATATTTTGAACTACATTGATGTTGCTAAATTTCCTGTAAATTGTCCTGCCGAATTACACTCGAGGTTTGTATTTATACCGAGTTTCTTTAAATTATGTTTCTTTTAGCAGTTTGACTCGGAAAACTGTCAACCTAAAAATGCTCCACCTTCGGTGTCGCATTTTTATTAGTTGACACTGTTGACAGTTTTTCTCGTCTAATTACTAGGCAACAGATTCTTATTAAATAAACCAAATTTACTCCGTAAAATACAAACCTCTTATGCAATTTATTATAAGTGAGAATTTATTGGTGTATAAATGATACAAATCGTAAACATCAACACTCTCCAACGAATAAATGTAGACAGGAGGGATCGTAAATGTTTTATACTGGTTTTGTGTTTGTTATAAAACTTCGTCAAATGTCACTGTGTTACTGGTACACGATTGCACGTTAGGCAAAGATTTATAAAAAAAAAACTACGTAAACGAATTAACAACTCTGAAGGACGTTCTATTCTGAAGGATAGAGCGCCCCTTAGTTTAATTAGTTTGCTTACTCCATATTTTGCTGTACTCACATGCAAATTACACCACCATTAGTTACTGTAGATTGCTATGATGAATAATCAAATAAGTTAAGGTCTAAGAATCTAGAAACTCTTGCAGAGAAATACAGAACATGGTTTTTTTAACAAAATTAGTACTTCACGAATATATAATAATTATTTAAATAACACATTAACTACATCCGTTACAAATTTCACTATTGCAATAAACAATGTTATTAAATCTTCTGCGTGTTTCTGCATTATGTTTTTTTTATCTTCAACCATATATCTCAAGTATATTTAGAGAAAGTGAACCAAAGGATTTATTTTTACCTCATTTGTGATACAAACGTGTAATGGTTAGCATCAAGGAATACATTACCTTCTCCTATTTCATTAATCTTATTTGTGCCTTAAATTGCGTGGATTTCATTTAAAAACCTATAATTATGTATCTTGCGTTCTTTGTGATTTTCGGCATCTGTTTAAGTTTTCATACTGGAACCGCTATCGACACAAGTATAATACGTAAGTAGAAAAAAAACTGTTTCCAGTCAAATTTGTATCATTTTATGAATATTTTTAAGACCTAACTTTCACTTATTTCGGTTGATCATTGCATTTTGCAAAATGCATTTGAGTGTTTAGCACGTTAGAAAGTATTTTAGGGGCATTGACTTCGTATAATTGGGGGTTAATGTCAATGGTCCAAAATGTTCAACTACATATTTAGTATATGGACTACTCTGTAAAACATAAATTGCGTAATGCCACCGTTGCAAATAAATATTTATAGTTACACAATTAAATTGTATGAATTATGTAAAAATGTTTCTGTTCTATAAGTGAAAAGCAAACGTTTCATAAACTGTTAGAATTACGAATTTTCCTACTATATTACGTTATCATTTGCAAATTAATTATGCAAATTGTGTGTAGTTAAGAGTATAAGAGGCTATAAATGATGATGAACTATGTTAGTTATTTGAAGGTAAATTTGTAATCTTTATTTATATTTGGTAGGTACATATGTTTTATTGAGTGTGGAGGCATGTTTGATTCTCAATCTCACTCGCCCAGGACCTATTCTTTTCGTGTTGTAAAAACAAAATGACGTACTTTATTAGGCTAGATGAATTTGAATGTAAATGCAATGCGATAAATGGTACCTACTGAAAGCACATGTCTGTCTGTCTGTATGTCTACCTGTCTGTCAATCTGCCTGCAGATGGATATGCCTGAAAAACTGTAAGAGCTAGAAGTCTAATATTTTCCAGGAAGATATGTTAGGTACATGGGATGGTTTATGACCAATGACCAGATCCAGATCACATCCGATGTTCCCCAGGTCAATGGTCGCCATGTCAGGTCACCAGCTCTTATCGCGAGGGGGGGAGGGGTCGTGCTAAAGTAGCTGATTTACGCGCAAGTTACAGAGGCAGTACAACATAGGTAAGTCGCGATTCGATAGTGGCTATAAAGACGATTTACTCAAAGACCACCATATGTATACTGTAGTTTTATTTAATACAGGGTGTCTCACGGTGACCGTCGGTTAGAAGTATATCAAGAACGGTAAAAGCTAGAAATTTGAAAATTTGCACATGCGACATGTAGTGTTTAATCTATTAAATAAAAATATTTTCCAAATGGCAGCACTTCCGGAAATACCGGAAGTGAGCATCAACTTCTTTATTTTAAATACAAACCAGGCAATTTTTTTTCACATTCTGATGTGTCATAAAATGTTCAGTAAGTATGCTTAAAATAATCGGCGTATCAATTTTGATTGTTGAGAAAAAAAAATTTTTTCACTGAAAAATGTCAAAATCTTGTTTAAGAAATAAAATTGAAAGTCGAACGTGGTAAAAGTTATGGAAGTGGGATTTTAAGTTCTCAATGTCAAATGATTGAGACACAATTGTCTGTAATGGATAATAAAAAATTGGCCACGGTTACGTATCTATTTGACGTTATTTCCAGACTTTAGAAAAACTTTAAAAAGTCTCTTTTTTTAAATGGAATGCCTATTTAATTATCAGCCCATTCGATGCAGAAATAAATTTCCTTTAAATTGATATACCATGTTCCTATACCTAAAATCAATGGTTACAGAGTTATTTACATTTTTCTAAAAATCTGAATTTCTTTTAAAATGGTGTCCCTTTTTTATTAACATTTTTGAGTCAAAACAGCTTATGTATGCTAATGATCCAAAACTGTATGTATAGAATTAGTAAAAGTATAATTGAATCTTAATTTTATAAAAGGATGTCCATTGACTAATAGCAAAAAAAAATGCAATTTAATGTCAACCTCACGTCAAAGAATTCTCCATGAACCTTATTACTTTTTGAATAATGTGTGCTTTCCATTGCCAGTTGTGTTAAAGATATTGGTGCCTCTTTTAATAATAAATATTTAAAGATATGTTAGTGAACTGGTCCTACAAAATTAATGGCTTTGTCAAATATGCTCCACCAGAGATTTTACTGATGTTAATAATATGAATCATTGATCAGGAGCAGGTTAGAATGTATTAGATTTTCCATCTCTCGGTTCAGAGAAATCGTGTAATTCGTTTCTTCATTCTCTTCTCATTCATGTACTTGCTTCCTATATTATACTAATGAAACATTACCTACAAGAAACTTAAAAGTAATAATGACGGTAATGATAATATTAATCAGAAGTATTAAAAATGGAAATATTCATTCGGTAATTTTCATTTGAAGATAATGTGTTGCGATAAAGTGAACATTGTTTTCAAATATCTGAAAATTCTCCCAGTACCTTGGAAAAAACATCTGCTTTAAAGGCTTTTCACTCTTCGCATAAAGGAGAAAATATGCAAAATATGAGATTCATTCCAAAATCTGATTCTAAACTTAATCCTACACATTAGTTTTTTTATTCGTAATAAGTAGAAAAAATCCATTTCAGTGTTGTATTATAATGAAGTGGGAAGCAATTAAGTAAGTTTCCTGATCAAAATGATTTAGTACCTAGACGATATATGACCACAAAAAATGATAAAAAATTGCCATTCTCAGGCATAATTTAACATTATGTTAAATGTGTAACTGCCTTACATTGTAGAAATTCTCAAAATTGTACATTTCAGGATGTAAAAATAATTTTAATTGTTTTATGATTTTTAAAAGAGATCTCTGAGAATTATGTGAAATTAGCAATTGTGTTAAATAATGTGCAAAACATATTTTTTTTTAAATTTAATTTGAGATGAGTATACAATGTGTCAATGTCATAAACTCCCATGCTCTTGTCCTTTTTGATCTCAGATTGTTTCCACGACTACTGCGTTTTCAAAGGTGGAGGTTACCTTATTTCGATCCTAATCGCGGCGAAGGTTGAACTATGCAAGGATGTTTAATTTTGATTCACTATTTAGAACAGTTGAATTAATCATGGCAACAGTATCACCTCATACTGTTGTGTGCAACACCTTCGGAGTGGATGGTAATGCAAGTGGTGCGGCGAAACCACCGAAGGAATCTGCCTCGCAGCTTCCTCAAGAGGCCAATGCACACATCAGCTCTCAAGTTTATCAGAACCAGTCATTCTTCAAATAACAGCTACTTTTGCTTAATTTAGGAAGACTAATTAATAGTAGACTTTGACTTCGAAGAATTGGGCACAATTATGTTGAAGTAATATACCGTTCATATAAGAAATTAGGCGGTAATCACGCCTTTACTAATCTCCAAACACATACATATTTTAGCTAAACTTATATTGGAAATGAAATGGGCAGATGATGATGTGGTACTTATGAACATCACTCAATCGTTTGATGAAAGATGCTTTCATGTGTTTTTCAGCAAATGATTCAATTGCAAAGATTTTGGAAAATGCTTATTAAACAATAATGAACTTGTTGGAAATGGGATTGAAATTATTTCAAAGAAAAATCATAAGCATGAAATTTATTGACAGATGCTATTTATAACTACAGGATATTCCTAAATGTCATGTACATACGGAAGGGGGTGATTCTTTGGCTTATTTCATAACTAAAAGTTCATATAAACATAGGACCGCAAACGCTCCACAGTGTCTTGAAATTTGAAGATTTTCTTGGTTTTTTCTTTATAGCTCCTACAGTTTTTGATATATTTCACTCAAATTTGGAATACAGGTTACTCTTTAAGGCTAATATTATTGGGCGTCCTAAATGGTTGCATTGCAAAAATCTACAGGCAGATATTCTTGCAGGGGTCATGTCCTATTTTCTCCCCCAGAACTGTTTTGCGGTACGCCGCTGGTGGATTCCATAATAAAAATAAATTGTCTGTTTTGTTTACAAACTTTTTTGTCTCTTATCATTCTATCGTATCTGCGACCGTTATTGAAGAAATAATTTAAGAGCGATTTTCTGTAATTGGCGAGATGAAATTAGTATTTTTAAAATGATCTACTATCGGACTAAAAATCCAAGGCCGCTAACTTTAGAAGCTTGTATCTCAGTAATTAGCAATCATAATTTAATGAAATAAAGTGCATTTAAAAGATCATTTACTCCTATAAAAAGGTGAACAGTTTTAGATTTTTGCAACCCATTGTTAATTTTCTGTATCACTGTATGTACAAAAAAGTGCTAATTATGAGTCAATTAATAATATTGACAGTAACATAAAAAGTTAAACAAATTATGTTGTGGTCTAAGGCGATTCAAAAAAAAATGTCATTAGTCATTATACATCGTGTTTTTAAAAAATAAATTTGGAAAAAAGGTGGATGCTTCGATTAGCGCGGTAAAGTGCAGTGCGCGGAGAAGCTGTTGTCGTACTATGAAGCGCATGGTTTTGTACAATGCAAAAGAATAATCACATTGTTCTGGTTTGCCGTTCGCTGTTTACGATGTGGTAGATTACCTCTCGCGGGAATATGTGCGTCTTTCTTTCGCGATAATCATAACATTTACTTCGAATTACAAGAAAACAAATTTTGTTTTCAATAAAGCAATAATGTAACTTAATTTCAGTAATACAAATTTAGCATTTAAAACAAGAATTTTTTCTTTAGTTTCCATAATTGGAAAATAGTAAATTGTTTTTATTGCTGTTAATTAAAATAATAGTTAAACAATTGATTCTACCATTTTGATTTTTAAACACGTTAAACATATATAAATGGCTAATATACTGTTCAAAAATGAAAAAAATTACCCCCCCCCCCCCCGTCGTTTTATTATGATGACCACCCACGGCCGGGGGCCGTGAATTTTTACTCCGGTAGTAGTAATTTATTACAATACAAAAAAACTAAATAATAACCATAACAAAGAAACTACGTTACAACAATAAAATTGTTGAAAATGACCTCCACAAACAGTTATAAGAAACAACGAGGAAATCCTGTAGATTTGTAAGGAAGCGTGTTTATATGAACTTTTAGTTATGAAATAACCCCAAAGAATCACCCCCTTCCGTATGTACATGACATTTAGGAACACCCTATATATGTAGATGTAATTAATGAGAGAGTTTTACTAACTAACTAATAACTAAAAAGATGCAGGTAACCTTCAAAGAAAATTACAAAAGGATGACAATTTGAAAACACAATTTACCAAATTTTCTGGATAAGTATCGCAAATTAAATTACATTACAATGCCATTTTGTTTTGAAATAGTTTACTGAGACAACTAAATTGCTGCTGATACTGATGACGGTAGTGAATATTTTTTGTAAGTATTAAAATTTCTCAAAAATTTTCATTTAGTTGAATACGCTGTTGTTGTTCGTTATTTACGTATTACCTTCCCAAATATTTTCCTGTTTTTCATTTTTATTGCAATTGTGTGAATTGTGTTATTGCGAATTGTGAATTGTTTCGCGGACAAAGTTACATCGAATTACCATGTAATGTGCTTTAAATGACATATAATTATAATGTTGGGAAACCCTTAGGTTATATTAAATTGAATTAATAATAAAGATATACTCATACGCTTTATTTAATGTTAAATTTTCTGTTCCTATTTTATAAAAATCAAAATGGCTGTGTAGCTCGCGACCTTGTCAGTTAAAAAAATAACAAAATTATGGAAATAATAGAAGGATTTGTAAACAGCACGCATATTAAATTTTATCCATTTAGCTTGAATAGTTTTGAAATAGCAAGGCCGGTTCCATACATTTGGTACGCACTGTATAATAAATTATTATTTTGGTTTTTGGTGTTTGGTTTTTGGAATATTGTGTTCAATAGACACAAGGTTTTTAATTCTTCTACATAGTACATATGTATAGGTTTTTAAAAGGAATTTCATTGACTGGGTCATAAAATTTGTTTGATGCACATGAACATAAAGTTGTCAAGAAGGTTCAATTGTGTTGCACCGATCAATACCACCATTTACATCATTCCTGTATTGCTGCTTGCCAGTGTGTAGATGAAATATACCATGGCATAGGGGAAAGCCGGGTAAAGCGAATACTCTCCCACGGACCTCGATCAATCACCCGCCTGACACTACTGGCCCTCGCCGACGTTCGAGCAACGTCCCTCAATGATCGGCAGAGGTTTCAGAAAGCGACCACTTCGCGCGTCGTCCATGAAATAAAGAATTGTGTTTTTTGCAAAAAAAATTGATTTTGAGAGGTAAGTGTTTTGTTTATTATCATCACGTTGGAGTTATCAGAACTTCCGCTTTACAACTTTTATAATGCATGATCAATATCTACGCTTTCTGTTAATGTACATTTGTAAGATAACGAATCAACAGTTTTTTGTTTGAAATAGGTTAATCATGTAAAAGGTCATAGCGGGCAAAGCCCGGCCTAGGTTTACTTTGCCCGTTACTGGAAATTTATTAGATTTAATGGTGATTTTATTTGCATTTTATTGCAGATGGTACCTATATAAATATAAAAGAAAATCCAACCAAGGTTCCTGGTCGAAAAGCGTTATGGAAATTGCCATCAGAATATATAGAATCTATGAAAGGAACGGCCGAAAAAATATGGTATACCGTACGCTACTCTATATCGACATGTCAAAAGCGATAACGCAATTCCAACTCCGGCAAAACCAATAACAACACGAAAACGAAAATTGCAGAAATCTGAAGTGCTGAACATTCTACGCCAATAAAGACGGAACAAAAAGAAAAATGTGAGAAAAATAAAGTGAAAAGCGTTACTAAGAAACTTGATGGTGGATCAAAAAATAAGAGTTCTAAATCAAAAAAGGCGACCAAAAAAACGAAAAAGACTAATAAGAAGGGAGATAATCTAAAGAAATTTAACAATACCATATGTCTATTTTGTGAAGAAATTTATATAGAAGAAGACGGACAACCAACTGAAAATTGGATTTGCTGTGGTGAATGTGTTCGATGGTACCATGAAGATTGTACGGCCTATGAAGGTACTGAAGAATTTATCTGTGACAACTGTGTTCTGATTAGATATGATACTACAATACTATCTTCATTTAAGTTTCATAGATTATTTTTAGAATAAGTTATGTTCTTTGTTATTTTATCATGGTTATTCGCTTTGCCCTATGGGCATATCCACTTTACCCAAAGGCCCAGACAAAGCGAATACTTTTTGATTCTATGCTTCTTGTTTTTTTCAAACCAAATGGCTTAAGATTAAGGGCTAATATTTAATATTGATTCATTTTCGAAATTTAATAAATGAAAACTGATTAAGGATATGCATTTCATTTCTAGGTGATATAAGTTCACTTCTTTATCAAAATGTAATAAATAAGGTGTCCACTTTGCCCGGCCTTCCCCTTCCCCTAAGTACTTTTAAACATGATTGTGTGATAGATTTTATCAGTGGCGGTGTCGGGGGGTGGGGGGGGGGGGGTAATTGGGTAATTACCTTCTCTAAGAATTTATCCTTCGCTTATTTATTTTCTACGTTGGTGTACTCCTCGAAATGGCACTATATTGATTTCTCCGAGTTGGGAGACCTTCTTCGAGAGATTGTTAAGTGGGATGGTTAATGAGATCTCATGTACTTCATTAGGCTAACCGACGTTTCGACTGCTAAAGGTCCAGTCTTCCTCAAGGTTCTGATTAACCATCTTACTTAACAATCTCCCGAAGAAGGTCTCCCAACTCGGAGAAATCAATATAGTGTTATTTAATTTCATTCTTAAAAAATTACCAACATTTCAAACAAACAAGTTAAGTTATGGTAAATCTAGTCGATGATCTATGACGGTGAATTTTTCCAAAACTGCTAGAGAGTCATAGAAGGAACCGATACCCGATACTTTTTTAAAATTACCCCCCTAAGGCAGTTGGCTGGAAACGCCATTGAGATTTTTTTGCAGCAATTTGCTAAAGAGACTACAGATAGCGGTACTTCGTAGTTCGCAATTGAAAATGGTATCAAAGATGTAGTCTGCTTAAATTATATTAATTAAATTATACCCGCTGTTGTACAAATTCTAAACGTATAATCAACTTGTGGAAGCATTTCATAATGGTATTAGTTTCCTATGCTTCTACATAATTCCTTTAATTCGTTGGACGCTAATTGTGGTGTGGTGTTGTACAAGTAGGTAGACTACTTTACCTTGAATTGAAAATTGGTAATTCATGTACTTTTTATAATTATTGGTTGTACATGCATGTATTTGAATTTTATATTGATATGGTTGATTGGTTAATTGGAGCAAATTTTATGATCTTTTTCAGCTAAATTGCAACTGCGGGTGTTATTATTTTATAACTGAAAAGCTTTAAGTTATGGCCCAGTTTCAGAACGCTTCTTAATCTGTTAATCAATTCAGTAACTTACTCATGTATACCTACTTAGCAAAACTTTTTCAAACTAGACGTGTCTCTGAGTGTAATTTTAGTTATAATTACCTTTTATTTTTACTTCGAATTTTTTACATCGTGAACTGTTCTTTTGTTTATAAAACTAAGAAAAATGTAATTTGTAAACCAACATCTCTATTAAGTTTTATAAATATGTCACGGTGATATACGCATTGCATATATCACGCAATTTAGTAAAACCTTGTACAAACACTAATAATAGTAATATTTTTTTAGCTCCATATGTGAAGCAATGCAAAGAAGGCGATCCACATCTACTAAATTGTTTAATGGATGCGTTACATCATCTAAGGCCATATTTAAAAAGAGGTATAGAAGAAATACAATTACCATCAGTAGAACCATTTCAAATGGATGAGCTTACCTTGTCACTCACAACAGGGCCAAATGGGTATAAAGTTTCACTTAAAAACATGGACATTTATGGGGCCAGTAATTACAGCGTTAAAAATATTAAGTAAGTATTATACATAAACCTCATAATCTGCTTACGTTTGTTTTGGTGCAGGTTAAGTGAAAATGGAAAACCCTTTGAAGCAGTTATAAAGATTCCAGAATTACGGATCGGTGCAAGGTATACCAGTAGCGGTGTATTAATTATACTACCTGCAAGTGGAAACGGAACCTTTCACGCTACCTTCGGTATTCTTCATTTGACGTTGCCTGTTTCTAATTTCTTCATTTTTAGATGATATCACTGCAAAAGTTGAAGGAACAGTTAGTGTTAACAACAGGGACGATTTAGAGTATTTGCACGTCGACACGTTAAATTTGGATCTCGATGTGGCAGATGTGCGGATGGGAGTCAAAAATATCTTCAGAAATAATCCCATTTTAAGTAAGTGAGGAGTTTGATTTATTTACAGTCGAATGAATTTATTTATTTTACAGCCGAGGCCATAAACTTATTCTTACGTGAAAATGGACAAGAAGTTCTAAAAGCGATGACTCCACAGTTGAAAAAAAAGTTATCGACACTCTTTCAAAATATTGCCAATCAACTGCTCACTCATATACCGATTAAAACATTCTTAGTTCCTGGTTCGTCTTCTTAATTAATTAAATTAAATAAACTTCGCTCATAAGCCAAATTTGCACAAATGTAAGTTTAGAACTAGACCGATTAGGTATATTTATGAAAATGCAGCGTTTTAGAATGTGAATTTATGTAAATAAATACGAGATTCTTCTATATTAATTAGAATACAATGTTATTGTTTAAATTAACATTATCTGCACAGCTTATAATTGATACTTAAATATGTAAGCGATAGTAGTATTACAAGGAAATATTACAATGAAATCGTCTTAAGCGTGAAAAATTTCAGGAACTTAAGGAAACACAAAAATTACTAGTTGTTAAGGAAATACCGTAGAACAATACCGTTCTTATACCCAAAAACAAGTGAATATACTACAAACCTTAGAAAAATCGATAACGAATCAGTTGATTTTCCCAGAACACTTAATGGAAAGTCATTTCCTAAGCTGATTAAGGAAGCGAAGATTCTTCAAACATAAATAACTAACAAGGAGTTTAATTCAAACAAAGACAAATGAAAAATTAATAATCTCGTGAAAAGTGTAGAGTCCTTCAAATTAAAGTAAGTAAGGTATTACCTCGCAACCTCCCTTTTTTTTTTAAGGGAAGGTTGCGAGTTTGTAGTATTATTCACTACGACCCTCTTTATGTGATACGAACTAGGTACCAATGTGTTATTCGTTTCTGGTGATGTAGTGATTTCTAATAGTTTCTTGTAGTAATGGGACGGGGACGGGGCTTAATTGTAAACGGAAAGAACAAAATACAATCAGATAAAGAAACGATACAGATTACAATTGTTCCACAGCAAAAAATTCAACCGTTTTACCAATAACGAACTGGAAGGTAATAATGCGGTGGACCGTCGTCTTGCTGAAAATAAAAATGATCTTTATTGTACTCTAGTGGCTATATTACTGTTACTTTCGATTTTAAGTTGTCGCCTGAAGATGGTATTATCTATTGTACCGAAACATGTCGCATCAAATTTTATATAATAAACAACCCTTTAATTTGTGGGGAAGGTTTTAAGTACGGCTTGGATCCTTATCCGTTCACTAGAATATTGGTCACCCCACTTTGTGAATAAAGCTAGAACTCGCACTAGCGATGGACCTTACATATCTATCTTTATTGTAAAATATTGTTGCTTATTGCTGCATCAACTTGATTTTATAAAATAATGATCTGTTATTAAAGGATTGACAACAGAACTGATCCAGTTAAATTCTCGTTAATAAATAATCCGAGTAGCAAATATGTTATGGTAATAATTCATTACTATTAGGTAATTAAATCGGCCGTAACTCCACGATACTATATACCTAATATATTCCTGTATTAGTTGTTGTCGTGCGACTCTTGCAAAATATGCGACGTTATGTAGCTTTAATGCTTCTCTCGCCATCTCATGGAAGCTTTTGGTTTCACAGAAACTTCTAACTGATCAGCTTCATTCAAAACTCACTGATGACTTCAGTTTTTGATGGTAACTGTACCAGTTTCAGAAAATTATGCAACCAATCTAAAGTGTACCTGTGATTGGCATTATGTGTAGGATAAGCAGTTTCTTCCCACGATAATAACAATACGGAACTATTACTACTGATCGTAGTTGATGCTGGCGAACCTTTCTGATTTGATTATACAGCTTCAGTGAGTAAAAATTATTATCACGCTAAATAAATTGAGATGCGGTAGGTTACATTTGCGTTTGTACCAAAGGCCAACGAGACTACAGACCTTACTAATCGAAAAAAGTGACTTGCATTGAAGGATTCCAAAGCACTGGGAATAATGTAAATAAAACCAAGGATGGTTTATGTCAGTTACGGAACTGATACCATCAACGACGCCCCCTTCACCTCAATTGCAGCTAATTTTTTGCAAATGTAAGAAAATCTGCCATGGTAAAGGTGGGTATATAAGGGGGTGAGTGTGCACGTAGACGCTGTGGGCAAGCTTATCAAGGAAGATCGACATGTGACATATCGCGAGATTATTGGGGGTTTCAAAGAGTTCAATTCAAAAAATTTTGCATGAAGAAAAGGCGAAACAAATTAGTCCCCCGTTGGATACCGCATCTGTTGGCCGAAGAACAGAAACAAGTTATGGTGAATTGATGTCAAAAAACTCTAGCCCCCTCAACGCAGGAAACCCTAAAAACGTGTACAGCATCGCCAGTGGTGATAAATCGTGCATTTACTCATAGGAACCCGAAAATAAACGCCAGTCGTCTGTTTGGGTGTTCCAAAGTGAAGAAAAACCAACAAAAGTAATCCGTTCTCGAAACGTATCCAAAAAGATGGTCGCGACATCAAAAGCAGCTCATTGGCAGTAATTCCTGATATTGATACTGCCGATTGGTATACAACCATTTGTTTGTCGGAAGTCATCGTTATGCTTCGAAAAACCAACCCGGAACGACGAATCATCTTCCATCAAGACAATGCAAGTTTGCACACAGCTCGCAAGATAATGGTAGATATTTTTAACGCAACAAAACGTCGAATTGTTAGATCATCCTCCGTACAGTTCCCACCTAATTCCCAACGATTTCTTTACCTTTCCGAAAATGAAAAACGGACTGCGTGATCACAGGTTTCAGTCGCCAGAAGAAGCAGTCGACGTCATTTTCACTGTACCAACAAACAAGTGGAATAACCGATTCCAGAATTGGTTCGAGCGCATGCATAAGTGCATTGATCATCATATTAGAACACTTCGAAAAACAATAAAGTCTTTAAAAGCTATCTACTGTTTTCTTCCAGTTCTATATGCAACACTTAAAAAACAACCCTTGAATTCACTTAACTTTTATATAATTTTACTTGATAATGAACGAAAATCTGAATTTTATTCTTCACTTACAAAGATTGAGGTAAACTAGGTACTTATGTACAATATCGTGCAGGCTTTATACGAAATAGTACGTAAAAGTGGTATTGTTGTGCCTTTCTTTTACAAGAACCACACTGATTATTATTATCTACACATTTCTCCGTTGTCCGCACATCTCCTACATTCGAAGACTTCGGTAAATTAGAAGCTTGGATACGTTCCTAATTTTTATGTTGTAAACCTAAATTCACGAATTAGACTCCGTATAGGAAATATTTCTTTTTACGTCCCGAGTACGAAGTAAAAGGGAAGTATTGTACTAATGTTCCAAACAAAAATTGACCTATGCAAATTTTTACATATCTTTGCGTTTCTGTACCTATACGTAGATTTAAAAAATGAAAGAAAAAAAATTTCCGTCTGTCGTCTGTATGTAGTCTGTCCGTAGTGCTCCGTACACATTTTCTTGCAATACTCAGAAACTATTAAAGTTATCGAAATGCGGTTTTCGCCAATCGATTGCATTCGGGACGAAAATGCTGATATTACCTTTGATGACGTCACTTCCGGTATAAGCTAAAATGGCGGCACTCATTTTTTTATAAGATAAAATTGCAATTTTTTTATGTAGTTTAAGAGTATTTTTTCTAAATTCAGCATTGCGTTAACTTATTTTTTGAAGAAGGTGTTAATACGGGGGAAGTCTCGTGACAATACTTGCCAGAATTTTTTTTTTAATGTTATAATATCGATAAAGGTAAGTAGGAAATGTTTATTCCTTTTGCTTGAATTCATTGAGTTTCTATTCTGGTTAATTCTTTAACTATACAGGGTATACCACGGAACCCGTTCATTAGAAGTTTCTGGGGTCCCTTATTAGTTATGAATTTGAAACTTTCTGGTTAAGGATAACCCATAGCATTCTTTTGTTCTAAAATATTGTCGATGTTGTACAACTTCCGGAAGGACCGGAAGTCGCCATTCATCTTCTTATTTTAAATGGAACCCCCTGTATATTATTGCATTTTTGGATTGTACAATCGATTCTGCGTAACATTGTATTAGATTATCCTATACCTATCTTCAACTGTTTTTGAGATATTATGATTTTTTTGAAAAATTTGCGCTTTGCGGAGGGATGTTTAATAGCCCACCTTTTGCTCTTCTTTGAACGGAAAACATTCATACTTTACAAACACGAAGTAAAACCATAAGGGTTCACAAAATGTATTTGCAAACCTATCACAGATTATACAGGCCGTTCAAAATTAGTGGCAAAGTTAAAAAACTTCAAACACCAAAAAGTAATTTTTTTCAAATCGAACACCCCGTATATTTTTACATATTTGGAAGGCGATTTAATTTACGCATCGATAAACTATAGGTATCCCTATACCTATCTTTAGCGGTTTTGTAGTTATTAACACTTTTTATCTAATATTGATTAAAACTGCACTCAAAACCTATGCACATTTGAAAGCAGGCTGTGAGTATGACAACAGGAAAAACAATTACTTTTGCAAAACGAATTTAATGATCTTATTTATACAACAAACAAATAAAAATGACTTTAATGGGTATAAAATAAATTCAAAATATCAGTATTGGAATATGCGTTAACTGCTTCCATTTTATAAAATTATTTACTGTTTACCACCTGTTTGCTTTAATGAGCATGACATCCAGATAAACATTCGTTTGTCTAATCATACTAATAATGATAATAATAATAATAATAATAATAATAATAATAATAATAATAATAATAATAATAATAATAATAATAATTTCATTCATAGTCATAAATACTTATTAGATAATACAATTTTGTTTTAATTTTAAGATTCCTAAAGAATAAATTTATGGTTGGATGTTATCCCCCATAAATTTAATTATTGTACCACTATGTAAGTGTGAATCAATAAATAATAATAATAATAATAATACTTACTTGATTTCGATCCGTGCGGTTAGTTAACCAGACTTGGCCTAAGTATCGATAAAAACCGAAGTATAATAATAATAATACCTTTTATTGAGAGCAAACTATTAAATTACATAAGATTGTTCAAAATACGTTAAAACTGCACACTTGTTCTCAAAAGAAGGGAGTTCAGGTATCTACAAAAAAAGTAGAGACCTGTTCTTGCACTCAACCCTGTTAGACGTTCGTTACCGTATTTTATTTTCGCATACTCACAGCCTACTTTCAAATGTGCATAGGTTTTGAGTGCAGTTTTAATCAATATTACATAAAAAGTGTTAATAACTACAAAACCGCTAAAGATAGGTATAGGAATACCTATAGTTTATCGATGCGTAAATTAAATCGCTTTCCAAATATGTAAAAATATACGGGGTGTTCCATTTGAAAAAAATGACTTTTTGGTGTTTGAAGTTTTTTAACTTTGCCACTAATTTTGAACGCCCTGTATAATCTGTGATAGGTTTGCAAATGCATTTTGTGAACCCTTATGGTTTTACTTCGTGTTTGTAAAGTATGAATGTTTTGCGTTCAAAGAAGAGCAAAAGGTGGGCTATTAAACATCCCTCCGCAAAGCGCAAATTTTTCAAAAAAATCATAATATCTCAAAAACAGTTGAAGATAGGTATAGGATAATCTAATACAATGTTACGTAGAATCGATTGTACAATCCAAAAATGCAATAATATACAGGGGGTTCCATTTAAAATAAGAAGATGAATGGCGACTTCCGGTCCTTCCGGAAGTTGTACAACATCGACAATATTTTAGAACAAAAGAAGGCTATGGGTTATCCTTAACCTGAAAGTTTCAAATTCATAACTAATAAGGGACCCCAGAAACTTCTAATGAACGGGTTCCGTGGTATACCCTGTATAATTGGTTGAATGGCGACTTCTGGATTTATCACAAATAATTTTGATAGTACTTACTTAATGTTTTACGCATCTTTCTTATTAGAAACACGATGACCGTTAATAAATTTTATGTCATACTTCATTATTATTTCACCATAACAACCCTGAAACAAGACAGATTAATTTCTAAATAACACCCTTTCACATGATAACCGCATTTTAGATAGCAACGGGCGTTATTTTTTATATCGTCCGCTTCTCAGGTGAAACATAACATTGGCTAAAAGTTGATGCAATAATGGACAAATATTGATACATAGAACATCGATTTCTGATGTACCTATAACCAATATTCGCCTAATATGGATTATCAGATTTAATGCAATGTTGTTACTCCAATGTTTACCCAACATAGCGCCTATTTTAGATTTACGACATTGTAGTAAATGACATCGGTTAAACATAAACTCGTAGAACTATTTACATTATTGGCAGCACTATATGCCACCCGTATAACGGCAATAAAGGAAAAAATATATTCGGATATATTAACATTGGGATAATCACGTTTTCACATTTAACCCATTATTATGACTACAATGTATCTTCAACGTAACACCAATATTGTATGTTAAACGTTTTATTTAAAAACATTGGTAAAATATAGATTTCTCAAAGTATTTACAATATTAGTTTCACTCTATGTCACCAACATAAATCCAATGAAGGTAAAATTTACAAAGATAATTCGACATTGAGAGGATATAATGATTTAACATTTAATCCAATATTGGTTTCACTCTATTTTGCCAATATAAATACAATAAACAAAAAAATTATATAGATAAATCAACATTGGGGCGATATAAAGGCGGATCCACATCAATAAATATTTACGTTGTGCGTTGAATTTGACACAAATTTGCTCGTGTGCGCAGAAATTTTTATCGATGTGGACTATGCGGCGCACGGAAACGTACACAAATAATTTCGTGACGAACAACGCACGCTATCCGCTATGTTGTCGGTTTTCCAGTCAACTTCAAAGAGATTTGCGCCGCAAAGTAGTGTTAATGTGGACTACTTATTTAAGTCGCATACAAGTGGATTCAGCAAATGCAACACACAAGATAAATATTTACGTGGTAAAATGCATGACCATATTCAAATTTGCGCCGCAAATATTTTTGCTGAAATTCAAAATATTTATTGATGTGGATCCGCCTTAATGTTTTAACATTTAACCCAATATTGGTTTCACTCTGTCACCAATACAAATCCAATAAAGGAAAAATTTATATACAGGGTGAATGAGACCACCCGTATCAGCCTTTTATTTAAAGAACGGTGAGTCGTAGAGAGGTGGGGTAAAAAAAGTGATTATAAAAGCCATAATAAAGAATCGAATGGTGATATCATTATTTCTCGGAAAAGTCAGCATTCCTCAAGAAGGCCTCCAACTCCAAAATTTTAAATGGCACCATAAGTCGAAAAAGGTATTGTTTGAAAGATTGTTAAAAAAGAAGAAAGTTTTATAGGAAAAATTATTTTATTACTGCCACCCCTTTTAAGTAATATTCAACTAAAGTTATTTAATTTGAAATTCACTGTTAGCAAGAAACATTGAAAAGTCGACTTTTAAAATCTAGTTACCAATGTTACATGTGTTCTTCCCTTTCAAGAAGTACTTATTAAAGCCACTGATAGTGTACCTAGAAGAGCTCAACAGTGCTTAGCAGTAAATGGAACATATTTTGAACACATGTAACATTGGTAACTAGATTTTAAAAGTCCACTTTTCAATGTTTCTTGTTAACAGTGAATTTCAAATTAAGTAACTTTAGTCGAATATTACTGAAAAGGGGTGGCAGTAATAAAATAATTTTTCTTATAAAACTTTCTTCTTTTTTAACAATCTTTCAAACAATACCTTTTTCGACTTATGGTGCCATTTAAAATTTTGGAGTTGGAGGCCTTCTGGAGGAATGCTGACTTTTCCGAGAAATAATGATATCACCATTCGATTCTTTATTATGGCTTTTATAATCAATTTTTTTACCCCACCTCTCTACGACTCACCGTTCTTTAAATAAAAGGGTGGTCTCATTCACCCTGTAGATAAATCGACATTGGACGATGTAATTTTTTAAAAATTAACCCAATATTGGTTTCACTCCTATGTCGCCAAAATAAATCCAATAAAGGAAACATTTATATAAATAAATCGAGATTGGAGCGATATAATAATATAATATAATAAATAATAGTAATAAGTAAGAATTTGTCCAAGGGGTTTTGCAAGAATTACGCCAGTTAGACCTTCGACAATATAGATTTATCAAAGTGTTTACAATATTTATTTATCACTTACAATTGCACAAGAGGTTTGTATTTTACCGAGTAAATTTGGGTTGTTTAATAAGAATCTGTTGCCTAGCAATTAGACGAGAAAAACGGTCAACCAATAAAAATGCGACACCGAAGGTGGAGCATTTTTAGGTTGACAGTTTTTCGAGTCAAATTGCTAAAGGAAACAGATTAGAATTTAAACAACACAAATTTACTAGGTATAAATACAAATCTCGAGTGTAATTCGGCAGGACAATTTAATGAACAAGAAATTTAGAAATCCGTTCGTAACTTTACCAAATGGACACATTCTTAAAATAACACAAACATCATGCAATAAATTATTCGCAAATGTCAAACTATGTATTTATACGGCGGGCATGGATACTGCGATAGTTGATTAGAATTTGAAAGTGAAAAAACCACTAGTGCATTTGTCGCTGTAAAAGTGACAATTGCACTGCGGCTAATGGGATTTTTATACATGAGTTAAATTGTCACTTATAATTGCACAAGAGGTAATATTTTACCGAGTAAATTTGGGTTGTTTAATAAAAACCTGTTGCCTAGCAATTAGACGAGAAAAACTATTAGCCAATAAAACTGCGACACCGTAGGTGGAGCATTTTTAGGTTGACAGTTTTTCCTTCGTGTCAAATTGCTAAATGAAACAGATTCAAATTTAAACAACACACATTTACTCGGTTAAATATAAACCTCGAGTGTAATTCGGCAGGACAATTTATAAGAAATTTAGCAACATTCAAAATATGGCTAGTAAATTCAGCAAATACTGCGATAATTGATTAGAAAATGAAAGTGAAAAAAACCATTTTAGTACATTTGTCGTTGTAAAAGTTGTAGCTAATTTTTACCACTGTAAAAGTGACAATTGCACTACGGCTAATGCAATTTTTTATACATGAGTTAAATTGTCCACAGAAAACTCATTAAGTTAAGCCACAATGCAATAAACCTTTCAATTTCAATATATTTATATATTTTTTCTGGTATAAAATTTAAAATACCCATCTTCTGGCGTCTATGTCACACAATAAATTAATTTCAGATTAATAAATTATTACGCTGCAATTATCTTTAATAAGAAAAATAGACATTCATATAGTGCTATAAAGAGATATGTGATATCATTGACTTCATACATATAAAGTCAATGGTGATATGCAGGTCCTCCCTATTTATAGTGTTCAACTTTAATTTGCTTGTTTACAAAAGTCGGCATAGCTCAGTAGGTAGGTTGGCCGACTTTTAACCAGCCCGAACCAGGCAACCGATGGTTCGAGTCCTACTTGAAGAAAAAGGTTTCTTCAGCATCGGCGATCTCCTCCGAGACTACACGACGCGAATGGGGACCCTGGGAAAGAAGCCACCGGAGCCCAAGCGGCACTGCGAACGATCCCCCCGGAGCAGTTGAGGGGTTCTCGGAAGCGGAGTGCTACAAACTTCACAATTATCAACATATTCACGCGTGTCACAACATGATGGCTACCGGAAAGAAGATGATGCCTGTCACGTGGTATAACGTCAGAGGGGAGTGGTGGGTTAACCCAGTCACATCCCCTTTTTACTACACGATATTTCAATTTCACGTGATGCCAATATTTTAACCTTTATCAACCACCAATATTGTCTGCTATCATTTTATCAATGTTGCTTTACAATATTGGGAATTTCGTTTGCTGTGATTGTGCTAATATGGATAAATGTTAATTGACCACAATTTTTCTTAAACATTGGCTCAATTCTGTGTGTTAAGATTGGCACAATATTGGTAAAGGTTATGTAGCCAATATTGAAATTCAATATTTCTCCATTATTGGAAAATGTTAACATCGCTAACTTGGGCCAATTTATATAGTTCATATTCATCCAAGATTGATAACATATTGCGTCAATATTTAACAAATGTAAAATAACGAATTCTACACACAAATGAAAAAATGAAAAACTCAAAAAAATTGAAGGAAATACTACAATACTGATTTTATTGTTATCATCTGTTTTAATCATCTTAATCAACTTCTTACAAGTGCCTATAACATAAAATAATGAAGACACCACGGGCGTTTGAACATAACGCGTACCGTGTATCCCTCGGGCCATAGCCCTTCGGGCTTTACAATGTCGACCTTAGGGGTTACTTAGTTCATAACGCCCTAGATACCTTAATTACTATTAACTGACGACAATTATAGCTAGGTATTCGCTTTTTTCCAACATTGGCGACCTACTTATAATGTGCACGTAAATTCTGCTTGATTTAAATAATTTACAGCTAGAACATTTATATTAGTTAATTTTGATTATTATTCTTATTGGTTTTTATATGTTTTCAGAAACGTTGGGTAGTTGCTCTGAATTTTTGCCATTTTACAATAATACATTTCGATTAAACACTTTTTATAATATTTATAATGCTAGAAAGTTACCACTTAACGAGGTTTTTTCAACTAATGCACAATAACAACTGGATGGCAATTGGTGAATTAGAAAAATATGAGAAATGTTCACGCAAGCTATAGCATAAAGTCATTACGCTGGCTTCTAATACTGACAAGTACATTTTTTAGTAGGGTATAACGATTGATGATGTTTGGTATTTCAAGCTATACCCATCTTCGTCCATCAACAGTCTTCTCGGAAACAGGTTGAATATTCCTCTTTATATAAAAACCCCACCATGAAAGTCAAAGCCACGGTCAATGCTGCAAGAGTTCAGTTTACGAAAGTAAGTAGAAGAAAGCGTTAAGTAAAACAAAGATTATCATAACATGAATAACTGTATATTACTGTGTGTCATATTTGGAATTCTAACTAGTGCAATTGCTCAAAATTGTAAGTACTAATTAAACAAACAAGTTTCAATTATTATCGAATGGCTCACTTTTATTTCTTTTAATCATGAAGAACATTGTAAGAATTTTTAATTAAGTTTGGGCAGAAGTACACTGTACTTTGATTAGAGTCATGTTGTAAGGTGTGACCGAAATGATGCCAAACTGTAGGTACCTATTTTGAACAGCATTTAAGTTTCAATTTGCAACATTAATAGATTGATTACTTATACAGTTTAAATTAGGCAATTTGATTTAAGAATATTATGTAGGTACATGAGATATTCAATGAAAGTTTTAGAAATTGAGATGGTTCGAACATAAGAGATGAGTGAAGGATTGTAGAAAGTTAAAGTAACAATAACCGCATACAAATGAAAATTTAATTAAATTTTGTTGATAATAAACAAATTTGGGTCGTGCTTTCAATAATTTTTCAACATTTTTTTTTTTAATTTTACAGCGCATTATTATCTAAAACGATGCCGAAAGTCTGATGTTCAAATAAATGCGTGTTTGCAAAAATCTGCTAACACATTCATAGCCTATATGAATCGTGGAATACCCGAATTGAGACTGTCAGAGCCGGAACCGCTTATCATTGATGAAATTGGGATCGCTTTAGGTAACGGACCGAATGGATATCGAGCCACATTTAGAGACATTAATGCTTTTGGAGTCAGTAACATGACAATTACTGCTGTAAGGTGAGTATTTTATAATTTAAGTGTTACTGTTAAGATGAAGCCATTGTCAAGGCAGTCGTTAAAAATAATTTGTATAAGATCTGATTTAGATTCGTACCAGTTCCAATTTACGTTGTACATTCCTCATATTTCTGCAAGAGCTAAATACGTAAGCACTGGAGTCCTGATTTTAGTTCAAGCAACAGGTGGAGGGGAATATTGGGGAGAATATGGTAAAAACTTACTTTTATTGATAGAACCAAATGAAAAACTTTTCGTTTATAGAGGGAGTAAGAGCAAAGGTATATGTAAAAGCGCAACCAGTGACGAGACAAGGAAGACAACATCTCACGTTACAGCAAATAAAAATGGACTTCAGTGTGAAAAACATACAGATGGGCGTTGAAAATGTTCACAACGGAAACGCAGTTTTACGTAAGATGCAATGAAAGCTGTAATTATCACTAAAATGTTATTTACAGAGGCAGCTTTAAATTTATTTATCAATTCAAATGCACAAGATTTGCTTAAAGAAATGAAACCCGATTTGAAGAAAAAATTAATACATTTACTATGGGGTTTTATGGAGAGCACGTTTGAGAGTATCCCTTACGATGAGTGGATTATTTAATTCCTAGACGTATCGTTTCCGGAAGACTAAGACTAACTTATTTCAGGACTGATCTTTGTTTTATTGAAAAACTTTAATTCGTTTGAGATTACGATATAGTTTATAAGTTTATTTAATTATTAAAATGTTTTAATAAATATACTGTTACTGCTGTAAATGTTATGTACTTACTACATATAGTTGTATATGCAACACATAATGGCCGTTTGTAGACATCTTAAAAGGGCACAAATTCAGTAATATCTAAGAAATGCGAGACGATATAAGGTCTATTTTATCACAATCTTACAAATGAACGGCAGCCGTTCATTTGTAAGATTGTGATAAAATAGACCTTATATCGTCTCGCATTTCTTTGATTATGTCATCACACAAGTCAATGGGTTACATCAGTAATATCTGTTTAATTTATTGCGCCCATATGTCTAGGTGGTGGTAAGAGAAATCTGGAAACATACTGCATGGATTGGTTGCTTTTGGGTTTTCAAGCCTTTGAAACCTTTATGCGGTGTTGTATAGTATATTAACGTAAAAGTGGATAAACAGGTCTTTAAAACAAGCGCGAGTTTTCAAGCACGACGGCGCAGCCGAGTGCTTGAAATAGAGCAAGTGTTTTAAAGACCATTTATCCACGAATACTTTACGCTATTTTTTTTATTGGTTCACTTTGAAATCTGGTATTAAAATGGAAATAAGAACTAACAATGTGAAATGGTTGAATTCGTATGTGAAATCAGTATACCTTTCGTTGTCATGGAAATGAGAAAAATGGAAATTAATTTGCAATCTGTCATTTTATTTGATGTAACAAAGTATTCCTGTCAGATCAATAACTAATAGAATTCACGTTTTTCAAATTTGTTGATGTTGGCATGGCAACTTTAAAACACGCCCGTTTTAAAAAGTGCGATTTAAACACGCTGGGGCGTGCTTTAAAAGGCTAAAATAGGACACCAATAAAAAAAATAATTTTCAAATTGTAACAGTGTTACGAATTTTTGATATGGGTGCGTTAGCGATCATATGATTGATATAAAAAATATTCTTTATCCTCCCCCCCCCCCCCCCCCCCGTGTACGTTAATTTGTTGAGCAATATGCAATACTTACATCAAATAAAGGCTATAACAAAAGCAAATATGATAAATTATATTTATACCTACCAAAACAGTAGAAGATTAGTAATTTTATCAACAAACTTCGCTTTATTTAAAGTTTTTGATTTAGTGAATCGTGGTTTCTTGTACGGATTGAATAGGGTGCCCGGGACTTTATTCCAATGTTTCATAAAAGAAAGATAACAATAGAAAATCTTGTAAAAAATTATCGTGCATTATTTTATAATTCAGGCTGCTGTACTACCGCACTACAGTGACTTTACTACAAACAATGGCTACAAGCGATGTATCGATTTTTATTGGCCTGACTAGTCACGTGGTATATTTTGCCTCTTAATGCCGGCCTGACTGTTTACCTTTGATCAACGTGTGATTTCTATTTGAATGTAGTACGTTGTTAGGATACCATCGTTGAGTTCATGCAAACCCGCCAAAAATTTTACCTCTTAATGGCGGATGGGCGGACCTAATCGCGGCTTGTCGTCACACTAATACGGCGTTTTGGGCTTCCTAGATCGTGCCTGAATCGCTATATTCCTTCGCGCATAAAATATCTTTAATCGGCCCACTTCCTTCAGAAGGGGTGCTTTCAATCCACTGTTTTTTTAATTTTCTGGGTTTGCTAGTTTTGAATGTCACTGCTGAGTAGTGATGGCAGATCTATTGGGATGATGCTGAGGATGCACCTAATTTGAGTTACATCGGTGTAGCACCTTTGTTTCCCATGATGTATCAATGTGTCTGTAGAGCGTAACGGACCCAGATTAAGGTATGTCCAGCGATTTTGTAGTGGCAAAATGGATAACAGTACAATGACGACGTTCAGCATCTGATAATCGATTCAAGTGCACGTGGATTCTTCTAGCTTAGAAAACATGACATCCTTGAAAGTATAAGGTTCTGCTTCTATAAATAGTTTGCTTAGTCGGCATACAAAGGAGGCGATGGGTTAGAAATCTCGAACTACCGCTGGGCGGTACGCGACATTTGGGCGCCGGCGATTGGGCGCCGGCGATTGGGCGATGGCGTTTGGGCGCCAGGCGTTTCGGCGCCGGGCGTTTGGGCACCAGACTATTTACCGCCGGACGTTTGGGCGCCAAATCTTTAGTTTAACATTCCCGTTTTTGTTTCAATTGAAAAAAAATAATATACTAAACCTACCTTTAACCTCACATCAATCTACGCTTAGGTTAGCATTCGTTCTATTTTCAAAAGTCCTGTCCCGATGTAAAGTAGCGTTTTGAAAGTGCGTTGGTAAAATTTTCTTGCATAACATAATTACGGCGCCGTAACGCCCGCCGCCGAAGCGCCCGGCGCCAAAAAGCCTGGCGCCCAAACGCCGTCGCCCAATCGCCGGCGCCCAACCCCCGGCGCCCAAACGTCCTGCTCCGCCGCTGGGAGTGTGACATGCTTATACTCCAGCGAAGAGGAGAATTTCTTCCGACCACTCGGAGATATGTGATGATGTGATGAGGAAGTATCAAAACACACAATAAACATCAAAAAGGTATTTATTTAACTTTCCGAAAGTTTAGTTGCCTCGTAGGGTGCTCAGTTCAGTCGACGAATAACGAAAAGAAGGAACTGGCGAAGAAAGTTTCCGTTTACACAATTAATTACATAAATAACAATTAAGTTAAGCACCAGACAATTGATAAATATTAAGACATAACAGAGGAGCTTAAATTGTTGAAGCCCTTCAATCAATATTAATACCAAATGTTGCAATTAACAAATACATATTACACGTACAAAATAACAGGAACAAATCATTTATATACAAAAATAGCATCGGTACATGGAAACAAGTGTTATGGTTTTAAGACATGTAAATACATCAAAACTTATAAGTAGCAATCACGGTTATCCGCATAAATAAAAGTACAAGGTTTTGGAGCTCAAGGAGTGACAAATTCAAGACGTTGGTTGCAGACACCGATGCATATCAAATATAGAATTGACCGTTAAATTGACACCTGGCATCTCCATCAATTAACACACTGTTACATACATACAGTAATAACCATACATAATTCAAAAGTCAAAACAGAAGAAATTGTGTTAGCTGGCCCCTCGTGCGGGGTTCGCAGCCTATTTAGTTGAAAGTTGAGAACTAATCAGGACATATTTAGTTTTTTTTTCACCTGATTAGAACTCTACACGGTATAAATGGTTAGTAGAAACAAGCCATCAGGTTAAAATCATTCAACCGGGTCTTTCGCAGACATCTTATGCAAACCTTAGTACATGAGCCCCCCCCCCCCCCCCCCCCCCCGGAGTGCACGTTGTTGATTAGCAAATTAATGCAAAATGAGAATTTATAGCAATTAGGATTTATATCAATTATTAATCCCCTATTTATCCTATCAAACACATGACTTTAACATGAATAACCCCAATGCAAATTTCTACCACTAGGTCACAACATGATTGCAAAATTTACATTGTAGGGGCACATTAATTACAATAAACAATCAGTTACGCAGTTAAACAAATGCTAAACGGTAAATTAAAATCAATACTACCTTGAAATAAAACACAAGTTATATCACAAAACAAACGAAAAAGCGAAACGATGCTTTCACTTCGTAAAGATACCATGTTGCATTTCTGCTTTTACCCATTGGCGCCAAAACCTAAACCGACGTTGCCTGGGGTTGCCGATTTTTATACATGTTGCCCAGATCTCGTAACTTTGGGTAGTATCCCAGATGTGGTTATCTCAACACGGATGAAGAGGACAAAAAGGGGCTACATTCAATAATAAATAAAGCTTGGAACACAAAACAAATGCTACTCGTAACTAAAACGGTTACTCAAAGACTTAATGTACTCCGTGCTTGCATATTATTTATCTGGCATGTGTGGTAATGGGAACATACCGCTTGTCTGAACACACTTAATACGTTTTGTGTTCTCAATCCCAATGGGGAAGTAAAATCAAAAAAGGAAACGTTTGCCTCCATCAGAAGTACAATCATAATAGTAATTAAGGTAACTAGAGCGTTATGTTCATAACGCCCGTGGTGCCTTCATAACTTTATGTCATACTTGCAAGAAGGTGATTAAGATGATTAAAACAGATGATAAAAATAAAATCAGTATAGACTCACATTTAACATCCTTGACCGTGATGAGACATAATTTTACATTTGCGAGCGTTATAAAAAATAACGCCCGTTGCTATCTAAAATCCGGTTGTCATGTAAAGAGGCGTTATTTAGTCATTAATGTTTCTTGTTTCAGCAGTTGTTATGGTGAAATAATAAGGTAGTATGACATAAAAGTTATAAAAGTATCCTAAAATTTCAGATATCTTCAGGAAGTAGAATAATTTGTATTATTTGAATGATGCATAGATATGCATTAGTCATTTAAGTATAAAATTATGAACAACTGACGGATATTACTAATCTTGAGAAATAAGAAATTTTAATTAATTTTATTATGCTACAAATACTGATATTTTAAGTAAACTAATCGGTAATTGTAAGTACTGCTTTGTCATCGATAATTACTTAATTGTCATGAATTTTGAAGTGTACTTGACTGTGACATCCCCCAAGAAAGATTAAGGTCATCTCCCACCACAATAACGAAGCAATATTATCCCACTGAACACAGTACATCCATGAAACGTTTCTAAATGTTGCATAAGGGTTACAAATGAAACATTCCTAAGAAACATCTAAGACACATTACTGGTACATTCCTGTCGAAAGCGAATAAATGGTAATGTCTAATAAACGTTTCAATTGATATGTTGCATAAAATACAAAACATACACATTACAACACGAACGTTTTAGATATGTATCCAAAAATACATCTTTGTGATGTATTTTTTGGAATGTGATAACGTATAACATTTTAGAAACGTTACAAATGTGATGTTTCGTTTGAAACAAAATAGTTATATCTCAAAGTTAACGTTACGGAGTTGTGTTTAGTAGTGTTGTACCAGAAACCTTATCAGTTGAAACATATCGTAAGAAACACATCATACACGTTTCGGTGTGAACGTTTTAGATATGTATCCAAAAATACATCTCTGTGATGTATCTTTTGGAATGTGATAACGTATAACATTTTAGAAACGTTACAAATGTGATATTTCGTTTGAAACAAAATAGTCATATCTCAAAGTTAACCTTACGGAGTTGTTTAGTAGTGTTGTACCAGAAACCTTATCAGTTGAAACATATCGTAAGAAACACATCATACACGTTTCGGTGTGAACGTTTTAGATATGTATCCAAAAATATATCTCTGTGATATATTTTTTGGAATGTGATAACTAAAGCTAGGATGCCTTTTTTTATAAATGGACAAACATAAGGCAGACCCTATTTAAAATCCGTTTTAGAGTATGCACTTTCCAAAAATGCAAACTTTATTCTGCCTTTTTTGGTTTCTGTTAGTTTTATTTTGCGTTTTTTACCGTTTTTTTTTGATATTTTCGCGTCAGTATTTAGTACCTTTTCTGTAAATTTTTTTAGTTTTTTGAAATGTAAGTAAGTATTTTTTAATTTTTAGAGTTTATATAGGTATATTTTTCTGGGTAATTTCTAAGAAAGCAAATTGTTTGAAAGGGAAAGGAATTTGGTATACAAACTGAATACAAACTTTGTCTATAATATTTAAGCCTTTTACAATAATAACTCGGATGAGTCATTTTCCTTACTTTGAAATATTTCCCATTGTATTATTTCTACCTACAAGCTGCACCTACATAGTCTTTGTTGAAATTGCATCCCTTAGTCATTATGCCTTGTTAAGCGTATTTTAATTAGCCAGAAAACTTTATTGAAAAAGAATACCAGCAGATTAGCATCTATCAACTGTAATTACTTTTTCAAATAAATGTTTGTTTGTCTATATTTAAATTGAATATGTATGTGTTGATTTTATCTCGACAGTTTTCGCTTTTCCGTGCCATTTTTGTCCTTTTTTGTCTTTTTAGATGCTTTTTTAAAATTATTTTTTATGCCTTTTGCCTGCCTTTTTTAAACTTTCATTTTGTCTAACTATCCTAGCTTTAGTAATAACGTATAACATTTTAGAAACTTCATTAAAAATGTGATGTTTCGTTTGAAGTCATCTTTCAAAGTTAATGTGACTTGTATTTAGTAGCGTTGTACTAGAAACCTAATCACTTGAAACATATCGTAAGAAACTAAAAATACACGTTTCAATGTGAGTGTTTTACATATTTATCCAAAATTACAATTTAGTGTTTAATTGGAACGAAAAATTTCCGTTTCCAAAAATAAAAAAAAAATTCATCATAAGTAGATGGGTAATATTGCACATCTAAATGGCTTATTTGCCAGCGAGTCGGTAGCTCAGGTAGTTTGCGTGGCTGTTTTCTGAATTCCTAAACAAGCGACCGATGTTCGAATCCCACTTGAAGCAAAAGGATTTTTCATCATCACCGATCTCCTTCGAGTTTACACTAAAAGAATTTTGGGGGCCCTGGAGAACAAGCCACCGGAGTACATGGGGCCCTGCATACTGGGAAAAGAGCCCCTCAGAGCAGTTGGGGATCTCGGTACCATAGTTTCTACCACATCTCAATTTTTTTATACTCAGGTATGTTTCAAATGAAACATATATGAGACATTTCAAATATTCACGTATGAAACATTTATAAGGACACATTTCTCCTACATTTCAATAAATTACTCTTCGATATGTTTCTTGAAACATATATAAAATGTTTCGATGTAACGTTTCTGTGTTGTTTCAAATCTAGGTTTCTGAAGGCGGACATTAAACATCTATGTTATGTGTATGATACGTTTCTGTCGCTGTTTCGGAGATGTTTCATGTTTCAGAGATACGTTTCTAAAACATTTCAGAAACGTTTTTTTGCACTGTGGGATGTATAATTTAAAACCAGATTAACTTTTTATTATTTATCCTTTATCAATAATGTACACCTTTAAAATCACCTGTGCGGTAATATTCCTGGTAGTAGTACAGCAATGTTATTTGGAAGAATTGCGTAATTACGAAACGATCGTTAATTTAAAAAATGCTCACTTCTAATTATATCTTTTCAGCGTTTTTCATCCACGTTTGCCGAAGGGACGATCCTAATTTATCTGAGTGTTTAATTACTGCGACCGAGGACATAAGGCCATACCTAGCGAAAGGTAATGGAAGTTTTTTAAAAAGATCAAATGATGATCAAGTATATCTGTAGGAGTACCAGAATATAATATTCCTAGTGTAGAACCACTCGTTATGAACGAACTAATTTCTGAGGAATCAGGAGGTCTACGTTTAACTGCAACTCATGTAAAAACTTACGGATGTAGTAGTTACTCTGTGACGTCCATGCAGTAAGTAGAACCCACTGCAGTAAGAGTCAGTTAAATAAGTAAATTTTAGGGTGAATTTGGACGATCAAACGTATGAATTGGATATTGATTTGCCGTTATTAAGAATTGAAGCTCAGTATAACATATCTGGAAAATTGGTTATGATGCCCATAAGAGGTCATGGTCCCATGCAAGCAAATGTCAGTAAGTTAACAAAAAAATTCGTGATAAACCTTGTAGAAATTTTGACTCACAGCAAATTGTAAATCAAAAACGTTATTAAAAGGTGAATTGTATGAAAAAGATGGTGATACGTATCTAAGATATAAAGAGATGACGGTACATGTTCACGTTGGAGGTGGACACGTAAAGATTGATAATTTGTTCCACGGAGATAAAATTATAAGTACGATTCCACATTTTACAACATACAACTAATTCATCAACATTTTTTCTCAGATGATGTGGTCAATGAGAGCGTTAATAAAAATTTAGATGCATTTTTAGTGGAATTAATGCCCGTTATCGAACGAGCCCTTGCGTCTACATTTTTGAAGATCGCGAACACTATCGTTGAACCCTATACTTATAAACAATTATTTCCACATTAAAATTTTTAGTATATTTTTCTTATATGTGTAGGGTTCTTCAAAGTATTTCCACTGCTGTAATAAAGTACAAATATTTAGATGGCTTCTCAGTTAAAATTTTATTAAAGGGCTGCCATATAATAGGGGGTAACATACCACGGTATATTTTAAGGCTGTGTACAAAAACATTGGGTTGAAAATAAATTCTTCTGAATATCATCAATTCGTTTTTTTCCCAATTCCCTACATTTCATGGGAGAATTTGCACAAGAGGGATTGAAACACACATAAACGTTAATTTTGTGTGTAAGATACAAATCCTAGTATTTTGCACGCATCCGTAGTATTAAAATCGTACCTCCTGTAAGTGGTCCTGAAATAATACCAGTCGAATATAGCCAAAAGCAGATATAGTGTACAGTGTGTCCACATTTCCATGGGATTAAATGAGTAACTCTCTTAATATTAGTGCTAGCGACTTGTAGTTTCCACTTTCCTAGGCTCGTTATTGGAGACAAAATCGATGACGTAAACAAATTTTTGCTACCGTTTTTAATTTTAAAGATACAGGGCGAAATTAAAATTTGTCTCATTTTGCGATGGTGTCATATCTCGGTTATTATAAAAAATATTTTGATTCTGTAAACACATTCTTAAGACAGCTTTTTCAGGGGATCAACGTGGCATCGCCAGATTTGCACTTCGACGTTTCTGTTCCTAGATAACATCATCAGGTCAAAAGAGTGAAATACGTACCTGGATTTGTTTTTGTTTGCTTTTTATCTATTATAAAAATAGTAAGACAAAAATTGCGATATTTTTACGTTTAGCCTGTCAAAAGTCCATCAAACATGTTTTTTTCTGTTTATAATAAAGCGTGGTTATTTACTTTTAAAACGTAAACATTACATTACTATGCTAAAATTAAATGACCAGTAAACTGGCACACAACCTTCCCGTGTCTACTATACAATGACGTATTAAATAAAATAGTTCTTGCGTAATAACTTAAAAAAATAAATATAGTGTGTAGTATAGTTGTAATCAGAAAAGGATTTCTCATTTTCTCCTGAAATGATATATTGTCATAAATATTTTTAATATTTTGTTAATTTCTGATTGGGCCGGAAGTAAATTGGTATACTTATTATACTCGATTAAAAGAGTCGTATGTCCTCTACTTCACAGTACAATTTTACTTCTTCATCTTTGTTAGCAAAAAAGTTATGGATTTTTAAAATTTTCAACTTCAAACATTTACCCCCCTTCCCCTATGGGAAATAGTAAAGGAATAAATGTAGTGCCAATAGATTTTCATGAACTATGTGTATAACAAAACAAAAAAAAAATGCTCGGAACACATTTTGAGAAAATCGATTTTCAATTTTTGACCAATTTTGAGAAGCAATAAATTGGCCGCGATAAATTTTTGATCTTTATCAATTATAAGTAAAAGTTC
Source organism: Pyrocoelia pectoralis (assembly GCA_036250285.1). Lineage (NCBI taxonomy): Eukaryota > Metazoa > Arthropoda > Insecta > Coleoptera > Lampyridae > Pyrocoelia > Pyrocoelia pectoralis. The sequence continues at coordinate 18,897,594 of CM070076.1, read as the reverse complement.
TGCCCATCCTATGTACCCACTGAAAAAGCAATTTTTGTTAAGTGAATATAAAAAAATTAAAAATTATTTCTGCATTGTTATCTGAAAGGTACTTGCAGTGATTGACGTTATAAATACGTAAATATAATATACGTAATAATTATTTAGAGAAATATAAATTATTCAATATCGTTATACAGAATTACATTGTATAACACCATTTATTGAACTTGTGACAAGTGCACAATGAAGTACGCAAGTAATATTTTAGAACTTTTAGATATACTCTATATGCCCTCCAAGCTTTTTGGAATGGCTCCTTACAACAGGGCCGTAATTAATAATAAGCGCGTGTTTCTTATTAAAGAAAACAATTACCTTTATTTCGGTTACCTGTTTGGCAAGTGTCGTACAATTATTTAATCATAAATTAACAAAGCCATTTGCAGTCATTCTGATGTTAATATTAATAACATCCTCAGTTCGTATGGCGTTAGAAACAAAACATCACAAACTGTCATTCTACGATGCAACTATTGGGTCTATGTTTGTAATGTCACAGGCATCCAACATAGTTAAACTATGGGAGTTTGTCGCCAAAAGGGATGAATTCTTAAAGTGTTTGGATGTAATAAATAAGTCTGACCAACTGCTAAATGATGTTGGAGTGCAAATATCTTATAAGTCTTTACATATCACGTTACTCCTTCTATACCTAACCTTTCCGGTTTACCTACTATTTTTTGTTACACCTATCTGGCAGATTGTTCAAACAAGAGGGTTTTTCTCCAACGATGCACAGAAACCAATTTTGTTATCTTGTAATGTCGCCATAATGTTCGGTGTTAGATTTACGTCCGTTTATTTATATAACGCCTTCATCTTTATTTCAATTCAACGTCTACGACATTTGAATCGATATATAAAACACGTTGAAGAAAAGGCTACCTTTCAATTTGAAACGTCTGAAAAGTTGCTAATTACGGTTTCGCAAATGCACTATACGATTAATAGATTAACGTGCACGATTAATGACTGCTTCGGATGGGCCACATTTACTACAATTACGATGGCTTTTGTGGAAATCATCGTTTCGGTTTTTATGGCTACAACTGGTATTTCATCTTTTGGATCATGGCAAATTCATATAACAACTCAACTGCACTTTTTAATGGAACTGCTTTAATTACACTCCCGTTATCGCAACAAGTTAAAAATGAGGTAAGACCTTTTTTGTTTATGACAAGTATTTTCACACTTCCATTTTCATATGCAAAGACGATGGGTCAACGATTATTTGAAAATTATTGAATTGAATTGAAGAAATATAACATATTTTCAGTACTTGTTACAAATACGCTAAAATAACTATTGAATACCACTGTCAAAGCATTACAACAGGCAATACAGTCTTTAAAGAGACGCCTAAAATAAACTTTAATATCTCCTTCTAACACATCTGACACAAATACAGATGTTTTAAACGTATAGTGTCTGTGTTAGTTCACCACCCGTGGCGACGATAATGTAGCATTCCATTTTCTCTATTTCCAAATATTGTGTGTTAGAACGAAATAGATACAAACTACGACTGTGTACGCCAAATAAAGCGCTAAGCCGAAAATCGCAAACATTCATTTTACAGACTATAGTAGTACTTAAACATGGAAAATATGTTGAATCAATAAATGTATAAAAGCCTTTCATTGCCAAATAAAAAGCAACTAACTGAATACTTAGTGTGGCTGACAGACTCTGCGATATAAGCTCTTATAAGGAGGCTACAGTACCTAATACTGGAAATAAAGCAGGGGTTATTCACTTTTAAAACGTAAATATTACATGCTCCCAATAGTTGTTTTCTTTTTGCATGTTGTGGTAGACCTAAGTCAGCTCTGTCAATAACACACCATTCGTTTTATAAAAATAATTTGACTCAGTTCTCAATAACCCTATTCGTTTTAAAAGCTTTATTTAAGTTTCATATTAACCTGAGGCAGAAATGTCTACATGACGCAGGGCACTTTAATCACGTGATGATTGTAACTTTACCTAACCCTGTGGCGATGCAAAAAGAAAACACCTAATAGTGCACGGTATGGAGTGCACCTCAGAACTACAAGCTATACTAAAAAAGGCCACGTTAGGAATTAAGTGAAACATCTAGGAGAACTACGTTTCAAAGCCTCTCTGGCGAACCTATATGAGAGCTAAATGCATCAGGCTTACGGTATCGTAGGACGAGTGTAGTAAATCTTGTGATCGAATTGGTCACAGGCCATTATCATATCCAGCTGCATAAAACAAAAATAAAAATCGAGTAATTGAATAATCCGATATACAGGGGGACCGTGGGAAGCAAGAAGAATCGATTTAGTTATCTACCAAAGTGAGTCATTTGATGATGACAATCCAAGCCATTATTCCAAACCAAATGGGCAAGTAGATAGGTAAGTATGATTGTTTTCAAAATTAGCACCTTATCGTATCGTACATCTACTGAAAAAACAATCTTTGGTAGGTAATTGAATATTAAAAATGAAATAAATTATTTCTGCATTATCATCCGAAAGGTAGGCCTACTTGACGTTATAAATACGTAAATATAATTATGCACTTATGGTTATTATTTAGAGAAATATAAATTATTCAATATCGTTATACCTACAGAATTATTGTATTTCATCATTTATTGAACTTGTGACAAGTGCACAATGAAGTACGCAAGTAATATTTTAGAAATTGTAGATATACTCTATATGCCATCCAAGCTTTTTGGAATGGCTCCTTACAACAGGGCCGTAATTAATAATAAGCGCGTATTTCTTATTAAAGAAAACAATTACCTTTATTTCGGTTACCTATTGGGCAAGTGGCGTACAATTATTTAATCATAAATTATCTAAGCCATTTGTAGTCATTCTGATGTTAATGTTAATAACATCCTCAGTTCGTATGGCGTTAGAAACAACACATCACAAACTGTCGTTCTACGATGCAACTATTGGGTGCATGTTTGTAATGTCACAGCTATCCAATATGATTAAATTATGCGAGTTTGTCGCCAAAAGGGACGAATTCATAAAGGGTTTGGATTTAATAGAAAAGTCAGATCAGCTACTAAATGATGTTGGAGTGCAAGTATCTTATAAGTCTTTACATATCACGTTACTCCTTCTATACCTAACCTTTCCGGTTTACCTACTATTTTTTGTAACACCTATCTGGCAGATTGTAGCTCTTGTTCAAACAAGAGGGTTTTTCTCCAACGATGCACAGAAACCAATTATATTATCTTGTAATGTCGCCATAATATTCGGTGTAAGATTTACGTCCCTTTATTTATATAACGTCTTCATCTTTATTTCAATTCAACGTCTACGACATTTGAATCGATATATAAAACACGTTGAAGAAAAGGCAACCTTTCAATTTGAAACGTCTGAAAAGTTGCTAATTACGGTTGCGAAAATGCACTATACGATTAATAGATTAACGTGCACGATTAATGACTGCTTCGGATGGGCCACATTTACTACAATTACGATGGCTTTTGTGGAAATCATCGTTTCGGTTGTTATGGCCACAACTGGTATTTCATCTTTTGGATCATGGCAAATTCATGTAACAACTGCACTTTTTAATGGAACTGCTTTAATTACACTCCCGTTATCGCAACAAGTTAAAAATGAGGTAGGACTTTTTTTGTTTATTACAAGACTTCCCACAGTTCCATTGCCTTATGCAAAGATGGTGGGTCAACGATTATTTGAAAAGTTTACATGTTTCATACAAGGTGGAAAGGCAAGTAAAACTGCATTTCCAAATTATTTTAGTTACGTTTTTACCAAATTGATCTAACGAAAATCTGATAGATTGGAGTCATTTTTTCGTCCCAAAATTCAAGTGTTCTGGTCTGACCATATAGAAAGATAGAAATTTGTATGTAGATAGTATTTAAAGGCCACAGCCACTGTAGTTGTAATTACTAACAGAGGTACTGTTTTAGAGCCAGTCAATGAGAAGGCTATTGTGTGATCTCACACTTCCATACTTTAATGAAGACTTATGTAGAAAGGTAAGCAAGAAATTTAGGTAAAAAGCTGTAGCTGCTTGTGTGCACCATTCGCTTTCTTTAGACCACTGTTAGACTACGATACTGATGGAGTCATCAAATTAATCCACACAAATGAAACTTATTAAACTACGGTAACAGAGTAGTATCGTGAAAAATACATTTTTGAAAGGACCCCTTTGCCTTACGAACAGTCGGTCGAATGTAGTCAATCGCAAGGAAGCCGTTCAAGTGAGAGCCATTATTTATTTACCTGCAAAACTTTTGCTTTGATAAATCGTGAGTGAGAACCACGCTGTATAATAAATACACGGTGGTGAGAACTAATAACATCGAGTTTATATCTTGCCTTTCCATATTTACTTTCTTGGGGCGCGGGCGCGCTAAGTAAAAGATACTGACAAAAAGTCTCGTTGACCCTTCAATGTAAAACCTTCGAGGATGCATGCATTAAGCGCACTTTAACGTTCATAGAAAGATAGGAATTAAATAGAAACTAATATTACAATTCCTCAATTTTAGTACCGTTCTTTTTTGCAGAGATGTACATTGCTGTACCAAATTCTTCACGAGCCACTCGATTTAAGTGCTGCCGGATTTTATGCATTAGATGTTAAAGCTATTACATCGGTAAGTATTTATGTTTCAGCATTCCTGAACTATAACAAACAGATTTTTTAGCATGTGGGGCTCACATGCTCATTGCTGATGTTCCTTTTAAACATAAAGGACGTTTTAAATTAACTCTAACAGATTTTGTGAAGGTTAACTTTACTATACATATTTATAAAATTATGAACCCAAACAATTGCTGGATTTATCCATACCATCACACGTATCACTATTATATTATAACTATGATCCAATTTTTAATACCTACAGTTGGGAGCACTTAAACACATCAATCACTTGTTCTGTAGTTTAATACAAATTAGTGCTAATAAATGTTGAAAAATGTTACTTTTTATTATTATTTACCAAGTTTTAGGTTTTAGAATATTGATCAAATGATCATTCCTTTCCTCTACCGATTGTGGAAATATACAATCCTCAAGTACATTGTAGTAAAAGGAAATATACATGCTTTGCGAAAGCGTTGATCACATTTAATGGCGTAGGTACAACTTTTAAAATGTGCTTCCTTAACAACTTCACAACTTGAAAGCTGGTCTGCCTGGATTCTGCTGGACTCAGTTTTGTATTTCTTGATTATAGGAAACTTGCAAAGTCCAAAAAGCCCAACGTCAAGAGGTCGCATCTTATAGGTGCAATAGATTGGAAAACTGTCGAGAGTAGGACAGAGATTACCCATGAGACCCTTTCTCTCGTATTGGGCTGACGGACGTATCGCGCGTTCCGGTATAAGTATAGTTCAGAGAGGCCAGGGCGCCAGGGGAACTACTTTTCAAAATCTCTCTAGAGAACCTCTGAAGGCATCCGGTATAAGGTATCGTAGCACGAGCATTAATCTTGTGATCGAATTGGTCACAGCTGTATAAAACAAAAATCGAATAACCGATATGCAAGAACCGTGGGAAGCAAGAACAAACGATTCACCACGTGATCTGCCAAAGTAAGTCATTTGATGATGACAATTCAAGCGATTATAAAAATAATAATAATAATGTCTTTTTATTAAATTATGCATTAAAATAACAGAAAAAACAAGAGAGAAAAAACTAATAATTAATTGTTACATCTTAGTTGTCAACATAATAACTATTTAAAAGAACTCTAATACCCATTAAAAATAATAAATACAAAAAAAAAGTATAAAAATTAGAAAAGCTGAAGGTTAGATAAAGAAACAAAAATAAGATGAACAACTAAAATAAACGAAGTTATGTTCCAAACAATGGGAAAGTAGATAGGTAAGTATGATTGTTTTCAAAATCATCACCTTATCAGATCGTACATGTACTGAAAAAGCAATCTACGTTAATTGCATATTAAAAATGAAATAAATTATTTCCGCATTGTCATCTGAAAGGAACTTGCAGTGATTGACATTATAAATACCTAAACGTAATTATGTACCTACTTATGATTATTATTTAGAGAAATATATAATTATTCAATATCGTTATACTACAGAATTATTGTATAACACCATTTATTGAACTTGTGACAAGTGCACAATGAAGTACGCAAGTAATATTTTAGAACTTTTAGATATACTCTATATGCCATCTAAGTTTTTTGGAATGGCTCCTTACAACAGGGCCGTAATTAATAATAAGCGCATATTTCTTATTAAAGAAAACGATTACTTTTATTTCGGTTACATGCTTGGCAAGTGTCATACAATTATTTAATCATAAATTAACTATGCCATTTGCAGTCATTCTGATGTTAATATTAATAACATCCTCAGTTCGTATGGCGTTAGAAACAAAATATCACAAAGTGTCGTTCTACGATGCAACTATTGGATGCATGTTTGTAATGTCACAGCTATCCAATGTGGTTAAATTATGGGAGTTTGTCGCCAAAAGGGATGAATTCTTAAAGTGTTTAGAATTAATAGAAAAGTCAGATCAACTACTAAATGACGTTGGAGTGCACGTATCTTATAAGTCTTTACATATCACGTTACTCCTTTTATACCTATTCTTTCCGGTTTACCTACTATTTTTTGTAACACCTATCTGGCAAATTGTTCAAACAAGAGGGTTTTTTTCCAACGATGCACAGAAATCAATTATGTTATGTTGTAGTGTCGCCATAATGTTCGGTATCAGATTTACGTCCGTTTATTTATATAACGCCTTCATCATTATTTCAATTCAACGTCTACGACATTTGAATCGATATATAAAACACGTTGAAGAAAAGACAACCTTTCAATTTGAAACTTCTGAAAAGTTGCTCACTACGGTTTCGCAAATGCACTATACGATTAATAGATTAACGTGCACGATTAATGACTGCTTCGGATGGGCGGCATTTACTACAATTACGATGGCTTTTGTGGAAATCATCGTTTCGGTTGTTATGACCACAACTGGTATTATTGGATCATGGCAACTTCTTATAACAACTGCACTTTTTAATGGAATTGCTTTAATTATACTCCCGTTATCGCAACAAGTTAAAAATGAGGTAAGACCTTTTTTATTTATCACAAGAGTTCTCATTGTTTTATGCAAACACGGTGGGTCAACGTTTATTTGAAATGCTTGCAGTTTTCATACAATGTGGAAAAGCAGAAATACTTTTTTCCATAATATTTTAGTCAAGTATGTTTTTACCAAATTGAACGAAAATCTGGAAGGTTGAGAGTCATTTTTTCAACTGTTCTGGTCTAACCATAGGTATAGAAAGATAGAAGTTTCGTAGATAGTATTCAAAGACCACAGCCACAGCAGTTCTAAGTACTAACAGGGGTACTGTTTTAGAGCCAGTCAATGAGAAGGCTATTGTGTGATCTCACACTTCCATACTTTAATGAAGACTTATGTAGAAAGGTAAGCAAGCATGAAGTTTAAGTTACCTCATGCCTAGAAAGCTATACTTTGCTGCTTTGTTTGCACCATTCGCTTTTTTTAGACCATTGTTATACTACGATGGTCAGGGCCGGCGCTGAGGTCTTTGGCGCCTGCCTGCTATTTCTACTGAAGCGCCCCCCCCCCTCCCGCCGCCAAACTACGCGCACATAAAATCATCGAAAAATGAACAATTTCAGCAAACTCTCACTGATCCAAATCTGGCACCAAAATAATCATCTACAATTCAAATTCTCTTTTAGTAAAATAAATAGATAAGGAAAAAGTTTGAAAATACCTAACTGGAAAATGTAATTATAATAAATTATAAGAATAGGTATAGGTACCTAATAGACATTGTTAATATATTTTCAAAAGTTTCAAAATGTTTACTTAGGCGTTACTCTGAACACCGAATCGATGTAAAATATTTTCAAATGGCAGCACTTCAGGAAATGCCGGAAGTAGCTAGTAACTTCGTTATTTTAAATGTCAACCCCTATTTGTTTATTCCACTTTTGGATTCTACGTGAAATTTCAGTCCTTTTGATACCCACATATCAATCAGTTATTTTGACTTTAAAAACAAATGGCGGATGCAGACAGTACTTTGAGAGTTCTATACTTGAAAACCGTTGCAGTTATGGCAACCGAGTTTTCACCAGCGCATATAGGAAGAATAGGGATATGCTGCCATTTTGAAAATATTTTACATCGATTCGGTTTTCAGAGTAACCCCTAAATTCGAATTTTCAAAAACCTACCTATAAATCTTTCCCTGAAACTAAAGCTCCCAAAAAACACTCTGTATAACCCTGTTAACGAATATATTGCAACGTCTATTGTACTTTTCACAATGAGAATTCAGTAGCGAGCGCCTTTGCCTTATGTAGCATGGCTGAGCCGGTCAGGAATCAGGTGTGGCCTCAACTAAAATGCGCCGCTCGGATCTAACTTTATTTATAAACAATAATCTTGTAATAAACAATACTTTTTATTTTTATTAAATACAATTTATACTGAATTCTCGGTGTGAAAAATACAATAGAAGTGTATAAACACGTTCACCCTAAACTTATTCTTTGTACGTAGATTTCGCCGTTTCACAAGTTGGTTAGTTTCTTAATTTTCATTTTTGAAATATTTTTTTTTGAATGAAATTATGAACAAAGCCCTGGTAGCCGCGCCCCCTTCGTAGCGGCGCCCGCCTGCGCCGCATCCCCTGCAGGCCCGTTTCCGCCGGCCCTGACGATGGTGGAGTCACTTGTGGTCCCACACATCTTGCAGTGAAACCTATTAAAGTACCGTACTGTAACAGAGTAGTATCGTAAAAAAAATTATGAAGACCCCTTTACCTTTCGAAAGTCGGTCGAAAGTAGTCAATCGCAAGAAAGCCGTTCAAGTTTAGGTACGGAAAAACTTGCTTTGATAAATCCCGAGTGAGAACACTGATAACATCGAGTTTATACCGTGTGTTTCGTTATATATATTTACTAGCCTTTTTGGGGCGCGCTAAGTAAAAGATTCGCACAAAAAGCCTGGTTGACCTATTTGTAACCTCCAATGTAAAACCTCCGGGGATGCTTGCATTAGGCGCCTTAACGCTTCATTCATCTACAGGTGGCAATATATTTTTTAGGTCTTATTTTGCCTTAAATTTTTGCTCCACATTCCAATTTTCTACAAAAGGTGTTAACCTTATCACTTGTTTCAAACACATGTGTATTGCTCCTTGAAGTTGAAGATACTGTCGAATATTTTCTTCATTTTATGTGGTAACTATGCTCTTCTACACAATCTTTTAATGCTGGCTTACACTTACAAATTTATTAATGCTTCTGTAGATACTCCCCGTATAAATCTACTGCTTCTCGAATGCAGTGAATTGTAGTTAATATGCAAATTAAAAGTTACACATTCACGCAGTTACCAACAAGCAACTGTTTGTAGGCCCCCACCCTCAAGAGCCCCCTGCCGCTTTTTTGTTTGGTTGGTCTTTAGCTAAAAGCAAAGTAAAACAACTGTTTGACCATAATGTTTGCATAATATTCTTTTGCGAATCGCACCGTCATGTCATGTCATAGCTTTGCGACTAAAAAATAAACGTAAAACTAAATGTTACTGCAAAAATTGCAAAACAATGGTTACCTTCTCATTAAGTAATCTGGCTTTTGGAGGGGTGGGGGTAATTTAGGAGGCCCTATCACGACCGTGAGCTTTTGAACCCGCAATAAAAATCTGGCCCCGCATTCACGATAGATAGCACATAATTTACAATAAAATTCTGAAGTTGATTATTAAAACTATCTCACCCTCAATTTTAGTACCGTTCCTTTTTGTAGAGATGCACTTTGCTATACCAAATTCTTCACGAGCCACTCCATTTAAGTGCTGCCGGATTTTACGCATTAGATGTTAAAGCGATTACATCGGTAAGTACTTTATGCTTCAACATTTCTGAACTATAATAAATGGATCGTTTTAGCATCTGGAGCTCACATGCACATTGCTGATGTTCCTTTTAAACCTAAAGAACGTTGTAAATGAACTCTGAGAGATTTTGTGAAGGTTGATTTTACTCTACCCATACCATCACAATGATCACTGCTCACGTAGCGATCCAATTTTTAATACATTTGGAGCACTTAAATACATCAATCACTTGTTATGTAGTTTATTACAAATTAGTGCTAATAAAGAATGAAAATTGTTGCTTTTTATTAGTATTTACCAAGATTTACGTTTAGTGGAAATTCGCCTACGAACATAACTTAGTTGTCTGAAACTACTATTTGGTTGCGCTTCAAACTAATGAATACCTATAGTCAATACGTAACCTAATTGTTTAGGAAAATATTTTATAAAAAGCTTGAAAGAAAGAGGGCTTCTTCAAATATATGGACATACATATATAAAACTATAGGAAACTAGAAAGAAAAAAATTAGCATATATGGTTAAACTGAACAAGTATAATTTCATTTGTAATCATGAAGCGAGTATTTTTACAAATATTTTATGTAAAATTCAGATGAAACGTTTCGACAGTATGTATCATTCACAAGGAGGGTTGAACTTAAAATTTAAAAAAAAAATCATTAACATTTACACCACTCAATCTAACACACGAAAACATAGAAGACACACTTGCGATAATAACAGAACAAAAAAGAAACAAAATGTTCTGAGAATGTTTATTAATCTGTGTCACTATATATTATTCGATTTCTCTACATCTAAAATTTCTGCCTATGAATAAAATTAAAATTATGTGCAACATTATTTGTTTATTCGCTGATGATGGCAGCTTCGCCGTTGAAACGCGTTCAATTTGATAAATTTTTATTGTAGTTTTTGGTGTTGTTAGTGTTTTGTATTATTTGTTTCAAATGAAATTACTACCTATATAACATATGAGATACTAACATTTGATCAGTTTAATAATGTTTACCAGAAATTAAAAATGATTTGCAACATGTGTTGTTGGTTAAGTCGAAGTATTACATTACGCAAGGGACAGTGTTACTGTCATCATCAACAATGTCATCGGTGAACTGAAGTTCAACTTATGATCCTATAAACAATTTTTAATTTACTGTTATAAAGATGTAGTAAAAATTTAACTACTATCACTTTTAGTACGAAACAGTTATATATAGATCATTTTATTACATAAATAAATGTAAATACCTACCTATATCACTTTAATTTCTTAATTGCACAATCTAGTAGTTCATACAAATACAACTAGAATAATGATGATGACGAGATATGAGCTTTACGCCCGTGACCTTCTTCATATTTTTGACTTAATTTCAAATGTCACACCATTTTCGTTTAGCTGCTTGACTAGAGATGTCTTAGCAAATGCAGCTCCAGGTGTATAAACTCCACCTCTAAAAAATAATAATTAACTAATAATTACTTACTGTGGAGTAACTTACTCTTCTGGCATATTTTCCGGTTCTGTGAGTAATACAATTGCTGATAAGGTAACACAAATACACGTAAGACCGTATCCCGGGTTCATTCCTGAGACATGCCCTATAATAGATTTATTGGGAGGCTTTCTGAAACTCGTATCTGACGCAGGCACTTCTTCATCCCAACCAACTCCGTGAAATATGATATTGTACGATATTTTCTCATTCTTTTCATCGGAAGGATTTTCGAAACCAAACATTCCTGCGGTAAATAAGCTCGGAAACTGAAATAATGGTATAAATTATAAATTCAAAGGAAGCGCGATATTCGTACAGATAATAGAAGTTTCCTGCCATATTTGTACTTAATTAAGGACAAAATTATATTTTTGTAAAAGTTAATAAATTGAACACTAGCAGCTGAATCAACGGTTTCATAAGGGTTAACTTGAATAGGCCTTTTATTTTCATGTTCGTAAAAGTACCGTTGTGTTCTATTAACGACGGCACGATCCGCTCCTATAAAAGGGACAGCCCATGCCTTTGCAATATCACTTTTATACATTTGTGGTCTGTAATAAAGAAGACTTATAAAAGATTCCGAATATCACTGCCTACCTTAGTGGTAATTTAGGTTCATAATTTGGGATCTTCTTCTTAAACAATTTCTTCCTTAATGCGCTTATTTCGGGTAATTTACCAATACCTTCTATTGCAGATTCCCATGTAGCAAAATTTAGTAAAGGACCTGGAGTTTTTGGCTCCTTTTCATCTAAATGTATGTACGATTCCACGGAATTTAAAGTACCTGTCGGATATCACATGTTTTACACTCTCGATGGTCGTGACTTTGTAACATTCCAGTAGTTCAGATTGCACTTAGTTTAGTCACATACCGGAAAAAAAGTGTTAATGGGGATCGATCGTTATTATCATTCCACTGTGGACAGGAAGCACATGAATGGAGATGTCAAGAGGAAATAGTTCAATTACTAATAAAAACTGGATAGGAAAGTAAATTACGTGATTAAAGGCGACTAATTTAACTTAAATACGATAATTGATATTTCTGTGTATGGTCACATGTTTCTACTTACCTTTAAAATTTTGTTGTAAAAATACAACTCCTAAATCTCCAGGTATGCTGTCAGCACCACATGCACTTACTATATAGATTCCTGCTTGTGCCGCCAACCTATTGTATTTGTACTGCATATTTTCGATAAAAAAGGTTTCTCCAGAAACATCTATGTGATGGGTACCTGTTTCTAAGCAAGCAATTATAACAGCCTCTCCATAGGCATCAAAAGGTCCACAACAATTAACGATCAATCTTGCTTGGGATGTCATCTTATTTAAGGAATCGTTGTCATTAACATCGGCTACAATTATAGGGATTCGAGTCAAGCCCTCACCTTAAATAACAATTTCAATATAACGTTTCAAACTGGAGTGATTTATAATACCGGTTTGAGGTACGCATTCTTCCAAAACTTGCCTCAGTTTTGGTTTGGAACGTCCCGCTACTCCCCATGTTAACGATCGTCCATTTAATTTTGTAAATTTATAAAGATATTTTAAACAATTTTTACCGGTTAATCCTGTTGCACCGAAAAGGATAATATCTAAACGTTCAGACATTTTGAAAGTAACTAACTTTTCTAACGATATATTTACTACTTATATCGACAATCATAATTTTATCATCGTTTAATAAAATGTAATATAAATATAAAACTATGTGACCTTGAGATATAAAATTATGAACTTACAATGTAATCAAGAAAGTTGGATGTAACTTACAAACTAAAAACATACGGATTAGATATTTTTATGTACTTACCCAAAATTGTTTCCGTACATTTAAGAACGTATACGTATGATAATTATTTTGTCAAATGTCAAGTTTTCCTACACCTTCGTCACTCGCCAACGACTACGACTGAGTATGAGTAGCCGCGACTGGTAGTAGCCGCGACCTAATTCGTCAAACCCGTTTTACTAGCCTGCACCACAGTATAAAGAACCAAGGGAGTCGCCAAGGGGGCCCCCCTGGGAAAAAGTTGTTCAAAATAAAAATAATTTTTTACGAAACCTTGAAAAAATGCCAGAGCCACGAACCCCCAATACTACTTGCCCCCCTTGGAAAACTTTTCTGGCGGCGCCCTTGTAAAGAACTAATTATACTGTGCCTACACCATTTAAGTGGTCGTCGCTCAAGGTGATCTGTTCTAGCGACAAGAAAAATGAATATTTCTAAAAAGTCATTACTCTTAATGTTATTTAGTTATCAGATGTATGAAGAAAATCTGCTTCTCCTTTTAACATTAGAACCTGAAAAACATAGGAGCAAAGAATTCGTCATGTTAAAAAATAGACGGTTGGAAGGATTTCAGGCAATTTTAATACAAAACCACCTGCCCAATACAATTTTTACAGCTCCTTATTTTTTCCCTTGTCGTTCCCTATTGTCGTTGCGTCCTTCTAGTCGTTTTAAAACATTTAATAAACTATCGATAGTATTTGGTTGTGCCGATATTAAAATAGTTTCTACTTCATATGGGAAGTGCTTACTTATGGCGTTCACCAAAATTTCTTCAGCGATTCTTGGTTCTAAATGTTGCGTCTGGTCAACCCTATACCATACATGCTGTGTATAGGTACCAAATCTTCTGTTGTAAATACGTGGTTCATAAATCGATGCTCTCACTTTTTCTTGTATCGCTTGGGACCAAAAGTACTGCATAAACTTAATCTTAATATCTACCTTGCATGTCCCGTATTCATATTATACAATATTTGTACAATGTTTATGGTGTACAATAATGTATTTAATATTATATAATAATATAATATATAATATTATATTAATATTGTTATAATTTATATGACCCTTAAATACAGTACGCCACTGAACATGTAGTCTTGTTGTTTTTCTTCTCTCTTTTTTCTTGCGCACTCTCTCGTCAGTGTTGGCTTCATGTTCTAATAACGTTCGTATATACAAAGGCGTATCTGTAGGTACCTTTCTATAATCTAAAGTAGGTATATCCGCTTCTAATGACTCAACCACCGTAAAAACTCTGTTTTCTTGACGACTTGTCTAAATAATTTTATAATTTCCGCAAAAATTTTGCTGGATGCAAACATCGTCTGCTTCCGTCAAATTTTGATCTTTTTTCACTTATTTGTACAATAGAACTAGCTCTATTACACCCCGATTCGCATTACACCTTAGTTTCCAAAATAGCAATTGGTTGTCTAACTTTTCTTTCATTTTGTTTATTTCCCTTCCATATACCATATTACTTCTTTTGTTTATTTCAATAAAACCAACTCGGGCCCCACGTTGTACACCAACTGTTTATTATTAATTTATGTTAATAGCAATGCCGAAAAAATAGAAAAACAAAAAGTTAAAAGCCGTAATGTCTTCTTTTGCTGTTTTGGTTAAGTAGGTACATATTGATTTTTAGGACTCTAAAAGTTTATCAGAAAAATTTACTGTAACGGACTAAATCACAATTTAAGACGTTTCTGCCAGGTTCACGGTGGCTTGACATTGTGTAAGAGTTGAAATCTTCTCTATTCGTATTTTTAGTGCTTGATTAGTGCATGTTAGTGCTTCAATAATTATGTCACAAACTTCGATAATTACGAAGTAATTTGAAAAATAATACGTTTCACGCTAGTAAAAATTCAGTTTGAAAAAAAATTTATTCATTTTGATTAGTACTTCATTAGTGTCTCTTAGTGTTTCCAAAATTATGCAACCATCTTCGATAACTACGAGGTAGTTTGAAAGATGATACGTTTAAGCAAACTTCATGCTAGCAAAAAATGGACCAGTTGGAAAAACATCATTACATTTTGACTAGTACTTTGTTAGTGATCTATATGAAGTAGTAGTTGTTTAGATTGATGAATAACGTAAGCAGGATTATCGAAACAACACAAGAAGTCGTACATCAGGCAAAGGACAAGGCAAACAAGAAGCCAGATGTATAATATTGGCACTAACCAAAACTAATAAATAATTAGATTTTAATGAAATTAATGTTGTTACAGAATATTAAATATGATTGTAATAGTTATGACTTATGATTAAGCCCTAAGAAGGGTGAAACGTTAACTTGAATATAAACAATTCTCGATAGTTACACTACTGGAATAAAACATTTAGCTGTTTAATATAATTTTCGCACCTATCAATCAAGCATCACAGCTTCAAAAGTTTCATTAATTATTATTATTATTATTATTTACCTAACTTTAGTATTGCCCAGGAACATTTGCGATTAATTAATGCAGAGCTAAAAATTGGTACAGTGGCTCTAGTTCTGAACAATAAATTAAAAGTTGGTTTCTAATTTGTGTCGTTATGTATTCCAGAACGTTGCACTAAAAACTGACATGTCTGCCATAAAACTCACGTGATGTGTAAACGCTTCCTTATAGAGATTTAAAAATAGCTCAAACAGAACTACTATATAGGAAGAACAATCCTTCATTTTCTATCGTTTGTAATCAGTAAACGTTACTTCCAGCCTCGCAGGAGAGAAATGTAATAAATCAAACATTCGTTAAAATGAAAGCACTTATTGTTGTGTGTTAGAACTGATTTTTAGGGTTTACATGATAGCTGTGGTCGTCAAGGTGTTATCTTCGTTAATTCGAAGTTCTCATGAAAGAGTTGGCAGTAGGTACATACATTTTTGATTTTAGAACGCCACACTTACGGTGAAGGAAGAAGGATTATTTGGGATACGTTGACGGAATGAATGATGGGAAGGCAAGGGTTCGTCAGAAAGTCGGGAGCTCTGGCATATACTTCAGATACTAAAAACATCGGTTTCTCAAATGATGGATAGGATTTAGTCCGCAGGATACGGAGGAACGGCTTCAGAGGTGGATGTGGGTTTCTCTCTTCATTTAGAGCACTCAAAGAAGTTACTATTATATCTTGGCGTGATGCTGGATTTTACAGAGGTTGCATTTATGTTTGTACCCACAACTGAAGCAGGCGGCAATTCGGGTAGAGCAATCTTCATGGTGATGGTAGTTTGGTACAGATAGATATAGAGCAGTATTTTGGGATTGGTTTAGGCATGTGAGATTACTCGCATTGGTAGTGTCAGGTAGATCTCCTTAGATAGGAGAAAATCATGGGTGCTCTTGTAAATGGTAATGATTCAAATAAAGGAGGTGGGTTTTGGATACACTGAGGGTCGCTTTGGTGAAGGAACTTTTTGGGGATGGGATATCTTTGAGGGTCTCATTGGCTATAAGTACGTCTGTATCACGTAGGTACGATAGCAATTGTTGATGTTCTTTCCATTCGGGTAATAAAAAATAACCTTGATTGTTGTTGAATTTATTGTCAAGGCAGCATCTGAATGCCTTTAGTTGTTCTCTTTGCAAAACTTTTATCAATCATAGGTAGGGTGAGAAATGCACTACGAAGGATAACGATTGGAGCATGATAAAGTGGGGTATGGGATATGTACGATCCCAAAAGTGATTGGGCCTTCCTACATGATGAAGCGACGTCACACAATGATTGAAGCTATGGATTCCACAAGGCACAAAAAATCAACAGTGTTCATGTTCAACACCACTGTTTCCCGTAAATGGTAGTACCACTATCATAACTTTGTCCTTTTCTTGTACTTCACTTCTAAAAACTAAAAATATCACACGGTGTTCCTCAATTTTAACAGTATCCTTGTTATCTATTCGCAATATTATTGAAACCTGCTTTATTCGGGCGGAATATTGAATCAAGGCATCTAACCAGAACGAAACCGTAACCGAAAACCGGAGAAAACCGCTATTTCATGCAAACCGAAAACCGTTATTTAACCGAAACCGGTCTCTTGTAATAACCGAAAACCGAAACCGTAACCGCTACTTCAATATCAATTAACCGGTTTAATAGCGGTTAAATTTCGTTCATCATGTTCAATCCTCCTGTCTGCCGTCAAAAGCGTGGGAGTTGTCAGTTCAGCATACTCAGTTACTCACAAGCGTGGAACGTGGAAGGGTGTTTATCAGCTTCCGTCATTGTTGCACTTTTTTATTTAAAGTTAACCTATTTATTATCTCCGACATTGAAATTGAAAAAAGTTCTGAATTCTACATATTTCCCAACTCTCCATTTGTCTTATTTAAATTTTATGTCAAAATTTAAAATACGATCACTTGAACTTTTCAAGCAAAATTTCAGCTAAATAAATAAAACCATAAATATATCTGAAGCAGTTGTTATAGTTTGCAAACTTCATTGTTCTGGTTTTCTTAACCGGTTTACAACCGGTTTACAATTCTAAACGGTTTTCCTAACCGAAAAAAGAACGGGTTAGTAGTATTCAAGAACGGAAACCGTCACCAATAAAAATGTAAAGAACGAAACCGAAATGAAAACCGAAACCGTTATTTTCAGCTACTTAAGCGAAAACCGTAAACGAACCGTTATTTTTTTCGGTTAGATGGCCTGAATCGATTACGGTCAAAGATTTCTGAATAGTGCTTCTTTCATAACACATTTTCTACTATTGTAGCTTTAACATGAGTTAAAATCAATGTTAAAGGCATTGTAAAAGAATGAATCTAATATGTTGAAAGAACCTCTCATATTCATTATTTATCGGTGCCTTTAGGTAGGTAATTGTACAGTAACCGTTTCTGTTGAACATTTCCAATTCCATAAAATATCTAAATCTCATCGTTAGCATTCCTGAAAGTAAATATAATCACAATGGAATTTCAAATCATTTCAGTGTAAAAATTGCGATCAACGATCAATTTAATGCCATTTTTCATATCGGTGACGACCTTTGGATATAAGGAGATCAATGTACATATACAGTTTTTTGTTATTATTCTATTGAAAAAAACAAAATTATCGCATGACAAAAATGATTGTATTAACTTTTAGGCATCAGTATTTATTTGTTTTGTTTTGAAGTCCCGCAAGTTCCCCAAACTTAAATGCCATACTCGGTGGGGTGTTAGAAGAGTGTTCTGATATCTTATCGAGTGACCCGCGATATGGTGAGTACACATTTATTTATGTATCTATTACATTTCAAATAATATTTTAAGATTTAGCTGAATTAAACAATATACCTAATGAAGGGGTTATTTGAACCAATAGGTAGGTACCATGTTAAATCTCTTCACTACGTACCTACAGTGCTCTCCAAACTCAAATAATGGCTCAGTTGTTGAAAATATAGCATTGTGGAATGCAAATGCGCTCTAGTATCAGTATGACATAAAGATCAAAATTTTAAAAATACGGATTGTTTAACATTCGTGTTTAATTATGTTAATTTATGTGCATAAATTAGGAATCTTGTGATAATAGAGATAAATTGGGTTCATTACATGACTTTCATAATAATAGGTAATCTTAAAAGTCTTGTTGTCAATTTGTAAAAAAAATCAATTAAATGAAGGTAAAGAGGATTACGTAATGGTTTCCATTACAGGTACGTATAAATTTTATTTCTATATCTAGGTTAAGCGAAAAATAATGACCAAGATCCTCTATAAAAAGAATACAATTAAACGATAAGTGTTTTCAATCGAAAGAATAATTCTAAATTAAAGTTACGTACCTATGTGTCGTGTACAATTAGAAATCATATGAATACAACATTCATATTTCATCTTTAAATTTTTTTGGTACTTTAATTATAGTGGTTCGCCAATTTACTACGCTTAGAGCCTTTTTTACCTAGTACAGTAGCGATGTTACGTTATAACACTTGATTAATTGATAGTTGTGGAACTTATATAACTAAGCAAAACGTGAAAATCTGCAGAGGTGATTGTGAAATTTCACGGCGTACACGTGACAAAAATTAAATGATTAGGCGTAATAAAGAAAATATGGCGCACAAAAAATGTTAAATTTGCATAACTGCGCGTTTAATTAAAATAAATATATACATTCCTATTACTTAATACTATACATACAAAATACCTGCATTTACAAATAATAATTAGGGGTTATCCTACTTATTAGTTTAGGGAAGACAGATCGTCATTGTCTATCGGTATACAGGAAGATCATAGCATCTTTAAAAAATCACAAGAATAGATCTCATAACCTATAACATAGCAGTGGTCGTCGTTATAATCCTAATTGTAATTATAAAAATGTGTTGTACTTCTTCGAATTAACAGCTGTGGTCAACTGCATACTAAAGCAAAATAAATGTAATGTGCTCTACGACGATACATTACATTTACATATTTTATTTATGGCATTATCCCATTATTTGTGGCAAGCTCTTCTTAAATAAGTATAATACTATTCAGTTTATCTGAAAATTAGAGATCAGTCATGTAAAATTATGAAAAATATTAAATGATTACAAATATTTAATAACTGTATCCAGTTTGTGGATTAAATCCCGGCCTACTTCCACCTGGTCTGGCTCCTGGGATACCACCGGCGCCTGGACCGCTTGGGTAACCTTGATTCGCCCCCGGATAACCACCAGGACCGCCACTGGGATAACCACCAGGACCTCCACTAGGGAAACCTCCTGGCCCGCTTGGTCGTCCACCAGGTCCACTGGGTGCGCCACCTGGGTAGCCTCCAGGACCTCCACTGGGGTAGCCTCCAGGACCTCCACTGGGGTAGCCTCCAGGACCTCCACTGGGGTAGCCTCCAGGACCTCCATTGGGGTGACCTCCTGGCCCACTCGGTTTTCCACCAGGTCCCCCACTTGGATATCCACCTGGACCGCCATGGTAATTGCCGTCATCGCCACCACCACGAGCCTCCTCAGCAGCATTTTGCTCTAGGGATCTTAAAATTTCTTCCGGAATTGGAGGTGGTGTGGGAAGGTGAGATCCTTGTGGTACAAAACCATTCTCATCGGCAGTATAACTGATTTCAATACGTTGACCATCAGGAGCGGTGTATGAGAACGATCCGCGTACGGCTTCACCTCCTTCCTCTTGATTACTGTCTGGTCTTGCGTGTCCTTCTTCTTCTGCCTTGATTCCATTATCAGTTTCAAAACTACAAAATACCAACTTTAGAAATACAACCGTTTTTGACAGAAACTGTTACCCGAATTGATAGCTTCCATCACCAGCATTTGGTGTATTATCGTAACGAATAATATTGGCACCGGCGTCTGGACCACCTCCACCTTGAGGACCTGGTCCAAATCCACCTGGAGAACTTGGACCGAATCCGCCATGAGGTCCAGGTGCAAATCCACCATGTGGTCCGGGACCACCAGGTCCTCCTGGTCCGGCCTTTCCAGGTCCACTGGGTACTCCGTATAATGGTCCAGGTGCTCCTCCGGGTCCACCAAAACCTGGGCCGCCTGGTCCACCTGGTCCACCAAAACCTGGTCCACTTGGACCACCTGGTCCACCAAAACCTGGTCCACTTGGACCACCTGGTCCGCCAAAACCTGGTCCACTTGATCCTCCTGGTCTACCTCCTAATTATAAATACGGATTAAAGTTGTATAGGTACCTATTTAATTTATAAACCGTTTCACTTTCACACACCCACCTTCAGTCAATTATGTTGAGTAATTTTTAATTATGAGTTGAACGCACGAGATTGAAAAAAGCGTAATATGTATGTGCGTTATTAATCTAAAGTGAATGTACATTGATGAGCTACCTTGAAATTGTTATTAGAATTATGTATTAAATGCAACTCATCGATTATAAACGGTTTGTATTACCTAAATTCTTAAATATCGATGCCGAAGATGAAAGTAAATTGTTGAGATGAGTTTGCGTTTGTTACAAATTTCTGATAAAATGTATAACTGGGAAATCGCACATTTTTACAATTCAGTAACTATCGTTAAATGTCGAACATAACCTATCACGTTTAGCATGTAATTTATGGTATACACTGCTATAGTTATCTGGTTATAGTGTCACTTATATTACAATAGACATGATCAGATTTATATTTATTGTCACGTACCAAAGCCTGGCCCTGCACCACCTGGAGCCCCGCCTCCTGGTCTTGGTCCAAACGGTGCAGATAATCCGGGACCACCACCCGCACCATGAGCGCCTGCTGGCGGCAGGTAAGTATTATCCAAACGAGCGCAATAGCATACGCCCATAACCACAGCCAAAAGTAGCTGAAATCAAAATAAACTCGTGATGTAATTTGAATGTTAGGAAGTACTCCATTGAAATACATTTACAACATAAAAGTCAAGCAGTACTTGATTGTTAGGAAACATTATTGTCAATATGCCACCTGCTGACGTTCATTGGGAGAAATAATAATGATACGTACAGTGCATGTTGTAATTGTTTAATTTAAATGTCAGGAAGATTTGCATTGTATACATATCTAATTGCAAAATACGGCAAAACAAAAATCTGTTGGAATGGATAAAATCTAAAATTTTAATGGTAAGAACGATTTTATGAATGAGATCATGATCATTCAGTAGCTTACGCTCCAGTTTCCGATTTACTATAACAACCGGTTTAAGTCAAAGTCAAGTGTAAACGATCATTATTTTCGTACATATTATTTTGCGATTTTAAATTAACAATTTTCACACATAAGTAACGAAAGGAGGAAGCACTAATAAAGGTAAAATACATCGGTAACACGTACTTAAAAGACTCTATTAGGTAATCTATTATATAAACGTAAATTAATCTCTTGAAATGGTAATTTTACAAAGAAAGAACTTCAATATAGCACACATAGAATGAAATTGTATATCTATGTAAAAAAAAATACTTTTAAGGCGATATCAATTTCACCCGGAGAATGTTATTTTTTCAAACGTTTACGTTACATAATCATTTGACTTTTAAAAAATTGAACCAGTTGATATACCGAGGGTGAAGTTGCTTAAGGGTAGTACTACCGATGTAATTACGAAACAATTATGAATAGGGAACATTGTGAATTTTATGTAAGATGATTAAATTTAATGAACACCTTGGCATAATTTCATTGAAGATGCGACTTGTAATTTTGTTTTTATAACTTCATTTAAAACACTTAAAAGTAAATATTTTACTCATTAGCGAGGATTTAAAGCCTTTCATGGACTTACCAATTTCATGACGTATGTATGTGATATATTCACTAATTGTACAAAGTATGTTAAGACTGTGGTGGATGTTAAAGAAGATTCCCTTTATATAGTATAAAATCGGAGCATGGGATGCAACCCCACTCTTTACAGTAATCAGAACAGTGAGCGAAACGAGATCATCTTCTTTTGTGAAAATAAAAGTGATGCAAAATATTAAGGTATAGCTTGCGTGCTATACCTAACCGTCCTTTCACACATCATCATGATCATCGTTGATTCCTTAGTTCACATATATGCAAATTGTCGATTTAATTAACTTTACACTACATGAACTAAATTGTTTATTTTAATTACAAGTCGGTAAGTTTACACCTTTTGTTGAGGTAGGTATAGCTAAAGGCGCCATGTAATAAACTATAATTCGATTTGTTTATTAGTGACTTTTGAAATATTTAAACTTTTAGCCTATGTGGCTCAAAGGAATTTACTTCTCCACCCTTGAAAGTGATTTTTACTACTTCCCAATTATAATAGTAATAGGTACATTTTCAACAAATTGAAGCGATTGTTTTACGAATTGTTTACTTTTGTACTCGAAATGCACGTGCAAAGAAAAAGTGCATGGTACGAGTCACAAAAGGTCTATTTCAACACACAACCTTAACTTCTGTAAAATTAGTAACAATCGATATTTTTGCGACATTTCGATCACATATTAATTTCATATGTTACACATATTGCTGAAATGTAATAGTCCCTCGAACGTGAAACAAGAATAACAAAAATTGTTCATGCAATAATTGTATTTGATGAGTATTTTTAATAATTAGCGATTAAATACTCTGAATACGCTATATTTATGTCGTTAAACTCAAGTTTTCTATGACACTGATAATAATATTATCCTTAAACTTATTATTATTTCTTATTTCTATAGTATCAGCGTTTTGTTTTCGCCCCTTCTCTTGATGCTATACAATTGTCCCTTCTGTAATTATCCTTGTTTCCTTTACCACTTAGCCATTAAGCGAAACTGTAATTATTCTATACAGAAATACATTGGTTGCGGATTGAAACCTTTATAAAGAAAACCTAAAAGAAGAATTCGGATAGAACGTCCTAAAGGATAAAGTTTGATGCAATGGTTAATAGAAGAGATCTTCGTATGGCAACTACAGTTGCTTTTGGGTTTTTCTACAACCACTTACCGAATTAAATTGCTTAGAAAGCAAAACGGGATTGAGATAATCCTAATAGTCTTACAGAAGAAACAAAGTATTTTCCAGATACAACTTGGTAAGAGTTACACAGATTTCAGAAAAGGACCTCTAGAGCTTTGGTTGTAAGCGCACTTCCATCAACAAATCTCATAAGAAGTAATGAAGATGAAGCAACTGCAGAATGCATTGAGCTCTATTTCGTATAGAGAACGATTTCCAAATCGCAATATGTCTGCGTGAAAGTGATCACAAAATCAATTGATTGAGTCACTTCGTCCTGAGCAATAATTTAATAAAATTAATACGACTACAATGTTGAAAAAAAACTCAATTTTTTTTAAATAAAAACAGTATGTGGCAATGTAAAGTTCAAAGTATTGCTCAAAAAACGAGAACGTTTTATCCATTCGATGCGAAATTTTTAACTTGATTTGATTTTGACCACGAAAGCATTGGAAACTAGTTTTTAGTTTATTATAAAAATTTTTGAATATATGCAGTTATAAAAGATGTTCTTATCTAGTTATCTATATACATTTTGACGTTTTTATAATTCCATTATTCGTCGTCTTCAAGGTTGATGAAGGTTTGAACGTTGCAAGAAAAAGTGAAAGTCGTGTACTTTGATTATAAAACCCTTAGATGACTTCAATAGCAACAAAAATAGCTTTATTTTTAATGATTGAGAACTGAGCCAATCACTTTGAACCTATTTGTTATGATCAAGGAATTTTCAAGAGGATCTCCCTGACGTTGATTCCTTCTTCGTCAGTAGGTAAGTATAGTTGTCATAAAATCCAACTTGTTAGACTTCATACTACTTACTAATGAATGGATCAAGCTGCAATAAACTATACATATGCTAATTGTGCACCGTAGTTGTCTAAAAAGTTATCATTTCAACATGCTTTTTTCTCTAGCTGAACATCTTCATGCAGATCTCATATTACATCAAGAATTGCTACAAACCTTTAATGAATACTTGGGGCTTTTTTGATGATTTCATTTTGGTGAGGGCGAAGAATAACATAGGCCTTTTATGTTTAATCAACTCATTCGCCTTGGAGTAATCTTTGAACAGAAAGCTAACCTGATACCATTGACAAACAAGCACACAAAGCGTCAACTACTACACCGATGGTCTGATGTCCGTATATAAAAACCTACGGATAAAGACCTAGTATTGTTCACTGGTTGCCAAGGTCACTCTGCTAGCACTAATACACCCATGCAGCTTTGATATTGCGGCCCAAGGTACTTCAGAGGAACACCAAAGCCAAACTAGTTTGACCTAAAACTGGGTTAAGATGCGGGACAGCACTGAATCGACATAATCTACTAGTAAGATTGGTCACAGACAGATTAAAGGCTGTAAAGGCCACTGCGCAGAAGTGGCATAAATCCTAGGACAGAACTATTCTGGGTTTTTTTAGGTGAATATGTCGCAGTACTTTAGACAGAATTCTAAGATGCATAGAAATGAAATAAGTCAACAAAAGAATACTTAATGTTTGATACGACAGTCAGAGAGTACTAATAGTTTTTGAAGGGACTACACTGAGTTCAAAACTGGTAATGAACTGCGTAAATGCTCTTTAGCCGATCATAACATAATAATAATAATATAATAATAATAATAATATTCATTTGATCGTTAGACCACAAAAGCGGTATAGATTAATTAGTCTAATTTGAGTGTCAAAACAAAATGGAATAGAAGGCTATTCACAAGCCCATTTCCTACTAAGAGTAGGATCGAAAAATATGTTTCATGGGCCAGATCCCACTCTGAGAATACCGAAACGGGGTCATGGATTCCAAACAGGGCTATACCTATATCCTAAAAACAGATATGTTTTCTTGCAACATGTGGTGCATTTAGTTATTTGTCTGCATTTTTACAAATAATGCAATTTATATTATTTTATTCCGTTTTGCAATCGTTTTACAGGTATTTGGCCGGTGGGGCTTACAATACCGGAAGAAATTTTTAATACCGGTTTTCGGTATTCAATCAAGTGAACCCCGGGATCCCGGTATTGACTTTTTTTACTGCTGAAACTATAAAAGAAAAAGAAAAAACGCATAGCTTAGATATTCAAACTTCCAAATTCCAAATTCAAAGTATTCAAGTTATTCAAGATGCAAATATAAACTGTAAATTAAATAAATCAGCATAAAATTCAAAAATTTTGTATTCAAAATAGAAAATTGAAACTCAAAATGTTAATGCTAATGAATCCTAAATTTCAAAATTCGAAACGCAAAAACTTACTGCTACTTAAAGTTAAAAATTTTAAATTAAATTCAATATTGAAATTGGAAATAATAAACTCGCAATTGTAATTTTGTAAATCCATAGTTCAAAAATTAAAATGTAATAAAGAAAAATTGGCAGTGCCATTTGAAAAATAAAGTTACCGTTTATAGAAATTTTGTCAATTGACGTAGTAATTTCTCCGAACACAAGAAGATTTCGGATTTAACCGTCCGGTTTACGCTAGTACATTTCATGTTTCGTCACGGCCTTCTAAGCTTTGTGATCCCTGCGATATTCAATTTTTTGGACACATACGGCCAAACGATTCGTTTTAAGTACTGTATGTGATACATAAAGTCGCACTAGAATTGTCCAATTTACCCAAATGAGAAGTCCCTGCGAGAAAACCATAAAATTCGTTATCATTCGGTATCGTTAATCCGGTTAATCGAGGAAATACGTTTGGCGCTTTTACCAAATAAATATGCCTATAAACACTAATTGATTAATAATTATAAATTATAATTAATAATAATAAAAAAATAATTGATAATAATTGATTGATTGATAAAGCTTCCAGCAAAAATTGTTCATAATCAGAGGCAAATGTGTAGAAAGTTTGACTCCACTTGGTTTATAACTATTGATGTTATTGCAGTTTCAGTTGTTAAAACAGCTTTTCGGGAAATAATTCGTGGAGAGTTCCCTCTTTAAAAATAAAAATTTAATGGCCGTCTATCTATTACAAAAAGTTTCAGTTTACTAAGTCAGTAATTCAAAACCGCGAAAGTGGGTCCAGACGGACGGACGAAACGCAAAAAAACACATCAATAAAATGAAATGCGCTAAAAATATTAAAAATTAGAATTTTAATAAGAGGTTGATCGTGCCCTCATTAATAATAGAAACCATTTTCTTAGATCTAAGTAGTAGCTTTTTCTCTTATCGTATTTGCATCTAATTTTTTTGAAATAATTATGACTCCAAATACCCGAAAAGGTATCATATTCATAACCATGAGGATATAGAGGAAGAGGTAAGGCAAAGAGGGATAAATTGGCAAATATGGACATCGCCCATTTCGGAAAATGTAAAGGTTAAAAGTGAATTATAAAAAGGTGCGTCACGGCGCCCTCAGACACCTGGAGCCCTATGGCTGCAGTCCCATTAGTTCATTGGTTGGTGTGATCCTAGGAAGTGATG
Organism: Pyrocoelia pectoralis; assembly: GCA_036250285.1. NCBI lineage: Eukaryota > Metazoa > Arthropoda > Insecta > Coleoptera > Lampyridae > Pyrocoelia > Pyrocoelia pectoralis. Next base: position 18,870,388 of record CM070076.1, on the reverse strand, counting down.
GAGATGGAACCTTTATTCGATGTATCAACGGATTTCTAAAGAGGAATAGTAAAACGAGCTTGGACGCTCAGTAGAATCGACAAAAATTTGCTGGAACTCGCTAACAAAATTAGCAAGACACTGGTCGTCAGACCATACTTCCGTTTGGATTTATTACTACTTCTATCGGAGTAAAAATGCAAGGACCCTGACTTTAGAAGCTTTTATCTCAGTAATTAGCAATCATAATTTAATAAAATAAAGTGCATTTATTTATTTATTTATTCCTACAAATAGGTGCAGGAAAAGGGAAATAAATAAGACACGAAGCCTCCACTTGTAACAATGTAATAAAATTTAAAGTCGAAACGTTGAAAAAATTTAATTTGTTAACACGATGAGACGATGAAGATGAAATTTAAAATTTTTTTTTGTAGATAAGGTGCAAGCACCTAACACGTGGGGCAATGCAAACCTCATGTAAGACATCTTACAAAGACATTTTGTGATGGTGGTTTAGTTTCTTGTTCGTTTATGTTAATCTTCGTTGTAATGGCCCATCATGCCAAATTTACACCCTTACGCTAGGGATATGTTCCCATTTGGGTTTTAGAACGTTACTACCACCTATCATGATTCTTTTGTTTAAGTCAATTTGTTAGATCGTTTAAGTGTGTTTTCGCTTGATAATGAAGCCAGTATGGCTTTGAAACATGTCGCGTCATAATTTTCAAAAATTGTCAAAATTTATTTGTTAATTTGTTAATTGCTTGATTTTTCCAACACCCAGGATGTAATGTTCCCAGTTGTTTACCTTATTTTATGTAAACTCTGGTATTCCTATGTTACTACAGTCAAAATTTCAATTTGTGAGGTTTGCATTGCCCCACGTGTTAGGTGCTTGCACCTTATCTACAAAAAAAATTTTAAATTTCATCTTCATCGTCTCATCGTGTTAACAAATTAAATTTTTTCAACGTTTCGACTTTAAATTTTATTACATTGTTACAAGTGGAGGCTTCGTGTCTTATTTATTTCCCTTTTCCTGTATCATCACCACTTGTTTTGAGATGAACCTTCGCATCTAGAATACAAATAGGTGTACAGTTTTAGATTTTTGCAACACAATCGTTAATTTTCTGTATCAATGTATGTACAAAAAAGCGCTCATTATGACTCAAATCGCACAAGCGCTCGACTTTAAAAATTAATTACGGCTATATTATTGAAACTGTGTGGTAGATACTTATACATATATTTGAAAAATGTGTGCTTATTTGTTGATGTGAGATGCTTTTGAGGCCAATTGGTTTATTAACCTTAAAGCTATAATCAAAAAAGGGGCATCTTGTGTAAGTACTCAGGTACTTAGAAGTTCGATTTTAATAATATTGACAGTGACATAAAAAGTTAAACCAATTATGTTGTGGTCTAAGACGATTAAAAAAATGTCATTATACACCGTTTTTTTAAATAAATTTGGAAAAAAGGATGGATACTTCGGTTGGCGCGGTGAAGTGCAGTGCGCGGAGAAGCTGTTGTCGTACTATTGCTATGGTTTTGTACAATGAAAAAGAATAATCACATTGTTCTGGTTTGCCGCTCGCTGTTTACGATGTGGTAGATTACCTCTCGCGGGAATATGTGCGTCTTTCTTTCGGGATAATCATAACATTTACTTTGAATTTTGTTTTCAATAAAGGAATAATGCAGCTTGATTTCAGTAATACAAATTTAGCATTTAAAACAAGAATTTTTTCTTTAGTTTCTGTATATTGAAAAATAGTAAATTTTCGATTATATCAATAATCAACATTTATGGGCTTTCGACTTTTGGGAAGTATGTGTGCTACACATTTTTAAATTTGGTAACAATTTATGGAGCAATGACAATTTTATGATAAGTTAAAACTGACCGTCAGTCAGGAAAATGCTAAATACAGTGTTTTTATTGCCGTTAATTAAAATAATAGTTAAACAATTATTGATTCTACTATTTTGATTTTTAAACATGTTAAACATATATAAATGGCTAATACCTACACTGCCCAAAAATGAAAACATTTCACCCCCCCCTCCCAGTTTTTTAGTATGACCACTCAAAGTCAGGGGCCTTGCATTTTTATTCCGATAGTAGTTATAAAATGATATCAGCAACCCTGCTGTGTCCGTGAGGTTGGTGGTACGCTCAACTAAAGTCATTCACTTATATCAGGCCGTTTATTTATTTTATTACTTTATGATGCAATGAGAAAAATGAAAAATTCTCATAAATAACCAGGTTTCAAATCGCTATTAATATAAATTCATCAACAGCGCACGACTAGGAAGATACTATAATAATGCGATTACCTTGCACAGTACTATAATTAATAAAAGCAGTTCAGGGAGTTCCAATAGAACCGAAAATGTCATGTTTGTCTCTACAAGATGACCATCTACTTCCAATGCGAATGAAATAATTGGTGTAATTAAATGCAAATTACGCACCAAATTATAATTGGTAGAAGCTAGGTATGAGGATGAAAATGTAATAGGTAAGTGTATTTTAAATACCATACATAAAAAAGTGACACATGATATTTGTATTTGCATAATTGCGATTACCGCGCAAATTAAAGTACTTCGTGCATTAAAAATTTGGACATACCAAATGCTTTCTGATATTAGAAAAACAGGCAACCTAGGAAATCAGATTGGTGTCAATACTGTTTCTAATCTTAGTTGTTTGATTGAAATAATTGATTACACGCCGAAGACACCAATTAAAAAGTAATCACACGGTACGATACAGTTTGCAATATACTGAAACTATGTAAATACCCAGACTGTGTGAAATATTAGTTGCTGTTTAAATATTATTCTTTTTCTTGTACAGTTAAGTGTTTAAATAGAATTTAAATTCAAGCATGTTATGTATGTAAAGATTTAGTGACGATACTCAATATGACGGTGAATAAATAATTTCATTTAGATGTCAAATGGAGAGTGCGAACCAGAAAATCTTATAATTTAATCATGTCGCAATTTCATTAAAAATTACATATCTTTGTGAAAAAAAAGTTAAAGTATATGCATCCCATCCGCCTGAATTCTTCGATCTTTCCCTTTCATGTACAATTGAAAGTAAATTCATTTAAATGCATAGTTATATCAGACTGTAATAAATTAATAATTATAACCTACTTATTGAAAATTATGCAATCCTATTATCCAAAGTTAATCCTTTGAAAAGTATTATGATATTTCTTTCAAAAATTATTTAGTAACAATTCCCCATTAATTTGTACAAAAATATCCCTATCATTAAGAACGTAATTGATTATTATTACTTTACTTTCCACGTGTCACTAAACGTTCAAATAAAGCATCGTTTGATTGAATCGTTACCTAACTATGGTATTAACGAAAGATTGTGGTCAGCCGCCAAAATGCTACATCTAGGCTAAATCACATTTGTAATTCTATGGTCGCAAGCAATTCATTAATTTTGCCCGCTTCAGTGTCTCTAAGCAACATTTAAGAGAATGACAATTGCGGGGCTAAGATCTTCCCTTCTTTTCGGAGATAAAACATCTCTTTTGCGCCCGCTTTTCGAATTGATATTGCGACTCCATTTTTTTGCCATGGTTTCTCTTTTTACAATAATATTTGTTTTGTTCATTGATAGCGTCATATTCAGTCAAATCTTCAAGTGGCGAATGTAAGCATCCTTTTCCGTGACAATGCTTACACATAATTTAATCGAACGTCGCAACCTTACATTGGCCCAGTCACATCGTATCTCCAGTCACTTACACATTATAAGATACCAAACCGAGTATCACTGTATGCTGATGCCTCGGTAGAGTGAAGCATTACCTATTTTCAACCCACGAAGCATATTTCCTCTTCATTCAAATAAGATTTTGTAGAATCCACAATAACAACGTTGCTCAGAAGCCGAATCTAAAGTGGATGAACCTTTATATAAAACTAATGCAACCCTCAATTATGAAGTATCTTGACTTGACAATAAACTGAACTGACATCCACCTAAAGGCAGAAAAAGCAAATAGGGCATTCTGGAAATACCACCGCGCAATTGGAAGACTTTGGGGTCCAAAGGCTGTCCGGTGGCTGTACGCTTCTGTGATTAGATCTATGATCTGTTATGGAGCAATTGTCTGGTGACCTAGAACCAGACTCTCCACAACCATAGCACTTCTTAATCACGTGCAAAGAGTAGCGTGCCTTGCGTGCCCGGGCGCAATGCGAACAACCCCCACAGCCATCATGGAAGCCCTCCTGGGTCTGCCTCCATTGGATCTCCACGTGAGAGCCTGGCAGCCTTGCGTCTGAAAACTAAAGGGTTGTTGAATGGCAGAGGTATTGTGGGCCACTCTCGAAGTCTGGGCGAGGCAATTAAGCGACTGCTGGAAGGGCGATCTGACTCACTCATCCCTCCATAATATATACTAGGGAAAAACTATCACATCTTTGATGCGGAAGTGGCATCCCAAGCAGGACATATCCATCTTCACGGATGGATCTAAAACAATAGAAGCAACAGACACCGGAATTTACTCCAAAGAACTGAACTGTCATATCAGCCAACCACTAAGCAAAACTCCGACTGTATTTCAGGCAGAACATACAGGAATAACGCTTAGTGTATAATAAAAGCAATTCTTATGCTCAGCATAATGAATAAAATTATCAGAATTTACAGTGACAGCAGAGCCGCTGCGAGGATTTAAATAGTTCTATGGGTTGTGGTTTAATGGCTAAAATAGCCTCTTCCTTATTCAATGCACTCAAATTAATCCGTGCTGAAGTTACGAGACTTGTCCAATTAAAATACTGAATGTGTGCAAATTCATATGTGTACATACCTATATGAATGCATTGCATATCCTGAAAAAATGGTATCAGAAATTTAGGAATGTAAAGAAGGATCTGCTCATATACATATAATATGATACATAAACTGGGTTACATCAAAAAGTTTGTGCATATTTATGCAATTCCTCCTCATTTGTCGAAGGGCAATCGATCGATGATTCTGAACGAACTGATAGTAGAAATAGTCGGTACATTTTATAAATTCCATTTTGGATCGCTTCCCCAAATTAATGGGAGAGATATATCGAATTTCGTTTGACGTAAATTCTAGAAGTATTATCGATGTACAAAAGAAATTGTTTTTTCAGATATAGCTTTAGCTTTTATTGTGTGCCAAAAGTACAGAAATTGTTTTCTGAAAAATTACGCACCCAAAAACTCAAAAGAAGCTTGATGTGACGATCTAATATTGTATCTTTTCCAAAACATTTTTTCAGGCAGAAATTATAGGGCTTTGTTAGTTGAAAGGTTCTTTTGTATATTTACAGTAGTACAATAAGCGTTAGGTTAACGTTCTGACCTTGAAAACCTTTCTTAACACACCACACTTCACTGTGAATCTTTCATTAAAGAATCTTTAACTCAACTGCGCAACAGTTTCTTCAATAAACACCACAGCTGTAGTAAGTCTGGCTACTAAATAACACCTGCTTATGAAAAGGAGTGTTACAAATTATTTTACAATCGAATGCTCCTCTTAAATGCTCCTCCCCCTCGCCACACACCGGTCCAATTTTTTTTCTCATTGGTCAAAGTGCCTCTAGCGGCTAAATAGCGCTTCACAGACGAACTCGCTCTCGCAGTGTTGCCAAAACTTTTAAATAGTAAGTTTGGTTTACAGATCACCCTCTGGAACCCATTCCGTGATCAGGATCCCGTTGATGTCGAAAAAAACGATTGGCATGGCTTTAAATTTTGATTTCGACATCCTTACTGTTTTCATTCTTGGCGATGCAGGAGTTTTTCAGGGCATGGATTGGCGCTTAGTTTCAACATCGTATTGGAATATCCAGGTTTCATCGCAAGTGATGATCACATCAGGATCTTTATCTAACCTCTCCAGAAAATCTGAACAGATCTGTTGACGGAAGAGCTTTTGGTCGGAGGTCAAATTTTTTGGGACCAACTTCGCGCAGACTTTCTTCATATTCAATTCGTCATGTAAAAATTTTCTGACCGTTTCTTTCTCGGCGTTTACAGTCTCAGCCAATCCCCCGCACAATTTCATTAATTTGGTCACTGTTTGCGGAGTTGAAACAGGCACAGGTCGATCTGGATGTTGGTCATCTTCGGTGCTCTCTCGGCCTTCGGAAAACCTTTTATGCCATTCGAAAACACGTACACGAGATACAGAATTTTCACCATAGGCCTCTTTCATCCATTTATAGCACTCAGTCGGAGTTTTTTTTAATTTAACGAGAAATTTCACATTGCTCGTATTTTTCGTCACATATTGTTATCGGCACGAGAAAGAAACACGCTCGTTTTTAACTTCTATAGAAAAAATACTACTACAGCGACAGAAACGTGTTTTCGTACTATAGAGAAGACACTTTCAGCTATCCAACGCTACAGTCGTTTCCCCACTCCCACTTTAGGTGGGTCTCGTATATACATATTTAACGTTTTCGAGTTGTTTTAATTAAATGGTCTCAGCCCAATTTATAATTTTCCATCTACATCAATTCAATCCATAAGTTTAATCTCCTTCACTACTACGGCCTAATGTGAATTGTTTTACAATAAATAGTTAACCACTTTAAATTTAAGGCAACCTTTTTTTTTAGTTACAAGGCGAAGGTGTTCAGTGAAAAGCGAAAAAATCGTCTAAATTCTTTCACAAAAAAATGTATTTATTCAACTATCATGGTTCTGAACACATCTACTTTTTTTAAATTACGTTTTTCTGGGATAGGTACATGTTTAATTTTGGTGGGTAGCAGAGCTGCACGTTTACGACTCCATAGTGTATCCATCTTCAGACTCATCAGCACATCGCTTAGCCTCCGTCCCCAATGAGCATTTGCCTCTTATTAACTAACACTCACAACCATAAATTAACGTGGGAATAAACACCGCTCTAATAAATCTCTAATTTTGTCTTCTTATTCAATTCGTTTTTTCAGAAGGCCATATAACGTACAGCGAGTGACCCAAAAACTGCCTTACGGGGCCAAATCATAAAACATTTGAAACATTTGGCCATAATGACGCTTCAATTACTACAATAAAGAAATCTTTGCCAAAATCCATGGAGCCATTTTTGCAATATTAAGTAATGAAGTCGTTATATCGCCGCCATTTTATTATTACAGATTTGGAGAAAAAATGTTATAACAAAACTTGTAAATCATTAAAAGTCAATTTATAAGTATATTTATTTTCATTTTGAAATCCGCACATAAATAAGGGCCTTTTCTAGAAAAACAAAAGAAGCTCCATTATTAATAAACTAAAGCTCAAACGAGACAGCCAAAACATCTCCTGGTACTACTACCCAGGTCCGTCATTTAGGGGGGTCAGAGTAGGGCAGTTGAACCCCCCCCCCCCCCCCCCTCTCCCTGGAATTACTACTACCAAAAGAAAAGTACGTTAAACTTATAAAACTAACAATCACGCCCCTTTTTCAAAAAATTTGTTTCCTTTTTATTTCTTTTTACTGTAGTCACCTCCCCCCCCCCCCCCCCCCCCCCCCCCCCGTAAAATACTGAAATGACACCGCTGCTACTACCTGATACTATTAATTGTCCCTTTAGTTAGACTAAAACCTTAGCGTAAGAAGTAAATTTTTGAATATATTATGTATTTGCTTATCTTAAATTTATGTTTACATATAAATACAAATTGCCTCTAATTTTTCATCTGCAGACCCACCGCCGATTCGGTTATTACCTTGTAATAGTTTTTATAGATGTGGTTCGTGCCATCAGAATTCGACCTAAATTAACTTAGCGAAAATTATAAATGATTAATTCTAATTTCGTAGCCAAATACTTCATGAAATGAAGAAACAAATTAAGGGCCAAATAATAGACACCCCTTTGTGAAAGGAATGTGAAGCAACTGTTTGTAGAACGTTATTTAAATAAATCATCATCACAACGTAAGTTATTTAAAATGCAATTCCAAATTATGAATTATTATTTAGTTTACGTTAGGTATTAAATACCTTACCTATAAACAATTCTAATTATACTGTATGATTTATACGATGACAGCGTTAAATAAATTTATGTTAACGCGAAGAACAGAATGCGATTGTGAAGTAAACGGGAACAATTTAATGTACGTAATTTCAAACTTTACACACATCGAAATCTTCAAATGAAAGTTGCAAATTTTTGTCCTTACATAAAATTACTTACTGGGAAACGAATTACGTACCTAAGTAGATTATTTGTTCATTACAATTATTACTAAGATATGAAAGTGTAATCCATTAATAACTCGCACTGAGATTTCTAGGTGCCTTACCTATACATAAATAAATAAATTAAATGTCGTACGATGACGAGTTGATCTAATATAAATTTTACAAATTAATGAACAATGAAAATATAAGTATGTAATGCTATTTGCAATTACGAGAATTATATACGTAACTCGATGATTAGAAGAAAATTAAGTAATAATGTTGGCATAGTCTTACTGTCTTAGTGTGAAGATGATTTATGGATGAGGTTGAAGAGGTAAGAAAAATGCGAAGATGATTTAGGAAAAATCTAGATAAGAAGCTTATAATAATAATAACGCATCTTTACTTTTTTGTTATTCCAAGGACTTACCTATGGCAATGCCAATTATAGCCCAGGAATAATAGGACAATTCCCATAGGGAACCTCAAACAAATTAGATCACAAGGTTTTATTTTTTTATCTTGTAGAGGTCATTGCCCTATGCAAAATTACAAAAGTCCCCTCCCGTACCTCTTTTGCGTCACCCGGAAATGACGTCACAACATGGCGGTTAAGTGCATTCAAATAAATGCCAATATCTCTGGATCCACTAAACCAATTTTTATTTTCTTGGTCTCGTTTGAAAGGTATCTAAACGCCCTTTATTTTTTATTCTCAGAACTATATCGCTAAATTTAATATTTTCCACGTTATAATCAATTTTATGTAAAAATTGTCTTAATTTTTTACATTTTTTGCTTGTAGCTCAAAAAATATTAGGAATTCAGTATACACTATATCGACTTAAATTATAGATATATTCAATACCTTTCTAATGAACTTTAGTTCAATAGTTTATTACCAATAGTTTTTGAAAAATTTCAAATTTTGTAATAGCCCAACTATCGGGGGAAAATACAATTTATTGTATACGTTAATACTAGTAAAAGCAAACATTAGAATTTATGCATGTTCAACATCATCTTGAATGTCCGGTGGTTACGCATTAGTGCAATCTGTGCCTTGGCATTCCGAACATAATCGTGAGCAGACGAGATTGCCTCGTCTGCATGCGCATCGAGATGATCTGCATCCTTTCTTGCACCCGCAGCTGATCAGGTTTAATAGACGCTCAGGTACAATTGGAACCTCCATAGCGTTTGGTTCCAAAGAATTACAATTCTGTTTCCATCCCCAGTGAGTTGCACGTAAGTTCTTGCCCATCCATATCTGTACCTACATGTATATTGTAAAATTTTTACCAGTTGGCTAATCATCATGTAATATTCGATATAATGGAAAAAATTACTCAATACTTGCCTGATTATAAACTTGCTATGAATGCTGCCTTTATGCATGACTGGTTGGAGGCAGGGCTACCAGCTTCCGCAACCATTTGATGAAATAAATGCAATCTCATCTAACGATGTGAGCGACGAAGACTCACTACATCACTACATAGTTTAATCAGCATAATCTCTCCAGCTCTTGCTTTCTCATCAGAATTATTAGCCTGTGGATTGTAGAAGATCTTCATTTCAGTTCGTAGCTTTTGATCAGACTCTAAGAGTTTGAAGACTTTTCTTTTGCGGAAGTTGTATCACATGCAGAGATAGCGTGCACGAAGAGAAATAAGCTTGTCATGTCTCTCAGAGATTTCTGCATCTTAGCAATATTGTATACTTGAATTGACTTGGATCCACGTGGCCTTACATTGAAAAAGTTATCTGAAGCTGTAGACGGTGCTGTGGCAGTTAAAAGTATCAGAATATCTGTGCCATTTGCAACTACTGTAACTGGCTTTTTTATGGCGTAGTTAATTGCAGTTGTTGCAATTAGTAAGTCAGCATCGTTTTCTGCCTGAATCACTGATATTCCCTTTTCTAGAAGCTTGATTGTAAGAAGTGCAATAATTTTTTCTTTATTTCTACTATTTCCTAAGAATTCAGGGGAAGAAGTATACATTAGTACAGAAATCTCTGAAAGACATGCGACAAGCCTACTTCTCTTCGTGCGCGCTATGTCTGGATGTGATACACAACTTCTACTCTTCAAAAGGCAAAAGAAAAGTCTTCAAGCTCTTAGAGTCTGATCAAAAGCTACGAACTGAAATGAAGATCTTCTACAATCCACAGGCTAATAATTCTGATGACATAACAAAAGCTGGAGAGATTATGCTGATTAAACTATGTAGTGATGATGTAGTAAGTCTTCGTCGCTAACATCGTTAGATGATCTGAAATTGCATTTATTTCATCAAATGGTTGCGTACCAAGCTTTAAGCGACGAATTCAAGCTGGTTCCCTGCCTCCAACCAGTCATGCATCAAGGCAGCATTCACACCGAGTTTATCATCAGGCATGTATTGAGTAATTTTTTCCATTATATCGAATATTACATTATGATTACACATGTAGGTACAGATATGGATGGGCAATAACTTACGTGCAACACATTGGGGATGGAAACAGAATGGCAATTCTTTGGAACCAAACGCTATGGAGGTTCCAATTGCACCTGAGCGTCTATTATACCTGATCAGCTGCGGGTGCAAGAAAGGATGCAGCTCATCTCGATGCGCATGCAGACGAGCCAATCTCGTCTGCTCACGATTATGTTCGGAATGCCAAGGCACAGATTGCGCTAATGCGCAACCACCGGACTTTCAAAGATGATATTAAACATGCATAAATTCTAATGTTTGCTCTTACTAGTATTAACGTATACAATAAATTGTATATTCTCCCGGTAGTTGGGCTATTACAAAATTTGGGATTTTTCAAAAACTATTGGTAATAAACTATTGAACTAAAGTTGATTAGAAAGGTATTGAATATATCTATAATTTAAGTCGATATAGTGTATACTGAATTCCTAATATTTTTTGAGCTACAAGCAAAAAATGTAAAAAATTAAGACAATTTTTACATAAAATTGATTATAACATGGAAAATATTAAATTTAGCGATATAGTTCTGAGAATAAAAAATAAAGAGCGTTTAGATACCTTTCAAACGAGACTAAGAAAATAAAAATTGGTTTAGTGGATCCGGAGATATTGGCATTTATTTGAATGCACTTAACCGCCATCTTGTGACGTCATTTCCGGGTAACGCAAAAGAGGTACGGGAGGGGACTTTTGTAATTTTGCATAGGGCAATGACCTCTACAAGATAAAAAAATAAAACCTTGTGATCTAATTTGTTTTAGGTTCCACCCCTATTATTCCTGGGCTATTAGTGATCCTTTACCAAATCAGATTTTTAATAAACAATTTTGATTTATTCCATACAGATTAAGAGAATATTACGATGAGTATAATTATATCTCAAACCTAGATCGCTGACCTATTGACTATTAATTAATCAACAACAAATCAAACCTTTCTACGCTTGCTTGCTTGCAGTCTAACTTGAAACTTTTGGCAATTTCAACAAATTTACTCTACTACATACTTGCAATTACATTAAAATAGTGAAAGGAAATCTGATTCGTCTTAATAATTAGTTTTCGTAATATTCGTTGAAAAATTCACCGTGTCGCACAATTATCTTAATACTAGCTTTGTTACCTTGTCTCTCCTTTGACACTATTCGGTGTAAACTGTAAAATTATAGTGTGTCATTATCATATAAGTTTGTGTAGCACGTTTAGTTGCTATGAACGACTTAGTTTTTTTACTGTTATTGAGGTGTGTTACAATTAGAAAAACATAGTGTACCTTGGCTCGAATTTTGATTGTAGTAGCATAGAGAATAATGCTCTTTGGTAGTAGGTACTCTGTATTTGGGAAGGCTCCACACGGACAGTGCGCGTTTTATGTTTTATCTTGTCTTCGATCAGGTTCACATTTGTTGTTTTGGTCTTTTAAAATACTAGTTTCCTGTTTTATTGTTTTTGCGTTCCTTGGTCATGATTCAAGAAACCATCATACATATATTATTTTTTCTAAGCAAATGGTAAGGTATAGCGAGTTTTTTATTATATTCAAAGTGTCGCTTATTTAAAAAAATTCTTGCAAGTTGCCACGAGGCTTCCCTCGTATTAACACTTTTTTCAAAAAATAAATATAGGACAATATAATATTGCTGAATTCAGAAAAAAATACTCTTAAATTACATAAAAAACTGCAACTTTATCTTGTAAAAAAAATGAGTGCCGCCATTTTAGCTTATACCGGAAGTGACGGCATCAAAGGTAATATCAGCATTTTCGTCCTTGACCCGAATGCAATCCATTGGCGAAAACCGCATTTCCATAACTACTAATAGTTTCTGAGTATCGAGCGTTGCAGTCATTTTTTAACAATTATTTTTTTAACACTTTTTCAAAAAATAAGTATAGCACAATATACATTGCTGAATTCAGAAAAAATACTCTTTTAAACTACATTTAAAAAAACTGCATTTTAGCGTTGCAAGGAATGTGTACGGACAGACTACAGACTACAGACGACAGACGGAAATTTTTTTTTCATATTTTAAATCTACATATTCAGAAACGCAAAGATATGCAAAAATTTGCATAGGTCAATTTTTTTTATTGGTGTCCAATTTTAGCCTTTTAAACCACGCCCCAGCGTGTTTAAATCGCGTTTTATAACACGCGCGTGTTTTAAAGTTGCCATGCCAACATCAACAAATTTAAAAAACGGGAATTCTATTGTGTGTTACGTCAAATAAAATGACAGATTGCATCACCAATTTGAAAAACGTGAATTCTAATTGGTTATTGATCTGACCGGAGTACTTTGTTATGTCAAATAAAATGACAGATTGCAAATTAATTTCCATTTTTCTCATTTCCATGACAACGAAAGGTATACTGATTTCACATACGAATTCAACCATTTCATATTATTAGTTCTTATTTCCATTTTAATACCAAGATTTCAAAGTGAACCAATAAAAAAAATAGCGTAAAGTATTCGTGGATAAATGGTCTTTAAAACACTTGCTCTATTTCAAGCACTCGGCTGCGCCGTCGTGCTTGAAAACTCGCGCGTGTTTTAAAGACCTGTTTATCCACTTATACTTTAATATACTATTTTGGAACACTAGAAAAATGTAAGATACACCACCTCTTCGTATTGGTAAAGGTCAAAACAAATCGACTGCCACCAGCTCTAACGGATTCTCGGCACTTACATGTTTCATTTTCCCCTCGTTCTTCTTGGATTTCTGACACAAATCACATGTTGATAAGACAGCTTCACACTTCCGTTTCAAATTCGGAACGTAGCAAGTTTTATTTATTAACGCTGTACATTTTTTGCTCCCAAATGTCCATTCCATGATATTCCCAGATTATTTTTCCTATTAAACTGGATGGTATGCATATTAGCCACCATTCTTCCCCCTGGTTGCTCTTCTAGTTCGTGTATCGTTTAATTTTCTCTTAACTTATACCGTTTCACTTCGGTATTTGTTCCTATTTCTAGTTTGATCCATTTTAATTGTGCATCCTTATCTTGATCTTGACACATTCTTCAGAATTTTATTCAACATCCGTTCTCTAACATCTAAACATATTCTCATAGAACCATTCTTCATTGGGACTATAACGATAAGATTGGAGTAGGGAGATGTTGATCGCTCAATTCCTCCCCAATCCATCGTGCGTTTAATTTGTTCCTCGACCGCCGGCGCCGCTTGCTTTGAGTAAGGGAACGGATACGACTTGTTGACAGAAACAACCAAACCTCTCGTTTCTAACTTGCATTCAAATGAGTTACATACTCCAGGTCTTTCTTCACTAATTTGTATAACGTAACTAACTCTAGTAAACGCCAATTCGAAACGACGATTCATTTGTTCCATCTTAGTTTCCGAAATAGCAATTTCATTGCTGATTGGGTTGTCCAATTTTTCTTTAATGTTGGTTATCTCGTCTCTATACACCAAAATAGTTCTTTTATTTATTTCTAGTTCTTCTACTGCCGGGCCCACTTGTTGCCGTAATTGCTCGCTTCTTGACTCTGTTGCCCTTATTTGGCCATATTGCCTATATAATTGATACGATACTTCTTCTGTTTGTTCTTTTAATTCTTTATCGCAGCGTTCGAGAGCTGATCTTCATGTTTCCTTAACCGTTCCTCCATGCTCTTGCATTCCTTCAGTTATTTTCTTTTGTTCATTAAATGCTTTCATCAAACGTCAATAATGTCTCTTGCGTAGTTTCTTGTCTTGGTGGCGGTTCATACCTGATCATATCTTGTGATTCTCAATCCAAAAATTTCTGGTTCGATACTTATTTGTGCTTCCATGTTGTTTTCTTATTTTAAAGTGATTAATTTCCTATCCGGTTTTCGAAACCCTGACCTCAATTCCATAAATTTCTAAAATTTTGACCCCATCTCACTCCTGTATGTCGTGTCACTGGTAAAAATAAACGTGGTTTCTAATTATTTCAATACTCAAAAAAGCCAAATCGAGCCCCCACGTTATACGTCAACTGTAACATCCTCTACCGTCATTGATGCACAAATGGGACTTTCGTTATTGATTTTAACCACAACTAGTTCAATACAATGTCTCTTTCTCTACAGAACCTCTGGGGCGCTCTGGGGTTTTTTTTATTAAACAGTATATTTCTAAAGACCTTTTTATTTTTTGACACACTAACAACCATATATCTATGGCAACCACTACTATTATGATTATTATAATATTTTGAGGTATTACTTTAGAATGTACAATAAAGTTCGATCCACGAGAGTTGGCGTTCACGTCATAGGTTTCCGAATGAATGCACGACATTCCTTTTAAACAATCATTAAAGCTTAATACATGTTTGTGATAAAGATGGCAATATAGTTTGCATGTGTTTTAAGTAAAGACGTGCGTATAGATGATCGCCAGTGAAAATGAGAGAGAAGTGAGTATGTCCGTATGTTCAACAGCTGACTTTAATCAACACTATCTGTCAATGTCAAATTTATTCATTATTTATAAACATTTGTAACATTAGTGCCAAACGTACCGCCCAGAGAACGAGTTCAATCGCAGCAGACGTTAATATGTTTATTGCACTTATTAGAATTCCGCATTTAGCTTTACTAAGCTCTAATTAATTTTTTAAGATACGTTTTATACGTAATGGATTAATTAAACACGTAAAATATTACTATGACAATTTTAAAGTAGCACAAGCAACTACCTGTGGGTAATTAAAGTATTATTTGCAACACTGCCTTGTTACGATTTGGCAGATTTCATTCCCGACGTCATTATTTCTTGACTTCAAATTTTAATCTTAATACATACAATTACAAGTAATGACGTGCACGCCAACTCTCCTGGATCCAATTATACCTAGAGATCCTAGAGTATCTATTGTTTTTATTCTCGCATGTACAATATAGGCGCAATCGGAAAATTTAGTGGGCAGAAGAACGCTCTGGAAAAACTCTTTAGATTGTAAAAAAATTATTTGAAGGAATGAACAACGAAATACTTTTATTGAAGAAAAACGTTAGCTGAATTAAGGATTATAACAGATTCTGGAGCTGTGTAATCAATGCGTATTTGCGCCCTTCGTAACAAATACTGTTGATATTTATTAAGTACTTATCTCATTTTACCGGATATTACAAGCCTTGTTGAAAGGTCAGGAATGTATACAATCAGTTTACTACACAATACTCACGATTAATGAGAACAAATGGTTAACACAAAACAATGATTTATTTGTCATCTTTTAGTTGCCCATTAGTTGTATAATTAAAGGTACAAGACTATAATCGATAAGAAATAACTGCGATGCATTTCAATAAGAGAAAACCCAAAATGCAGCGAAAGGAAATGAAATGAGATAACTTCTTTCAACTTTTCCACCTTTATTGTAGGTACCGTAACTAAGCTTATGAATCAATCATTACAATAAAATAATTATCTAAATGATTACACATTTAGTGCAATGCTCTGAGTAAGATTAATAACTTTTTCGTGTTCCAAGAAGATCATAAACTATTATAATGTATGTAACTCATTGCATTGTCAGATAATGTGGTGAATGTAACCACATCACCATAAACTTCTCCGAAGTTAAAGCTTCCGATTGTTTCAAGTTTAACCACATCATTAATATAGGTATACCTAGATATTATGCATTTCATAAATGTCATGCCATGCTATTATAACTTCAAAACTAGCGTAACGTGACTTATTTTATATCGAATTCCGTAATTCCCTTGAAAAAAGGATCGTCATTCTCCAGTTTACTTTCTAAATTAGGGCATTGAAGATTGGTGCTCTTCTATACATAGAGTTTAAGTCGATTAGTTGATCACAGTGTAATAAGAGCTATAAACCGTGATTATCAGAATTCAATGTCTTCATAATAAAGCGTCAATGTTAAACTCTTCACGTTTCCGTCAAATAATCATTGTCTTTTGTTGACCTCCCTTATTTACCGATACAGTTTCTTTTATTGTTATTGTTAATGATCAGCGATATGCTTAAGAGGTTTTTTTAATGTCCCTGTGGATGAAAAAAAATTGGTTATAAATATAACAAAAAAGAATTGAATCATTACCAAATCGGAAAAGGTAACATGGTACCAAAAATGAACAAGCAAGAACAAAAGGAAAATTAAAAAAAAAACAACGAAAATCAAGAATATCTGGAGATAGAACACTCTTGCAACATGTTTACCTATTTAAGTGTATTAACTGTGAATAAGACAGTTAAGCTCGGTTTATACGCTCAAGTAATTTGTACAAATTGGTTTGTGCAAGCCAGTTTGCACAAGTAAATCGGGAGAAGGCATGAGCTTTGCCAAAAAGTTTGACTTGCGTAAAATCCGTCGCGGACAGAAAATCGGCTTGAGGTTGGTGTGTTGGCATAAGCGTCTAACTAAAGTCTAAACGATGCTCAAGTATCAGCTCCAACCGTGGGCATGAGCATAGTGAAATGTGGCGTGTTTCTCCAACTTTATCACCTTATCAGTTGGTTGTTTCTATTCAGTTTCGTGTTTATAGGAGGAAAATGTCGAAAAAAAAACAATTTTTGTGTGAATTTATTGAAAAATACAAATCGTTTCCGTGTTGGTGGAAAGTTAAGAGCATTTTGTTTCGTTTATTAAATTATTAGTGAATGTCAGTGCTCAATTACGGACGAAAATGAAATTGTGCATTATGTAAACTAGCCAAAATTTCTGGAAAAAATTTCCGTATTAGGTTTTTAACTGACAAACTTAATGCAGGAAGTATTAGACAAGGTACCCAGTTTGTAAGCTACAGCAAACCCACCTACCACATATAAGGAAAGCTGCCGATTCACAAGACAAAGTAAAACAAAATCCTTATGATGTGAAATATCGGAAACATAAGAGAAAACAATGAATGTTCGCAGCTTTTAATGAGGTTGAGGGGAGTAATAACTAGTGGGGAAATGAAGTGTAGCAACCTTTAATACACTGTCAGATTCCGTTACCGCAGATGAAATATCGTCGATGATGATAGATAGGATTATAGGATAAACAGTAAATGAGTGTACTGTAAAAAAAAGGAATGTTAGCGAATAAAATTCAATCATAACTGAACGACTCCAACAGCCAACACTTTTAGTAGCAACCGGTCAATGTATTCCAAAAGAACGAGGCGGATATGGAGGAACGGGTGTGTGCTAGAAGCTTATGTTTACTCTCCACTTCGAGGATTTTGCTAGAACCATTCCTTACCAAAAACGTCCAGTTCTCCATCTTCCATCATTTTTTGTTGCATTTAGACAGTACATATTTCCTCAAAAGTGCTCAAATATAAATCACACCCTGTTTGTACAAAATTTAACTGTCCTGACGCCTATAAGTCCTATAATTACTATGGTAGCAAGGAATCTTCTTCCTTCATCACCTGCAGGAACATCCAGATATTCTCTCGAGGTCTGAATGGTTATATTTGAGATACTTCTCCCTTTTTTCGAAAATGCTCGTAATTTCTGGTCAAAATCTTCTGAGAGGTTTTGTACAAGACCCCACAGCGGCGACCTAGATATCGACTAGCTTGATGGTAACTATAGATCAGACATCGGGTATGACTTTTACTCAAAACTTATCACTCATACTTTAAAAAGGCTTTTATTAAATTTTTGCAGTAATTTGGCCAAAGGACCCGCCTAATATTGCGTTGCAGTGATTTAGAAGCAAGGGCGGATCCAGAAATTGTCTATAGGGGGGGCAATAACTTTTTTTTGCCCAACAGGACTTGAACCCCTCACATACCGACTGTATCTTTCAATTCAGTATCGTTTGGTTTCATACATACCTTTTTTTGACAAATATTTTTAAATGTTCAAATTATTGTATATTGAATCCAGTACCGACGATGCCGCCTAATAAGTCGGTACTCAGTACTGACCTGGGAAAAGAAGAGAGTTAAAAGAATCAGATTTTCAGATATATTTATAAATAGAACACTTAAATAACTATGTAACAAAACAACGTTGATTTTTTGACTTCGCGAATCTATCAAATATCATTTCAGATATCAGTGGAATGTTTTAATGCAAATGCATTAACGCGAGTCCCACGAGACGATCTTGGGTCAGCTTTTGAGCCACGATTTCAGTCGACGCAGGGCTGAGAAACTTCTTTCTGCAGAAGCCATGCTAATTGGCAAAGAAAATGTGTAACGGTAACATTCTAAGCATCACAATAGGCCTTCCACAACACATAATTTTTTTTCCTAAAGTCGAATGAAATCACGAAACAAAAAATGACCCAAGTGGGAGCCATGGCCTCCCATAGCCCCCCCCCCCCCTTGGATCCGCCCTTGTTTAGAAGGGGCAATCATTGATTCGTGTGGAGTGCTCAAGTAAAAAATGAATAATGCATATATCTGTAAAAACATCAGTGTTCAATAGGTGATCCTAACATTGTAAACCAGTAAAGCGTGTGAATAAAGCTTTGTACGTGTGAAATAAAAATATAAAATAGCAGATATAGATAATTTGTTAAAAAGGTTATTGACTTCGTGACTATTATTTAATATTATACATTTTATTGAAGAATGAAGTTTATCAATATTTCGTATACCTAATACATATAATTTTTTGATATGATGAGCGAAATCATGGTTATTGAATGAAAAGATTGGGAAGATATTAAGGAAAAATACAAATAATATAAGTTCTATATGCATCAAATGTACCTAATTGTTCTACAAAAATTGCAATTTAATTCAATAATTAATTAAGCAAATTTATTGCCACAAAATGAAGTTAGAGAAATAAATGCTGATGCATTGAAATTTAAATTTAATTCAAATATTTAGATTGTTCGCATGCTATAACACCTGGAGAACATGCAATTAGGTAGGGGACCATACCAATTCATGTGTAATTAATTATAAATCGTGTAAGAATTATATAGCAGCAATAAATTTTTAATGGTCCTAAATATAGTATTATGCTGTCATAAATAACAATCATAATGAGGGGATTAGAGCGTTAAATATTATCTAAACAAACATTATTTATTTGGCAGTATGTAATAGCAGTTAAGTATTATTTTTTTCAAATTCACTTGAAAGATTTTATCTGCTTATTAGCATTTACTAATTTCCCATGTAGGTCCTAATGCTCTAACATCATATTAGAGCATGACTGCTTAACGCAGATCCATTAGCACTGAAGCATTAAAGAAGGTGGAGACCGGATAAACAAAGAAATCGTTTTTGAAGCTTATAGAACTACCGCTCTTAACGTCCGAATACAGGGAGAACTTTTAATGTTAGAGTTATGGAACTTTCCCGAGAGTCGTCCCAGAAGAAGATCTCTTGTTGAAATGCTCCAAAATAAGGTACATTTTGAGCTATTGAATTGTCCAAGGTGGATTTTAAAAGTATCCAGTTATTCGTTCTCTTAAATGTAGTGCTCCAGGACCTGACCAGATACCTGGATATATTTACAAAGAGTTAGTGGATTTTCTTAAGATACCTTTAACCCATGTGTTTAATATGTTTACCTCAAATTTAATATTGAAAAATTTTTATTTGTTCTGGGTTAAACTGTGTAGTAATAATAATAATAATAGTAATAAGACTTGGCACTTGGTTTTGAAAAATGTTCGTGTTATAGATAATAATATTTAATTATTTAGTTGGCGTATATATTAGTTGACAATTTAGTTTTAATTGTGCAATTTGTCAGTTTTCTTTTCGTTTTAATTTTTAATTTTAATTTTTAACCCACTGAAGAAGGCACCTGCAATTGGTGTCGAAACGTTTGGGATTATTTAATCAATTCCATTACTACACAGTTTAACCCAGAACAAATAAAAAATTTTCAATAAATATGAACAACTGTGGAAGCTTTCATTATTATATTTCAAATTTAATACCTTCCCTGAAAGATGGAAACAAGCTAGGATCACTCCAATACATAAAAGTGGAAGCACTGCAGACGTTACTAATTATAGACCTATTTCTTGTTTGAATACTCCGACTAAAACCTTCAAAATTCTTATCTATTGCCATATTTTTTCAACTGTTAAAAACGTTATCTCATTAAATGAACACGGTTTTATGCTATGTAGGTCTACGACGAGCAACCTCTCCTACGTCTCTCAGTATATTTGCTGAATGTTTAGATAAATCTTTCCAAGTGGATGTTGTATATACTGACTTGTCTAAGGCATTTGATAAGATAAATCATTACTTACTAATAAGGAAATTGCAGATGCTAGGATTTTGTGAGGATATAATTCGTTTATTTACGAGTTACTCTGGTAGAAACTATTATGTTTCGGTTAACAATTTCGAGTCTGAAACATTCACAAGCACATCAGGAGTTCCACAAGATAGTAATCTGGGGCCGCTGATATTTTTGTTGTTTTTTAATGATGTTACGAGCGTCGTTGCTGATTCGCAAATGCTACTTTACGTCGACGATTTAAAGATATACAACGTGTCCAAGATAAGAATGCACAGCATGGGGATCTTGAAAACGGTAGAAGATGCAGGGTGGCTTAAATTAGAAAAAAGTTGCGCTATTTAGAGTATGTTCACAGGCTGGCCGCAAAAGTTCATTATTGTTTATCGTTTTCAAAATTCTCAAAAAAATGTGATTTTTTGGATTTTCGTTTCTTTTCATTTTTTTATTTATTTTAACTGATATTAAAAAACTACCGGCACTTTCTCATTGCCACTTTTTAAGCTCTACAAAATGGCGTGTTCAAATTTTTAATCCGACGTTTCGTATCCGAGAAACCATCATCAACTTTATTTTTTTATATGGCCTCAAACAAAGAGACACACTGTATTCGGTAGCATTATTCATTACAAATTCAACGATGTATCACACATTATGGTTTTGAAGCCAAAAAATGGAAAAAACGTGAGTTATAAGGGTTTTTATTTTTTAAATTAGTAGGCGCTGGTACAATAACAGAAACACAATGTCAAAAAATTATAATAATTGCTCAAATAGGTTGCCATTATTTTCTAGACACAAGTATGCTCTGTCTACAGAAGAATTCAAAACATGGTCTAACATTTCTGGTGTGATTGTATTAACTGCTGCTAAAACCAATGCCAATAACGGTTCTTCATTTTCAAAAATGGCGTCATACATTTGGTTTTTTAAATAACCCCACAGGAAAAAATCCAATGGGGTTAAGTCAGGTGATCGGGCTGGCCAGGCTACTTCACTGTGAGTTCCAATGCATTTTCCAGGAAACCTCTGGGACAAATACTCTCGCACATTTCTTGAATTATGCGCTGGGGCACCATCTTGCTGAAACCAGAAGTTGTTAACAATAAGTAATGGTAATTCATCCAAGGCATTCTCCAAATCAATCTGCAGTAGGTCGAGATATCGTTCGGAATTTAAATTGTTGTGATAAATAAAAGGTCCTATTATTCTGCCACCCAAAATGCCTACCCACAGATTAAATCCAAATCGATGTTGATGCCTTGCTTCTTTTATTAAATGAGGATTGTCTGTTGCCCAATAATGTTTGTTACGCCGGTTGAAAACTTTTTCCATAATTTAATTCATTTCATCTGTTTTAATCATGGCCCTTCAGGCATAACCTGGGGTATCTATTGAGATCCCCTTTTACCTCGTAATATAAATAATTTTCTGATTGTAATATTGTAATTAAAGTGTCTCCCCTCAGCTATAATTAATTCAATAATGTTAATAATTCGTCAACTGTAATTATAAGGAATGCTGTAACTCATTGTTAACCTCCGAAATTTAAGCTTGATAATGGAATTAGCTAATTCCGAAACATGTCGCTTTTGATCACCAACTTCATCGTTTTAATTGGATGACTTCGGTCTCCATCTTATTAAACTAATTTAAGGGGAAGGTTGTGCGTTATTTCACATACATACCGGTTGAAAATGCCATTGTTGGTTATCATGCTCTCATCAGACCAAATTACTTTAAAAGGAAAATTTTGATCTTCTTCACATTTTCTGGTATACCATTCACAAAAACTTGCTCGCCTTCTCTCGTCACCAGGTCTAAGACCCTGGCAAATTCTAAATTTATAGGGATGAAATTTATTCTTTTGTAAAACGAAATGGGCTGTAGATCTAGCTACTCCAGTTCGACGTTCAATTAGTCTTGTTGATATTTCAGGATTTTCAACAACCATTTGTAAAACAGTAGTCGCCTTTTCTTCGTTGGATTGTTTTTTACGAGATACAACAGGTTTTTTAAATGAGCCAAATTCCTATAAATTAGATACCAAACGTCTAAAAATGGATTTTTCAGGTTGTCTTCGTTCAGGATAATTATCAGAGTACATATGTTCAGCAGCTACACAATTTTTGCGGCACAAGATGTAACACGTCAACATATCAAATTTTTCTTCGTTTGTGAAACGTTCTCTTTCCATGGTAACACTTGTAAATAAATTAAAGGCACGAAGCAACAAACTAACGAATAAGTAACTTTAACAAGAACAAAAATTAAAACACTTCAAATTCCCGTAAAGACAACTTACACAACACCAAATTACGTTTTCAACAATAATGTGACAGATAAAACATAAATATTGCGATTATTCCAATAAAAAATAAAAAACCTTTATAACTCACGTTTTTCCCATTTTTTGGCTTCAAAACCATAATGTGTGATACATCGTTGAATTTGTAATGAATAATGCTACCGAATACAGAGTGTCTCTTTGTTTGAGGCCATATAAAAAAATAAAGTTGATGATGGTTTCTCGGATACGAAACGTCGGATTAAAAATTTGAACACGCCATTTTGTAGAGCTTAAAAAGTGGCAATGAGAAAGTGCCGGTAGTTTTTTAATATCAGTTAAAATAAATAAAAAAATGAAAAGAAACGAAAATCCAAAAAATCACATTTTTTTGAGAATTTTGAAAACGATAAACAATAATGAACTTTTGCGGCCAGCATGTGAACATACTCTAAATAGCGCAACTTTTTTCTAATTTAAGCCACCCTGTATCTTCTACCGTTTTCAAGATCCCCATGCTGTGCATTCTTATCTTGGACACGGTGTATAGGCAAATTACTAATGTAGAAGACGGTTATTCACTACAAGAAGACCTTAACGCTGTTTCTCAATGGTGCTACAGTAACAAAATGAATTTTAATATTAAAAAATGTGTTGTGGTAACATTTACTAGACAAACTAACCTCGTGATGTTTTAACAGCTTTGTACGGAGTAAACTTGAATATGCTTCCATCATATGGCCCCCAATTTACAAAAAACATAATTATACTTTAGAAGGTGTACTAAACAGAATTTTGAAGATTATGTATTTTAGGGAAACAAGTCTGTATCTCTCCCATAATCGCGAGTTCCTATTAAGGCGTTATAAGCTCTTGAGCAGAGACGTAATATAATAATTTTAAGCTTCCTGTATGATATTTTACACAGTAAGTTGACAGCTTGGGATTAATAGGCATTAAAATTCCCCGATTACGCAATAGTAAGCTTTTTTCATACCAACTCCAAAAACCAATACCTTGTTGCTCTCCCCCATGTTTAAAATGCTATCTTTCTATAATAAGCTATCAACGGATGTAGACATGTTTAATTTGAATAGGCGTGAATTTGTAAAGATTGGTGGAGGGGAATGTGGCTGATGTTTTTGTTCTCTGCATGTGTTATTGTAAGTTATTGGTATTAATTGTATTTTATTGTTTATATTTATTATGCTCTTTATTGTTATTTTTTGTATGTGTTACTCCGTAATAGGGCTTTGCCTGTTGAGTAATAAAGGTATTATTATTATCCTAATCGAAAAGCGCTCCTGTTCTTTCATTTACAAAGATGTGAGTTCGTGTGGCCGATTGGTGTCTTTATTTCGATTTCTCTCATTGCATCAATGCACCCTGCTATAGAAATACAAAAGTACTCTAACAGTCAAACCCCAGTTCATCTGAAGATGTTGGTCTCTTTTCGGCATTTAACCACTATTTGATCAATATGCTCTCTCCAGTTTAGTGTAGTGTCGAAGACCTCGCTAAACAACGAAATCCTGCTTTGTTCAACACCAAATTGATTGTCGTCTGAAGATCATCTTCAAAATCGTCCGCGTCAATACGTAGATATATAGTTTGTTGGAATCCAGTAGTTTCCAACATATTCTGAAAGCATAATGTAGAGTTTTTAACATATTCACATTAATGTCACCTAGGCAAAACGTTCAGTCAGGAAAGATAACTAACAATGACAACCGGGTGGACGGTAAATAGCACCGAAGGAAAAAATTTAATTGTAAAGTTATCCATAACTGCTCAATCTTGTTATCAGTCGGAACTCTTTTATAATTTAACGAATCTCGCCAAAATATACATTGTACCATAGGCTTTTCAACGTCAAAACTCACCGTCATAAGATATGAAGATGGCTTCCTTTCATGGTACTTTGGAGGCACACCAAAATATTCGCCAAATTTTCCACCAAACAGACACGATTTGGATATTGTAATGCTCGTGGAAAATTCCAGTTTCAAATGAAAGAAATATGCGTAAAAATCCAAAGAAGAGGCACCGTTGTCATTTTTCTGTTGGGAAATTGTTCTGAATGCAGCCATGTTCGAGATCACATTAAAATCGGTAGAAACGTACGATGTGTGCAAGTAATTGTGTTTTTGTCTTTCTCCACATATCCGTATGAATGGATTGTAAGGATGTATTTTTTTACAGGGCGTGAATAATTAATGTCCGTCTTCTCTTGAACGCTACCAAATTTTACACCCGATAGAAATTTTGTTAAACAATTAAGAGCACGTTTTTTCCCTTTCGCAAATCTCAAAGTTCTACCAAGGTACCGATCTTATCAGCAAAATGCCGTCCAACCTGAGGTTGGTCCCTCTGTCGGTTGATTTGTTCACTGAAATCGAAGATTTCGGCATAGTTTCCAATTGGAATTATCTGGTACCCACTTTTTGCATACTTCTTGGTGACACGTTGTTTGAACAAGAATAGGGAAATTGTCACTGTAGTGAAAGTTATTCACCACTTCCTACTCAGTCTCTTACGATCTTGAAATAATCTCTGAAAAAATCCTCCTACTACTAGTTTTAGTAGAATTAATTGAATATTACAAAAAAATCAAACTATTTTATAATGCAATGATGCTTTTTAGTAGTGTAACATTACGATTATACACGATCTTTAAAATGTAGTTCAATAACAAACGATTCCAATTCTGTTGATATATTTTTTTCCCATTCCATTACCGCTCATTTGTCCTCACAATAAGACGTTTATTAGACAGTATAAATTTTAATTAGAAATCTGTAATAAGAATCATTGTTCATAAGTAAGCTTGATTTTGCAATAAATGATCGAGAAGTAGTTTCATTAAATACGTTGCAGTCTATTGTGTCTAAAAGAATGACGACCTGTTTATAACTTATGTTAAATCAGATAAAATCTTTAATTTAGTGAAATATTAGCAACATTCATTTTTTAACAATCGTTTCACAAATTTAGAACTAATTGAATCATCTCACGTTTGCAACGTAATCATATTTAGCAACATTTTTGCCAATTTAATGAGTTCCCAAATTAGTTGAGGGGAAGTATTTTATTTTTATCTTCTAAATCATTAATTGCGAATTAATTCAATGCAGATTAAAACTTAACAATGTTAGAATTATTAAAGATAACTTAATGTAGAATAGGTAAAAAATTACTGGCTTACATCATTTTTAGGTTAGCTAATCATTATAAAGCATGCTTTTAATGGATCAATTCCTTGTGATACCTACAGGTACAAATCTTACACGTTATTATACGTGATGAAATCATAATTAAAGGTCAATATTATATTAAGCAATTTGAAAACTCAAATTTCTATTTCAAGTCATAATTGATTAGACTATTTTGTAATTAAAGCTAAGAAGTGAAGTGATCTTGACTTTTATAGAACTTCTATATTCGATATTGTTTATAATGTAAAACCTATACAATCTTCAGTGTAATTTTTGAAATTAGGTACCTACTGTATAATTGGAACAAGGTGAATTTAATATCAAATTATACATTTCGCTCAATTTCTATTCAATAAACATATTTCACTAAGAACTCCTACCTATACACACTCGTACTAACCAATTAACTTAATTATATTAGAGTACTTTAAAATCGATGACCTTTTCATCTTTCAGCTGTAGTTGGCTAAATTGCTTGTGCCTAAAACAGAAGTTTTTGAAGGCTTAATATACGAGAAATTGATTGTGTAATTTTAGTTCTAATGACTTTGTAATTCCATTTGTACTACAACAGCTTTTGTGTAATGAATGAAAAACGTTAACCTTAACTATTATCTATGTTTATACAAAGGTAGGTATATGTATTAAAATGTAGTAACCATGTTCCGTATAAACTACCTACATATAAATTATTATTATGCGTGCTTTATCTACTGATTTCCCATAATTTATAGTAACTTTATCTCCTTAACTATAACTTGCAACAATCGCGCCCACAAAACGAAGAAGCTGCTGCATTCCATATTATTTCTTAAGATTTTACTTTCAATGACTAACTAAGGAATCACACAAGATGAATGGATTTTTATCCCATGATACAATTTATTTCTTCACAATCCTATTGTCGCATCGTTGATTTACAAGTCGCTTATTAACCAAAAAAAAATGTACTAAGAATATCGTTTTATAATATGGAGATACAGGAAGTCACCCAAGAGCACCACTTACCGTATAGATGCACACAAAGGGTGACTTAAGGATTTTGGCAAACATAACCGTGTTGTTTATTTCCTAATTAATTTATTATTAGGGTAAGTTTCTCCATTCGTCTAAGAAATGTCATAAACTCGTGGTAATCGATAACTTGCATTACACAATTTAAAAAAAGTTCAGCAAATGGTGTGTGTGTCATCTAAAGTGACCTTAGCATCTTTTGAAATAGTGCAGTCAAGTTATAAGTTAAAGTCAAAGTCATTTTAGTAAGAGGTTTTAACCTTGCATTTTTGCTCTTCTTCGTCTTAAAACGCGCGTCACGTTCTAAATTGCTTGTTACTATTTTAATTATATACTTACATTTAAAATTTGTTAATTATTTTTTTTATACATTCTTAATGATAATAATAGAAAATCTGAATATAAGTTAACGTACAAAACTGAACACATCATTTTAAAGGGTGCTTCGTGTTTAAAATGTAATAAGCGTGACGTACCTTAAAACAGCCTTGGGCGACATAAATTACTTTATCCGTACATTCTTCCTATATATTCGTAATTAATTCAGTTTTTTTTTTTTTTTAATTTTGGTTGCATAACTTTGTACCGGTACTAACGCCACGTAATTACAACTTAACGATGAGTTACACCGTCCTTTAAAATTTACAAACGATTATGGTTTAACCTTTAATCTTTCCTTGCGTAAAATAGTATAGAATTTGGCGATTCAAGTGCACAGTGAATTCCAAAAAAATTTAGAACATAATGTGTCGATAATCAGATCTCTGTTTCTGCATTACAATATTTCAACACTATTTCTGATGATACAAATCTATGAAGAGGAGCTCTACGAATACATAATGCCGTACTCGTGAACGTGTCGTCCCTAATTGGGTTAAATGGTGATTTAATCATGACTCAATTTAACTCAGTGTACAGGTGAACACTTCTGTCACGAGTTACTTCATAAAACAAGATTCGTTAGATGAATTTGCTCAGTACTCATATAATTTTTGTCGTACAATTAGCAGTTTATTTCTCCCCATGTAGTAATTCATTTGTACGTGATTTTTAGACTGGAAACAAGAGCAAAAAGTAACAACACTAAATCAATTATATACAGTAGAAGAAAGTTAAAATGTCGAGTACCGTCTTCATTTGCATGTTAGGAGAAATATTTGTACAAACCTTTGAATCATATGAAAAGGCATGCTCGCTTTGAGGCATATCGATGAATAATTTCCCATGTCTAAACCTCAATTTTACATAACCCTTATTGTAACATACATTTTACCAACTACATATTGTGAACTATATTTTATTGAACTTCATTTGATCGGATACCATATAAAGAGAAATACTAAAAATGGAGTAGCACAACTTGTGGCTTGCAATGCAATGGTTCGTTATTTAATTTCAACGCACTGCAAACTGTAAACTAACCGCAATTCGTAAAATCCAGTGACGGTTTGAGCAGGTCGACTTGGCGACGATCGCCGAGGGTACGGGGGCCGGGCGGTCCGAATAGGACCCATCGAACCCATATTAAAAGTATGGGGAAAAAATTTAGAAAGATATCGAGAACAATAATTAGGAAGGATATTGAGAAAAATTTCGAAAGATATCGAGCAAAATTTTAGAGTTATCGAGTCACCTTAAAAATAATATTTAACTAAAAAAAAATTATTAATTTGATCAATTCCTTTAAAACTTTATTAGTTATGAGGCCCATCTAATTTATATTTTATCATATTTAGTGGTAACTATACAGGGTGTTTCAGAATAAGATGCTGATCCTTAAGGGTGTGAATCCTTATGTGATTTTAGGAAGAAAAATTCAAATGAACCTATGTCCTAAACCTCTTAACTTTTGAGCTACAAGGTGTTAAAGTATTAAGAAAAAAATCGTTTTTTTATCGTATCTTCAATAATTTCTTAGATATTTTTATCAAATTTGGCACACGCCCTCTAAGCATCAACAGCCATTTTTTGATTAAAAAGATTTTTTAATTTTTTAACCAGTGGCGTCCGTACAGGATGTGAACTAGATATTTTTGGAAAAATATTATGCACGCCACTGCTTTTTCTTAAAATAAAAATTATTTTTAAAATTCCCATTCATTTTAGGGTAAATTTGATTTTTTGACTTTTTTTCGTCCGACGAACGTTTTCCGATAAAAAAAATAAAAAGCATTTAATGCGCATGCCGCTATGTGCCTATGATTTCTGAAACGGCTAGAAACTTTGTTGTCAAGGAAATAATTGCAATGACAAAATAATTAATGCTTAGAGGGTGTGTGCCTAATTTGATAAAAATATCTAGAAAATTATTAAAGATACGATAAAAAAACGATTTTTTTCTTAAAACTTTAACACCTTGTAGCTCAAAAGTTAAGAGGTTTAGGACATAGGTTTATTTGAACTTTTCTTCCTAAAATCACATAAGGATTCACACCCTTAAGGATCAGCATCTTATTCTGAAACACCCTGTATAATGATTTAGCGTTTTTTTTTAATTTGAAAGTAAAACAAAAATGAACATTTACTGTTTTGTATTTTTATTAACCTATATTCTTTCATTATAATTTATTTCTAACATTTTTGGTTGAAATTATAAGTTGAAATTTGAAACTATTCAGGGGTCGAAAGTAACATTTTTTGATGGGAAAATCGCTATTTATTTTTTATCGAAGGAGGGTGGCTCTCGAACATTGCCAACCGAGGGCCAGAAAGGCCGCTAGACCAACTCTCTGTATTGAGGGTTGAAAACACTGAGACACTCTTTATATAAGCTGTTTTCTGTTTCTTAAGTGAGAAGTACGACAGAGAATCATCAATTTGATGTGCTTAATGACGATTTGAATATAATAGGAATAATCGATTTTGGTATTCCCAAAAAAATATATGAGGAGTCAAACTATTATGTATTAGCTTGCAATTTTTCATATGGTTTCGATCCACCCAACTAAGTTGAACATTTTGGAAGAACAGCATTGGAATTCATTAACGATATGTAATCTATTTTTTTAAATTAACCTTTATTGCTTCTTCTCACATGCTGAAAGTATAGTTGGTGTTACAGATTTTATGGTACAGTACTTGTATTTCGAGCTGCTGCTACCCGACTTTTTTGGACAGTTTTAAAGAACCATTTATCGGGTCCGTGACTACCTAAAAGTGTTATCCAAAATTTTAACCTGTCTGACTCGGGTACGACACCAACTACGTCAACGTACCATATGTCATAATACTAACCTAAATAATGAATGATCGGATAATTAGAGAGCTGTGACTGTTATGTCATTAATATTTGTCAGAATTGTCTTGCAGTATTTTGTTGAATAAAACCTGTTAAACTAGGTTTTGTCTCGTTATATATCAATTTATTTAACAAAATACTGCAAGACAATTCTGACAAATATTAATGACATAACAGTCACAGCTCTCTAATTATCCGATCATTCATTATCATTATCTATGTTAGTATTATGACATTCTTCCTAGGTAGAAGAACAAACGTAGTCCCTCAAATAGGCGGACTTTCTATGTTCTCTAACTGGGCGCTCCTGTCCTGTGGTTGCTGGCAATGGTTCTTGGATATTAGTTTCAGGACAGTCTGATGGTTCAAGGGTATGCATGGTGGGTTCGGAAGCTTGAGCAGTAGTTTCGGGAAATGTAGGTATAGTGTCGTCATGGTATTATATTATATTATATTATATTATATTATATTATATTATATTATATTATATTATATTATATTATATTATATTATATTATATTATATTATATTATATTATATTATATTATATTATATTATATTATATTATATTATATTATATTATATTATATTATATTATATTATATTATATTATATTATATTATATTATATTATATTATATTATATTATATTATATCACCATATAACTGAAGTATTGGGCAAAACGGCAGTGGTTCAAATATAGGATCGCCATATTCCTGTAGATGAACAGTACACCGAAATTATGCCCATGAACAAATTTAGAGAAATTCTTCAATTAATATGCTATGCTTTTTACATTTTTTTTTAAATTAAAGTGTGACGTAAATAAAAATTTAGGCTTAATCCAAAACTACACTGTAAATGACAAACAACAAATGAATTTTGGAAATGGACAATCGGTAGCAATAGAGGTTTCTTAGCTGGCGAGTGTTTAGCTTTTATAAAAGTTTGCCTCAACCAGCTCACCATGGAATGTGGCGTGAGTTATTATTCTTAAATCCTGATCAGCATATAATCGTTTACTAGCTCGTAGTCGAAATCAGAGAATTCGTCAAAAAGGCGCCACCTGATTTTTGTCTCTGATGAAACTTGCAGACAGAAGGAAATTCTACAATTGCTAATTTCGAATGAATGCTTATTTATAATAATAATAATAATAATAATGTCATTTATTAAATTACGCATGATTACATTTTTTTTTTGTTTACATGTTAGAAGTACGTAATTTAAAAGGGCGAAGTTCAGGTGCTAATGGGTTGACAACCCATAGCTCTGCTCTTACACTTAACCCTTTTCATGAGCCAGTATGCAACATTAAGTTTAGGTTTTACATGATGAGGAATGTTTTACATAACTTATTTAATAATTCTGTATTATGAGCACGTGATTATGAGTGTGAGGAATGATGAGGTGAAGGTGAAGCAGTTTTACGTTATGAGAGAAGGCTTTGGCAATTGAATATGAAATCATAGACTCGATTTTTGAATACTGATATAGGTAAGTGTTTCAACTCATTTGGCAGACTATTAAAGAGCTTAGCTACGTTATATGTAAACGATCTTTCAAATAAGGCAGTTTTGTGTTGGGGAGGTGTGATTAGCAAGTTTTGTCGGAGATTAGCACTAAACTGAATTTTGTTGAGTAGATATGCTGGTGTTTTATTAGAAATAATTTTTTGGAATAAAACTAAAGAGTGGTATTTTCGTCTGTTGGCTATATTCAGCCATTTAAGATCTTTCAACTTATGAGATATATGGTCGTATTTCCTAATACCAAAAATTAAACGCATACATGAATTTTGCATCCGCTGTATACGTCTACTATGAACATTATCCAAACACGTGCCGTATATACTGTCGCAATAATTAAAATGTGAGAGAACCAATGTTTCGCATAACATTATTTTTAGCGTTTTATCAAGAATGTTCCGGTGATTATATATTAATTTAAGGTTATTAAATGCATTTCGTATCATATGAGAAACATGGGTTTTAAATCTAAGATCTGTATCAATATGCAATCCTAAATTCTTTACACAGACGCTATTATTAATTACAACCTCGCCAACTTTTACTCTAAGTTTATTGTTAATAAAGTCACGATCCCTATTTCCCCCAAAAAGAATCAACGATGACTTAATTGGGTTGATGCGAAGACCATGGCTTTCTGAGGTTTTTACTAGATACTGTATATCTTCGTTAAGGCGTTCATTCATGCTTTCCCCCTCAAACCCAAAAAAGTCACATTGTAACTGTGTATCGTCTGCGTATTGATGAAACTCAGTGTATTTGAGCGATTTATTGAAGTTGCAGGTGTAAATTATAAATAATAGAGGCCCGAAAATGGACCCTTGAGGCACACCACCAATAATTTTGGCAGACTTTTCATCATTCAGTACTACTTGTTGCGTTCTCTCGAATAGGAAAGAGCGCAACAGGTGACGTGCATTGTTACAAAAGCCCACGTAATGTAGAATGCTAAGTAGGATTTGATGGTCTATTGTATCAAAGGCCTTGGAAAAGTCAAGGAGCACCAATATAGAGGATTTTCCAGAATCACGAGCCCTTAATATATTATCTGTGATGTTTAGTAATGCGGTTGTACAACTATAACCACGCCTGAAACCGGATTGTGTTGAGGGCAGGATTTTGTAGATTGTCAGATGGTCTTCTATTTGTTGCGCCATAACCTTCTCCAAGACCTTCGATAATACAGGAAGGATACTTATTGGGCGTAAATCGCTATAGCTTTTGGGTTCATTGGTTTTCGGAAGAGACACTACTTTGGCATCCTTCCATACCTTGGGAAAAACACTGCTCCTTAAACAGAAGTTTATTATGAATGTGATATGGGGAATTATTACCGGACAACACAAGTTTATCATTCTAGCACTGATACCGTCAAGTCCCACAGATTTGGATTTGATTTTGGAAATAAGTTTTGCTATAATTGGCTCTGTCACCGTTTGAAACTTGAACTCGTTGTCCAAACCTTTAATTTGACGATTGTTGTAAAAGTTAACTAACTTGTCAGTATTCAGGGGAGTCTTACCGTATGCAAAAGCTTGACTAATTTTATTGACATCGTTATAAGGTGCGGGAATATATTTGCAAGTTCTCTTGTGGTAGATGTCTTGAGCTCTTAGGTCATTCCATATATTATTTTTTGCCTTCGTTTTTAATTGCTGTTCTAGATAAGCTTTTTTTTCTTTTTTTATTGCAAAAGTCGTATAATTCCGCAGTGACTTATAATATTCCCAATGTGCTGAGTTTTTCGTTTTTTTAAACCTTTTTAATGCTTCCTCCCGCAAAGAGATCATCAACTTTATATTATGCGTCAACCAGGGGGCTGGTGGTTTGGTGAATCTTGCAGATTTGCATGGTGCGTGGATATCAAAGATATATAAGATTTTTTCATTAAGATAACTAACCATATTATCAATGCAGTCGAGCGTGTATATATAATCCAAGTTAACACCATGCAAATCGGCATCGAAGCATTGAAGATCGAAATTACTGAAATTACGGTATGTGAAAAATCTGGGAGAAGTTTTAGTTTTTGCAGGAATCGGATAAACACATTCCGTTAAACAATGGTCCGAAAAGTCATGGATGGTAATGACGCTTTGGTTAGTGATTTTCTTTTTGGAAGAAACTATAATGAGGTCTAATAATGTCGCATTTGTTTTGGTGATTCTCGTCGGCTCATCAATGATTTGCTGTCAATCTAAAGTTACTGGGGCATTTGATTATCTGAATCGTAAAAGATAATCTTGACAGCTTCAATTAAGGTTTATGGGGCAAACCTTTATAGTTTCAAATTACAATTGTAAATTATTACAAAGAAAATGTAACGTTCTTAAACCAAGTAAAATACAAATTTTTTAATAGGTCCCAGTCCCACCTCCCCAGGGGGAGAAACAATTTTAAAGTAACATTTACAAGAAAAAGCAGGATGATTACAATCAAATTGAACTAGGATTTGCCTTTAAAAATGATTTCCAAAGTTAACGTTAAATAAGAATTCTAGTTAAGCCATATTCCCATTGGCCAATGCACTTGCCGTTCCTAAGCACGTGTTGGTAGACCTAAAACTTACTTAATCCTGCAGGCAGCTCATATCACAGCAGGTTGAACTGCCAAACAATTCTTCCTCCAAATTTTACATTATGTTGACAAAATTGTAAGGAAGAGTACATATTTTGAAAATGACGCAAGGGAACCTGAAGATCGCCAGATAGAAGACATATTTACCAAATTAATCACTTTCTAATGGAATAGGATGATCAAGGATGTAATAATATAAACGATAATATAATGTTTATTGACCTTAACAAATACATTTTTGTGCGGTCAATATGAAGCAATCAGCAAAGCTGGTTTTCATTGATGTAAGAAGCTATAAGGGAGTATCTGATGTCGAGTCAGATCATTTTCTACTAGGAATGAAATGGGACAAGTGATCGCAAGGGTAGAAAATGATAGTAATAAAAGACAGATTAATCCAAAACTTGGGGCATGAACAAGAAAGAAGAGACTACCTAGCACTAACAGCATGGGAGAGGAATACAGAATAATAAACAGAAAAAGAAGAGTTACATAAAGAGAGTAATAAGCTTAAGAAATGGAATGTGAAGTAGAAGTAAAAAAAAAGAAGAATTTTAAGATTAGAAAAAAAGCTGAAACAAATGAAGCAAAGCTATATAATGAAGAACAAAAGAAATGTAAGGAACTATTACGAGAATAGAAAATAAAAACTAACAACCGAGGTAGACGAAAACTAGAGGAACAAGGAAGTCAGAAATTTGTATCATGGTAGCGAGAGAGAATAGGGTGCAAAGCAAATCCGATATTCTACCAAAATAATAAGTGAGAACTCAAGAACTGATAGAACGAGCTAAAGAATATTTAACATCGTGTGAAGTATATTTCAAAAAGTTACTAAATGGAGATAAATGTATACAATTATACCTATACTTTTACCATAACATATGCATAGAATAATGCAGGGGAACATGCTCGAAAGTTGAAATGAGGTAATAATACTTCAAATTCACTGTGGTGGGAGACATAATGGTACATTTATAAATTACAAAAGAATTGCGCTTCTACAGGAAGCAAGTATAAATGCAAACAATGCGTGCATTTCAAGCAAGTATATGATAAAGTAAAGAGGAGAGCACTATACAAAGCATTAAAAGAACTAGGAATAGAGGATAAACTTATTGAGCTAATGTTATGTTAAATATAACTGGAGTGGAGTAAGACGTCGATGACTTAACAATTGTGGCCATAAGTAAAACAGAAGTGCAAGAAGGTGTAAAAAAACTAGAAGATGAAGCAAGGCTCAAGGTGCTGCAAATATATGAGAAGGAGATAAAATATAAGTCGAGGACACAAATTACAAAGCAGACTGATAGCTGGAAATAGAGTAGGTACTCAAAACCTTTATAAACAACAAAGTAATATCAAGAAAAGTTAGAATATATAAAGGTGTTGTTCAACTAATAGTACTACCTATATGCAAGAAAAGCCTGTACAATAGAACAAATAGAACAGAAAATGCCGAGATTGTGAGAGAGGAAGGGCCTAGGAAAATATATAGGGGCAAAAAAGAGCAGGATAGATGAGAAAGAAGAGCTAATCAGAAACTGATGAAACTTTACAATGAACCATACATAGGTAGTATGAGTAGCAAAGAGACAAGACTAAG
The DNA here is from genome assembly GCA_036250285.1 of Pyrocoelia pectoralis. NCBI lineage: Eukaryota > Metazoa > Arthropoda > Insecta > Coleoptera > Lampyridae > Pyrocoelia > Pyrocoelia pectoralis. The sequence continues at coordinate 18,834,014 of CM070076.1, read as the reverse complement.
ATGGCTAAGTCACGTCAAGGGGATAATGGGAAACGGAGTGCCAAATAAATTTAAGAGAATAATAAAGGAAGAAAAGGGAAAGAGGAAATGAAGTACCTAATAAAGAAGAGAGGGTGTAGAATTACAATAACCTGTGCAAGAAATTGTCACTTTCTTATGCACGTTATTATGCGGCACCCAGGAGGGGGAGGGGGGTTGGGGACAGCGCCGTAGCAACATCCCAACGGGCCCGGGTTCCGGGCTATACTCGCGGGCCCCCGCGTTTGTTTTTTATTTTCTACTAAGTAATTAATATTTTTAAGTTATATATTTGGGAGAGGGGCAACAACATTTATACCTCTGTAAATCTACGATTTTGGTCGTAAGAAAAAATAAAATTAAGCAAAAGAAAAATTATTTTTATGAGAACTTCAACATTCGGTACCTATACACGAATTACATTTAGTTTATAACCGTACCTAAGGTTAAACCTTAGGTACAGCACTAGAAAATCATTTGTTGAACAGATGTTTGTACGATGTGTTTTTAATTTCTTAATTTTAAGGACGGGCGATAACGCGGTATGGTTAGGTAAAAAAAAGGATATTTTATGACTTTTTATTTACAATTTACCAATGTCTTACTGTGGAATGTCTTTTTCACTTACGTTCATGTGACTAGGAACAATTTTATTTATTACCTACAAATTTGTGATTTTTTTACCACTGTTAATTTTATCAATATTTTTTTATTCTGTTATAAACCAACGATAAATTAAAAAAATATGGGAATTTTTACTTTATGCAGTTATGCTTTTGTTAGTCTGGCTACGGGCCCTCTGAGATCACGGGCCTGGTTCCACCGAACCAACGGAACCATTGTAGCAACGGCGCTGGTTGGGGATTCTGCATATCTTCCCTTAATGCGCTTGATTTCTGATGTGAATACATGGGGCGCTAAACTCCCAATGAGGCGTAATTTTAATTGGGATACCGTCGATACCGAGACGGTGTAACGAATACTGGTGCTAAAGTCACAATACTTGGTACCTCCAACCACATTTCCCATTTTTGTACGTCCATTTTAACTTTGATCATTGTTGCCGGAATCGAACCATAATTATTTTCTATTAACTTATTTATTTAAATTAAGATGCTTTTATCTTTATATTTCATATAAATTTTATTAACCAGGTACGTCTTTACAATTATGTACCTACTAACAACGAAATTATGTTCGTTAGTTATCACATTCTTTTGTAAAATTCCTTCTTAAAAAATTTTATGGCCACTGATTTACTTCTGTCCTAAGGATTCACCGATAAGCTAGAATCAGACAAGAATAGGTGACAGAACTCTGATACCTACCTAATATGGAAACCATCCGGCATCCACCGCATGAACACCACTTTAAAATATAAAAAATATAAGTGATGATAAAGGAAAATGGTTGCAATGTCGTTTACACTCTTAACTGTTACCTACCTGTAATTAATTGTTTTGTCGCTAGAGAAGAATTGCCAGGATGTGAAAAATGTCTACTAGTGCATGATGCGGCACATCGGCAACAAAAATAACTGAACTATAGTTTCGACAAAATTGAATTCGCGATACAGATTTTAAGCGTACACAAGAAGAGAAATTACGTTAAGCCTTCAATTGCGATTATATAACAAGAGAATAATGCAGCAGTATGTCATTGTATTGAAACTATTACACAAATTTAAATAGGTAATCATAAATTTGCAATTCATTTCAAAAAGAGATAAAGGTTGGGCTGAGTTCAAGTAAGACAACGGAAGGTTCCCATGAACCTGCATACTTACTATCTGGTCTATGCACCTACTATCTTAAACTGCATCGATCACTTGCATAACAAAGACACGATGGGTCGTGGACAACTAATTATCAACTTTAGTAGAGAATAGCAATGCAATCAAAGAAATATTTTCTTTCGTGTAGTTACTTAGTTAAAATTAAAAGAGAAATTGTGCAGTTAAATCGTTTTAATCTATCGTGATTATAAAACAATAAATTTAAGTCATCGCGGAATTTGCATTGAAGTGTCTGCGTTAGTACAATCTTTCTAAAGAATATAATCATGTAAATTAACAAATAGGTGATTACGATAATTCTACACCTTGACGAAATATATAATTCCTTCCCGAGTTTAACTACATAAAAGACATTACATCTTATAACCACCTCCATCACACGTACTCACAGATTGCATAATAATTTTACACAATCCACCAGGCATCTACATCACATATATATAACCTTAGAATTTATTCATTATACTTACTGTATGCTTCTTCCATGATCAGTTGACGCATGGCCTGATGATGGTCAGCCTATGACCGAAATCGATAGCCGCAGAAAATATTAAATTGAGATATATTTTACGTACGCCTTTTATTTATAGATAAAAGAAATATATCTATAAAGTATATGTCAAATCAAAGGGTTACTTTATATGTTCTTTGGTCAAATCAATCTCTTCTCAAGAAAACAAAGCTTATTTCTTAGGCTGTATACATATATCATTCGTGTCACACTGAACTTTGTGAAGCTTCCCTCACACGATCAATATGATTTTTTGGCACTATAAGGAGCATATTGAATTACTGACATTAATAGAGGAACAAGAAAATCAAAGGAACGCTATTAGTTTGTTTAGTTTAACTGACAAGAAAGTTTTTCCGGAATGAGTTACAATTTATTTCATTTATTATTTATTTACTCCTTATACGAGTATTAAAAGCTTAGTGTCCGAGTCCGGGGGGGGGGGGGGGGGGGGGCAACGGTCCCCTCTTGCCTCCCCATATGGGCGCACATGGAAGCCATAGTTTATGTTCTGAGGAAATGGTAAGATTTAAACTGAACGAAGACTCAAATTTAAACCGCAATCTTTACGATAACATTTTACCACTTCTTTAAGTGCGGATAAAAGAAAATCGCAAGAAGAAAGGTTAGAACTGTAAGTATAGAGAATGAGAAAGTGGTCCCTAATACAAATCTGCAAGCGTCTGTTAAGTCAAATGAGCATAGCTTGGGCGCACGAGGATTACACTTCTGATGGATTCTTTCTTCTTCTAGAATTCTAGATTGAAGCTCTGATATAACAATCTCTGAGAAAAATTGGTAATAGCACAGACATTGTTGTTTGTGGTAATAGCATAGAGGGATCCTGCCACTTCTCAAATAGAAATCCGTCGATTATTGGCAATCAATTCGTCAATTCGCTGATCGTTCCCCACAGTTACGGATATTCGAGCATGTCTGCAGAGTCAGATTTACCATAAGTTAAAAAGATTAAATAATAAAATGACATCTAGACAAATTCAATAATCATATGAAAAAATACAATATTTAAGGGAAAATTAGTGTAGATGAGGAGCGACAAAATATTTCCAGCCTAGGGGCGGCGAATTCGTAAATCCGCCTCTGCCTTTCCTACATGTTCTCGCCCTCCACGCACTCTTTACATCAGAAAAAGATTTGAATCTCTGAATGAGTGTTTTCTCCAAAGTATACACCAAATCAATTCAAAATTTCACTTACGTTACACAAATTGGGCGTGAGCTGTTTTTTTAAACACGGTATAACTCCATGACAATGGTAATGGCAAATCATATGACTTCTAAATAGTCCATTACACGGTATACAGGGTGTTACAAAAAGGTGTAGCGGGCTATGCATATCCGGATTCTACATATGAAAATAAGTCTAAAATTTTCAGTAACATTTTTATGATTTCGGCTTAGTGTAGCCGTAATCAGCCAATTTGTATTTTCTTCAAAATAATTATTATTTCACAAACCCTTCAACATATTTTTATGAAATTTGGCATATATCTTCATTTCTCAGAAGTCTACAGTTCCCAAAATTATTTTTTTTTCAAAATTATCAAATTTCAAAATGCCGGACATTCAAACATTTTAAAGTAAAACTCCATGAAAACTAGTAAATAAAATTAAATTGTGCAAGAAACAACATTTTTAGTAATATTTAATATTTAATTTTATTTAGTCGTTTTCATGGTATTTTATTTTAAAATGTTTGAATGTCCGCCATTTTGAAAACTGATAATTTTCAAAAAATATATATTTTTTGGAAATTGTAGAATTCTGAGAAAGGAAGACATGCCAAATTTCATAAAAATATCTTGAAGTGTTTTTGAAATAATAATTATTTTCAAGAAAATACAAAATGGCTTATTACGACTAAACTAAGCCGAAATCATAAAAATGTTATTGAACATTTAAGACTTATGTAGAATATGGATATGCATATCCCGCTGCACCTTTTTGTAACACCCTGTATAACAGCGGTTCTTTATTGCATTAACTATTTCAACGTCGGAAGCTATACTCTGGGTTAAATTTAAACCCTCCTCGTATCAAAGCAAGTATTGAATGTTTTCAGTGTTTCTGTGCTATTTGCAACAGAGGCTATTTGCTTATCCCATTGACGATAAAATATTAGTACCGCGTGCCCGGCTCCGCCTCTTAATAGAGTCTTATTTATGTTATACTAAGACCATTGAATAAAGAATGACATAGTAAGTCTTTGATGGGAATGGAGCTTTTTAGTTTGAGTATTATATACTCGATATTATAGGGCAAAAAAACATTTTTTTTGTTGAGCCATTTTTGGCGAACAAAATAATTTTTTTTTAAATAGCGACAACAAAAAAGAGAAAATTTTTCTGAATTCAGCAATGTATAAATTTCAAATTTTGATATGGAATTTATTTAAATAAACAATAATGTCTTAATAGCAATAGAAGAAATATTTGATTTCATTAACATGAAAACAAAACCGCACATCATCTGTCAACAAATTTTTCATGTTTTATGTAACAAAAACATAATAAGTTGATTTTTTTTGTCATTATTCGATCACTATATGGTATTGAATTTCACAAATAACGAAAAGGCTGATATGTTATTAAAACATTTAACTATTGTATATTTAAATAAATTCATGTCAAGATTTGAAATTTATACATTGTTGAATTCAAAAAAATTTTCTCTTTTTGAAATTATAAAAAAAATTGTTGTCGCTATTTAAAAAAATAAAAATTTTTTTGTTCACCAAAAATGGCTCAACAAAAAAAATGTTTTTTTGCCCTATACAAAATACACAATAACTTTGATTGAATTTTTTTCTAAAGTTATTAGTTTAGGAAATATCGTCTGGACATTGCAAGCCAAACAGCCTTGTATACCTGCAAAAAACGAGGTAGATACCCTTACATTCATATATACATGTACGTCAAACATTAAAAAGGTCTACTACTGTAGTAAGATACAGGGTTTCACAATTGAAGAAATCGCAGTTATTCCAAGTACGAGGGGGTAGGGTATGTATTTTTTAATTTTAAGAGTTCGAATGATTAGAAAATAATACGGAACCACAAAATATATGCCACGAAGTTTTTATGAGGGCCAATTTAATTAGCTTCTGAATATAGCAATGAATGGAAAGAACGTGCTCTCCCAAATGGTTAAAAGTTCTGCAAGAAAGGCGTGCTGGCAGTACCCCTTCCACTGCACTAAAAATAACGTGCGAACTATGACCAGATTTGAAACTCAATCAGTACAGATATGATTATGAATATCTTAGCTAAGGCACACGAAAATATCATTAATTGTTAGTACCAAATATTATCATCACCAGAACTGAAATAGTAGAAGTGAGCAGTGGTCTATGGCTAAATTTTTTACGTTTCTTCACTACGGAACTATATGCCAGAATGCAGTGATTTTCAGCAATTTGGAGTCTTCTCTTTAATCAACTTCTCTAATGCTCACAAGATCCTAAAGATGCTATTGTAAAGGATTTGTTTAAATGTATTTAACATACCTATTTATAACATTGCGATAAAACAAGGGCGCCGCCAAGGGGGGGCCGGAGGGGCCCCTTGGAAAAAGAAAAAAGGGAAGAGTTATTAAAAATAAAAATAAATTGTGTACGAAATCTTGAAAACACGCCAGAGCCACGAGCCCCCAATACTACTTGCCCCCCCCCCCCCCCGGGGAAAATTTTCTGGCGGCGCCCTTGCAATAAAAGGTTTTAACTATCTTTTTGAGCTTATCCAACATGGTGGCGAATGAAAAGTCGAGTTCGAAATGTACAGAGAATAAAATCGTTGAACACAATTGCCATTATTGCAATCATGTTGTTAAAAAACCACTAATATATAGTGTTTGCGTTTTTTACTCGTCTTATGCCGCACAATTCAAATTATAAATTTTACAATGACCCATGACACGGCATGGTATATAATTTATGCATATTATTTATATAGATAATAATATTTATCATTCGCAAAAAGTGATTTATTACTGACTAATTATAAACAACTACAAAATTACTATTCGTGATGGTTCTTTCACAGTTTCACTAGGTGTAACGAATCCCAAATTTGTATATTTGTTATAACAAATTTGATTTGCATAATACTAATTTATTTGAATAGATCAATTTCCACACTTTAATTTTAGATCTTGCGTCTTTATCTTATTATTTATTTCTTTCTTGCTTTAGTATCGCTACCTAAGGATATTTTATATATTATCCAATAAATTATTAAATAAATAAACGCGGCCAGTTTAAAATGACCTACATGGGTATGTTTGAAAAGCAAAGCGGGAAAACTAAAACAGTTTATTTTCTTAAAATTATTCTTAATTATTTACGTGTTATTATAGATAGAAATGAATTAACAAAATTTTAAAAAATTGTATAACGGCTTATGAAGAATAATTTTCTCCACGCTTGTGTGATATTGTAATAACAATACATACAAGCAATTCCACTAATTTTTTCTATTTTTTTTTCTGTCACCCTTGTTAATGACAGATAGTGTCGAAACGCGACAGGTTACCTACATTTAAAAAATAGCGAAATTACTTGTATTTATTATTAAAATTGGCCCAAAAGAATTCCAGGCCTTTCTTTTTGATTGAATTTTTCGCAGTAGAGACAATAGTTATTTGTACAACTAAAGAAGAATGTTATGCTCCTATTTCTAATTATCAGGTATCGTCCCTATGCCTCAATTAATTTTTACTTTATTCCGTTTTAAATTTGAAGCCGCGTCGTATTATTTGGCAAAAATCGCCTAATTTTTTCAGGAAACTATACAGGTTATATCGAATGGATTATAATTAGTGAGAAGGAGTTCTTTACTGTATTCGTAAGAATTTTATTCATAATGGTACATCGGAATTACTTGTCAACGAACTTCGTTCGTTACTGGAATCAATATTCCGTCCGTGCGTCCGTGCGTTGCAAGAGATGCGTATTGTCTACAACTGAGTTAAGATATGGATCTTATGTGAAATTTTATGCTGATTCAACATCCGGTCCCAATTTTTCGATATCTCAAATACTTTTCGAAATATTCGACTTTAAAGTCGAAATTTCGAAATTATCAAATTTTGTCTTTTTGATAAGGCCAGATTTTTTTTATACTTTCGTTACTGTGGTATTCCAAGTTCGTTTTGTAATCCAGGGATTTCAACTAGTTTTTATTATTACAATCAATTATGGAGTTCCACAAAGTATGATAAGTTTGGAGAAAATTAATTCTATCTCATTGAAATGCGGTAAAAGGCAATTTTTAATATAAAAAAGCTCAATGTTATAGTAAACAAAAAATTTGATGATGATTCTAGGTTAGCTAAACGTAACCAATGTCATTAATTAATACCTTTTATACGTAAGCATAAATAACATTCATGAAGTGAAAACATTCATTCGTATAAAGTTAAGGAGCTACAGTTAAATGTTGATAAGTACGCGAGTATTTCTTTTCATAGAAGAAAAATGTCATTCAATTTGAATATATGTATAGGGAAAAATACGATAATAATCGGTTAATGTTAGAATAAAATAATGCAAAACTAAATGTAGGGAAAGCATCATGGTCAAACCTGAGAAAAGACAAAGCCGAACCCGTTGCACGGGTAGTTTGACGGCCTTGGTGTGACAGTAAACAATACCATACTAATAATGCACCTCAACCTGTTACGTGTTGCCACTCATTGATTTACATAACGTATAACATACAAAACTAAAGAAGTGTTAATTAACAGCACCCCCACTGTAGGTAACTATTCTCTGGAGCCGCAATTTAGCATATAGTTGAATTTGGAAGCAGTTAACAATGATAATTTGATAATTACGTCTTCGGTTGGAGGCTAAGATGTTAGTATTTACATTCAACAAGGCCGTACGCGTTTAACTAATTGCTATACATAGTCCAAAATCCGCATAAGTTTATTTAAAATGATTATACAGGGTTGGCCAACAAAAAGGTAACAGACGGGTTTCTGGATAGAAAATTTTTTTTTGAAGAACGCAAAAACACGTCAATTTTTCTGAATTCAGCGCACTAGTTTTTTTTTATTTTTAACAAAAAATTTAAGTTGCAAAAATGGAAAGTGAGGAAAGAGTTTGAGGCATTTAAAAACTAAAAAAAGCGTTTTTTTTTTAGAGAAGCTAGGTACTTTTACTGCTATTTGGCAACATTGTTTCACCTCTTAGGTACAGCGTAAACAACCCTAACATTTTTAAATAAAAACAAGGGTTAATTTTTTCTTGTGCAAATTAATAAAACCAGTCTTGCCTTCAGCTTCCATCCAATAATACAGATGTTGATTAAATGCTTCCCGTACATTTTGCAACATTTCAGGAGTCATGTCTTAGACGGCATTCATTTACTATAGGGTCACGTAACTCCTCCAAAGCTTCCGGAGCAGTGGAATAAACCTTATTCTTTACATGACTCCATAAAAAAGATCTAAATGGGGTGAGATCAGGGGATCGCGGTGATACTGTACTCCTGAAATGCTGCAAAATGTACGCGTATTATTGCATGGAAGCTGAAGGTAGGCACTTCGAACATTTATTAAACTAAATTAGAACACCACTTTCCATAACTATTTAAAGTAAGAAATGTTTCATTTATAAGTATTGCATCCATATAATTTAAAACAAGTACTCTTTAAACAGCCTATACTTATGCAACTAGCAGAACTTTCTTGTACTTTTAGTGTCCGCAATATTCAATAATAGTACTGATAGTACCACAATGTGTCTGTGATATTAACAATTAAAAACGCCTACATTTATGCAACTCATCTCACTCATTTCTAAAAAGGTTTGATAGTGTTTAATTTTCTATTTTGTTCATTTTCCGCCTTGTAAAAAGGTACATTACACAATTTAAAAAAAAAAACATTAATTAACCTTAATACAATCATCATCACCTTTCTACCTTGCGGTGTAAGGTTTACGTAATTATTAAGTAACATTAACGTTATATACGGGTCTTTCAAGTTTGAGTTTCTTTTTCAAATTCAAATTAAACACACATTTTAAGTGGAAATTCTTCATTTGTTTATTGATATATTCTAGTAGAGAGTCTACAATGGGGCAAAAAAACGTTGTTAACATGTCACGATATCACAATCCGTTGACGGTAAGTGTATTTCCAGCTGCATTTTCGAAGACCAGAATGCGCACCAAACAGTAATACGGGAGGAATGCGAAGGCTTCTCAACGTACTACCGTGAATTTTCCAATGCCCAACTAAATTTTGTTTATTTACGTGCCCATTCAAATGGATATGAGCTTCGTCTGAGAAAATATTTTTTGCAGCAAAACCATCCGGTTGTTGAATGAAATTAACGTTGCCTATGGTCGTTTGGCTTCAATTTTTACACCAACTGAATTTTGTAAGGCGTAGGAGCCAAATCCTTACGCAAAATTACCATCTGGGTGGTTACAGATAGGCCCAATTGCTGTGAACGCCCCTCAATTTTCACATCTGTTCTTTTTTCTTCAACACCTCTAAGACTTCATCATTCCGTTTTCTTTGGTCTTACATTGTAGCTTTTCTCGCACTTCGCTGTTTCTTGCTTTGCTTTGCTTCTAAATTCTTTTATTAATATCAAATTGTCATTTGTACAGGTCAAAACTGGTCTTTGCTGACCAGGAATATGGAATAATATTTACTATGTAATGTGAGTGATTCATAACTTCGTTCCATTTTTGGTGAGAGTAGGCATACTCGTAATAAATAAATATACCCATACAAGAGTGAAAAATTATCATATTGAGAATTGAGAGTTCATGGATATTGTGTTATATCAAAGAGTATATATATCATATGTTATTATGTCATATGGAACACAAACCACTGTGATTTGTGATATGGAAAACAACTCAGAATTCTTTTCGTTTCAGGACACCTTTAGCTAATGTGGTAGCTGTTTAGCACAAGCACATATTACATTAGTTACGATAACTATTATTAGGATTTTATTAGCTCCCTTACATAAAATATAATATCTGTTGTGTACCAGGGCCATAGACTGACAGGACTCTGTCACCTGCCTCTATGTTTATCGAAAGTAAATGCTGGCAATGTAATATGTGCTGCCTACAAAATGTACCTACTGCTTTACCTTAAATTTCAGGTGAGTATTCTCCTGTGGTTAAGCAACACACAGCACACTCTTTAATGCGCCGGCTTAGAATATAAAATTATAAATCATATTTCATATACATATAACAGAGAATATGATTTCATTCCTAAAATACGTACACTAAACATGCGACGGAAGTGGCCATCTTGGCGAACCCTGCTTGAGACCTATGTGACGTTAAAAATGAAAAATTATTTAACAACAACAAAATTTAAAATGCATGAAGCTGCTGATCAATAAAGCTACCTACATTACCTAATCCGTTGATCGACACTGTTACAAAATAATTAGTGCTATTATTACATTTGCTTGATTTTGTGTTTATGTTTTATAATACTAGTACCACGGACGTATAAAAAACAAATATACGTCCGTGACTAGTACCTATTTGTTTATATGTATACAGATAGTACCTATTTGTTTATATGTATACAGAGAGAGTCTGTAATCAACCAACTTCAAAAAGTTGGTTACTAAATTCGTCCGGATGCTGTGTGTCTGTGCGTTGACCGATGTTTCAGGGTTTAGAAAGTTAGAAGTGGTGTCATCTTATAGGAAATTCTTCACTGATTCCAAATCTCTGGTAATTCTTTGATCGGATCACCCGTTCGCCGTCGGCACTTTTGGATTCTCCATAAAAACTATTCTCAAATTGCAAATTTCGCCTCCACTGCAACCTCTTTTTTGGGGGTAGAAAGGGGTAGAGAAACGATCTTTTTTTACTTTTTATAAACATTTTTTCGTGACTTACAAATTGTCCGTCACCCTCTCCGCTCCCATTTCCCTTAAGGGTGGAAAAAAAAACAATGACTCATTTGTGCAGAATTCGGTGTGCTTGTGTCTGAGGGGGGGGGGGTAGTTATATACATATCATTGTATACACTGGGTCCAAGATAAGGAGGGCCACTATGGGGATTTCGGAAACGGTAAGAGATAGAGTTTCGGTTAAATGGAAGAAAAGTTGGGCAATTTTGAGTTTAGTAAAATGCCATTTTTAAACTGACGAAATACCGAACCGTTACGAAGTTATGCGACAAAAAGACAATTTTCAGGATTTCTCTTTTAACAAATTGTTACTTTGTCGTTGATGTTAAATTAAAAAGTAAAAGAAGCTTCTACAGGTACTTTTTAATGTTCTTTAACATGACATACAGCAAATTGGAATCCGACGTTTCGTTTTCAAGTAACTATCATCAACTTTGTTTTTTTAAATACGGTCCTGATTTTTTTATAGATAATATTAAAAGAGCTTTTTATTCTGCATTCAAGCATGTATCACACTTTATAGTTTAATTGCGATTTTATACTTATTTTACTATTTTACTTAAATTTACTAGATTCTATTTTGGAAGACGCTCTTGATATTTTACCCTAAGCCGTAGTACGCGATTGTTGGTTTCAGCAGGATGGTGCACTTGCGCGCACAATTCACGAGTGGTTAAGGATTACCTTTCAAATAGGTTTGCCGAAAGAGTTTTAAGCACCCATTCTGATGAAACACCCTGGCCAGCTCGTTCTTCCGAAATAACCCCGCTGGATTTCTTTCTTTGGAGGTACATAAGAAATTATGTTTACAAAGATATCTTTTTGGAATGAATGAAGAACTCCGAAGGTTTGTACTTAACGCATTCCAAACTGTAACACCTGCAATATTAAAGAATCCTTTGGATTCAGAGAAGTTCAAGTTGGATTCTACCGTTAGAAGAATTGGAGAACGAAAGAGGACTTTTCGAGCATTTATTATAATTTTTTTAAATTATTGGTATGTGTCATGTTTAAATTTTCTTTTCACCAAATGTTATCTGTTCAATTTATGTGTTGTTGATTGTCTGTAATCACTTGGTTTTAAAATTTGTATTCAAAATTGAAAATTTTGTGTCATTTCATTAATTTGATGAGAAAGTACAGTTAGCAAAGGCCCATTTATGAATAAAATTCAGTTTGAATGTTATTTGGAGAGATACAGGTTCGTACTTAGATTTTTTCCGATAATATAAAATCGCAATTAAGCCATAAAGTGTGATACATGCTTGAATGCAGAATAAAAAGCTCTTCTAATATTATACAGTGTGTCTGCTTAAGTTCGCACCATATGGAAAACTTTTTTATTATTAATTTTACGAAAAAAAGTTATTCTTTATAAAAAGTTCTGCATGTTCTAAAATTTAAAATACAATCATCAGATATTAAATTTTTTCAGTCGTGTACGTGGTTTGTCAAAAAATATGAATTTTGCTCAAGAGTAAAGTAGCTTTATTTTTGACAAAATCGAAAATTGTTATTAAAAGAAGTTGATCAGAACTAAAAACTACGTTCAAATATGCAATTACATCCTGCTAGTTAAAATATTTTTTTACAACTTTTTCCCAAATTACTACCTACCGATACTGATACGATTTCCTATTTTTGTCTACAATAACAATGCAAATGTAAGAGCGGCCGTACACGAGCCGCATTTTGCAGTCGGACCGACCACAAATTGCGGTCGCGTTTCGGCGAACTGCAGTTCCCCATAAGAGATAGTATACAGTATACCATACGTACACAAGTCAACCACAAAAATGTTGTCGGGTCAACTGCAAAGTGCAGTCGACGCGACCACAATTTTGTGGTCGGTCCGACTGCAAAATTGCGGCTCGTGTACGGCGAGTCTAAGTGTAGTTACTTGAAATCTTGGATGCACTGATAAACAAATGATTTGTATTATATCAAGAAATGTTTGGCAGTGAGGTTTCTGAACGGAACGGAAATCGTATCAGTATCGGTAGGTAGGTAGTAAATTAAGAAAAAGTTGTAAAAAAAATGTTTAACTAGCAGGATATAATTGCATATTTGAACGTAGTTTTTAGTTCTGATTAATTTTTTTTAATAACAATTTTTTATATTGTCAAAAATAAAGGTACTTTACTCTTGAGCAAATTTCATATTTTTTGACAAACCGCGTACACGACTGAAAAAATTTAATACCTGATGATTGTATTTTAAGTTTTAGAACATGCAGAACTTTTTATAAAGAATAACTTTTTTCGTAAAATTAATAGGTAATAAAATAGTTTTCCATATGGTGCGAACTTAAGCAGACACACTGTATATAACAAAATCAGGACCGTAAAAGCTTCTTTTACTTTTTATTTAACAGCAACGGCAAAGTAACAATTTGTCAAAAGCGAAATCCTCAAAATTCGCTTTTTGTCGCATAACTTCGGAACGACTCGGAATTTCTAAACTCAAAATTGCCCAACTTTTCTCCCATTTAACCGAAACTCTATCTCTTACCGTTTCCGAAATCTCCATAGTGGCCCTGGCCCTCCCATTGATGTAGGAATAATATGGATATGGCGTAACGTAATGGAAAGTGAAGTCGCTAGTCGCCAATTGAAATTGACCGTGAAACCACTCGCGCCTCAATAATTTCTTAATTATTATGCAACACACATAACCATTTTTACAACACTTAATTTTATAATACAATTCGCAACTATATTAAACTACTCTCATTCAAAAATAAACAGAAAACTGACGCCGTTAGTCGCCAAACGCAATGCAAAAGATGCTTCACTTTCCGTGTATCCATATTATTCCTACATCAATGGGCCCTCCTTATCTTAGACACAGTGTATATTGCTGAATTCAGAAAAAAATACTCTTTTAAACTACATAAAACAACTGCAACTTTATCTTATAAGAAAAATGAATGCCGCCATTTTAGATTATCCGGAAGTGCCGTCGGTAATATCAGCATTTTTGTCCTTGGCCCGAATACAATCGATTTTTTTCCATTTTTTGAATCTGCGTATTCAAAAACGCTAAGATATGCAGCGGCGTAACTACATCAGTGCAAGCCCGTGCAGTGCACGGGGGCCCTTAAGCTCAGGGGCCCCTTAGCTGAACTTAGATGACTAAAAACCTCTCCAAATTTCTCAAAAGAAACTGTTTGCATCATAATCATTCTGAGTGTAAATTCTTTCAGTTCAGATTTGTAGTATTGAATAAACTATCTTCTTACACATATGAATTTGTGAGACAATTATTGTCTGGATCATGAAAAGGAAAATGCTGCAGAGCACGTCTGTTGGATTCACGAATGGATGGTTTTGAGTTCTCACAAAGTTCAAATAACTTTTTTCCTCTCTGGAGTTTTAAACGATAAAATATTTTCCCAAACCTTATCCTGGTGTAGGAACAGGGGCCCCATTTTCGTCTTGCACGGGGGCCCTTGATGCCCTAGTTACGCTACTGAAGATATGTAAAAATTTGCATAGGTAAATTTTTTTTTGAAACACTAATACAATACCTTTTACTTTGTAGTCGGAAAGTAAAAATACTTATTTACTGGTAGTTTTCATCTGGTATGATATAAATATTTTTTCAAGCTGCTGTCTTTATGTGACCGGCGCCGGTGACGGCGTAAGTATATTTCTGTATATTTGCACCAAGCTTATGTTATTATTATTATAGGTTTGAATAGTAATTAATTGGGGAGGTGGAACCCTTAGATCTAAAGGTTAATTAATAATTGAGGGACTCACACCCAGGACTTCAATATCCCAGTGTATCGAAATTCCAATTAATTTTATTAATTAATTAATTAAAATTATTAAAAACTTATAAGTAGAAATATTTTGTTAATAATTTATATATTTAAACGATAAGGCTACATAAATAAAGAAGTGTTTATTACTTTAAAATATAGGTATGTGTACATTTTTTTTACAAATTTAATGCAAGAGCCAGTTAACCGTTCCTTTCGTAACTTATTTAGGTCACGTTTTAGGATTCATTTTATAGTATCAATCGTAAAACAGGTCCTAAATAATAAACGGCGTTATTGTCATTTATTTCTGAAAAGGTTGATTGGGTGCAAATGGAATAGGTCCACGTTGATATCTTTCGCCTTCAATATTTTGGGCGACTGATTTATCGATTGCATCGGCATTTGGAATTTGCGGACCGTGAGCTCGGTAACCATACTCATCGGCAACGTAATTTACCGTAACTGGTGTTCCGTCAGGAGCGGAATATGAGTAAGATCCGTGAACGGCTGGAGTTGGTCCTTCGGGTCCGGTCAGTCTTAATACACCTTCAGCTTGGACCTGTTGACCATCGGCAGTTTGGTAGCTGAAACGAAATTGTTAGCAAGACTTAAGATTCCAATTAATTTCTTCGAAACCTGTATGAGTAGGAACCGTCTGGACGTGATTCTCTTGTTTCGGCAACTGCTGGAGCTTGGAATGCGTAAGGGTATTGAGTTGCACCTGGGCCTGGGTAGTATGCCGCTGGTTTTCGGTAATAAGGATTTGGTTGGTATGGGTTGACATTTCCATAAGGATTAGCGTGGTATTGAGAGTAGGGGTTTACGCTATATGGATTAAACGGATTATATTGGTTGTACTGGGTATATGGTGCTCGAAATTGGGGTGCTGCGGCAACCACCGTTAATAAACAAGAGGCGATGAACTGAAACAATTAATAAACATTTAATACGTATTTTAATGTGTAACCATTTGAAAAATTTCTGCACGTGTCCAATTTCAAAAAAATACTAAAAAAATATGTTAACCTTTACCTTGCCTTGAGCTATAAACTTCCGCTTATATTATGTTGCTTGGAAGTAAACGAAGTGCAACAGAACGCAAACAATAACTCATATTACCACTAGTTTCGAATTTAATTTTTTTATTATATGTGGGTACAATAATATGAAATCGGTACATAATAAATGGAAGAAGGTTACGGATTAAGTATGTAAATTAAATGAGAAAATCGAGCTTGATTGCACAACCGAAAATAGATTTTGTAAGGCAAGAATTATTTATTCATGCCCTAAATTGATCATACACATTTTACGTACACAATGGACAGAGGTTTTCGTAAATTGGAATTGCGTCTGTCCGTCTGTGTGTATGTGTTACTATATCAGTATAATTTTTGTTATGTTTCTTGTTATTATTTATGGTGTTTGCGAAGGGAACTGAAAATGACAAAACAATCATTATGTTACTACTGCGTTTTTAAATAGTTTATAAATGCTTTCAAATTGTGTCAGTATTCGTATTGTTTGTTAATTTATACATCACTAGCTTCTATGAAACAGTAAGCAAAATGTGTACAGAGCAATTTGCTGATCATCTGCACGTGGGTAGTTATAAATAATTACGATTAAGTAACGTCTACCGATCCCTGCGACAAATAAAATAGACGATGGAGTTCAGTACAGAAAAAGTATAATTAGTTGTAAGTAATGAAAATACTGAAAAATTGTACTATTGCCTTACAGGTTGTAATTATTTCTCGTAACAACTTTCGTTGCAAAATACTAATTACTGTTATTACATCCCTATTGAAACAGTTTCATTTACAACTTCATCAATTACATTCGTATAATAACCGATCATGAAAAAGAAATATAATTTAATGGGGCTTATAACTACTTGTTTTCAAGTTAGGGATTAATGATCATCACGATGTTAACTTTATCAAAAGCAAACATTTACTTTTAGTACGTTTTTTACGTTATTAACAACGAAAACGGTAATTTTTTACATCAAACACCATAATTATGAAATTATGAAATTAACTTCCTACACCACAAAGTAAGCATACCTAATTTGTACCTTAATTGTTTCTATGTAAATTTATAAAAAGGACCTTCAAAATTATAGTAATATTGCATCATTTAAAGATGTATCATTAAAATACTAGTCTAAAATAGCAAATTGGAGATAATTTACATAAGTATTTTTCCTCTGCTTTCACTGTAAAATTGAATGACATATACAATCGTTATTTAAATTAAATTCCAGTTTTGCGGATGCTTTTAAATGTTATAATTAAAATTATTATGATTCATCCAATACCTTTTCGAAACATTTACATGTGTTCATTTACTGACCGATCCGTAAACCGTAACGTTGACCAATATCCATTTAAAATGTCAACAATTACGTACGTACTGTGCCAAGGGTGATTATGAAAACGAAACATGCGGATTATTAATAATTAACATAACATGATGTTAATTTGTATAGTCAAGCAAAGGTGTGACTATCCCCTAAATGTTAGTTGTGCCTACAACCGACTGAAACAATCTAGTCAAAAATTCCCTATTAATACCAAAATTCTACCAATAACTGAAAGTGATGAAAAACTGGAGTACTACACTAATGCAAATAGCATTTTGTCTTTTCCACTGTAAGTGTTTAATAAACGTGCCAAAATCGTTAATTTGTATGTTAACCCTAAAAAAATTTGAGTGGTCCCGCTACATAATATAATATGAAATGCAATTACCAAATGTCAGAAAACACGATCATAAATATTATATTATATTACTGATGCAATTTTTAAACTTCACTATAATTTTATGAAAAAGTGAAGAAAGTTATCGAGAAAAAACATTGTTAATTAAGTAATGGTGCAGAAAATTGCATTTCAAAGTTAATTAAGGTATATTATGAGAGTGTAACTTACGTATTTCATTGTGAAGGGTGCGAACATCCAAACGATTCACAGTTAGTGGCTACTAAATCGTAGTGTTTTATATACTTAGTGTAAACCCCCACTGATATTACGAATCATCTTAAGACACACCTGATGCCAAATTACAGATTCATTCTTGTTGAGGTCATGGTTCAGATCTCGTAACATAGTAAGCAGTCGACCTATTGTCCGTGGTCAACAAAGGCGGAAACATGTTTAATATAATATAAAATATTAATTTTCAGTATCAAATGCTTATATGTATGTACGCAACATTATAATTTAGATAGAAGAAAGATAAGAGCTTTTGCAACCAATAGTATTTGCTCTCCCAAAACTTTTAAGTATCATACAAATTATAATAATTTATAGCTTAATTCTATAACGAGGTGTGAGAGAATTATTTTTAGGATTATAATGTTTATTGCACAAATTATAAGTTTATTTTATCGGACAGTACTTCTTTCAAAAGGTCATTTTGGGATAGTAGATCACCAACTGTCTCATAAGTACCAAATTTGCATATTGCGGCACAAACTAGAACACACTTTGAGGAAGATGATTGTTATAGCTAATTTAGACATTGATTAGAACGTAATTGAGGCGAATTACAATTTACATTGAATACTAATTAAGATTTATTGGTTATACGTTATTAAGACATATCCCACGTCTTCATATCGGTAGCCTTGAAGAAGAATTATGAACGTGCAGTACGCCAATAAGGGTTAGATTTCAACATACATATTCAGTTATTTTTACTAAATTAAAAATCTAATCTTCTGTTCCCATTGTTCATCTTATAAATGTTTAATAACACACCTGCACATGACAAATATAGAAATCAATCACTTCTTTACATTATCTAATTATTACTATCGTACCTAGAAACTGAATTTTCTTCATACAAAATGAAGAGCGTTACAAAGAATTTAGTTTTGACAAGAATGACTAACAAGATATATTTCTAAATTGTTGCAATTAAGATATTTTCGCACTTGACATTAAATTCATGCATGATCGTAAAAATGAAGATATAAAAATTAGGTAATGAAATATCCGGTTTTAATACCACCTTTCTTAACTTTTGACTACTGCGATATACTCTGTGACAGAAATGCAACACCAAAAGTATCTTCGTCTGAACCAAAACTACCGTTAATTGAAAATTCTAAAGCCAATGTCACGATATTATGATATCGTTTATAAAACAATAGAAATACGAAATATCAATGATCGAAGGAGAATATAAGTAGGTATCCCGGGTATCTGAAAAATGTTGGGGCTATACCTACTCCTGGAATAAATAAAAGATTTAACTAAACTCACTTCCATCCACAATCGTCCCGTTAAATCTGTTAAAAGCATGACACTTTTTTGAAAAAAAAAATTAATTTTGATTAGTATAAAAATAGTTTTGATTGATTTTTAAAAAATAACATTTTTAATATGGCTTGTATTTACAAAGTTTTTAACCAAAAAAATTATAAAAATTGATTAAAGCCTACAATTTTTATGGGTAATGAAAGTAATTAATTTTTCCAAAAAAATGCATTAGGAAAAGGCATGACCCAGAAACTTGAAAAACAACAATATTGATAATTCAGATTATTGCAACTCCAGATAAAAAGGAACTTAATATTGGTGTGTGAACTGATAGCGGTTGTCCAATCCCAGGTGAAGATTCTTTCTCAGGGGATGATAATCGGTAAGGGCGACATTTTTAAGAAATTATTGCAGTTACAGAACTAAGGGTGGATTAAAATTAAATATAAATTGGTGATGCTACTGCATGAAGCTTGTTGTGTTTACTGTTTAGCGTGTTGGCTGTTTTCAAAGCAACATACAGCAAATGCACCTGGTACGAAACCCTAAAACTTTCGGTCACTACGATTAGGGACTGAGACCATATTTCAGAGCAATGATTCAAAATTTACACTCGTGCTAGTGTTGCTTATACATTGGCGTAAACATGGGACTACAGACGAGCCTCTTCACATAAGGTTGGCAGATGAAAAAGCTTCTTCAATTTAATCTTAACCGATGAGAAACAAGCGAAAAAATTGAACGCTGCAACAAGAAAGATTTTTTATCATTTAATGAACTTTTATCTAGATACCATTTTGTGTTGCAAGAATTGCTATAACGTCCACATGATGTGACAAAATCACTCGCCAACTTCACAATTTACTCTATTTTGAGATTTGCCACTTAAGTATAGATCAGGAAAACTGAATTGATCCATCTCTGATGGTGTAATTATTGGGATTGAAATATGAAGTATAGGTGAAAATTTAAGCTCTAAACCTCCCCCGTACTTTTTTTAATTCAAACTTGCGACTAGACTAGTAGTTGGAATTTTTTGCGAAAGTTTAAAGAAGATGTGCCTCCAATATTCCCATCTTAAGTATCTGCGATGAATCAAGACAAACTCGGAATATTGTCAAGATATTTGTAGAACTTCTCTGATTTCGGTTCACTTTCGACAATTTAACCCTGGCCGGTCTGCACCGTGCACTATATGTACCTACTATAATAATAGCAGGAAAAACCGAGCAGTCTTTCCAAAATTTGAAATTAATTTACAGCAACTTAACTTTCAATCTCTCAAACACTACTTTTTGGTAAAAAATATGGTCATTTCCACAGTAAGTACCTATAATCAAAATCGCACAAAATAGACTACAACTTTGTCGGTATGGGTAAAGAATTTAGTGCTATTTACTGAATAATTAAAACATGATTGTGTGGTATTATCGCGCCGAACATCATGCGGGTATAATTTATGGACGGGGTTGACGCTAAATGGATACAGAAGTGCAAAACCGGCAGGTACAACTAACACCCAAATCTCGAATCAGAATGAAGAGCATCAATCTCGTTGATGTAATTGGATGTAAGCATCTCTATCTATCTATCTATCTAAATGGCGAAGTGCAAGACGTGTAAGTACAAAAGCTTACAATTGTATATCGATTCCAGATTTAGCTGGAAGTGACATCACCTTCAATTGATAGAGTGAATTATAGTCATCATCGCACCGCACTCTACCACGACAGATATAGTACAAGATACAGTAAACACACTGCCTGATTTACATACACTTACGTTGTTACTTCCTTCCGCAAATATTTTTCCCTGTGAGATTTGAGCGATTGTTTACATCACTTCTACTGTTATCTGACATTGTCTGAACCTTCCAACATTCTTAGTACTTCTTGCCACAAGGCTAAGGGAGAAAACCATAGAAAATGTTTGCTATTAATAATCACGGTCGATTTTGGCGTAGGTTAGACATGCCGGAAAACGGGCAAGTTTCGCGCAGCATTACGATCTGGTGTGGCTTTTGTATAGTAAGGCTCCAGAAGTGCACATGCACACACCAATTTTCAGCTCGATTCGACTACCAAGACCCGGCCGCATATTTACATATCCTGAAATCACTACAAGCGTGCGCATGCATAGGTACACCATAAAATATGATCTAAAACTTTTAAAATGCAACCATCAGGTATTAATTTTTTTCAGTCGTATACGAGGTTGGTCAAATATGAATTTTGCGCAACAGTAAACCAGTTGACAATATCAAAAAGTATTATAGAAAAGGTTATTTAGAATTGAAAACTGTGTTTTAAATATTCAAGTAGAGAAGTTTCAAAACAATACAAGAACATATTTTTTAATACAAATGGATATGATTGCATATCTGAACATAGTTTTCAATTCTGACCAACTTTTCTTTATAACAAATTTCCAAATAGGAGTATTTTACTTGCACATTTCACAATCACAAATCACATTTTTTGACAAACCTCGTATATCTACGAATGAAAAAAATTGATATCTAATGGTTGTATTTTGAGTTTTGGACCATGCCGAACATAAAATTAATAATAATAAAGTTTTCTATATGTATGGTTTCAATTTACGGAGACATACCATACAATTGTGGTAGGTAATATTTTAAATAAATAAATAACTAATTATTTCAACATATGTTTATATTATTTTCCTCTGGCTGCTTTATTTTACCTGGAAGTGTTAAAATAAGTTAAACAATTCGGGGAGGTGCCTAAATCAATGAGCGTTTATAGCTCAACTGTAGGTACGCCACAAAGACTAACAGTTTTCAGCACCCTAGTGCCGTTGTATAGGAGGATATGTAAATATGCGACCCGGCCGATAGCCCAAAATGTGCACCACCCGACTAAGTTGGCCCAAAACAAACCAGTGCGTGCAGAGAGCTTGTTTACCACTACTTTCAGTGTGCTGATTGTGTTTCGAAAAAAAAAAATTTTTCTGGATTTGGCAGCTTACCAACTTCCTATACACACACACTACACACTTTCTCTAACACGGCTCTCGGCTGCTAGAGAGAGCGTGCTTGACGCTTTTCTATTTTGTCAATAGTTACTTCTGTAGCCTTGCTGTACAAAAGCCACACCAGGTCGTAATGCTGACCGAAACTTGCCTGTTTTCCGGCATGGACCGGAACGCACCGGAACGCCATTCTGGTTCGTGAAAAAAAATCTTATTCCGTTCCGGTTCGTAAATGTTTTTTTTTGTTCCGTTCCGGTTCGTAAAGAGAGATCTTGTTCCTTTCCCGTTAAAGAACAATGTGCCCTAAAGTTGTTTATACCAATATAAACCAATATTTTAGAATTTTAATTATCAGAATTAATAAAATTATTAGTTACTTTTAGAAATGTTATGTTAGGTTCGCAGAGACACAAAGAGAAGGAATAGACGAAGTGTATAAAAAAAAGTAGCTGCACGCGTTTTTTCTTTGAAAATCCGTATCCTCTATTTTATTGTAGCCATCTTGAGTGCTACCGGTACCCCTACCTCCTACACTATACAGAAGAGGAAACAATTTTTTCCTGTTTTATCGCTTCGGTTTTCCGAAATATAGTTTTATCAAAGAGCCATATAGCGATGTTACATCAATTACGTCATAAAGCGTATTGTTATAGGATTTTTTATTGCTTTGATTAAATGTAGTTGTTTTTGTAATATTTGACAACAACTTGAATAAATGTACTTATTTACTTAGGAGGAACTGTCCTGTTTATAACGGGTGGGCCATTTACATGTGACCCATGTAAACTCTTCATAACTTTGACACACGTTGTCAAATCGGCAAACGTCATACCACAGAAGATGCGTCATTTCAAGAAGTTATATTTTTACCATGGATTACTACACTCCGCCTGAACGCGCTGAAATTGTTCAGCTATACATCCAAAAAAGTTTCTCAATCGTGGCTACTCAACGTGCGTTTCGTTTAAAAAATAAAATCCAAAGTGCTCCCGCAAAAAACACCATAAATCGTTTGTACGAAAAATTTATATCTAGTGGTAGTCTTAGCAATGCCAGGCGTTCAAATAAACCAAGACCAAGGCGTTCCAATGAAAATGTCGCTGCCGTACAGGGCAGTGTTGAAAGGTCTCCCGAAACATCGAGTCGACGTCGATCTGTGCAATTAAACATCCCAAGATCCACTCCCCGACCCATAATCCATGACGCTTCTATTTGTGGGAATTTTTGAATCAACTGCTTTGGTCATTAGCACTACCCTTACTAGAATTTTACCTGACTAACGGAATTTCACCCTCAACCATAGATCTTTATCGTGCCGAACGACCGATCGACACGGGACCCACGATTTTACTTCCTATCCGAAGAAGAAGGCGTGTCTCAGTTTTTCTTCGCTTTAGACAAACGGCTATCTTGGCCGGGTGTTTAATATAAATATGTGGAAACATAACCCGCCGCCGTGGAAGTTGCTTGAGTTTAATAATGATAAAAATGCTGAATGCAAGGATTACCCGGTTCATATTTAAGACACTTCTCCAAATTTAACGATATGTGTTTGGAAGTGAAAAATGTCAATAGTTGTTGTCTGTAATTCATTAAGTTTCAAATGACTTAAATTGTCAGCAACCACACTCGAAGCTACTGCTATCCTATACCTTAACAATATATGGTAATTCATGTTTTGACCATCTACTAAGAACAACTAATAACCAAGGAATCACTGGGAAAGCAAGATGTGTTTTACAGTCAATTTATCGTTTTTCCCACATCTCCGTCGTGTTTTTTATATAAGGATTCATCTCTTGAAAGGTTACCGGACAAAATGATCGTTTCATAAGTTTCAGACATTCCTCCTCCATAAATCAATCCATTAATACCTTTTGTATCCTCTATCGTTTGTTGATTTGTTGATCAATTGTTAGATCAATTCATGGAAAGCCAAGAACCATTTTCTTATCATAACTTTGCCGATGCTCATTTTAGAAGAAATGCAGACAAACAGATATTTTAGACCACTCACGTATTTATTATCCCTGTGGCTCTCAAAAAAATCAAGTCTACAATCACGTCATCTCATTCTGTTTTGTCACATTCTGTTGTATTATATTCAGCGAAATATTTCAACCAAATCAAAAATGTTATTACATACTTATAAAAAATGTGATTATTCTTCGCTTAACTTCGTAAAGCGGTTCCTTCGATAAAATATTGATTGAACTACTTAAACGACATGCTATCATAATATACTATGAATATTTTCAGAACTCCGGAAGAATATCTGGAGGCAAATGTAACACCACATTTTGTAATGCATGAGATGCAATTATAATTGGTCAAAATAGTCTGTGATAGTGTACATTGGTGATTTAACAGTTGATAATTTGAAGTGTAACCTTAAACTGTCAACCCTATAAAATTTTTACGTATTTACTATTCTAGTAACGGAAAGATTCCATTTTTGAGACAGTTGACCTCAATTTATTCATAAGATTACCATTGTTTCTAGTACAAAAAAGGATTTTTTTTGGTGTACATTTCGTAAATTATGCAATTGTTTGTGACAAATAACTACGTATAATGAGCGTCTACGTTGTTAACAAGTGTAAATAAACACGTTCAAGAAAATTTTGATTAATGTTATTGCTATGCAACTTAATTTATTCACTACCTTATCTTTTGTGAATTATGATTCATCGTACCCACTATACTTACTTTTAAGTACAATTTATGACGTTGCGAATTTGTTTATAAATTATCTTGTAAGCTACAAGTTTTGTCATAATTTTGAAACGTTAATAATTGAAAATTATTCATTGCCAATGTGATTTATTACTTGTAAATATAGGAAGGAGTGAATGTTCAGTTGGGTGTGTAATTATGGGTGATGGGTCTATCTGATACAGTACGTGCATATAATACCTAAATTTCAGATCGATCTGAAGTTACAGATTTGCTTGGAAATTATATCACTTTTGCACAGTACTTGAGAAAGGGTAAGTTTTTAGTCACTTGGATGCGTAATTGTTCCATTGAATATTTTGACGCACAGTTGTCACTCCTTAAATTAAGAGGCGTGAGAATGTATTTTCTATATTCAGCATATTTACATAATTGTAATCGAACGCCAACATTAATAATTAACTGAAGGTATTCTCACTTTTCATACTTGTCAACTCTTGCCATTCTAAACGTTATTGATAAACTCTGGCACGATATCGAGGTTTCGCTTAATATTAACTCTCAATTACTACGATTAGACTGTAATTACGCTTTCATTGATTATTATTGTAATGTAGTTAGATACCTACATAAATATTTACAACTCAAAGATAATACAGCTTAAGTTAAAAATATAACACGTAGGTCTTCGGAAAAGGGTAACAAAATGAAGAAAGCGCGTCAACTTCTTTCGGACGAAGGTCCTTTGAGGCACTTTTATTGAATTAATTATCTTCATTGTACCGGCAGTCTCACGCTTAATAATTTCAAATATGAACCATGGCTCGCGTGCTTACATTTTTTCCCACTCTATAGACGACTTTAAGGGAAATAAGTAGGTACTAAGACGTTATTTTACTTAACTTATTGTTACTGTCGATAGAAATAGAAAAAGTAGGAATTCCAAGCCCAAGAATCTTTCAAATTTGCTTTCACTCGATCAAAAATCTCAATCAGAACATTTAAGATCTCAGAACGTGAGATATAAGGTAGGCGGAAAAAAAGTCCTAGGAAAAAAAATCCCCGGAAAAAAGAATATACACGCACTAATCTTCTTGGTCTTTCTACAGATTTGCGGGATTTGTACGTTTTAATCAACAATTGAGTCGACTTAAAAAATGCCCAAAATAATTCGTGAAAAAAGTGATGGGAATGATGGGATCAAAAAAAGTTCTGAATACAATTTGTTCGCCCGGAAGAGGGTCGTCCAATGATAAAAAGTCGACCCCCACGCTCTCAGCCCAGGGGTGGGGGTAGGGGCCACTTTGACATCTTAAATGGGAATTGGGAACGCCGCATTTTTTATCGCAGATTCGGATTCCCCATAAAAAAATAAGTCACTTTTATCTACTTTTAAGAACAACGACATGGACGTAGTAGTTTTTTGTTCCCATCGAGGTGCTTGTTTTAGGCGAGTCCCTTAACCCTTAACTGTTCGAAATTGTGACCTTGAACGAACTTCTAGGCACTTGTTTATTCATTCCTCGAATGATTGTACACAGGAGAGCAGCATATCTGCGTGAACTTCACCGCAAGCGTTTCTAATTCTTTATTAGAATGCTTTCGATTGCAGCGCCATGTGTGAGAAAATTTCGATCCGATGTGTAATTTCTCGAGATATTTGCAAAAATCATGTTTCTTGCGATTACAGCGCCATTATATCACGAATCGAAAAAAATATTTCAGATAAACGCTACTTATTTTTTTATGGGGGATCCGAATCTGCAATAAAAAATGATAGTTCCCATTTAAGATTTCAAGATTGCCCCCATCCCACCCCTGGGGTGAGGGTGTGGGGGTCGACGGGTACCATTTGATTATCCCCGTCCAGGCGAACAAATTTTATTCAGAACTTTTTTTGATCCGATTCGTGGTTTTCGAGCTATTTCAATGTCTTCAGATAAATCGGCCACCCCTTTTTGGATTAATTATAGAACTTTTGGCCGTTATCACGGGTTCACGGAAAACAACAGCATAAGCGTTCTTATTACTTGACTGTGGAATGAGTTTATTTTAAAACAAAATTACCAGATGACGTACAATTCAACCGAGTGGGGCTAAAATGGAATTGGTGTCCCCAACACTCCCCGCCCTCACTACACACTCCCCATGCTTTCAAGAAGCAGACGTAAAATAAACTGTTACTGTTACTATTATAAATTCATACAAAGTTAATGTTGTTTTAAGAATAACTTCATTCTAAGGAGTTTCATAATCAAGCACGAACACCTACAAACCAGTACAAATTTTTGAAAAATATTTGGTAAAAATTGAAATTGTATTCCGCCATGGGTAGCTGCTAAAGTGTCAAAGAAACAACTATTTCCTCGAAAATTTTCCAAAATTTCATAAAATGGACCAATTCTTTGTGCTTTCTAGCATCAATTTTGACATCCATGTATGTCATTTTTTTGCTCTTGGACATGCCTAATATAATCCCAAAATATAATTTTTCCAAATCAAACAATTTAATGTGACAACACATTTTTACGCTATAATTATCCTTTTGTAAGAAACTCCTTATGAGGTTACGATGTCTACCAATTAAATGCGCAATAACGTCCCTGTTGAATGAGAACACCGCCTACTAATTTTATAGCTTTCAACCCTCGGGCCACAATTTGTGAAATGCTCCTCTGTGAACATGGACGTTTTTACGATACTACAGATCTGAGTTCTCCTATATCTACATCTACGTAATTTCTTTACGTCTCCGTCGCTATTCTGTGCCACCCGGTGGACTTCCCACCCTAGAGACCGAGGTTTTCGTTATTGGTGAGTACGTACTTGGGTAACCTGTACCCCGGCACAATCACCTCGTCGTACTCCCATAGGTTTCTCACCTCTTCGTTGCGATGGTCCGCCAACAAAACTGCAAAGTTTTCCGCGGATTGGTGAAGAAATTCTTTAAGTTTGTACCTGATGACTCCTGTGTATTTGTCGATTACGGACAAACCATGGAGCGTTTACTATCATCCTCAACACCTTGTTCTGGACAATCTGAAGTCTGACGATGTGAGTATTCGCAGTGTGTGCTCAGAGGGACGATGCCGTATGCTTGGGAGACCTCTAGAAACATACTCGAGCAGGTCTTATTTCTCTCCATTTAATCTGTGTACTTTATATACCGTAGGATTCTCACTGCGAAAGCCGAATTGGTGGGTCTGGTATTAGATCCCTTGCTGTGAGGATTGGCGTTAGAAGCTTCTCAAACACTTTGGAAATGGTGGCAATCAAGGAGATTGGTTTATAAGAAGTGATGTCATTGGGTTTTCCCTCGTTTTGGAACCACTATTCTCTACGCCACTTTCCACTGTCTAAGTATATATTGGAAGCGCAACCCTTATTATGTGCAGCAGTTTTAGCTTGACTTGTTGGAGTAGTTCTTTGAAGACCTGACGTATTATCAGGTCATTGCTAGAGGTCTTCTTGGGATTCAACTTCGTCTTGGTTTCCTTTAATTTCTTTGATTTCTTAATGTGTGGGTGTTCCCCGTGAAAAGCTGAAATAATAATAATAATAATAAATTAGTTTATTCTGAAGTAAACACAAAACAAAATATAGAGGTACTATTTACATGTAACATATGGCCAATGTTACATGTAAATAGTACCTATATATTTTGTTTTGTGTTTACTTCAGAATAAACGAATTTATTATCATTATTATTATTATTTATTTATTATTATTATTATTTAAGCTTTTCAAATGTCTTCTCCAGATGGTTGGCCAAGGTCCTATGCCTTGTCCTGATTACTCCCGACCCCATCCTCGTTTACTTCTGAGCGGTGGCACCTACATGGTTGACACCTCTCATACTCTGCCAAAAAGAATAGTCGGTTTCTGTGGTTTTGTCTCAAGGGCTTATTTATTATCGGTCAGTGTCGTGAAGTGTACGAATTTTTTAATAACAAAATATACAGCTCAAAATTAATCCATCAAAAATCACACTAACGCCGATGAAGAAGACGCAAAGAATTTGGAGCAGTAGTACAAGTACCCTAACGCCTACATCCTAAAAGATGGAGTGAATGCATTTGTTTTCCGCGCAAGTTCAGCAGACCAAGCAGCTTGCTGTAGAAAGCAACTTAAATATGAACACTACCTAATAGTTGATGGGCAATTCTGCATGCCCAGGATTTTAATTCGTTGAAATAAATTATAAATTATAATAAACTTTAGTTTTTCTATCTGACAAAATTAGTTAATTGTGGAAGATCTTTCAAGGTAAAAAATGACGTATTAATCGCTTATTTGCAAAATTGGGTAGGTATCTACAGGCTACTTTATTCTATCTATAAATTTCGCATAAATGAAAATTCCACACGATTGAAGATTCTCATTAAATGTCAGGGTCCTCATAATTTTAAAATATGTTACATAAAGATGAGACATTTAAATGGTAACTGTAACTGCATGATCACACATTTTTTGTGGGAGTAAATGTAATGAAATTACAATAAATATTCTTGCATAAATTTTGTCGCATAGTGGACATATAAATATCACAGTACCTATTCCAAGTTGCCTCATTTACATAAAAGCATACAACATAGATAATCCATTATAATATTGTTTTATTTTAGACGTCAATTAACCTTTTCATTTTCTAATTATGAAATGTATAACAATTTTTTTGTCGCCAAACGATCACGAAAATAGAACAGTCGATCCGGATGATACCATAAAAACATCCGCCTGGATTAATTGATCAGGAATTGCACAAGTTATGGTATTTGATTAATGGTGACACTCTGGTGTTTTGCGCTACCCACCGAATCCAAATAGGGTAATTACCATAATAGCGATGGTTTAAAGTGGAATAAATCAAAATTTAAAAAAATTGAGCATTTGAATATGAAATATGACTTAGTATAAATAATTATAGCTGGGAACACTCATTTAATTCTGGATTCGGATAATTGTTACCTTGCATACAGAACTACTATTTTATAACACCCAAATAAGTGTGAAATTCCCTACAGCATACTCGTGCACATCTAATAAAGAAATCAGTGGAATTGCTGCTGTCATGTAATAAAACTTATACCTATACTATGTAATTACAAAGAATGTTTTCACGGCTCATTATTACTTATGAAATTGAGAAAAACTAAGCTAAAATTTAATTACCGCTAGCGTATTAAAATACCTTAAGCTACAAGGTTCAAAATTAAGGCTAAAATATCAAAACATTATTATAAAAGCTCATATTATCCTCTAACAGGGGCGGCATTTAGGGAGGGCTGAGGGGGGCGGCCGACCCCCCCAAGAATGTGGGCTGGACTGTGAGGGATTAAATCTCAATAAAATAAAATTGAACTGTCTGTTTAAACACAAAAGAAAAAAAATTAAGCTAAACTTTCCATTATAAAATAATATATATACTTATTAATACATATAGGTATAGGTACCAATTTTATTGAAATAAAAAAAAATAGAGAAAAAACTA
Source organism: Pyrocoelia pectoralis (assembly GCA_036250285.1). Lineage (NCBI taxonomy): Eukaryota > Metazoa > Arthropoda > Insecta > Coleoptera > Lampyridae > Pyrocoelia > Pyrocoelia pectoralis. Next base: position 18,803,565 of record CM070076.1, on the reverse strand, counting down.
TTCGTTGCCCCCTCCAACAAACCATTGAAATGCCGCCACTGCCCTCTAAACTGGTAAATATCTCTGCATGCGACATTAATTGTAAGAATATGGTTCAGAAACCTTTGGGTTCGATAAAGGAATGCATTAGATCTGATGACATCGGTATAGAATCTGCTATGGCATCATACTTTACCTACTGTCACCCATTTGTACAGGGAAGTTACCAAATCTCAGCAAGTAATAGTCATAAAACTTGCCAAATTCTAGAGAGAAGTGATGAACTGAAATGTTTTAAAAGTTCTCAGTAGCGGAACTACAATGCCTCAGACCCCGCCGTGCGGGGGGGGGGGGGGCGAAGTTCAAAGGGGGCTCATTTTTGAGAAATTTTGGATAGCGATTGGAAATAGTTTTGCCGCAAGTCGAACGTATGCAGGCCCTTCATTCGGCTCGTGTCAACATCGGCCCCTGCCAAAACGCTAAATCGACTTTTATTGCGGAGATCAGTGACAAAGTCGCAAGCTCGTTCATTACGTGATTATGTTTGTCACGAGTGGTCACGTAGGCGAAACCTGCGCCGTGCAGGAACCGTATCATATAGCATAGGCGCTATAGACAACTCTGGGCCTTGTTTTTAGGGAAGCACCCGAATCCTCTTCTTAAAAAAATGCCAAAATAAGGTTTTCCTTTTATTTTACAAAATCCATAAATAAATGTTAAAAAAGAACCTTTTTTAATTGTGGAAATGGGATTCATAGGGCCGAATAAAATTTTGCGGGTGGGGAGGGGGGCGGAATTTTAAAGTTCCGTCACTGACAGTTCTTAATTCTACGGCAAGTGATCGTAATTATAGGGTCGTGTAAAGGAACGCAATTTTCAAGATCATATCATATAAGTTGTCAAAAAAATATTACTATGGTAATACTACTACAATCTTACGTCCTTTTGGTTTAATACTTTTTACTGTAGTATGTGGCACCCCGCGGGCCTTAATGGATCAACCTGTACTTACAATAACAAAGTAAACTATGCGACGGTTCTTTGCATGAATCGTTCTAACGAGACCATAGGTATTTTTCTTCAATAAACCATCTTCATCTAAAGCCATAAAGAAGATTAATAACACCTGACCCAGATCAAACACCTTTCTAGTCAAAAACTGTAGTGGAGTGCTGGCCTTTGTTCTAAAAACTGGTGACTCGGCTCAGATTAACAATTCCAAGCTGAACAATATTTTATAAAATTTCGTAAAAGTCTTTAAAATAGTAGTCCAGGCACGAATGTGTGCATAAGTGAACAGATACATTTCGCAGTATGAGCGTGGTTTTCTGGAGGCCCGAAGATGTGGATGGTCAAGGACAAATTGTTATCTATGCCCATGTTGCTAACGGATTATTTATTGAAGGAAGCATCTAGCTTTTCTTTGCCGGAGAAGAATTTATGTCGGACGGGGAGGTTTCTGCAAAGTAGGTTATTAAATGCATTAATAATTTTCTACTTAACCAATTATTTCATTAACCAATGAATATTTCCACGTTCCTAATAGCTTTCGTACCTTCAGGTAGCATTTCGTGTTTATCAACTATATTATAAAAGGAAGATTGTTACGTTCCTCGTTTATTGGCTTAGTTCGCAAGAATCAATCATATCAATTTCTCTATCAGAATTACAGATTACAATCTCTTAATTCAATGTTTTGCTAATAGAGTCCACTTTCAATACTTTTGGTACTACTTTTCCTCCGCATTTGCTCTATTCTACGCGAAGCGTTATCTCTAACCACTTCGGCTTCGTTGGTTCCCTTACAGCTTTTCTACTCGGCAACGAAAACAACTGATATCGCTGTACTGTAAATTATTCTATTGGCTGTCAATGTAGTCATTTAGTTTCTGATTGGCTGATCCTCGGCTAACTAAATAAAATATTTCATCTTAAAAACGGAACAAGCACTTCACTAGGGAATATCTCCGTGCTGATATAAATAGCAACTCGATTTTCAACCGCGTATCTTTTTCTATTCTACTTCCTAACAAACGTTACTAAGTGCTACGGAAATTTCACAAGTTTCTCATATCGATATTAATCGTCTATAAGTGAAAGTTTTCCACAAATAGTGATTATTTAGAATCATCTGCTTATTCTAAGTACCATTAAAACGTGATATTACGTCTTTTTGCATTAGTACCGCTACGTTAAAAGTGTCCACGCTCTAGGATTAATTTCCTTGAGGTATGTAGAAAATTCTTTTGTAACAATTACCGTGTCATTCTTAAATTCCTCGACAGTAATTTATATTATTTGTCCTAGCGTTTCCTACCCCGTTTACTTTTGGAGTACATCTTTACTTGTTGGTTACCGCCATTTTGTTAACATCACCCGAAATTATTGCTGATCCGTTGCTATTGAACATCGATGGTTATTTTGCTGCCAAACTACATATTTGCTGTTCACCAAATCATCTTTAATTATTCCTGTGTGAAGAAATTGATTTATTTTGGAAATTACAGGCTGCCATCCTGTGCCATCTTGTGTCAACTTCTGAAAATAAGATTGATAAGTTATTTGAATTATTAACCTTACATTTCTTGCTGAACTTTACCTGAATTTTGTTACTGTTTATTGTAAAATTTGATTATACTAAATTACGTAATCACATTTCATATTTTTGCTTCAATTTAAAACATTTAATTTATTCATTTTGTTTACTACTCAATTAATTTTGCATTAACTATTGAGATATAAGAATTATGCAACGATTGCGCAATGTTTATTGGAGGACGGACGCCTACTTAACTACCGCGAGTATATAAGAAGTTGCAACTCGCAATCAGTTGTAGTAGTAGACAGTCAGCAATACTCACATAAGTTACTAACCAAGTTTACCTATGTTACTTTTAATTCTTTTATTATACTTATTCGTTCACTTCACAAGCTTTTTATTAAACCACGATTAATTGCAATAAGTACCTCAAAAGGTTATGGGCCCAGGCAACGTAAGTGATTGATCGGGAACGCGAATCGGTTTTGCGATAGTTTAGTGAAAGACACTTGGAATCAATTTTCAAAAAGTGAACAGTAAAATAAGTGATACACGTGAATCTGTTTTACGTAAGTAATAAAAGAAGGAATTCACAACCGCGAATCAGTTTTGCACAAAGTGAAAATGTCCGAGAAAATCGACGTAAGTGTGATAACTAAGTTCAACGGTCAGAACTTCAAACAATGGATTTTTCAAATCAAATGCGCCTTAAGAGCCAAAGGGGTTCACGACGTTGCAGTTGGCACATGTTTGAAACCAAATGAAGCAAACGTAAAGGAGTTTGAAGCGTGGAATAAAATGGATGCCATCGCTATGTTTACGATAACATCAGCAATGGAGCTATCTTTAATTACATTGATAGAAAATTGTTCCACAGCAAAAGAAGTTCTAGACAAACTACATACAGTTTACAATCAGAAATCTGAAATGAACAAGCTGATGCATCAAGAGCGTTATCACAACTACAAGATGGACAAAAATGATACGATGGCAATGCACATAGCCAAAGTGGAAAATTTGGCAAAAGAAGTAAGAAACGCAGGTGAGACAATAAGTGATTCGGCAATAATGGCCAAAATACTACTAGGACTACCTGAAAAATACAGAAACTTACGACAAGCATGGTTATCCGTAGAGGAAAACAAGCAAACGTTAAGCAATCTTACAGCAAGGCTACTAGATGAAGAGGCACATCTAACGACAAGTGAAGAAAACGACACCGCGTTTTCAACACAAACAAAAAAGAAAACGACGGCGAAAAGTTCGAAGACAACCGTCACCTGTTACAATTGCCAGAAAAAGGGACACTTCGCGAGAAATTGCCGCTCCCAAAGAAGAGAACGTACGGGCAACAATTCAAAACAAGAAAATGAACCAAAGCCGCCCCGACAAGAAGGAAACTTGTCAGCGTTCACCATAAACGAAGAAGAGCAGCACACCTCGGAAGCCCTGACAACTTCAGCTAATGAAGAATGGATTATGGACAGTGGAGCATCTGCTCACATGACGTACAAGATAGAATATTTCTCAACGTACAAAGAATTCCAAGAGGAAACTACCGTAAGATTAGGTAATGACAAAATCCTCAAAGTACAAGGCAAAGGAGAAATCAAAATACGAAAGAAAGTCAACGAAAAATGGTTCGACGCGATCATACAAAACGTGCTTTTTGTTCCGCAATTAAAACGAAATTTGTTTTCGGAAGGTGTTTTAACAAAGAGAGGTTTCAAGATAGTAAAAGAAAATAAACACGCCTACGTTTACGCAGAAGACGAGCTAACGGCATATGCAACCCGAACCGGAAATAATTTATACGTAATGCAGTTCGAAACGTTAATAAATTACGAAATAAATTACGCGAGTAATGAAACGGACAAATTAATGTTATGGCATAAACGCCTAGCTCATGTGAACGTAAAAACAATAAAAAGTTTAATCAACAAAGGTGAGATTAAAGACATTGACATAGAGAAAATCGATAAGCTTAACTGCGAAAGTTGTTGCTACGGGAAAGCTCATAAATTGAAATTCGGCACTGTTAAAAGAAACGTGAAACCCGCGGAAGTTATTTATGCTGACGTGTGTGGACCGATGAATACGCCAAGCATTGGTGGCGCCAATTATTTCATTTTATTTAAAGATGAAGCTACAGGCTACAGAATTGTTTTCTTTATAAAACACAAAAGTGATGCTTTAGACTCATTTAAAACGTACCTAAAAACGTGTGAAAATAAATTCGGTTATAAAGTGAAAACTTTGCATGTCGACAATGGAACGGAATTTATTAATAAAAATTTCAGACAGTGTTTACGCGATCGTGGAATTGACTTAGAAAGAACCGCGCCGTATACACCTGAACAGAACGGACGTGTTGAACGGGAGATGAGAACTTTAGTGGAAAGCGCGAGATCAATGTTATATGAAAAGGATCTACCAATTAGCTTATGGGGAGAGTCCGTGAATACCGCTGTTTATGTGTTAAACAGAATGCCAAATAGTAATTCACCAGAAAAATCGCCATACGAGATGTGGACAGGTAAGAAGCCGACCTTGTTACACTTAAGAACGTTTGGAAGTGTAGCGTACGCACACAAACCCAAACAAACGAGAACGAAATTGGACGCTAAAAGCAAAAAGTTAATTGTAGTGGGTTACGACGGAAATTCTACTAATTATCGGTTATACGACATCGAAACAAAGAAAATTACAATTTCAAGAGACGTAATTTTTAACGAAGAATCTAAAGAAATTATCGCTAGAATAAATACCGTAAAAGTTCCAATGGAGCTAGAAGAGGATGACGATAAATTTGAAGACGAAATTCGACAAGACAATGGTGAAGAAAACGTTCCAGAACCAGTGGAAGAACAAAGATACCGACTACGCCCAAGAGAAATCATCAGGACTCCTCAAAGATACGACGATTACGAGGTAAATTTTGTTACAGATGTACCACAAACATACCCGGAGGCGATGTCTTCTGAAGATTCAATCAAATGGCAAGAATCAGTGGAAGAAGAACTGGCGGCACTGGAGAAGAATAAAACATGGGAATTGGTCGAGAAACCCGACGACAAAAATGTCATTGGAAGCAGATGGGTGTTCAAAGTAAAAGTAGACCCAGATGGAAACTCGAAGCGATACCGAGCACGACTTGTGGCAAAAGGATACGCACAAAAGAAGGGCATCGACTTCAAAGAGACGTTCTCACCGACAACCAGGTACGATTCTATAAGAATTCTCCTAGCAATAGCAGCTAAAAATGACTTGGAGATAATGCAGTTCGACATTAAGACGGCCTTCTTAAATGGTGCAATCGACGAAGAGGTATACATGGAACCACCAGAAGGAACAAACATAAACAAAAATTTTGTCTGCAAACTAAAGAAAAGTTTATACGGTTTACGTCAAAGCGGAAGAAATTGGAATATTCGTTTTAATAATTTTTTAAAAGAATTCGGTTTCGAACAATGTAACGCAGATAAGTGTGTTTACACGGGTAAAATCAAAACGTTGAAAGTGTTTTTAATTTTGTTTGTCGATGACGGATTAATAATGTGTAAAAATAAATCGGTAATAAATTTAGTGCTAGACAAATTAAAAACTGAATTCGAGGTAACGATCAGTGAACTAAATTATTTTGTTGGTTTAGAAGTTATAAGAAATCGCGATGATAAAACTATTTTTATACATCAATATAACTACGTAAATAAAATAGTTGAACGTTTTAAACAGCAAGACGCCAAATCAGCACGTACACCCTCTGATGTTCATGTAACTTTATTAAACAATGACGAATGCGGAAAAGATATTAAATTTCCATACCGTGAAGCCGTGGGAAGTTTAATGTTTGCAGCTATAGTTACAAGGCCAGATATCGCTTATTCAGTTGGATTAGTAAGCAGATTCTTAGAAAATCCAAGCGAGCAACATTGTAAAGCTGTCAAACAAATCATTCGTTATTTAAAAAACACGTCTCAATTTGGAATCATGTATAATGGTCAAACAAATAACCCAAATAAATTAATTGGATACGCTGACGCAGATTTCGCAAGTGATCCAAATACGCGAAAATCAACGTCCGGCTACATTTTCAAAATCAACGAAGGGACAGTTACTTGGTCAAGTCAGAAGCAAAAAAACATAACTTTGTCAACAACTGAATCGGAATATGTGAGTGCATCAAATGCAGCGAGAGAAGTCAGTTGGTTACGTCAGTTTTTATCAGATATCGGTGAAACACAAAAGGAACCAACACCAATAAGAATTGACAACCAGAGTGCTATTCGACTTATTAAAAATAGTGAATTACATAAACGTTCAAAACATATTGAGGTGAAATACCATCACATTCGCGAAAAGTTCGAGAATGGAGAAATTAGTGTCGATTATGTGAACACGAACGATCAGTACGCGGATATAATGACAAAACCATTAAGTAAACAAAAATTTTGTGACAACCGTTCAAAACTTGGAATGATAGAAAACCAATTTTGAAGAACATTTGAAATTGTTTTGTTTGCTGTAATATTAATATGTTAGAAATGTAAAACTTTATTTAGGGAATAAGTTTTTGTCTTTTTTATAGGGTGCAATCGAAAGCCATAATTAGTGGAAGTATTGAGATATAAGAATTATGCAACGATTGCGCAATGTTTATTGGAGGACGGACGCCTACTTAACTACCGCGAGTATATAAGAAGTTGCAACTCGCAATCAGTTGTAGTAGTAGACAGTCAGCAATACTCACATAAGTTACTAACCAAGTTTACCTATGTTACTTTTAATTCTTTTATTATACTTATTCGTTCACTTCACAAGCTTTTTATTAAACCACGATTAATTGCAATAAGTACCTCAAAATTAACTTTGTTCGTTACTTTAAAAATTACTTTTATTATTTGTGTATTATCTTTTACCTTGAAGATTTAATTTGCTAAAGTTAAAGTTTAAAAGCTAATTGCTATTATTTTCAATATCAACTCTCGGAACGAGTACTGACCAAAGTCGGTAGTTATTACTTTCAGTCGGCCTGCTTGTCGCAGCCCTATTAATTTTTCTTGTTAATCAACCTTTCTGTTTAGATAACTCAGCGATATTGACGTTGCGCAACGGCGATAATCGGATGTGTTTTTGGTAAGCGTTGTTTAATGACAACTACTACGTACTGACTTTCGTACAGCTACCGAGACGGTTGCTGATATATTTATGTGTATTATTTTTGTGTTATTAATTGTACATTGTGGTAATATGTAAACTTCATTCCCTGCAAGGTAAAAGTTAAACCCCCTTTACTGCTTCACTCCTGTGAAGATTTGTTTTGTAAAATTTGTTCCGATTGTGTCAATGTTATTTTGTTTTGATTCATTATAACCACCACTATCATTATTTTAGTGTATTTCTTTATCGAATACCCACTTTCTCTTTCAGAAATCATATCTCTGTTATTATTATTATAAGCTGCTAAGCTCTTCGTAGTTCTGATTACCAGCTTGTCTTTACTAAAGAACTATCGTGGCGCCCTAAAAGGTATTTGACTATATTTGTTAACTATAACTTACTATAAATTTAAATTCTATACTCATTATTCCCACGCCCATTAGATTGCCCCTTATAACTGAGCTTATCGAGTCATTGCATTTTTCCTGATTACGGTACCAATCATTTGTTGCCGTAACACGATCCTTTGTATTGCGATATTTCATGAGGTGCTATTGTAAGAAAATGATATAACGCTATCTGATAAAACCACATAAGCTGCATTACAATAGTTGAATTGGACCAATACGAGGGAACTTTATTTTTTATGGTAGAAGGTGTAACTTCAAAACAATGTAGGCCCCAGTATAGCTCCATTAGGAACTCCGCATATAGCTGCCTGAAGATTAGAATAATCGTAATCTATTATTTCCTTTTGACATCGATCGAAATAACTTTTTATTATATAAGATAAAATGCTTAATTAACAACGTTTTTGGTAAACACACCCTACTGATATAAGTTATAATCTGTGATAAGTCGATGTTAGCTTTTTGTTATGTATGTCTAATCCGTTATATAGGTATTGTGTACTTTTTACTTCCCGAGTACGAAGTAAAAGGGAAGTATTGTATTAGTGTTCCAAAAAAAAAAATTTGACCTATGGAAATTTTTACATATCTTTGCGTTTCTGAACACGTAGATTCAAAATATGAAAAAAAAAATTTTCCGTCTGTCGTCTAGTCTATAGTCTGTAGTCTGTCCGTACACATTCCTTGCAACGCTCTAAACTCAGAAACTATTAAAGTTATCGAAATGCGGTTTTCGCCAATCGATTGCATTCGGGCCAAGGACGAAAATGCTGATATTACCTTTGATGACGTCACTTCCGGTATAAGATAAAATGGCGGCACTCATTTTTTTATAAGATGAAGTTGCAGTTTTTTTTATGTAGTTTAAAAGAGTATTTTTTTCTGAATTCAGCGATATATATTGTGCTATACTTATTTTTTGAAAACAGTGTTAAAAAAAATAATTTTCAAAAAGTGACTGCAACGCTCGATACTCAGAAACTATTAAAGTTATCGAAATGCGGTTTTCGCCAATGGATTGAATTCGGGCCAAGGACGAAAATGCTGATATTACCTTTGATGACGTCACTTCCGGTATAAGCTAAAATGGTGGCAATAATTTTTTTATAAGATAAAGTTGCAGTTTTTTTATGCAGTTTAAAAGAGAATTTTTTTTCTGAATTCAGCAATATACATATATTGTGCTATACTTATTTTTTGAAAAAGGTGCTAATACGAGGGAAGTCTCGTGGCAACTTGCCAGAATTTTTTTCATAGAGTTTACTTTGTTGTATGTCTTGTTCTACACCAGTTGGTATTGAGTAAACGTGCTTGTTATTGACTGCATCAATTGCCATCAAAATTAATGCAATACTTATATTGTCATCGATGTTTCTCATAATGTCATAGTGCATACTATGTCCTCGTCTTAAACCTGTATTGATATTACATTGGTCTGAATGTCCTTTAATTTGAGATTGTATAACATGCTCGAAAATTTTGATGTCGTTGAGAAGATATGAATAGGTCTTAGGTCAGGATGTAAATACAGAATTATGAATACAGAATTTTGCGATATGCATTATGAAGAAAAATATATGCGAACAATATGTAAGCAACATTTTTATGTTATTCCGTAACATCCTGTGGTAGGTAAGTAGGTATATGTTTTGATTCATTTCAGTGATGCTACCATAAGGTTAAATTTTTCATGGAATGAGATTTTCTTATTGGATTCATAACAATTTAGGAGAACAAAGTAGCTTTGTAGAATTTTGATAAAGAATTCAAGATTCCACGACATAACGGCGCAGACAAAAACGGCGCCGACATAACGGCGCTGCCAAAAGGGCGCGGACAAAAATGGCGCTACGACAAAACGGTACTACAACAGAACAGCGCAGACAGAAACGGCGCCGACAAAAAAGGCGCTGCGACAAAACAGTCGTTTAGTGTTACATACCCGTTTTTCTTTCAATTGAAAAAAAATATATTAACAAAACCTTTAACCTAAGCGTTTTCGTGACAGTTTACGCCTAGGTCGCTGCGACCAAACGTCCGCGTCCAAATTTCCGCGTCCATTTGTGATATCATCTTCTAAACATATATCATTTATATAAAGCGCGGCGCTGTTTTGTCGCAGCGCCTTTTTGTCGGCGCCCTTTCTGTCTGCGCTGTTCTGTAGTAGCGCCGTTTTGTCGTAGCGCCCTTTTTGTCCGCGCCCTTTTGGCAGCCCCGTTATGTCGGCGCCGTTTTTGTCTGCGCCGTTATATCGTGACATCAGAATTCAATAATATCGTTTGTATCACATAAATGAGATGGAATTTCGATTTGTTTGCTCTGTTTTCTCAAATTTTTGCATAACAATTTCGCGTCACAGTTACTTAGACTACAACGCTGCTCCATTAAATTTTTTTGAAAATCGTACGACACTGATTCAGAAGCAATAGGAAAATTAATTTTGGTATGGTTTCCGAGACAACAAATAGTTATTTTTGTATCTAGTGCGCGAAATGCCACTTTGGTGATCGAGAACTGATTTATTTAACGAGGCGCAGCCGAGTTAAAAAAATAGTCGAGATCACCAAAGTATTTCGCGCACGAGTTGCAAACAAAATTTTTTCTACAAACGTGAAAAAGTTGACAATTATTTTAACGTTAAAATACAAAACTCTCATCTAGTTTGCGTGCGGTGCGCGAAGTAATTACTTCGGGCACGGCGTCGTCATTTCGCTCACGCTGTCATGGTAACGTAGGAAAGTGGAAAAAAGGGTCACTTCGCGTATTGTTATCGATGCGCAAACCTTGTCATTTTTTGACGTTTGTAGAAAAAAAAGTTTTTGATAATCTTAATACAGAAAGCTTACTTCCTTTGGTGTTTTTAGGCACTGTAGCCTCTATTTCCGCATTAACGTTTGCTAAAGATTCTGTACCAAAGCGCGCCATTTTTTTGGCTTTTCGTTTATTTACAAATTACTATCGATACATTTTTGATATCGCTTGATATTTTATTTTCGAATAAAATTTAAATTTTACTTTTTACGACCGTGTCGAAACGATTTTCTTGTCGATTAATACGTTGTTTCTGTGCACCCTAAAAAATTACCAGAATGCTCTTATGAGATTATAAATAATAATCTCTAAAGGAATTAATTTAGGTTTCCAACCAGACGGCCATAGCATTTCACTGAATGTAAAAGGCCAATTCATCAAACTATGTGACCGTGATCACCGACATTATAAAATCAATGTGGTAATTATTATTTATCCAATAAAATCATCAAATTGAATAAATCATATGGGAGAGGTTTTGCGTCTCTTCTTTACTTCATTTCACTAGGAACGTTCGATATGACCACACCGACCGCTCCTACAATTTTTAAGAATTCTTTAACATGTTTGGATGATTTGCACCAATTTGCTCGCGGCAATCTGCTGAGTAAAGATGAGGTGGCCATCAGTTTATAACATGTTTTAAGTTCCGTGATGCTCATTTTGGATCTGTGCAATCGCACCCTTGCAGATATTTTTACCAGTAAAAGTTACAAATACGAATTCTCTGTGTATCCCAATGATAACATTAGTTGTGAAACTGCACCAAACGATGATAATCTTGTCATGAAGATTTTCCTAAACGTTTTCCCGTCGATTTCCTTTTGGCAACATTCGGGTTTAACTTCTATCTGGAATTTTATTCGCAAACACAAACTATATCGGATAGCTAAATCTGCTTCCTGGAGTTCAACCAGTAGATGTAGTTATAGGGGTAAATTTGTAGTGGATGACATTTGCAATCGTTTTGCTGTTTTATACACATACTAATTTCTAGCGTATTAGTGTTAGCTATATTTTCAATTTTCTAAAGGACGTCTACAACTTAGACATCAGTCAACCTTGGCCTTTTATCTCGGATGGTCAATCACAAACTCTTCTCTTTCCAATTCGTTAATAAAATTACGGTACGCTTTTATTTCAGCGAGCCTTGCCTATTTTTCCAACAGTGTAACTTCAACTGGATTCATACCTAATATCGTCGTAAATCAATTTTTTTGTAGATAGTCTAAATTTACATTTACGTGAGTTTTATTTTGAACAAAATTGTCTAAATAAGTAATCTTGTCTATAGTTGTCATGTAACACTTTTATTTTCCATATCTACAATAAAATGCCATTACTTATTGCTACTATAGCTAATTCCCTTAAAATTATAAAGTAATTTATGACTACGTCTTGGTTCAAAGTCCTATAATAATAAGATTATTAAAAATCATATTATTATCCATAGAAAACGGAAGTTCATTTTTAAAGGTTAATTGGACTAATAAAATATGCAGGTGGGTATGGCTAAATTTTGATTTAATTACATAATTTACTATATAATCTTGACGAGTCAAGGTTAAATAAAATCTTAAGACTTTTATTGCACCGATTTTGTAATCTAGATACCTACGATTTACATAATATAATAATGTAAAATTAAAACTATAATTTCTCACTATTAAGTCCAACGTAATCAACTATGCCATAAATCGTCTATTTTAATTTAATTAAGAAATATGAGAATAACTTTTCTCATTTTAATATTATATTATATCACAAACTGTGTGTTATAAATAAATATTGCTAATATATTACATTATTTTATTGTATTTATACTTTATAGTGCCTCTGTTGCAACGAGAAAAACAATAACAAAACTGCAAATTTGTGAGAGAAGATCTTTTGTCCTTGAAAAAATACCAAGTGATTAACCTTGCTTTTTTGGCCAAAAAGTGAAACAATTTTTTATTCGAAAAAAGTGCAGAATATGTCATAGTTTACTTCATAAAAGATAGTTTAAAGTAGAAAAAGTGTACCAAGTCCACCTATAAGTGTCTCATTTGTACGATAATGGAGGAAAGGGCTCTGCGAAGGGACCCTCTATTTGGATCTTTAAAGAGCGATATTTCCGAAACGGTGAGACTTAGAATGGAACGGAGAGTTCGTTTTTTAGCCTGAAAAAATACCAAGTGGTTAACCTTGCTTTTTTTGCAAAAAAGTGAAGAAATCTTTTATTGGAAAAGTGTTGAAAATATGTTAGTTTTCTTCATAAAAGATAGTTTTTTTTAAATCGAGGTATCAGGAAACCTTTTATAGGCTGCCCCGCTCGGCTCTATAGCGGGGGTGTGTGGGACTCCCTTACATCTAGTAAGGTATACCTCACTAAAACCCTTTCCTCGGGAATCGCCAAAAGCATGCTTCCGTTCGTGTGTGGTCCGTGGCAGACGGTCGCCACCTGGATGTCAGCCTAGTATCATATCATATCATATCCGCCGAATGTCTCATCTTTTATTTCCATTCTTTTTCCCTGGATTCATAAATCGTGTTCATAAAATTCTCGGCACACTTCCAATTTGTTTCGCATATAGCCATCCATCTTAATACAGTTTCCGGCCTTAGGTCCCCTCTCATTGCTATACCAAGTGTTCTTCTTTCACCCTCCCACCTACCGCACTCAAAGACAGCATGTCCCTTATTATCAGGAAGCCCGCAATCTGGACATTCATTAGTCTCTCGCTTTCCTATGCGTAAAAGGTACTCAGTATTGTAACCCTGTCCAGTAAGAAATTGGGTAATGTAGTAACTAAGTTCCCCTTCCTTCCTCCCAACCCATTCTCTTATGTCCGGAATGAGTTGCTTCGTCCAAGATTGATGCATGTCCCATTCTACTTGCCATTGATCGAAAATCATATCTTTGGACCATCGGTCTGCTCTCGCCATCACCGCAATCCCCACCGGCACCACTCCCGCAATAGTTAGGATGTCCTCAAGGGCAATTGTCCTATAGGCCGAGGATATTCTTATGGCCATCAGTCTTTGGATTCTATTAATTCTCTTGCATACAGTCCCTCATTTCAAGGCCGGCGCCCAGATCTCAGCCCGAAATATCCATGTTGTTTGAACGGCTGCTGCAATAGCTCTCCTTTTTGAGGCACGTGCTCCTCCCTTGTTTGGCAGGATCCTCGCCAGTGCACCATATGTCTTAAGAGCCTTGTTGGTCGCATATTTAATGTGCTCAGTGAAAGTACAGTTTCTGTCTAAGATAACTCCAAGTATTAAATTAATTAAGTATAAAAGATTAGTTTAAAGTCCAAAAAGTGTACGAGGTCCGCCTATAAGTGTCTCATTTATACGATAATGGAGGAAAGGGCTCTGCGAAGGGACCCTCTATTTAGATCTTTAAAGAGCGATATCTCCGAAACGGTGAGACTGAGATTGGAACGAGTTGGAATTATTTAATTGTCGTCCAATGATCTAAAAGAAAACATCTTTACTTGGTCGAATTTCGAGAGTTCGTTTTTTAGCCAGAAAAAATACCATGCCAATTTAAGCCATTTATCCCAAAGTATCTTCTATTTCAACTCTTAGGTCTGGATTTAATGGGTGCCTACCGCATATTCAGCGGAAACACAGTAATTAGAATAATCACTTTAATACTGATACAAAGGTTTACATTTTGAGAGAAGTTAAGATTTAATTTGTTCCTTATTTTGGAACTTTCTATTATCAAATTGTAGTTTGCTCACACATTTCGAGGAAACCTCCTATAAAAGTCAAATTATGATTTCCTCATTTTTTGCAAACCTTAAACAGGCCGACCACACTATGCATTTTCACCGGTCCCGTTTCGACGGGACGAGCAAAACACATGGCCGTCCACAGTACCCGATTGCGCTGCACCGACGGGAAGCGGCCGCATCATGCTGTGGTCGAACCGGACGATGCGACGCCGACGGGACGGTCACAAGAACACATTCATTTAAATACGAGTGTTCGCACTGTCTGGTCGTGTCACGTGTTTTGTAATGATTGACGTTGAAAACTTTATTGATGTGTGCAGGAGAATCTTGCTTTGTGGGATAAAAAGCTAAAAGTGAGTCCACGCTGAGGGTATGGTCGCAAAAGATTCGTATGAGGCCTACCATGACAAAAGGCATTTTTATTCGGTAAACACCTAGGTGGTGGTAAATTTAATGTTTCCGAAAAAGTTCTCGCTTAGTTGTCCTTTTGAGTGAAATGAGTGGACCCAATATGTTCGTTGCGCCAGTGTTTTTAACAAGCCTAAGCGCACAAATAATTTTTACTGTTGACAACATGTAGTAGCGACCTTCCTCCTGTACTGTTCGGTATAGACTGTGCAGTTTTGCGGAATAGTGTGGCCCGTCGATACGCTCCTGCTAAACGCATAGTGTGGTCAGGTAATTGTTCCCTCGGCCAATAGAACACCGGGAACCAGTGGCGGCATTTCAATGGTTTGTTGGAGGGGGCAACGAATAGTTTTTTGATTTTTCTCTATTTTTTTATTTCAATAAAATTGGTACCTACCTATAAGTATTAATAAGTATATATTATTTTATAATGGAAAGTAGCTTAATTTTTTTTCTTTTGTGTTTAAACAGACAGTTCAATTTTATTTTTTTGCCTCACAGTCCAGCCCACATTCTTGGAGGAGGGGGGGGGGGGTTAGCCTCCCCCCTCAGCCCTCCCTAAATGCCGCCCTTGCCGGGAACCTAATAAAATATGAACTCTAAACGCACAAAATATCTTCGATAATAGCGTATACTGACAGAACCTAGATCTTCTCGCTAGGTTGTCAAGAATTGTGTTGTAAAAACGACCAAGTTGTTGGAAGTAAATATTATCAGGAATCCAACGCGTGCTGGCCCACCAGAATGCCAGAAGCTACTGGGTAGACCCTTGAAGCCACACTAACGAGCCCTAGTGATTTTAGAGAACTTTACTTTAATATTTTGCTTTAGCTACCTTCTTGAGTACCTCTGGAGGTTGTGTAATGAAATCATAACTAACAAAAATTGCATACATTGTAGCACCATGGAAACTGTAATCCAATTCATTTTAATCTGTAAGTACTGTGTTGTTTGATAATTTGGAAAAACGAAGACAACTAAGACATACGCGTGGCCAAGGGCAAGTGAAGACTCTACTGAGACTGCCCTCCAGCCCAAGTACGGAATTACTCAGTTAAAACTCACTAAGGAAGACATATGTATTCTGTCAGGACATTGTCGAAGGAAAGGGCACCTTCGGAAAATGTACCTCGAGCAGGGATTGCGCATGAATCGTGAGGAAGAGGGAAACGGAATTTTATATACTGTGTTACTATAAGGCATTACTCCAAAACACGGGTTTTTTTAGAAAGGAAATTACACCCAAAGATATTACAAAATATCTCCCCTGGGAAGGCTGCAGACAACCTGAGGGAAAGGATACAATAATATGTACCATTGCCGTAGTACATGAGAAAGAAAGAGATAATAATAATAAGTAAAATGCAGTTTCACAAAACTGTTCCCATTTCGTAAATGGAATTTATTGCGAACCGTTACAGCAGCAATTTTTTTAAAATTAGTGGCGTTTTATTGATAATAAGCAGGTTCAAAGAGAAAATGCTAAACTTTAATTTAATTATGTTTGGAGGTAAAAAAACAGCTGAAGTTTTACTTACCTCCAAACATAATTAAACCACCATACAGCTATCCATCTCCAAACCTAAACTTTAATAGTGCACCGTCTGTATTATTCATTCAAGCTTCAGGTAAACGTTTGTAAGTGGCTTATTAATTACCTGAAACCAAAGAGGCGTGGAATATACAAACATTGTGATACAATTGACGGATTTGATCAATCGAGAACTAACAGAAAAGCATTGTCAGGAAATCATACCTATAGGTACGTGTATGGAAACGTTTGTACGAATTGTGGAGGTTGTTAAAAAGTATCGACAATCAGGATTCGAGTTTAAATATTGTTGCGGATGTCATTTTGAGCACGTTGTTAAGACATTGTACCCTTAATACTTTATTTCAATTTTTAGTTTTGGTTAATTAGGTTTTCTTTTACTATCGTTAATGTGCTTTTTTAAGTTAATAAGTTAATCAACCGTTTAGAGCACTCTAAATGTGTAGAACCAAAGGACTTGACACTAGCCTTACCAAAGCGGTCATTTTGACCGTTTTCAATTTTTATTTGTGTATTACGCGTGAATTATAGCATATTATTCAAAACGCATTTACGACTTTTTGTATATTAGAGGTTTGCATACATAGGGTAGGGTTTAAGTTTTTTCAATCTATAATTTTTTTAAATATAAGAAGTTCTTCCTAGAATTACCGAAACCAGTCATTTTGACCGTTGGAATATTCCCTAGCGTTGTGCATTCTGTTACAGCAGCAGAATACACAAACGGTTTCCTGTTGTAATATGCTGACTGTTATAAGTATATTAGATTACATGTGTGCTGTAGAATAAGTTACAAAGTTATTTTAGTTGTTCGCTATCACTAGGACGATCAAGAAATACAGATTTGGATCTACAGTGTAAAAGTTCATAAAAATTAGTTAGGTTGGGATAAGTTTCAGTGTAATAAGGTGACCGTTAGGTGAGATTTAGAAATGAGTGCTAGTAGACCGCTTACTCATGAAGAATTGCTGAAAAGCTTGCAGGACCTATTTGAGGAAGCCTCTAGTTACGACGGGGATGATTTTCCTGATAGCAGTGACGAAGAATATATTCCTCCAGTCAAATCACAGTGTTCATCGCCGGAAATCCAAAGTGAAGATGAAATCACGGATGAGAGCGAAATTCCGGTTGCCACAACTTCACGTGGGTGCGGACGTGGGCGTAGACGTAGACAAGGTCGGGGCAGACTCGCTGGTAATACCAGGGGAATTATTCCCACTGATTTGCTAAAAGTTGGCGACAAGGCGGATGCTCCAGACGGAACTTCATGGGAACTGTTTGAACCTAATCTAAACACTCCTGGGCGACGAGCTGAACAAAATATCCTAAAGGAGAATCCCGGACCAACAGGATATGCAAAACGTAGCATAATTGACGAAAGCGTCCTCAGCTCTTGGAGGTTACTCATCAATGACTACATGTTGCGTCATTTGAAGAAATGCACGGAGACTGAAGCTAGACGCCAGTTGCAAGATGATAGCTGGCAAATATCTCTGGATGAATTGCAAGCTTTCATCGCTATACTTTACGCTCGAGGAGCCTATGGTGCGAGAGGTCATCTGGTCTCGAGTCTCTGGAATACAGTATGGGGCCCACGATTTTTTTCGGAAACAATGTCAAGGAACCGATTCCTTGAAATTATGAGATTTTTTCGGATGGACATAAAATGTCAGCGATCACAAAGATTGAAAACGGATAAGTTGCACTGGCATCTCAAGTGTGGAATCCATTCATTGAAAACTGCCTGCTCTGCTACAGACCAGGCCCGAATATCGCTGTAGATGAGCAGCTTTTCCCGTCCAAGGCGCGCTGCCCTTTTACTCAGTACATGAGCAACAAACCAGATAAATTTGGTATTAAGTTCTGGATGGCAGCTGATGTCAACTCAAAATATATGCTAAATGCGTTTCCATATCTTGGAAAAGAGGATAACCGTCATCAAGGTCAGTCACTTGGAGAATGTGTTGTTCTTCGTCTTATTGAGCCATTCCTAGGATGCGGAAGAAACGTCACAACAGACAATTTCTTCACCTCATTGTCTTTAGCCAAAAAGTTGAAGGAGAAGAAAACAAGCTTGGTAGGAACCTTGAACCGCGCGAAAAGAGAAGTTCCTCGCACGATCAAAAATAGGAAAGACCCCCTATATGCAACTATCCTACTACGGAACGGAGGTATTACCCTTACATGTTATCAAGGAAAAAGGAACAAGAACGTTCTTCTACTCAGTTCAATGCATCGAGATGTCGATATTGATACCAATAAAGAAAAACGGCTACCAGAAACGATGAAGTTTTATAATTCTACGAAGTACGGTGTCGACGTAGTTGACCAAATGACCAGAAAGTACTCCGTGAAATCAGCATCGCGGCGGTGGCCAATGCACGTTTTCTTCAACATTCTTGACTTAGCCGCAATCAACGCGTGGATTCTATATAAGGAAGTAACAGGGAAACAAATACAACGGCGCGATTTCATTCTCAAATTGGCAGAAGAACTGCGAGAAGATTATTTGACCACAAGGAACATATTCCGCGAGCCGAAGGCCGTACCGACGGCCTCAGCGCAGTGTCCTGGTGATCGAAAAAGACGTCAGTGTCAAGTAAACACAAACTGCAAGGCAAACAAGTCAGTTGACCTTTGCAGTAAGTGCCAGAAAGTCGTCTGCGGTAAGTGTACCGCTACTGTGGAGAAAAAATCCACTTGTGTGAGATGTGCCAAGTAAAGACATAACGACTGTTCAGTATTCTTTTGTACAGAAAAATTTTTTTTTCGAATTATCGTGCAATTTTTATATATTTGTATCTTGTAAAATTAAATTCAACACCGACACCAAGGTGATTGTAAACATAATATCATTTAAATAAAAGGTAAATTTCTTAGTATTTAGTATTAATCAAATACTCATTTTTAGTTACTTTTTTGTCCCGCTTGTAATTGAAAATTAATGTACGGTCAAATTGACCGCACGCGGTAATTCTAGGTATGCGTTTTTTTACGGTATTTCTAGTGTTGATGTGTACATATGTATATGCAATAAAAATAAGCCAATAACCAGAACATTATAGGTAAAACTTACACTGACCAAAAGGGAAAAAAGAAGGTTTAATTTGAAGGTATGATAACATCAGGGTTCCCAAAGTTTTTCTTAGGCGGGCCAATTTAATATTACCGAAATTTTTGGCGGGCTAAAAAACACGGAATAAAATCAAAACAATAACCACAATCTTCATAATTCCAGTTGTAGCAGCACAGCGCACATCTTTGAAAAAGAACGATAAATTCGTCACTGGCTCCTTCAAATTGTGTGTTGCATTAGTTGCACCAGAAATCAGTATCTATTTGAGACTACTATATTATATTTCTGTACAAATGTGTAATAACTGGACTAGAGATACTACAATAATTTTTTTATACAAACTAAACAATATTTTATTAATAGTGTTCTGTGTTCTGTGTTCTGTAAGAATTTATTAAAAATATTAAAATATTTGATTGTATTTTATTTCTAATATTTATTATTTATTTTACTATTTACTTATTTATTTTTTAATAAAAATATATATCGATCGCTATCGCGGGCCGCATTCACAGGCTTTGTGCGCCGCACTTTGGAAAACCCCTGAATACATATTACTTTATTATTGAACATATCCTCAAATTTTAACGAATCAACAATTTTATTATTTAGCACAAAGTACAGAAATAATGAGAAACTTGTTTTTATTTGAGCTCATCTTTTTTTGTAGGTGTAGCCCAAAATGTACAGTCCCCCTATCGCACCATAAGCCAGATATTATACCAAAAATTACAGAACTACACAAGGAAGATATTTGGTATTGTGCTAATGTTAAAGACCAGTAATTTTATTAGATTTATTAGATTACTATACAGCTTGGAGTGCTTTTACCTTTTTTGTGGGACAGTACACCATAAAATGAAAACATCTTTTTAAATTGCCAAAAAAATGAGATCAACAAAATAGAAAATATAATTAACAAATATCTATGTAGGAGGATGGCATCGTATTTCCCTCCTAATTTTTCTAACAACGCTGTTAACAGATATTGGCCATTATTTAAGCCTCACTGCGGTCAACGTGTCTCCAGGTGCTGCATGCAAGTGGATCTGGTGCTCTCTCAAAACAATTAATTTTGTAATGTTACATTATTATACATTAATGTGAGCACTGCGTAAACGACCTCCGATTCTAATTATTTGATTCTCAACCAGAAAAGGGTTTAAACATAATAACTGACTGTTGCTACCTGGTTGAGAGTTAATACATTTTTTATTTCATTTGATAACTCTTGTGATTGCACTATCTTAATTATTCATATAAGGGATGACTTCAATTCAAGAGTCATTTAGATGATTTAATTGCTCTACACGCTCAGTCCTCTTCCTCCCAGGCTAAAACGCGAGCTGATGTACCGTAAATTACAATTGTTAGTCATAAGTGTTAATTTGGTGATTTAGGCTGATCTCCATAACAGTCTTTGATCATCTCGGTCTTTAGGATCCATTTTAACTTGTCTGTACATCTTAGCTATATCGGCGGTCATTACGTAGGGACTAAAATTGCGAGAGGTCGCCTTGTATCGCTGGTCCAACAGGTAATTTATCATAGATACTCCTGTACATGATTTTTCCGAACCCTCAAAAACTACTCTAATCGTATAAATTGACATCAATACTTCGCGCGAACAAGTGTAACATCCATTTATTTTATTTAATATACCCTAACCGTGATTGATGTGCCCGAATTTTTTACTACATGTGATAAGGGAGATAAAACACATTATTATTTTGATTATTGGATTCATTTGACGGTACTAACTCCACGTGGCCTAGTTTAATAAAGCTATTATAATCGTTACGCAATTGCTTGAGTTTATTTTCCATACCTACTATAGACTACTATAGACTATAGACGGTCATGTCATGAGTAGCGTCGTAGGTTTGATAAGTAGGCCTTACAAAAAAGGCAACAAAAGTACGGGTTTTTTCCAAGAAATCATTTTTAGCGACTAAGCTCATTTCGAAAATGGTGGATATATCAACGAGGAGAATTCCAGAAATTGGAGTGTGGAAAATCCAAGAGAAATACAGGTGAAACGACTGTATCCAGTAGCTGTGTGGTGTAGTTTTTGAGCGGGAGACGTGAATGATTCATATTACTTCCAGAATGATGATGATTTAATTTAATGATGATGCGATTACTGTGAATGGAGCTCGATACAGGGACAATGATAAGAAATTGTTTGTTCAAATAATTCGAAGATATGGATGTTCCAAATATCTGATTCCAGCAGCAGCCATACAGCAAATGAAACATTGAATCTTTTAAGGGTGAGATTTGGCCATTGAATAATTTGTCGAAAAACTGCTATTAAGTGATGAGTTGCCTAGTTCAAAAATTTCTAGGAGCATCAAAAATTGAATGAGTAGAACATAAATTAACAACTTCTTATCTCTAAACCAATATCAACCAAACAGTAAAAATAAAAACAAAAATTTTAACAATAACCCAAAAATGAGAATTAACTTAATGATAAAGTAAATGTACTATCTATATAAAAAGAATGATGTTCACATTTTTATTACATTTACTTTTTGTGTCTTAATAATTGTTAACATCAACGAGATTGATTTTCATTTCAAAATTACATACTTGAACATTATTTTATATTGCAGCTTGTTAACGCAACACGTCCATGTTTAAAATTTTAAACACCTACCTAGAGCCGTTCAAAAAATTTAGTCAATCAAATGCTCTCTCTAAAAGATTAATTATAACATTTTGAATCAATAATATAACCTTTACGGTACGTGGTTGCTTTTGAGCTAAGTAATCAGTAATATTTGACAAAAACTCTCTTCACTCTACTGAAACATTGTTAGAAGAAATACGAAATGATTACATAAGTGACATTTTAGATATAATCAAAATCTTGTTTAAATATTCGTGAAGATTCTGTATTGCAAACCTTCATATCTACAAGTTTCATAAAACATACATTCCAAATCAATGCCATGAAATTAGTCATAAGAATTCCATAAGGCAAAAATGTTATTAATTTTGTTTTTATTAAATTTTATTTATGTTATTTCTGCACGTAATTAATTTGATCACCTGTATAACATTGAAAACTCTTTCACAAATATTAAAGTACTTTAAATGCTTAAGAAGATTTAAATTTACATTGACAGTGTTGGCATTTGAGTTTTGGAAGTTTTTACATCTACCCACAGTAATTACAAACGGATCTGTAATAAATAATGTTATTATTTACTTTGTATTTTATTTATCTATTTACGTTAAACACTTTGTAGGTGACTATGTATTTCTTATTCGTCGTAACTCAATTCAACCGATCGCTAATGGAATATTAATTTTCAATTACGTAAATTCATTTACATCCATCGACAAATAAGTAATAAACTCTGTTATTAATATTTTCCTCTTGAATGCTTCTCTCAATTTATTATTTTAAAATCGCTAACCTTTGTAATGTCTAAATACGGTTACATCCTTTAATTTGCTTTCATTTTCGTAAACTTATGCTAAATAATTCGTTTCCTTATCTTATAGTTAATGTAAATGTGCTTTTTACGCTTTTAATTACGAAATAGGTAATTTATGATATTAATCCCATTTGTTGATGTAAAGGTATGTATATTTATCTATTTTAAAATGTGAAGTATGTGAACGGTCTTATGGGTTAATATATTACTCTAAAATTTCCATCGATTGGTATTATGCAGAAAGTTCATTTATGAAAAGGTGAGACGGTATGAAAACACCACAAGCCTTGAAGCTACAACTTTCTCGGTATGGAGATCCTGTAAGTACCTACACATAAAAAGGACTTCGACGCGGTACCTTAATACAGTTTCAAACTGTTATTACATTGAAACTGTCAGATTCATTTTGATAAAAGGTGTGCCTAGAACTCATATGATACAAGAGAAGATTGACAGCCCACGTTTGTTAATCCCCAAAATTCTTTGGCTGCGTGCAAAGATATAGCTGTATTTGGTATAGACAATAATCTATGACAGAGGTATGACGAGTAGAGTAGCAAGCTTTATAACAGAATCTAAGGGGTTCGTGAACAAAAAAAATTAAACACTCACCCATGCTACTGTAATGCACCCTCGTATACCGGAAGAATAATTATCGCTTGCTTATAGCCCTGTCTATTACATTGGGGTGCGGGTGCAAACATTTCTCAACCCTCCGTAAAAATTGTCTCTCCAAGTTGTACATTTTTGACTTCCTTATGCCATTTTATGTAACTTTTGGTTAGCCCATTCGATGTGCATTTACAACCCAACTTTAATCATGAAAATCTTTCAATTTCCAAATCGAGGTAGGTACCTTTAAAGATGAAATTAATCTCTTAAAGTGAAATCTGTTTTGAGTCAAGCTTCATTTAAATGAAACGCCTCGAGCAGAATCTCATTTAAATGAAGCTCCTGAAGTGAAACTTATTTAAGTGAAACTTCATTTAAATGAAACTCCTCGAGCAGAATCTCATTTAAATGAAGCTCCTAAAGTGAAAATTCATTTAAATGAAACTTCTCGAATAGAATTTCATTGAAATGAATCTCTTAAAGTGAAACCTAATTTGAGTGAAACTCCTTAAGTGAAACTTCATTTAAATGAAACTAGTCGAACAGAATTTCATTGAAATGAAACTTCTAAAGTGAAGCTTCATTTAAGTGAAACTCTTCAAGTGAAGCTTCATTTAAATGAAACTCCTCGAGCAGAATCTCATTTAAATGAAACTCCTAAAGTGAAACTTCACTTAAATAAAACTTCTCGAACAGAATTTCATTGAAATGATACTCCTAAAGTGAAGCTTCATTTAAGTGAACTCCTTAATTGAAGCTTCATTTAAATGAAACTCCTCGAGCTGAATCTCATTTAAATGAAACTCCTCAAGCTGAATCTCATTTAAATGAAACTCCTTAAGTGATACTTCACTTAAATGAAGCTTCTCGAACAGAATTTCATTGAAATGAAACTTCTAAAGTTAAACGTCATTTAAGTGAAACTCTTTAAATGAAGCTTCATTTGAATGAAACTCCTCGAGCAGAATCTCACTTAAATGAAACTCCTAAAATTAAACTTCACTTAAATGAAACTTCTCGAACACAATTTCATTGAAATGATTCTCTTAAAGTGAAACCTCTTTTGAGTGAAATTTCAATTAAATGAAACTCCTCGAGCAGAATCTCATTTAAATGAAACTCCCAAAGTGAAGCTTCATTTAAGTGAAATTCCATGAGTGAAGCTTCATTTGAATGAAACTCCTCGTGCAGAATCTCATTTAAATGAAATTCCTAAAGTGAAACTTCATTTAAGTGAAACTCCTTGAGCTGATTTTCATTTAAATGAAACTCCTAAAGTGAAACTTAAATGAAGTAAAACTACTTAAGTGAAACTTCACTTAAATGAAACTCCTCGAGCAGAATCTCATTTAAATGAAGCTCCTGAAGTAAAACTTTATTTAAGTGAAACTTCTTAAGTGAAACTTCATTTAAATGAAACTAATCGAACAGAATCTCATTTAAATGAAACTCCTAAAGTGAAGTTTCATTTAAATGAAACTCCTCTAGCAGAATCTCTTTTAACTGAAGCTCCTGAAGTGAAACTTATTTAAGTGAAACCTCATTTGAATGAAACTCCTCGAACAGAATCTCGTTTAATTGAAACACTTCATTTAAGTGAAACCCCTCGAGCTGATTTTCATTTAAATGAAACTCCTAAAGTGACACTTCATTTAAATGATACTCCTAAAGTGAAACTTAATTTAAATGAAACTTCTCGAACAGAATTTTATTGAAACGAAACTCCTAAAGTGAAGCTTCATTTAAGTGAAACTCCTTTAGTGAAGCTGCATTTAAATGTAGCTCCTCGAGCAGAATCTCATTTAAATGAAACTCCTAAAGTGAAACTTCACTTAAATGAAACTTCTCGAACAGCATTTCATTAAAATTATACCAAGCTGCCAAGCCTCCGTTAGCCCATGCAACACTGAAAATGTCTAGTAGGTTATGCCCAGTATATGTTGCAAAAACACAAGCTTGTGTCCAGTATGTTTTAGATGGAGGACCCCTACTTCATCGTGTTCCTTGGAAGCCTGGATACCTGAACATAGCAAATTCCTAGTTTTAATACTCGTCTATTAATTATGAAAATCAATAAATAACTCATTTACAGTGATCACCAAACTTAAACTTATTTCTATGTTCTTTATAAATACCTACTAATGCTTTCTACCGTAAATATTACAAAATTATCATCAAAACTAGGTAATCGACAGTTCAAAAATGGGTCCCGATTTTGAATTTCAATTTTAGCTACTTTCCCTTGGTCGAATATTGTCGGATTTTGGACATTTTACCAAGGTTTTTTGACCGCAAACTATGGATTCAAGGTTTATGGGTCGTTTTTCTTAGTTTGATTAGACATTATCATAAATATGAAAATTTGTTTCGAGACGGGTAATGACAGTCGGCCGGCATTTCCAGCTTTGTTTGACCAGTATTACTCGAAATTGATGTATCATATGTTTCATCCCTTCAAACGTTGAAATATACCACAAAAACTTACACACGCTTGAAATTTTCACAAAACGGCCCTATTTGCTATGTCTACACAACTAAAAATAATCATCTAACCAAAGAGTATTATACTCTTTGATCTAACGACAAATGTCATTTACCTGAGTGACACAACTCGTTGAAGCAGTTTTCGATTATGAGGTTTCGGCATCTTGGAGTCCCTATACGAGCCCCGTCCCGTCTCAATTGGCCCACCAATATTTTTTCTTTTTGAGTGAAATTATGCTGATTCACGGTAAATTTGATTTAAGTGTTTATTTTTATTATCATTTGTTACAAATGATAATAAAAATAAATGCATGGGTTGGATTTACCGTGAATCAGCATAATTTCGCTCAAAAAGAAAAAATATTGGGGGGCCAATTGAGACGGGACGGGGCTTGTATAGGGACTCTACGGCATCTACACTCCGTTCAATACCGCATGGCCGGTATTCCCCACCTCAACCCTAAATAAAATATTTTAGATGGAACTTATAACTACAGGGTGTCTCACGGTGACCGTCGGTTAGAAGTGTATCAAGAACTGTAAAAGCTAGAAATTTGAAATTTTGCTCATGCGACATGGAGTGCTTAATCTATTAAATAAAAATATTTCCCAAATGGTAGCACTTCCGGAAATACCGGAAGTGAGCATCAACTTCTTTATTTTAAATACAAACCAGGCAATTTTTTTCACATTCTGATGTGTCATAAAATGTTTAGTAAGTATGCTTAAAATAATCGGCGTATCAATTTTGATTGTTGAGAAAAAAAATTTTTTCACTGGAAAATGTCAAAATCTTGTTTAGGAAATAAAATTGAAAGTCGAAAGTGGTAAAAGTTAAGGAAATGGGATTTTAGGTTCTTAATGTCAAAAGATTGAGACAAAATTGTCTGTCATGGATTATAAAAAATTGCCCGCCGTTACATATCTATTTGACGTTATTTCCAGACTTAAGAAAAACTTTAAAAAGTCTCTTTTTTTAAATGGAATGCCTATTTAATTATTAGCCCATTCGATGCAGAAATAAATTTCCTTTAAATTGATATACCATGTTCCTATACCTAAAATCAATGGTTACAGAGTTATTTACATTTTTCTAATTAAATTTATAATTACATCCTTTACAAAACATGGTTGGCTTTGAAAATTTTCAAAAAATTTTTATTCAAATGTTTCTTATGCTTTTATAGTTATTTAAAATTCTATCTATGCAACTTCTTGACTATCCAAGGTCTCTTTCCGCCGAACGAACAGAACTTTCAGGGAAAACATTAAAATATGCCAATACATTGGTTTCTGCAGCGCCATTGGGGACAATTGGCTTTGCCAAATTTCGTGGCGCATTTACTTCGCCCAAATTTAGAAAATTCTTTTCAATTATCCTGATTTTTCGTTCTGTCATTGTATGTAAATGCGGATATCTATCGTTAAGTGTTGAGTGATTCAGTGATTCTTTATTCAATAGTTAAAGGTTCTGCAGGTCCGAAAAGTAATACGAGCAGACTCGCCATGAATGTAAAACAAATTTAGAATATCAGCGTTTGTGTATTCCATATTTCCCAATTAAAAACAAATATTAAGCGCAAAAATCAAAATTCAAACAGACAACACTGATAACAAACGTAAATGTAGTGTAAACTTTCAAACTGATAGCTAACTGACAACTATCATAAGAAACAATTGAATAAACATTTTTTGAACATTTTCAAAGCCAACCATGTTTTGTAAAGTATGTAATTATAAATTTAAATAGAAAAATGTAAATAACTCTGTAATCATTGATTATAGGTATAGGAACATGTTATATCAATTTAAAGGAAATTTATTTCTGCATCGAATAGGCTGATAATTAAATAGGCATCCAAGTTTTTCGTAAGTCTGGAAATAACGTCAAATAGATACGTAACCGCGGGCAATTTTTTATAATCCATGACAGACAATTGTGTCTCAATCTTTTGACATTGAGAACCTAAAATCCTATTTCCCTAATTTTTGATTTTTTGATATTTTTCAGTGAAAAAAAAATTTTTTCTCAACAATCAAAATTGATACGCCGATTATTTTAAGCATACTTACTAAACATTTTATGACACATCAGAATGTGAAAAAAAATTGCCTGGTTTATATTTAAAATAAAGAAGTTGATGCTCACGTCCGGTATTTCCGGAAGTGCTGCCATTTGGAAAATATTTTTATTTAATAGATTAAACACTCCATGTCGCATGTGCAAAATTTCAAATTTCTAGCTTTTACAGTTCTTGATATACTTCTAACCGACGGTCACCGTGAGACACCCTGTATAATATGCTTGAAATTTCCTAACGTCCTCATTTTCAGTTCATGATTCACTGTAATAAACGCGAACAACCATCCAATTGACAATTTGTTGTATTACTCAAATGTTAACTGAAAAAGTAC
The DNA here is from genome assembly GCA_036250285.1 of Pyrocoelia pectoralis. NCBI lineage: Eukaryota > Metazoa > Arthropoda > Insecta > Coleoptera > Lampyridae > Pyrocoelia > Pyrocoelia pectoralis. The sequence goes on along the minus strand of CM070076.1, from coordinate 18,774,942 downwards.
CTAATTTTACATAAAGTGGGTACATGATCCAGCACTGACTTACAAATGGTTTCCTCAGAGTTACGCTCGTGTCCAGAGTACAGAGTACAGTGTATGCTCATTCCCGTTTTAACGTTATTATAGAAACGTCGAATTTCTGAACGATACTCAATACGTAGATATTTACTCCGATTTCCACTAATTTCGGGCACTGCGTCAAATAATGGCGATTTAGCGTGTACATTTTCACAACGCCATTAAGCTGAAGTGGTCAAAATCCTACCGTCCAGGCGTAAACCACGATCGTTAGGTGAATTTATAAGTTGTTATGATTTTTCTAAAAGGGGAGTAACTCCCTCGGAAAATGAAGGCTAAACTATGAATTATGATTATTACCTATTTAGTTATTGGAATACATGAAACGCTATGTCATTCGCTAATGTGTATAAAATATTTTTTTATTTTTTAGAATCTGATGACTGATGAGCATAAGATAAGAAAGTAGAAAAAAATTAAAACTCGAAAAATCAAAAAACGGTTAAAAGCATTTAAAAAGGAATATGCAACATGATAAATAACAATACTAAGAGGGTAGTACTGAACGATAAAGATATGTTAAAATTGAAAGAAAAAATAAAATGGAGTTGCTAAGTTCGTGTAATGCGTGAAATTGTATAGTCAACGCACTGAAAGTAACATTGCACAATTTGTCAGACAAATTTCTGTGTTTGGCGCTACAGAAGATAATTGGCTAATCAAGTATATACCTACTCATTGACACTGTGAATATTTAACACGATATAACAATGGAAGAAAATTTACGTTAAGTTTTAATTAAAATTAGTCATGTATGATATCCGCAGAAATGATGCGTGGAACGTCACGAAAGACTATAATAATTTTACACGCCCAAAACTGAACTTTTATACAGAAAGGTCGAAAATTTGCAAGAATAAATAAATAGAACGTGCAATTTTCATTGTTTTCGTTCCTTAAGAGCCAAATTTAATTTACATAGAAGTAGGGGTCGAATTTAATCGGCAATATCAACTTATACTGTTTGCAAAGGGGTGGTACCTACACGAAAAGTGTAACCCTACTTGAATCCTATCTTATTTTCATGAATTACGAATAATTTACATCTGAAAAAGATAATGATAGGTATACTAATTGGTGGAAGGTACGTTAGACACGATTAATGTAAATTGGCTAATTTACTGCCATTTATATTTTCATGCAATGAAGCTTAACAATTACGAATACGATCAATCGATCATAAAGCAAATTTGATTAGATAAATAAATAATATGATATGATTAAATGTTACAATTGTACTCTATTTTCAAAATCTTAATCGTCCCTGTGCACCTGAAATTTGCGGATGAGCTGCATTAAATGCTAACGATCTTTGGATCGCTTCCGGTATTGGTGGTGGTGTAGGTAGATGTGCGCCTTGTGCACGATAACCATTTTCATCTGCGAGATATGTCACTGTATACTGGATGCCATCGGGACCAACATATGAGTACGAGCCTTCCATTACTTGAGCTTCAGTTTGAGGGTTTCCGGGATTTTTTAAATATCCGCGCTGTTGTGCTGATATTCCGTGACCGGTTTCATAACTGAAAAATTAAAACTGAAACCCCTTCACAAACTTACACAAGTGACTTACTGATACACATAAGATCCATCCGGATTAGGTTCGTATGACAATTTGAGAATTGGTACTTGATTTAAATTTGTATATTGATATGGTAGACGTTGTAGCTTCACCACTGCACATAAGCTGCCAAGAAGGAGAACCGCCCTAAATATCTGCAAACACGTACGAGGTAAATAAAAGAAAACGAAGTCGCCCTTAATGTTAAACTTACCAAATGCATCTTAACTTCTAATAATAATTAATCATAAACTGATGCATTACCAATTGATGATTTCGCTTATATACTGAGGATGATCTATTCCCACCCGCGTGCCAGATATGATGAGAAATGAGAGTGGACAATTACCACCTTCAGAAAAAGAGGTTGTTGCTTAATCTGACATAATATAAGGATAGTATACATTTCTTGGCAGAAAATTTTTTAAATTCCCATACAATTATCTAATAAATGTTATTCATTTACATTAATATAATATTTCGTAGTGTTTCAGAAATTATTGAAAAGGATCAATTTATTATTTAAAAGGGTGATCGGAAGGAAACGATAACAAAAAAATAAACACTTTCACTCGCAAATCGTTAATAGGAATTCGAACATGATTGAAGTACAAGGACAATACTATTAAAAACTGGCCGTAAATATTACTATTGTTCTCTACACGCATAAAAATTGGAAAATGATGCATTCTGGTAGATTCTATTGAGGTCGATTCAATTTATATTTCGTAATATATGGAGATATTTGCATTTTTTTCGTTTCTTTACAATTGTTTAGTAGGGCACTTTTTATTAAATCCTTGTATACGTACGGAAACCTAAACTTTGAATTTTAGAAGGTTAGACTGCAATTTTATAATTTGTGTAGATGGAAGGTAACTGAAATTTAGTTTATTGTCAGCATAATAAATGGGCTTTTACACTATAATTTTTGTTTAGATTTAACGATTTAGATGGGCTTGCATGAAAGGTTAATCATTATAAACTAAACCAAAGCAATTTGTTATGGCTTTGTAAAAATCAAATGTTTCAATTAGAATATGCTCGTATGAAGAAATTCTTTTCACATCTATTGGTAAAGTTCGTGCATTATAAATTCAAGTGTACACTGTACAGGAAATTCACTTTTTGGCCTTAATTAAAGTGATGAGAAGCCAACCAAAATTTCGTTAAAATCTAATTTTATTGGTATGATTTTTAAAAAATAGGCACCGCATCTTTCGCTCTTACTCATAAAACGATTGAAGAATATGAATCGAAGGCAAAAAACCTCTCCATATCAGGATTTTAGAGTTTGTTTTCGATTCAAATACAGATGATTTTCCCATGAAAAGTCCTGCATACCTAAGTAGCAAATGGCATAAAATAATAATTAAGAATGATCTAAAGTAGTTCCATTGATCAAAAACTCTTCGGTTTTCGTATTGGAATTCGATTTCATGAGCTGTATCTTGGTAATAGATAAAATATAGGGCAGAGTACGCTTCCCTAAGGTACACCGGTGTTCATTGTGTGTGAAAATTCATTTCATACAGTTCTAGGCTGTTCACCTGGATGCCAGGAACTTTCCGACACGTCCTTATTATGATTAAATCCTAAATGGGGTTCCAACTTCGTATGATTAATTTTGCTTTAAAGTAAGCTTTAACTGTCGTCTTGTGTACTTGCAGCTTGTAGTCATTATGTAAGATATGCTGAAATATTTACTATAGTTTGATGATTATCATCAAAAACTAAAGTAGGCATTAAATATTCAGACATGCATAGCAACTTCCTTCAATTAGGGCCGTAAATCTTTTAAGCTTTTCTAGTATATTTAAACACAAAATAGTGTACCGTGTAGTGACTGTTGGCAATTTCATGGGGACAAAAAAATAGAAAGATAACAACGGAGTTCGCAAATTGAGAACTAACAGGAAAGCATTGTCAGATCATAAAGCAGCATTTGTACAAAATTCAAGGTCGTGAAAACAATGAGGAAGCAATGTACGATCGGTGCAACACGGTGCAAGTGCGTAATTGAAATAATGCAAAATGTCAAAATATTTACCCAAAGACTAAATAAAATAGATTAAATTTTAAAATGAGCGAGACAATACATAGAAATTATGAACAATGGATAACACAAATGATTTATTTTTAAAGAAAATCATTGTGAAGAAATTTTGGACCTGACGAAAAATGCCATTTTCATTTCACTGTATTTCAATACATCATCGTCCAAAATTGAAGAAGTAACACTATTGATTTTTGGTTTTAATTTCTTTTAATGTGGTTCAATAATTATCTTTCTTTATGGTAAGGGTATTATCAATTAATTTACATTGCTAATCAAATAAAATGTGCTCCTCCAAATTGCTCTAAATATAGATATTTAGAAATGAATGATACGCAAATAACTAGAATATTATTGACGATAAGTAGAAATGAATCTGACACAAATGAAAGGGTACGTAATTTGAAATTTATATAGTGTGTCCGCAGATTGTAATTGACCAAAAAATTTGGAATTTCCAAACGGTTTTTTCAGATTCAGCCCTACTTCATTAGAAATGAATTTTTATCATTTTTTCAATTTATCGCTTGGTGGTGGAGCAAAAACTATTTTCTTTGGAGGTGAATTTGTGAATCATAGAACAAAATTTTATTAAGAAAAGCTGCTCAGAATCGAAAAATAAGATAACTGAACAATTTGAAAATAATTGGTTTCATGAAACCGTTATTTTTATCAGATCTAGGAATATATGCATACATGGTATCACAAGTGTGGCCTAGATACGTGTTTTTAGTTTATAAATACATATTTTTTATATGAAAATAAAAATTGTTATTGAAAAATTTATGGCAAGACCAACAACGTAACACGACGAGAGAATTGTTTTGTTTCTACTCATTTTATATATTTTTGGATGACACAAAATGTCTCAAGACGACTATACAACTAGCCTTTCTAATTATTTAAGTTGTTTTTTTAACGGAAAAGCGAAATTTTGTAGAGACTTGCAAAAGGCATCTAAAGCGCCTGTTGGCGAACAACCATAACGGTTTTATTAAATTGTGCCGGCTATTTTCAAATTTTGCAACTTTTCTTAATAAAATGTCGCCCTATGATATACAAAAAAAGGTACTTTGCCTGTAAAGAAAATAGTTTTTGCTCCACTACCAAGGCGGCTTTAAATTTAAAAATTAAAAATATGAAAATTCATTTCCAATGAAGCACAGCTGAAAATGAAAAAATCTTTTTGAAATTCCAAAACTTTTGGTAATGAACTCAACCCGTGGACACACTATAACTTCTATTCTTATTATTATTTATACCAAAGGATAATTGTAATACGTAAACCTTTTTTTATGGTGGACCACGTCTTATATGTGGGTCATTTAACAATTCGCTTACCTACTCAAATGTCACGTGGAGGGTAACTGATAAGCGCTGGTTATTTTTTAAATGTTGGATAATGGTTCTTCATACTAACTAGGTTTATGACATATCAAGAACGGCAGCTGAACTAATTTCTTACACGCTGAATTTGGCATATTCTCTTCCAAATTCGGACTAGCGATTTGGTATCAGCTGATTATTTTCAGAATAGGTTCGAGAATCTCTAACAGCACCGATAGACCGATCGGTTTAGAAGATTTAGCTTCTTCAGCAGGTTATACCACGTTAAGAGTTGTAGAGTATTATATCTAAATTATTATTAATAGTAAAAGTTTTTAGTTCAAGGACATACTGTGACAGTTGCTTGACATTCCAGACAACGGCGTCAAGAAATTTAGTCATTATGTTAACGATTGTTATTTGTTCCATAAGACATGTGAGCAAAGCTTTTTAACTCATCCATGTAATTTATAGCCGAAGACAACAGTTATCAATTATCCCAATGTTCGTTAATGAAAAAAGTAATATTTCTTCAGAATCAGCAATGTCTTACACAAAAAATTGCATCCACAAGAATTATATTCTCAATTACTTTAATTAGATTAGATTCATAATCTGTGTTGATCTTAATTTACATCCCAACAAGGATTAAATGACCAAATCTGGCGAGGCTTATCTCCTTTATTGGTAACTTTAAAGGTTTTGTGGTTCCAGCGCCATTGGCGCGCTCAATCGTATTTAAATTTCCAGCTCTTGTAGTCCTAATCTGTGTTGACTTAATTTAAATACAAGGTGTCGTTTTTTTTTTTTGATTTGGACATCAATACCTAGTACCCGTACCTACTTATTTGAGCAAAGCCACTAATTTATATTGTCTGCGCTAATGCTAAGTTGGGTATTTCGGTCAGTTTATGTGGGTTCCTGTTAGGTTTTGATTTGGTCTAAGTTTCTTTTGCTGCAAGTCAGTTCGTATAATACAGCTTTTACAAAATTAGCAAGTTGGTTACCCTTATACAGTTTGCATTTCGCACAATGGTAAACTGTGCATTCTACACATCTGAATCTGATGTGATAGTACCTTTAATATACGCATATCATTGGCACCTTCTACACTGGAGAATTTGCTGCTCTGGTGAGGGGGTGTAATTTTAATCTTATGACTTTTCCAGTGTTTTCTTTTGTCTTTTCTTTGTCGCTGTTGATCGACTTTATGTCTGTATGTTATGTTATGTTCCACACATTCTCAATTGAGTTTACTTGTTTAATGTTCGTTTATATTGCATGTTTTTACTTTTACTTTATGATTCCTTTTGTTTTGTAATTAATTTTCTTTAAACTCCATAAGTAATTCTAATTATAATAATAAAAACAAGTAATTCCACTTATTTTTACATAAAAATAAGTAATTCTACTTGTTTTTATTATTATTACTGCACTTATTTTTATTGGCAATTTATTATGGATTCCTTGGTCCGAAATAGGGGGTGGTACAAGGAATTTTTCAGCACTCTCTTTTCTTGGTGCTGCAATAGCTATTAACAGAGTCTTTTAGGTTATGTCGATTTGAGGTAGGTGCTTGTGCGTTGAGCATCAAGAGATTATTATTATTCTTATTATGGGTTCGGTTATTAACAACAGCCATTATACATACATACGTATAATGTAAATAATGCCTGAAAAGAATCCGCGAAAGTATTTAGCTTTCGGGCACTTTTATATACAAATTTTACAAATTCTTATTTTATAATCATGTATATGTGTCTCTTCATAGGAACTATTTCTACACCCGCCAACGCCGTTTGTGCATACTAGAAGACAAAGCTCAATATGTGCGGTGTGGCCGTCCAGTATTAGAAATGTAAATCATCAGCTCCAGTTCCCGGAAATTGGATAAAATTTTTCCCCATGTATTTTCCCGTAGTTTTAGCCCTATTTCTTCTTCACAATTCCAGTAGGTAATAATTGAAGGTTATGGCCCTGCTTTTGCTAGTATCTGTTTGGCGCTTGCTCAAAAAAATGCCGATGAAAACCTTTTCATTAACATGTCTGCAGTTTCTTAATTTAGGAGGTCATAGATATGTCTGTAATTCTATTTATTTCCAGAATTAGATTCAAGTAACACACTCATCGAATACTTACGAGGAAACTCCTCCCCGCTCATTAAATTGTCTCATAGCAGCAACGAATTAAAATACACGTTAACCTATTAGGACCACCGAAGGTTTGAGTCTTTTTGATACGTACCTATTGCAAAACGCGTAATTTCCTAATTCAATCACTCAAAGACGCATTAGAGATCTTTCTGTTTAAAAAGAAACATATGAATATTATTTTAAAGAAGTCCTTTCACAAAGTTGAAAAAATTTGCCATATGTGCATGTATAACACAATTTCCTTTCCATATAAGACATGTTGTAGAGACCTGCAATTAATCTTATTGTGTGTTTAAGTATTTGCATATTGATATTATAATATTTGTTGTGCTACAACGATAGTGACATTTGAATACACCTTGCGACTACCATATAAATATTAAATTATGATATAGATCTATGGCCGGCTTTTATGTATCGTACACATTTATATAATGGTTTAGACATAACATATATAGGTTCATCTTTAAGTGTGGGACGATCAAGTATAAAAATTATAATATATATTACGTCAATTTGACCTAATATAATACAAATCTTAGATTAGCCTGAAAACAAAACATGTACCTAACATTTCGTTTTAATAAAATTTTATGATGTTCAATTATACTATCCGTGCAAGAATCTTGTATATAATAACGTTTAATTATCAAATTATACTTCGTTACATTATCACGTTGTTTCCAACAGCAAAAAGTAAATAATTACGTACATAAATAATTTACGATCCAGATCACTAATAGCACGTAGTCTTCAACTGTAAACGCCCTATAATTTTAACATTTAATAAAGGTTATATGCATGTACTTGCTTTATAAAAGTTCTGGTAAATCAACTCGGTAATTGCAAGGTGCAATTGATGCACTTTTCACAATTTTTCCAAACATTTGATAGATTATGAAGATGTACTGACATAATATTCGTGCACTTCAGTAATTTGCATTTTATGAAATATTAATACAACCGAGAGAATTATGAAATTAATTTATAAAATAAATACTTTATTTTTATGTAATTTATTATAACTTCTTGCCAACTTTCTGTTTTAAGAAGTGGCTCCCTTTACAATACAATACTGTTTGTCTTTGCCAAAGGGGTATTTCTATTTACGTATACAAAGATAATTTATACTTACAAATAACAGTTAGACGCTCAGTTATTAATTTAAAAATTAAATGTTACGTGCAAATTTGAATAGACCTCGGACATGATGTTTATTTTAAAGAAACAAGAACAAATTGCTCATGTTTAATAATAGAGTAAAACGTGTAATAAGTGGCTTGTTTATAATAAATACTAAACTAGGTTAATTTTAGTTATTTGTTAAAGCATTATATCAAAATGTATTATTTTTTTCGTTGATGATGCAAGAGCTTTATTCTCATAGTGTTCTATTCAGGTCTCGCCGCATATTTTAATAGGTCGACACTATTATTATTGATTTATTTACACTTTAATTATTATTACATTTACTGCCTAATCTAAAAAATATTACAGATCCATTTAACATTACGAAAATTTCTGCTGGGTCTAGGTCGACTTTGTATCCCATTTTAGATGTCCATGGTATCTTCGTTATTTTTAATGATACGGATGAGATACGTTTTGTTCCTTCAAATATATGTCTATATTGTAACGTAACATATATCCACAAAAACTATATGTATTTAAAACACCAGGAGCTTTATATAGCTAAATAAAATGTCCGATTATATTATCACGTACCATATAACCGCGCAAGTGAATATAAGCTCCTACGTCGCATAAGGATTAGACTGTAAAGTATTTTCAAATATTGAAAAATTTAAAGTAGTGTGGAATCTCTGGATTCAATATTCAACCAATTTTGGCGTGCCTGGCAAAGACTATTACCAACATTTGTGAATATGCTTTCTTTTACTTCTTAATGGTTTTCTGAACGTGTAATGAATTGAACAATATACAGGGTGATTCACGACTATTCCCTCGGTCTCTTGTGCCTAAAGGGTACAAGATATCAGCTTCAATTTTTGGTGACATATGTAAATTGATAACGACTATTTTTTTAAATTATTTTCACTTATACAGGATGCTTCACAAAATTGTAATATATCAAAGTTAGGTTTTTTTAAATGCAACCCCCTATATGTTATTACATTTTTAGATTATACGTTAAAAACTAAGGTAACTTTATTAAACGTTCCCTATACCTATCGCTTACCAATTTTGAGAAAATTGTGATTTTAAGAAAAATATTCAATTTAAACAACCCCTAATAACACGGAAACCACTTACTTTTAGTAACGCAAATTTATATCGATTTATCTTGACCTTTAAGGCTTTTATTTGCACTACATAGGATTTCGATATTTTGTACAGGGTGTTTAGAAAAAGGATTCATATTTTATATTTTTCAAACATCAAAAACTCACTTAACTTAATGGAACATGCTGTATGTTTTTATTCTATGTTGAATAACTTTTCATTTTCTATCAAAAACTATGAGTAATTGATATGTCTAAAATCAATGATTAGAAAGTTATTAAGATTTTTCTCTAAAATTTGTATGGAAATGGTTTTGTTTGCATTCTAGTAGGCCATGATTTTTTTTTTGTAGTTGATAATTATTAGATATGTGATCAAAACTTAATTAAAAATGAAATTAAAGCAATGGAAAAAATACTGTAGTAAATGCCATTTTTTCCTATGCATAACCGCACTCGTTTTCAAGAGATCTTCTAACGTTATGGTGTTATAGTAGCAAACGCATCCTTTATTCTAATCTTCATGTCATCAGCAGTGGAAGGTGGAGTGTTGTAAACTAAATTTTTAATGATAATAATAATAATAATATCTAAACAAACTTCATCAAGAAGACTCGAAAAAGTGTTGTTCTAAAATCCGTAAAAATTTTACTCCGTTCAAGTTTCCATCAAAAAATCAAAGTTCTCCCAAATACATTGAGACTCCACCGGTTTTGGTGGTCAACACTGCGATACAGGTGACGATTTAGTATTGAAAGTTATGTCGGTTTACCAAGCCGTTATGTTGTGGAAAGTGGATTCGTCGGTACATACAACATATTTAAAGAATTCCTCTTCTTCTCCAACTTTTTCGAGACTCCATAAACAAAAATTCAACCTTCGTTGAAAGCCTCGTCCATATAAATTCTGGTGAAGTTGAATGTGAAAAGAATAGTGTTTATGTTTTTTTCAAAAATATTTAGATAGACAATTCCTCAATAAATGGATTGGAAGGAGGGGTCCACAACACTCCACCTACCACTGCTGATGACATAAAGATTACAATAAAGGATGCGTTTGCTACTATAACACCAGATAACCTGAGAAACGTTAGATCTTTTGAAAATCGAGTGCGGTTGTGCATAGAAGAAAATGGTCATCATATTGGGCATTTACTATACCATTTTTTTCCATAAATGATTACTTCTTGTTATTAATTTCATTTTTAATTAAGTTATGATCCCATATCTAATTATCAACTATAATAAAAAAAATCATAGCCTACTAGAATGCAAACAAAACCATTTCCATACAAGTTTTAGAGAAAAATCTTAATAACTTTTTAATCGTTGATTTTAGACATATCTATTACTCATAGTTTTTGATAGAAAATGAAAAGTTATTCAACACAGAATAAAAATATACAGAGTGGTCCATTTAAGTTAAGTGAGTTTTTGATGTTTGAAAAATATAAAATATGAATCCTTTTTCTAAACACCCTGTGCTTAGAATCGAAATCCCACGTAGTGCAAATGAAAGCCTTAAAGGTCAAAATAAATCGATATAAATTTGCGTTACTAAAAGTAAGTGGTTTCCGTGTTATTAGGGGTTGTTTAAATTGAATATTTTTCTTAAAATCACAATTTTCTCAAAATTGGTAAGCGATAGGTATAGGGAACGTTTAATAAAGTTACCTTAGTTTTTAACGTATAATCTAAAAATGTAATAAAATATAGGGGGTTGCATTTAAAAAAACCTAACTTTGATATATTACAATTTTGTGAAGCATCCTGTATAAGTGAAAATAATTTTAAAAAATAGTCGTTATCAATTTACATATGTCACCAAAAAATGAAGCTGATATCTTGTACCCTTTAGGCACAAGAGACCGAGGGAATAGTCATGAATCATCCTGTATGTATTAGCTGTCCGTGGCTTATCGATACAAAACATTTTGATAAACAAAAGAGATAAATGGCTTTTAGTGGGCCATTAAGTGAAGCACTGCAGAACGGATGAAGATGCTATCGAGGGTTATAACAAAACAAACAGAAAAATGGCCCAATAAAAAAACTCAATGCTTCAAGTTAGTGTTAGTCGAAAGCATATAATTTAATTTTATATAGTGTTCCTGATGCAAAAGAAAATTTGGAATTTACTTCTGAATAAGTTAATTCATATGTCACTCGCATAATGACCTGCGATTTTTGTCATTCTGACATTTCATTCTCCTACTGACTGAGGAAGACGAATTCCCAACCAGTTCCTTCCAGCAATTCCGAACAGCCAAATTGCATGATATAATGAGCATACCATACGCTCGCCCGAATGGAAAACTTCAAGGAGAAGTTCAGAAACATTTTTACAAGTCGCTTCCCGATTGCTCTCGACATTGAATAATACGGTATGGGCCAAAATATACAGTACTGCCTTTCGCGCAGCTCGCATGCGCATGCCTGTTCGTCTGCGTGTTATTGCATCACCTTCACCATTATGTATTGCTAGTTGTGTAATGAACGTTGCGCTCTGTCATTGGAAGTGTTAATGGGTACCTATCACGCCGGAGGAGAAAGTGTTCATAGTGGAATATTATCTTGAGCTCGTACGGAAATGATTATTAAGGTGGGCCGAGTTTAAAGTTAGTGGCGGAACAATATCGTGAACACTTTAATAAGGCGGCACCAAACCAAACAACACAGTTATGCTGTCTATCGTTACAAAATTTCGTAGTACGGGTTGTGTCAACGGAAGGGGTAGGCCAGTAACTGTGTCCACAAATGAAAATCATGGACGTGCCATCAATCAGGTGTTGCAGTCACCAAAGTGCAGTCTTCGAGGAACTTCCCTGAAATTAAACATCAGCAATACGTCACTTCGACGATTGTTTAAAGACTTAGATGGATTTCCGTACCGAATACAGGTTGGACAACGATTGACGAAGCAAGATATGCATCTCAGGATTGAATGTTGTGCTTGGACGGTTTTATCAATCGCCAAACAATTCACTTTCTTGGTTTCGAGAGGCCAGACGTTATCGTACAGAAACCGCTACATAGTGTACGTGTGACGATTTGGTGTGCAGTGTCAGGAAACGGTGTGCTAGGTTCGTATTTCAATGAGGATGATGATGGTATACCTCTTACCGTTACCTACGAACGTTATAGGAACAGGTGGTCAGGCCATTTATTCAAGATCTAAGAAGGTTTTGTCGTGGCAAGAACATTCAGATGAATAGACAGTGGTTCCTACAATACGGGGCGACCTGCCACACCGCTCGAAAATTTGTAGCTATGCTGCAAGAAACCTTTCCAAAACGAATCATTTCTCGTGGGATTGAGTTCCCCTCCTACCCATTACGTTCCCGCGATCTGACACTCCACCTGATACTTACGTGTGGGGAATGTTAAAGGAGAACATATTCAGCTATCCCAATTTTGTATTTATAGCCCTTTAGGCATGTGTTTTAGTTTAATTTAATTAGTTTTTGTTTATTGTGATTATGACTTAAGGGTCTATCACCAGTTGGAATTGACACTGATTGAATGGGTTTTTATGTATACATAAAATTGAAATAATACATTGTTGTATAACCACAACAACTTGTAGGGCCCTTCTGATAGGGATTTTTTAATTTTTTACAAAGTTTATCAACGCACTATGCAAATTTTAGCGCTTGCATGGGTTTAGAAATATAGGTACCTATATAAAATTTGGATAATAAATAGTTTTATCGAAATACAAAATATGTCATTGCAAAGAGGAATGGTTCTTGTAGGGTAGGGCTCTCGTGCATTAGAATTTTCCATTTTTGTTCGTATTTCTTGTAAAATATTCGTGAAATTGAATGAATATTAAGCAACTTCAAACAAATTTTACAAAAAACTTTGTAAAAAATTAAAAAATCCCTATAAGGAGAGCCCTACAATAAACCTTCCTCTATCCATTGACACCTTTTTTGTGTTTATACAACAATGTTTTATTTAAATTTTATGTATACAGCGACACCCATGAAATCAGTTTCAATTCCAACTGGTGATGGACTCTTAAGTTCTCATCGCTTTTATTGTTCATTGTTTAAGTTTTCCCTTCAGGTGAGTCAGTTTGAACCACAGTTAGTTTGTATTTAATTTTGTTATTTTAGATATTCATTATCATGGATTCTTAATTATCGTCAATCTTTAATCGCTTGAAAATGAGACCAGTTGGTCTCGAAACATGTCGCAAAATTTAACAAATAGGTATGTATTATCAAAATTTTAACTGTTGTTCGGGACATACCTTCGTTTAGGTTAATTACGAGGTGTTGTTTCCTTTCCCCCTTTCCGATTACTTAGGTTTCACCTACGTTAGTGTCAAAAACGAGGTTGATTCCGCTTAATCGTTTTATTCATTCACCACTAGTTTTGCCGCTTTAGGGCTAGTGTTTCAGTACTCACGTACCTACTTATCTCAAAAAACATAACAATCCATTTACTCTTTCATTTTTGGACTTCATTAAATTTATCTAAAGGGAGTTTATGAGTTGTTTTATTTATTCGAGTTCTACAACCTCTATTACATTATCCACTTTGAGTAGAAACACCCTGTATTTAAAATAAAAGGTGTTAAAAACAAGTTTTCCTACCAAGTCCATTTCATTTTCATTGTGTCTTGGAAACAACTACCTCGAATTTTCCATTGGAATTCTAACCATAAAGTAGGTATTAACTGATATATTAGATTTTCAAATAAACGTTTATGAAAGTGTAAAATATAAACTGATAACCTCTCATGCCATTATACCCTCAAAATTGGCAAACTCTCCAAAATTTTCAATAGTGACAGTGAGCCTATGTTAATTTATTTAAAAAAATGCAAAACTAAAAAAAATCAATCAACTTATTTACAAAGACCACATTTCCCCTTTGAAATTATCAATTGGGACTGATATTTAGTACAACAGATTTATATGAAACCATGCCCCCCCCCACCACAAAACAATGATTTACGTTATAGTCAAACCAGTTTATAGCGTTTTTCTCGTCTTTTGAACGTTTACCACAAATATTTGTTTTAATTAATAATAATTAATAAACTATAATTTAATAGCAGCAATGTATTTCTATGTCTAGACGGAAATTCATTAAATTTAATTTTAATATTCTTCCTCTGTATAATTTCATTTTTCCCAAATAGAAAGTGTGCCCACTAAGCTTAGAAACGGGACTTTCAGGAGATTTCATTAAATGGCGCTTCTGATGAAAATGCAAAATAACCAGTACGTTGTAGGTACATTTTGGAAAATTTTGGTGTCAAAAAAAAAGAGTTTTTTATTTTGGCATCCCATTTTCAAATGCCAATTTTTCAAATAAAACCAACTAAAGAAATGTTAATAATTTATTTTTCTCCGCGACTAACCTTGATACACGCCATTATGGGTAAATAGATGTTAATTTGCTATAAAGTAAATATTTTCTAGTTATCTCTTAAAATGCTGGTGCTCCATAAGTTGTTGGAGGTGCTATGGGAACTCCATACGAGGTGGAAGGTGCCCTGATCACAGTCACAGGGTTCGATCGCACTCTGTATCGAATTACAGGTTTACGAACTGTAATATGGACGGGTTCGTAAGTGATTTCTGGAACTTCGTATTCAATTACACGGCGTGGAGCGGTATATCTAATCACAGGTGCTGGAGCTTCGTATTCAACGGTTGGGATAGTTGGGACTTGATACGATGTGAACGGTCTGGCCGGTCTAGATGGAACTCCATAAGTTGGAGCTGGAAGTTTGAATTCTGTAACTGCCGGTGCATAATGTTCAGCGTATACGCTAACGACGATAGCGATTACTAAGAAGATTGTTTTCTAAAGAAAAATTAAACAAATTAAATATTTTAAAACGATTTAAAGGAAATACTTACTACAAGCTGCATGTTGAATGTGTGACTCCACCCCATTGTAGTTTCTGCGTTTATATATCTGCTTTTTTGACAAACAAAAATTATAAAAATGTGTAATAGTAATTTGATCTATCAGCGATAAACTTGTTTGGTAACAATTATTTCAATGCCGTTGCCTTCTAGTTCATTAAGCACGGTGCACTAATGACAATTGCAATGTTAATTGACCAAGTTTCTAAGTTCCGTATTGTAAGAAGTAAATAATGTTTCATAACTGAACGTTATCGTAAATTAAATCCCTGAAGCCTAAAAACAATTAACAGCTTTAGTGATTGTATGAAATGCGTCTTTTTCCAGACTGTAACTATTGAGGATATTAATTTCAAATTTTGTGCTGAAAAATATAAAAAAAATTTTTAAAAATTGAAAATTAAGCTATACATATATCTTACGAAACGATTTTTTGAAACTTGTCAATTATATTTTTCCCGCTGAAGGCAGAATGATGTTTAGAATTTACAAAGAAATTTTCATATTTCAGTAGAATTTACATACCGCATAATTATAACACAATTTCCAATAAAATTATAGGTAAATGCTAATGGCAGCTTCCTCAAAAATCAATTGAAAATCCTTATTTTTAACTAAACGTAAAGCCTTTTTTTTAACTGTTGATCATATAGGAGAAATGAAAATACGCGGGTAGGTTAATTGAAAACCGTAGAAAAGTTGCTATACAAAATGTATTGAGGAAAAGACAGAAAGAGATCATTTTTTGAAGTAGTCTCTAGAGCAGTACACCGAATATCTGGCTATGTCAAGGGAATAGGTAGGACGTGGTGTAATTCTTTTGGGTTTTTGGGATATGTCGCAACTCTTTGCTCGCCTTCTTAATTTCGAGTTGATGTTAATGTTCTTAAGCGTTCGTACCAGAAAACCTTCTTCTCTTTCATATCGTCGCAAACATTCTTCAGAATCAAAAACACCTCGATGTTTCCATTCTATAGTCAATTACTTTGGTACCCACTTTGCTAATATTTAACACTTCAGCAGATTTGTGAAGAAATACCTATCGATTAGGCTCAGGCGTCACACACCACCCAGCAAACAGAGTCACGTTATTTTGACGTCCTTTACAGGTCTTATTGGTCGTTAACGTCACTCGACCTATTACTGACGACATAATGACGTCTTAAAGCTCACCATTTTTTCACGTCACTCATGAGACGTCATTATGACGTCTGATATTAGTGAGTAATAGATTTTATTGATATTGATAATTTTCTTTCTCACCAAGTTGGCAATTGACTCAATAAACTCTACTGGAGTTCACTGAGTTCACTTCACAGTTATTGTCATTTCTTAAATTTCGGTTTTTTCCACAGCTTTTTGCGTAAAAACTATCGGTTACGGAGTTTGTTCTAAAAGTGACTCTGTTTGCTGTGTATCGGTTATTGTATTTAATAAAAGTATGTATAACTGTATACTTACTTAGATACCTATTATATATTTTAGTCGTACCTAATTATTCAATAGTAGATGTACTCTCTTATAGAATTTATATAGATGATGATGGCTTATCATTTATGAATTCCAGGTGACTAACATTTCTTTTATGTATTTTTTTCAAACATAATTTAAATCTAATATAACGCGACACAGCGCTAAGTCATGAAGAAGGAAATGAGAAGTAGATATGTGTCACATCAGCGCAGCGGTAGAATGTCGGTCTTCGGAATTTTCAGCACCCATCCGATAAAGGTTCGAATCCGGTTAAGGGGGAAACTTTCAAGCAAGTATACCCTACTAAAATCGTCGACTTTCAGTTCAGGTAAAAACGGGTTGGTTAAAAATTTAAGTTAAATAGTTAAAATTACAGTTCTACGTAAAAATGTAGTTTTTCCTTTTTTTGTACGGAATAACGGAACTGCTTAAATAATTGTTTGCATTGATAATTACATTATGCATATACTTGGGTGACGACCTATAACGGTCCTAACTAACGTTCTAAAGGTCTTAAAGTGACGTAAAAATGACGTCATGTCATCAATAATAAGTTTCGCTCCTCCACTCTGTAAGAAATGATTAACAGAGTGTTACTCCTCTCTAGTGCAATACTGCAGCAGAATTGCCATTATTACCACATCAAAATTTTCAATTTTTGCTACCAAGCGTTATCAGAAAAATTTTTCAAAACAAACAACACTCGATCCTGAGCACCAAAAGATCTTGGACACGAGCGACTTTTTGATAATTTTAAATGTGCTTTAATAATAAGATCTCGTATGTATCCGAACACAGGGGGCCTTGCTAAACGACATTCGTGAACTATGCATATGTTTCCATTACGCGCAATGCTTATTGGAACATTTTAGAAAGAAATTCTTACAAAAAAGTACCATTCAGAAATCGGGATATTTATACATATATTACACCAAGAACCGAACACTATTTCCCTAATGATTCATTCTCTTGATATACCAAGTGATTTTTTTTACCGTACCCTAGAAGTATATGGAGAACGAAGAAAGATACCATTCTAAAATTTTGGGATCGACAGTAAGGCAATACGATCTATCGAATCAAAATATTTCCAAAATGGTGGCTTTTCCGGTTATACCGGAAGTAGACAACAACTTTTTTGTTTTAAATGGAATGCTACCATTTACAATTTTCTTTTAGATTACATCAAATTTTAAAGATATTTCTTAAAGGTTTTGTGTACCTAAAAATAATAGTTTCGGAGATAATCCATCATATGTCAGCAATGCACGAAGGGGGTCAATGATAATAAATAAAAATACTCAAAACCTCCCCTTAGACTAAGTCTAAGTTTATTTATTCGGAGATATTATATCTTTTTTCAAAATTTATACTAAAAAGTAAGGTTAATCTTAATAACCGTTGACAATATCAACCTCAATTTTTGGGAGGTGAAAGTTGATACATACTTGAAAGCTTCTAACGGTTTGCTGACTTTTGCGAAGGCGCCTACAGATAAGATTATAATTAATGACGTCTCTAGACATGAAAGAAACCAGAAAAACTCACTTCTTTTAAATGGAATGGTACGTATTTGTTTATTACATTCGAGAGAGAAAAAATACGATTCTAACAATGTAAGGTGTTCCCTATACCTAAGATGTAGGATTTAAGAAATATTTACCGTGTTAGTATTTCATTAGAATTTTTGACTGAATATTTGTTGATAAGTATATAGTGAGTTGGCTTTGGATAAACAAAAGAGTCGAATTGAGGAGAGATACGGGGAGATGGCGTTCCTCTAGTTGGAGCAGGGTTGTCCACAAACAATTGAAGACGCAATTTTAAATGCTCTTTAGTACTATCTCTCTATCTATTTCTTAAAGTTAGACGTATCGATTGAAAGCATCCCTCTTCTTACGCTAGGTTTTATTGTTCAGCCATTAATTATTTACTTCGTCTTATATAATCAATGGTTCACCACTTAAACAGTGGGAAACTTGTTACTGCTTTCCAATTCGACCACTGAAAATAGTTTTATATTGATAGAAGCACCAAGAAGCACAAACGATAGAAACAACCAAAGCAAGTTGGGTATCAAAAGAACCCAAATTTCACATAGAATCCAAAAATGCAATAAATTAAATGACCAGTAAACTGGAACAAAACCTTCCTTTGTTTACTGCAATGACGTATTAAATAACATAGTTTTTTTACGTAATAACTCAATAAAAGAAAAAAGAAATATATAATGTACAGTATACTTGTAATTAGAAAACGATTTCTGATCTTCCTTCTACTGAAATAATATAATAATACTTATATATAGTACTTATGTCATAAATATTTTTAATATGTTGTTAATTTCCGGATAGACCGGACGTAAATTGGTATACCTATTATACTTGATTAAAAGAGTCGTATGCCCTCTACTTCACTGTACAATTTTAGTTCTTCATCTTTGTTAGCAAAAAAGTTGTGAATTTTTAAAATTATCATCTTCAAACATTCATCCCCCTTCCCCTATAGGAAATAAAGAAATAAATGTAGTGCTAATAGTTTCTCATGAACTCTATGTATAACATTTCAAAAAATAAAAAAAATTGCTTGGACCAGATTTTGGGAAAATCTATATCCAATTGTTGACGTATTTTGGTCACCAATAAATTGGCCACGTTAAATTTTTGTTCTCTATCAATTACAAGTAAACGTTCTGTCCATCCTTTGGCTACAATTTCCAATTTTCAAATTTTAATTAAGTTAAAGCTTGTTTTACTAATGAGGTTTTGTATAGGCCTTAGTTTTAAATTGCATCTAAATCGGCGTATAATAGTTTAGGCTCCACAACCATAACGTACGCACCCCCACACACCCACAGACAAACATTTTTCAAATATGGTGGTTTTTTTCATTTTTTTAATCTACGTATTCAGAAACGCAAAGATATGTAAAAATTTGCATAGGTCAATTTTTTTTGAACACTAGTACAATTAATACTTCCCTTTTACTTCGTACTCGGGAAGTAAAAAGTATAGGTACCTAATACCAAAGTTTCTATCGATTTACGTCATTTACGGTATTACCGAAAATAATATTTTAGACCATTAAACAATATTTTAAGGTATGTCAGAATTTAAATTCTCAATTTAAAATATCATTTAATTCGATTTAATTTATTGACGAATTTGTACTAAGGTTAAGTTTCATAATTTATTGAACCTTTTTTTATAACACAATTAGATAAATAAATAATAAACATCAATAATAATATTATTATAGACATTTAGAATAGTGGTGAACCATATTGGGTGTGTGGTACAACTGGAGTTTCGGGAATTTTTACTATAGGTGTCGGTGCGGGATATGGTGCGCTTTTGAGAACTACGGGTTGTGGAGCGTGTACGGCATAGTTGTAATTGGTGAGTACAGGTACTGGTGAGCGAATAATTTCGGGTACTTCATATACTGGTGCTGGAACAATTCGCTCGATGATTTTTGGTTGACTGTAAACTGGAGCGGGAAAAACTGGAGCTGGTGCGGGAATATATTTTGGTAAATCGTAATTGTAGTTGGAGATAATGGGAACAGCGGGTCTGACGTATTCAAAGATTGGAGCTGGTGGTGCGTATGGTGCGGTTTTGATAATTGGTGCTGGTGGAGCGTATGGAGCAAGAACTTCTACGCGTTTGGGAGTGTAGACAGCGTAATCGTAGTTGGAAATAATTTTTGGTGGTGGAACGATTATTTCTTCTGGTGGTCCGTATACTGGAGCGGGTACGGATGGGGGGTATGGAGCAGGTGTTTCAATTATTCTTGGTGGTTGATATACTGGAACTGAAGCTGGATATGGTCCCGAAGTCAAAGGTGCTTCTGCCAACACACTGGAGATTACTCCCAAAATGAAGACGCAAATCTGTAATTTTTAGTTTTAGTTTTTAGATAGTTCACTTAAACAAATACTTACGTTTAACTTGTTCATGGTTGTAAATCCAAAATGTTAATGTTTCATAGTGAGCAGTGGTACCTTTATATACCTAGGAGTTGATGGCATTACAAATTTCTGTAATTGTTCAAAGTTATTTGAAAGGAATCAACACTTTCCAATCATTAAGCATTTTTAGTATACGTTTAAACAAATTATTGTTTTATGTAATTACGATAAACTAATTGTCAGTAGGTACTTTTTTAACAGTGGTGTTAATTGTAATTACGTGACGTGTGTTTAATTTGGAAATTCTACAATTAAAATTTAATTCAATAACTTAAAAAAGTGTACCTATGTACGGAAAGAAGAAGAGACTGTTATGAATCAATAAAGCTTCGAAGTGTGATTATTATTTAACTGTTAACTAATGTTAAATGTAATCAACTTACGCAGAAATTTCTATCCTTCAGATTCTAGAAAATCTTAAAATGAATTATTAATGGGTGCCAAAGATATACGACATTCTTGTGGTGGAAACATCATTTTAATATTTCTAGAAATTTTAGTCTAAGTGTTTTGAGGTTGTCGATTTTCTTGTTTGTACAGTTTTTTTAATAGACATAATTGTGGAATAAAGTATTCAATGTTTTTCAGATAATGCGGCTGATCTCGAAGCTCTAAACTTTAGCAAAATGTCTCGCATATTAGTACCTGTATTGAGAAGAGTTTAATTATTGGACAGCAATAAAAGTTCACATTTTTGGTATAAGCGCCATTGCCGCTATATTAAATACTAAAACACCAATAAGGGGTGCATTTTTTTAAACTAAACTTGATAACAACATTCCACTATAAAAAGGTAAATTCAGTTTTCAAAAAGAGGTTACAACCGATAAGCCTAATCAATCGAAGGGAAGTATTGGACTTTCCTTAGGAACAAAGGCTAACTTCAGCTGGATAATCTTCATTTTTGTAATGTAGAACACAGTCTTTTATTAGCTTCGACATGGAATCCAACAGGCGATTTATATCTTTTTGGGATATTGTGTTGTACTTTATTATGGAAGGTTTCTAATGCTTGTGGGTGCTGGTGTCTTAAGAACTTATGTGTGGTCTTTAAATCTCTTCCTGATCACATCAGATGTATTTATACTCTGGGTGACCAGGACCATGATGGGTAACCATGACCATGATGTCAAATTAACGTTAGCGTTTAGATGACAGTTAAATAAATAGCTTTCGTAACATTATTCAGTTGAAAAACGGATTCCACTCTTAGTGACATGAGCAATTCAACCTCCTGCAACTCTCTGCACAGGTCATTAAACATAGAATTAAATCACGCCATTCAGCCCATTTTCTTCGGATCCGAATGCGAAATTGGCGT
This sequence comes from Pyrocoelia pectoralis, assembly GCA_036250285.1. Taxonomy (NCBI): domain Eukaryota; kingdom Metazoa; phylum Arthropoda; class Insecta; order Coleoptera; family Lampyridae; genus Pyrocoelia; species Pyrocoelia pectoralis. The sequence continues at coordinate 18,752,871 of CM070076.1, read as the reverse complement.
CACTAATGGTGGTCGGCACAGCATCGAGCCCATATATCGGATACAACGGTAAACATGGAGTATTATACAAGATGTTCACCTTTAACCCTTTAATGATTCACAATTTTTCCAAACGCAAGCATATCATTCGTTTGCTATGCCATTCGCGCAGATGATGGTATTATCGCATTATCGGACTCTAAGCTTAATTAGATCTTTTAAAACAGGTTCAAAAGGAACAAAAGGTCGCCAGCAAAACACTTTTCAAGATTATAATATTTAAATAGATGGTGTTTCTTGTTGGTTTTGCGAAATTCTTTTATCTAAATTAGCGCATTACTATCTCGGTGGAAAGGTCACTATTTACTAAATGTCATTTACGATTTTTAATAAACCATTTAATAACCGTCCGCTAATGATCACTCAGCAGTTAGTTACTAAGAGCGGTGTACCTCAAGGCAGCATTTGGGATCCTTTTTTATTCATGTTGCACTTTGCGGTCCTTGAAAGAGTTATATATAATTTTCGCAATTACTTTACTGTCAAGGTACAAAATTGTTTTTGATAAGCCCACTAGCTGGTCAATGACTAATTAGAATACCAAAATGTTTCTGTATTGCAGTAAATGGAAATAAAACCTTCAATTTCATCTTACAGGAAACAACACTATGTATAATATTTAAGGATTATTACGAAAGGGATACGTAATCCATCATATTGACCTTTGGTAAATACAGTAATTATAAATAGATATAGGTATCAAAATCAGAGAATGTTTAAATATTTTCTTCGTTATGGTACATTAACTACAAATTTGAACTTTTAATTGGATAAGTTGAATAACCATAACAATAACAGTACTTTCCCAATCAAATATTTTACTAATGAATAAATCTTGAAATATGACCGCCAAAATTAATTTGACAAGAATAGGTTATATTTTCTATGACAAGAATAAAAAACGATCTTGATCCGATATGAGATTAATTCGGTGTAATTAGAAGACTAACAAATTTTACTCTTCTTGAAATTGAATGTCTCCTATAACAGCACAAAAAAACGCTAAAGACCGTCTTGAGAACGCATCTGTCTCAGGGCCGGATTAGCCATGAAGCAGAGGAAGCAGCCACAAACCACTATGATTTGTGGCAAATTTTAGGGGCGGCAAAAATATCAAATAATAACACTATCCTAATGAGATCAAAGTTGCCATGTACTTTTCTCTTATACTTGATTCTACCAAGGCCTCCATTCTACCCCCGTCGATTAATTTGTTTTATACCGAATTCAGGGCATAAATCTGAACAATTAGCAGAACAATTAAGTGATTTAGAAATTGATATACAGTCTCGCAAGTCGCAATCTATGTACCATGTGCTGCACATTCTTTGAATTTGATCGGCGATAATACTGTAAGGGGGCAATAGAATTTTTTGGTCTTGTGCAGCATCTTCTCGCCATCGACTCGGAGGTGGTCAATTTTACAAAACGCGAAATTACAGTCATCAAGTTTATCTCTTGACAAAAGCAAAACTGTTAAAGGTCTTTCCCAAACACGATGGTCCGCGTGTGCACACGCTGTAATTTGTCTGAGAAACAGTTTTCCTGCCATAATAAATGCTTTGCATGGAATAAGAGCAGACACAACCAAAAAACAAGTTGTAGAAGTAAAGTTAATGGACTCCTTACTTAGTTGCAAAAATCAGAAAATATATTTTTATTGATGTAAGGCTTACAAGGACATCGTTTCAAGATGGAAACACATCTTGCATTCAGTGATACAACTACCAATGATATTTATTGAGCTCCTTCACCTCAGAAAATGCTTTATATCCTGAAGGATCGCAATGTTGAGGATGCTTTTCCAAAAGTAGCCATTGTTCTTCGAATGTACCTTGCCATGGCTCTGACGAATTGCTATGCCGAACGCTCTTTTTCGTGCTTGAGGCGAATAAAAAATTATCTTCTATCCTCGGTATCGTATGTGAGCTCCAATTATTTTGGTCTATTAGCAATTGAGAGATAATCTAAATTTCGAAGATTTGATCTCTTGTTTCTTTAGTGCGAAGGTGAGACGTAAAGTTAAGAGGCATTAATATAAGAATTTGTTTATGCGTTATGTCATTTTTTTTTATATTTGACCAAGGGGATTTTATTTTTGATATTGAGAATTAGGTATTACATTTTTGTTTAGGCCTTATATATACAGGGTGTCTCACGGTGACCGTCCGTTAGAAGTATATCAAGAACGGTAAAAGCTAGAAATTTGAAAATTTGTACATGCGACATGCCGTACTTAATCTATTAAATAAAAATATTTTCCAAATGGCAGCACTTCCGGAAATACCGGAAGTGAGCATCAACATCTTTATTTTAAATACAAACCACGCAATTTTTTTTCACATTCTGATGTGTCATAAAATGTTTAGTAAGTATGCTTAAAATAATCGGCGTATCAATTTTGATTGTTGAGAAAAAATAATTTTTTCACTGAAAAATGTCAAAATCTTGTTTAGGCAATAAAATTGAAAGTCGAAAGTGGTAAAAGTTTGGGAAATGGGATTTTAGGTTCTCAATGTCAAAAGATTGAGACACAATTGTCTGTAATGGATAATAAAAAATTGCCCACGGTTAAGTATCTATTTGACGTTATTTCCAGACTTAAGAAAAACTTTAAAAAGTCACTTTTTTCAAATGGAATGCCTATTTAATTATCAGTCCATTCGATGCAGAAATAAATTTCCTTTAAATTGATATACCATGTTCCTATACCTAAAATCAATGATTACAGTTACATATTTACATTTTTCAATTCAAATTTCCCAGTAAACATTAATTATAAAATGACGTATATTTGACGTACTTTTTCGGTCATAATTAGTCAGTTACGTTACACCCCCAAATTCCGACGTATTATAGACGTCATTTCTGTACGTCTTTAATACGTGAGTTATATGACGGTAGGTATATATACGTAGTTATTTAGTAACTAAAATTTGATTTTTTTAAATGTTCAATATTTGGCATTTTTAATTCATTTATTTGAAAAGCGTGTGTACTTTCGCCGATTTAGAGATATCAAAATACGGTTTGCCTCAATCGACGTTGCCTTATTGTTTGATTACCTTCAGCATCATAACTGAATGACACTCTAAAGCATTTTTGGTTTCTTAAACAATAAATCAATACATAATTACATTTGTTAAAGAAATGTCATTTATTCCCACAAAATTATATTTATATCTTAAATACTCGTCTATGTCAAACAATAAATTAATTTCAAATTTATTAATTATGACGTTACAATTATCTTTAGGTAATTGGGACCAAAAATTTCTATTTGGAAAAATAGACATTCATATACTACGCGATATGCACGTCCTTCTCCCTTTCTCATAGTGTTCAACTTCAAATTACTGCACTTAGCAATTAATAAAACTACTTAAAACCTCCCCTTAGACAATGATATTTAATTAATAAATTCAAATTTAATGAAGCGAAGATGAAGAGTTTATGTTTTTTGATTGTAAGTACCCGAAAGTACTAAAAAGCCAGCCCCATCAACGGCAAAAACTGACTGAATTGAAATTAAAAGGATTAATTAGGCCTTCTCGCCTCGTTTTTTAAGTAGTTTTATTAATTCAACCACTACCCCTTTTTGAGCCTCTGACTCCACCATGAACTTGCACTTAGCAAAGTCTCGCTAGCGCAGATAGTTTACTTGTCTGACTACTAAACGGGCGACCGAAGTTCGAGTCCTACTTCAGGCAAAAGTCTTTTTCAGCATTAACGATCTCCTCCGGCTCTACAAGAAGCGAAGGGGGGCTCTGGCGTAGGACCTACCGGAGCACACACAGTTGTCAAATATTCACAAGTATGACAAGATGGTCGGAGTGGTAAGATGTGGCCCAGGTCACCCCCCTTTTTTTTACTATGACTACGTCAATGATTTACGTCATAATTACGTCCCAAAATGACGTCATTGGGCTGTGACATTTACCCGTAATTCTGACGTCTTTTTCACGTCATGTTTTAAGGTCTCTGACGTAAAACGTGACGAACATTTCACGTCATTAAAACGTCCTTATGTTTGCTGGGTTATAATTACATACTTTACAAAACATGGTTGACTTTGAAAATTTTCAAAAAATTTTTATTAAATTGTTTCTTATGCTTATGCTTTTATGATTATTTAAAATTCTATGGAACTTCTTTAGTATCCAAGGTCTCTTTCCACCGAACGAACAGAACTTTCAGGGAAAACATTAAAATATCCCAATACATTGGTTTCTGCAGCGTCATTGGGGACAATTGGCTTTGCCAAATTTCGTGGCGCATTTACTTCGCCCAAATTTAGAAAATTCTTTTCAATCTTCCTGATTTTTGTTCTGTCATTGTAGGTAAATGCGGATATCTTTCGTTAAAATGTTGAGTGATTCTTTATTCAATGTTTAAAGGTTCTGCAGGTCCGAAAAGTAATACGAGCAGACTCGCCATGAATGTAAAACAATTTAGAATATCAGCATTTGTGTACTTATTCCATATTTCCCAATTAAAAACAAATATCAAGCGCAAAAATCAAAATTCAAACAGACACTGATAACAAACGTAAATGTAGCGTAAACTTTCAAACTAATAGCTAACTGACAGCTGTCATCATAAGAAACAATTGAATAAAAATTTTTTGAAAATGTTCAAAGCCAACCATGTTTTGTAGTGTATGTAATAATAAATTTAAATAGAAAAATGTAAATAACTCTGCAATCATTGATTTTAGGTATAGGAACATGGTATATCAATTTAAAGGAAATTTATTTCTGCATCGAATGGACTGATTTTTAAATAGGCATTCCATTTGAAAAAAGTGACTTTTTAAAGTTTTTCTTAAGTCTGGAAATAACGTCAAATAGATACTTAACCGTGGGCAATTTTTTATTATCCATTACAGACAATAATTGTGTCTCAATCTTTTGACATTGAAAACCTAAAATCCCATTTCCCTAACTTTTACCACTTTTGACTTTCAATTTTATTTCCTAAACAAGATTTTGACATTTTTCAGTGAAAAAAATTTTTTTTCTCAACAACCAAAATTGATACGCCGATTATTTTAAGCATACTTACTAAACATTTTATGACACATCAGAATGTGGAAAAAAATTGCCTGGTTTGTATTTAAAATAAAGGTATTGATGCTCACTTCCGGTATTTCCGGAAGTGCTGTCGTTTAGAAAATATTTTTATTTAATAGATTAAACACGGCATGTCGCATGTGCAAAATTTCAAATTTCTAGCTTTTACCGTTCTTGATATACTTCTAACCGACGGCGACGGTCACCGTGAGACACCCTGTATATTATAACGTTTATATTTTATTTCGAAATGTAAAATTCATGTTCAGTTTAGGTACATTTTTTTTTAAGTTTCAGGGGATTTTTCAGGAAACCAAAAATTACTATCGATAGACCACAGCACTTATTTGGGGGGGATTACTATTTTAACTCAAATCTCTAACATTTAATTTAAACTGATTGATCTTCGAAAATTTGATTTGATTCTTGTGATTTTTTGAGTTCGCAGAGGCGGCAATATGGCATCTGCTTACAGCGGTATAATATGCGGTTAATCCGGCCCTGATCTGTCTCTTAGAATGGTGTCGTTATATTCAAGAAGGTTTAGGTATATTAAATGGGGACAACCTGGGAGCGCTAAGCTTGTTAAATCAGTGGCGGCTTAAAAAGTAATTTTGCAAAAAAAATTAAATTACTCGTGATGGTTTTCGTTGGATGATTTTTCACGATTTTCGTAAAGGCCTAACTCAACAACGATGCATAGAAACGCTTCGTTCAACTTTTGGTAATGAAGCACCATCAGAAAAGGTTTGTTTATATGTGTTTTGCAGAATTTCGTTGTGGTAGTGAGTCCGTCAGTGACGAATCTCGTGAAGGTCGACCAAAATCGTTGGCGATTCCAAAAAACATCAATGGTGTCGCGCAACCAGATTGTAGAAGAGCGGCATGTGACGTACCACGAGATAGAAGCATCGCTTCGCATATCATAGACTGCAATACATTCGATTATGCATCAACAATTAGCTGTAATTAAAAAATTAAATTAGTGTAAGCCGTAAGCCTTTAGAGGATCGAACAACAGTTAACGGTGAATGCTGTATAACAATTTATTTTCCAGAAGTACAATCAGCAAAGCCACTATTACAGTGGTAGGTAGATTACCTACTGTATTATAAATTCAGAGATGGTCCTTCAATGCACACTAATGTGCAAGTGTAATACCACAATAGTGTGGAATGTGGGAATACTAGAAGTTACCAAATTGCGAAAAAAAATCGCGGGACAGTTCAATCCTAAGATCTTCCTGGTGAACTCAAACGATCATTTGGTCCAACTGCAAATTAAGCAGGATAAACATAACATTTGAACTGGCAACTTTAATGTATATACTCACCATAGAAACGTCCAATATCCGATTATGCTGGGGTTATGGCGAGGAAGACGAGACGCCATACTAGGTCATCTGCCAACGTGGTGCATGTACAAAGGCAAGAGAACGATGAACAACTACTTGGAAATGAGAAGATTATACAAGTGAAAGTAACAAAGATTCGCTCCACTAAAATCACCACTAAACTCGTTTTTTTTCAAGGTCATTAGAATATTACCCCATATCATCTCCTCGTCCAAGTTACATTTCCTTGCGGCAAGGAAAAACTTCAGCGGTAAGAAGAAGTGAAAGTTACAGGATGCTATATCTGGTGAATAGAGGATGATTACCACAATGTATCAGACCGTCATTTTGATTGTGGAGAATAATAGTATAGTCATGTTTCGTCCACGGTAACAAAATGTCATAAAAAGTCGACTAGGTTTTTATTTAAAAAATCATCAGACGTTCGCACACGTTCACGTTTTTGATCAGAATTCAATAACCACGGCACCCACTTTGCTGACAGCTTAAACATGCCTAATTCAACATGCAAATTATTGTGATCTACTCTACGCGTATCTTCCCAATACTAAATCATCGGTAACTTAAAACGACATCATGCACTTGTTCGATTATCTCTGTGTATGGCTGTCCAAAAAGAAAACACCTAATGCATTTTAGGTGTTTTCTTTTTGCACCGCCACATGGTTAGGTAAAGTCACAATTATCACGTGATTGAAGTGTCTTGCGTCAAGCTTGCGTCATAAGATATTTCTGCCTCGGGTTAATGTAAAACTTAAATAAATCTTTTTAAAACGAATAGGGTTATTGAGAATTGAGTCAAATTATTTTTATGAAACGAATGGTGCGTTATTGACCGGGCTGACTTAAGTCAACTACAACGTGGAAGAAGAAAACACCTATTAGTCCAATCAAATTGTCATTTTGCCTTACAAATGAAATAAAAGGCAATTTTTTTTTCTGGGGTGTGGGGGGTAGTTTGAAAAGCGTAAATGCAATTTTGCGAGTTGATTAAGGTTGCGCTAATTTCTCTGCCCTTAAAAAACTAAAATAATTTTGTTTTTGCAATAACTCGGATTCTTTTCATCGGATTTTAAGTTTCCACGGCTCATTTTGTAGGTCTTTTGCTACAGGCAGCATTAATTGTGTAGCATTATTTGTTATATAATTTACATATTTAAAATGCAAGAAAATGCAGTTACATACTGGCAGAAACTGTATTTGTTAAGTTAAAATGACTATTTCAAGCGATCATATGAAAGCTCATTACTGTGTTCAATTTTCAATTAATTTTAATGTAATTTGCGGCTAAAGGTAGGTATTTTCATCCTGTACATGTTTCATATTAGTAATTATTCGATATCATTTATCAGAAAAGAGACAGAAGCGAAAAACGAACAGTTTTCAGAACGCGTGCTGCCGTGTCCCGCCGCGCTCGGTGCGCGACAGAATCGAGTGCGCAACTTCGGACGCGCCTTCTATCTTAATTTTTGACGAATCTAAAATTTGAAGACGGTGATTTTGTTCATTTTTTCAAGCTCTACAACTTTCTCATGAAGCAAAAATTTGTATTTTGTGACTGAAAACAGTTTTAGAAGAAAAACCGAAAAGTGTCAATTTTTTCGCCTTTTTTCGCCGATAACTCGAGATGTGTTAATTTGAGGTGATCCGACTTGTCTGCAATTTTTTTTTCGTGACATACGCAAGAACATAAATCATTAACCTGAATTGCAGACGCGCTAAAATCACTTTAAAACAGTGATTTTTTATGCACAAATTTGAACATGTTATCCCCAGGTTCAGAACTTGCGACCATTTTTATGCTCTTATATTTTACATCATCTTAATAATAATAATAATAATAATAATATTTATTAGTGCAACGATCAACGCAACTGATATAGGACAAGTCATTATCAAAATTCAATTACAAAATTAAAATTAAAAATACAAGAACTTAAAATTAGACTTAAAATGTAATCGAAAAATAATCGTCCAGGGAATAAATACAGTTATCTATAGGTAAGTAAATTTTTAATTATTCGTTTGAAAGATGAAACGTTGTTAATCGATTTAATAGGTATAATTCGGCAAATTGTTGTAAAATAAACTTCCACCATAGAAGGGTTTTTTTTTCAAAAAGCGACAGTCTGTGCACACTGTGCTGTAACAAATTCCCGAATCGAGTGTTATAAGAGTGTCCCTCGTTCAATGTATGAAACTTATTCCTGTTGCAATGTACAAAAAATAACAGTTCGATATACTGTGGTTCGAATATGTATAACGAGGGAAGGATCTTGTGATTTTTAAAAATGTATTTACATGTGTCTCTAAGATGAAGCCTAAAAATGCATCTTAGTGCTCGTTTTTGGAGGATAAATAAACGATATAAAGAGTTATTTCTACCCCAGCATATAATGCCATATCTCATACGTGCCTCAAAAGTCAAAATTGGCTTTATAGTAAGTTAGCGCTGCTTTAGTGTTTACAATTTGTCTGAGTCTGCTCAATGCGTAACAATTATTAGACAAAGCTTTGATTAAAGAGTCTACATGATTATGAAAACTCAAACTTAAGTCAATATAAATACCTAACACCTGTTAAAGGTGAAACAGAAACTCTAAACCTTCCCCATAAAAATTATTTATTCATTAAATATTGAATCGAAGTGAAGCGAAGATTAGATAATGTTTAAAAGTTAAAAGGGCGTTAAATGTTGAATCGACGTGAAGCGAAGATTAATGTTTAAAATTTAAGAGTTAAAAGTTCAAAGGGGGGGGACGTAACATGTTTCGGCCGTGGCCATCTTCAGACGTTAAATATAAGGTTAATGGTTCTCCACAGTCGGAGGTTACATAAATGGTGACTTATTAAATTATTAAAACATTAAACCATAATGGCTGTATGATACATTTTGGGATTACAAAAAATTTCTTTTATGGGGAACTCTAAGATTAATTAGCACATAACTTAAATTTAATTACAATTACAATCAAGACAAAGTTTTGTACATTTTAAAAATCCTTTCTTGGAAAGCGTGTTAGCAGCGACATTTTGTTTGGCAAACAAAATGGTCGCTGCTAACTTTTAACTCTTAAATTTTAAACATTAATCTTCGCTTCACGTCGATTCAACATTTAACGCCCTTTTAACTTTTAAACATTAATCTTCGCTTCACGTCGATTCAATATTTAATGAATAAATAATTTTTATGGGGAAGGTTTAGAGTTTCTGTTTCACCTTTAACTTGTAAGATCCCCCATTTCGAGTTTATCAACACCCAACGATGGATCCAATCACCTTTACCTAACACCTTATAATAGTTTACTTGTTGCAGGCTTTTGTTATTTAGGGTTATTAATGCACTTGCTTGACACTAACACGGTGTAGAAAAGAATTGCATCGTGTAGGTTTTTTGTTGATTAGTTTGTTAATCTGTAGATATTCGTTAATATTTTCAAGTTCCAATTTTAACCTGTTTAACATTTCGCTCATGTCCTTGTTGGCACACAATACTGTAATGTCGTCCGCGTAACACACAAACTTACAGTTTTTAAAATCACTCACGTCATTCAGGTATACCAGAAACAGCAAGGGACCCAAAATACTTCCCTGTGGGACTCCTATGTGAATTGGAAGAGATTTTGAGTGAACTTCCAAAAATTTTACAAACTGCCGTCTATGGGTTAGGTATGACTTCAGAAGATTTCTACATTGACCTCGAATACCAAAAGCATCTAATTTTAAGAGTAAAATGTTATGATCAACTGTATCACAAGCTTTTGTTAAGTCAATGTACATTGTACAACGCCATTATTTTCTCGTTTTTATCAATGCTGTTATATACCTATATTGGGCTATATAATCCAGAATTCTAACCAATGCTGATATGGTTGATTTGTTTTGCCGAAAACCGTGTTGTTCATGGATAAAAATGTTAAACTTATTTAAGAAATTAATGATACGAGTTGCAATAATCTTTTCAAAAATCTTAGAAAAAATCGACAATAGTGCAACGTAGTATGATTTGCAGATGCGCTTTTATCACTACCTAAAATGACGCTGGGCTGCCGCCCTTTATGGAGAAGCCGACAATTTGACTGGACTTTATTGTCTGGTTTAACTTCAATGAATGCAACCAAAATTTTTAGTCAACAATAAACATAACCTTTCTTTTACTGTAAATGTCTCTGCTGTAAACAATGAATATCCTTAATACTATAAAACTATTGAAACTTTCTAAATATTCTCAATATTCAACAGCAACTAAAATGAAAGCTTGGCAGATTCACTCGTATGGAAATATACAAGAATTGCAGTTAACAAATGCCAGAATTCCGCACATCGAGAACCCGAAAGACTTACTAATTAAAGTTAATGCTGCCTCGGTCAACCCAATCGATGTTCTTATGACTAGTCGGTAAATATTTGTCTGTCGAATGTTTTTGATACTCTCCTTTTAGAGGGCTACGGGAAAACTCTTATTAATTTATTTCGTGATCACGATTTAGAGTTTCCATTAACGCTAGGAAGAGATTTTTCAGGAATTATTATAAACAAAGGTCAGGATGTTAGTAACAAATTTAATGTGGGCGACAATGTATGTGGTGTAATTCCAATACATAAACAGGGATCACACGCAGAGCAAGTTATTGCAAATGAATCACATGTATGAAAACAAAAAATTCGTATAGTTTTTTGAAGTAGTTTATCTCTTACTAGATTGTTCATCAACCAAAACATCTCACGGCTATAGAAGCTACAGCCACATTGTACGCTGCCATGACTGCATGGTCTGCGCTTTACATCACTGGTGAATTTGCTTTAAGAAAACCCGAAAATTCCAGAATATTAGTATTAGGTGCTTCTGGTGGTGTAGGTACAGTTGCAGTACAAATGCTAAAATCGCAAAATGCCACTGTAAGTTACAACATCATTTACATTTAAATATAAAAGATGATAATTTAGGTAATGGGTACCTGTTCAACAGATGCTGTACCATTAGTACAATCTTTAGGAGTTGATCGTGTCTTTGACTATACCAAACCAAATTTTAATGAATCGATTAGCTGTGAAGCAAAGTACGTTGAAATATTCCCTTTAATTTATGTATTAATTTATATTTCAGATTCGATATAATCCTAGATTGCGCCAAATTTGGTCATACGAATATTCCCAACTCTTGGAAGTATGACCGTTATGTCACATTAAATTCACCACTTCTAATAAATACAGATAGCCATGGTTTAGTGTACGGTCTAGTTTCATCGGCCTATGACTTACTTAGTGCCAATATAAAAAAATGTTCATCCGGTCAATCCGTACGATGGGGATTCTTTAATCCTTCAGAAAAGGGACTTCAGTTCATTAATGATCTGCTTCAAAACAATCAAGTGATGTTTTTTTTGTCATACTGCAAAAATGTTAATATTTTTTATACAGGTCACTCCCACGATTCATAAAGTATTTCAATTTAATGAACTACCAAAAGCTTACGAAGAATTAAACGCAGGGCATATAAGAGGTAAGATTGTAATTGATATGAATAAATAAAGTTTATGTAAAATAATGTACTTTTATACCAGAATATACCATTGTTATAATATCTGTATTCTGAAATGCAAAAATATTGTTCCTTGTAAAACGCATTACAAACACACAAAGAAAAAACTTACAATATGCATATTACCGTAGTGATCCACAAAAGCAATACATAATTTCAAGAGTATGTAATGGATGGTATAAGCTTTGATTGAAATATTTCAATCAACGGTATAAGTTGCGGTTTGTGAGTCTGAACATAATGGGATACTAAGAAACTGCAATTAATTTCTCGAAATTTAATTTACTTAACTCCATGAGCAGTAATAATAAAATAATAAAAACAATTATTCTTTGGTGTGAGGTTTCGACGTCGATCCTGGGTAATTCTGGTCTACTGAATGTTAAAATAATAACATTTGGTGAATTGACTACTATTTGTAATTAAACAATGTTTAAATTGAAGTAAAAATTGTGATTATGATAATAATTATTATTATTATTATTTTATTGGTGTTTTATAGCATAAAAGTACTTACACTCGGCACTTAATGTAGCATATCTAACATTCTAACACAATTGAAGAAAAGAAAAAAAAATAATAATAGAATATAGATGTAGTGAATTAGTTCAAACACTTATGTTTCACAATATTTTTGGTCAGACCTTGATATCTTTCCTCCGTGGTCTGTATTTCCATGGTGAAACTGTTCTCCCTTTTCTTCACTGTACAATCACTCAGGGTGTCAGGAAATCGATGCAAATAATGTAATTTTATACTCATAATGTTATGTAATTTGTGAAATCATTTACCACAACTACATCAAACAGAAGGAAAGTTGGCATTACGTGTGGTTCCTAAGTAACCTGTGTCGTTAGGGTGTAGATAATAATACTTTTGCAGTAGGTACCTATCCTGTTGACTCTCCATGTTATGTGTACCTAAATGTTACTTTTTTCTCAATGGACTTATTTGATTTTCAGATACAGTGTAGGCAGCGCCGGATTAAGCCCCGCCCCCCATTAAATAGGGCAACCCCTTTACCACTTGAGTCTACAAAAAATAAATGCAGTAGTGGATTTTCAAAATGCATTTTTTTTAACTGCAATAAAATTCAAAAATAAAATAAACTACTCAAGCAGTCATAGCGTACGGGTGTAAGTGCATGTCGAATACCAGCTGCGGTCGCATTGACAGAAGAACGATAGCGGCACGGGAGAGACCAGATGTACTCTGAACTATAGGCAAGCAGAGCAGAGACAAAACAGTGCCGGTGTCAATCGTAAACTAGTTTATTGCCAAGTGCATTTCTTTTCATTCTTTTATACTGTGATCGTCTGATCGAAAAAAATGAGTCTAAGGACAGTATTTGAGTGGAGCCGCAAAAAGAAAATTAAAAAGTGATATGTAAAGACAAAGTTCAAGCGAAGCTACCAGAAGTTACTGAATTCTTCGCAGCGTCAACATCATCAGTACTACTAGATGAAAGTAAAGTTGAAAAGAAGGATTATTATGATCAATTGATTTTAATGACATAATCGACGACTTTGTTAAATCAAAACTAATAAAAAGAAATTGTTAGTAAAAAGAAATAAATTCATATGTATAGGTATGTATGTATGTATTTGTTTATTTAAAATATTTATCTAAATATTTACTTCTACATTTATTTACTTACGTTATATTCATATTATGTACCTATTCATATGATTTCATTTTAATGTTTATCGTGTAAAATAATGTCGATGAGTGCACTGGGCCCCTCAACTCTTTAATCCGGTCCTGACTGTAGGTTCACTTATTACATATACCGTGTGACAAGTTTCAAAGCGGGACATAGCCGAATAGCATGGGAAATCACATATTTGCAGTTTGCTGCTCGCCAATTATATCTACAAGAATGGTAATGATGTCTATCGAAAGGGCATTATTTTCTGAGCCTGTTTATACCAAATATTTTACCTATTTACTAATTCACTACTTTTTTAATTAGGAAAATATAATTTTCAAAAGTTAAAAATATGAGTAGCCATGACATGTCAAATTCGAATAATTTTGAATATTATCAATTCAAACATTTTCAATTATGTAATATAGCATTTTGCTGAAAAATTTAACCATGAATAATGATAGATAATAATAGTTATTATAACAAGGAACGAGTGTTTAAATAGGCAACAGGTCTAAAAATTAATATTAAACATTATTTGCATTTGACATGTCATGGCTGCTCATACTTTTTAACTTTTGAAAATTATTTTTTAATTAAAAAAGCACTGAATTAGTAAGTATACCAAACAATTTGGCATAAACAGGCTCAGAAAATAATGCTCTTTCGGTAGACATCATTACCATTCTTGTAGATATAATTGGCGAGCAGCAAACTGCAAATATGTGATTTCCCATGCTATTCGGCTATGTCCCGCTTTGAAACTTGTCACACGGTATGTATATTTAACATAATACACAATCGTACAATTGAAATTCATACTTTATTGTGTAGAAGATAAAGACAGAATACCATAAAGGTGTTTACTTTTACGGCGATATGTTTTTTTTTCTGTGCAGAATCCAAAAGTGCAATAAAAATAAGTGTTCCCATTTAAGTTTTCAAAACTCACGCCCGTCCCACCCCCCGAGGGGGTGAAGGTGTTGTTTACGTATCATGACTGAATAGGTTTCAAAAAATAAAAGAACACGTGTTTTTTCTTTTTCTAATTGGATGTCTCGTTCTCGAGATACTCAAGGGTGTATATTTTGACTTTAACGGCCTCCCGACGCCGAACGGGTGATCCTATCAAAAAATCTACCAGATTTGGAACCGCCAACGAATTTTCTATAAAATGAGCACATCCAGATTTCTAAACCCTCAACTCTGTAACATCGACCAACGCACAGACACACAGACATACGGATTTAGTAACAGTAACCAACTTTTTGAAGTTGGTTGATTACGGACCGCGCTTATCGGTAAGTTTTTTTTTTTTTTATTATTTACAATTTGTCAGTTCAACATTTCAGGTGTTATACATGACATTTTTGATTTAGATAATTAGGGTACATAATATTTACATTGTTTGTTGTGAAGAATTAAGTTAACACATTTACATATACAGTGTGTCTGCTTAAGTTCGCACCATATGGGAAACTTTTTTATTATTAATTTTACGAAAAAAAGTTATTCTTTATAAAAAGTTCTGCATGTTCTAAAATTTAAAATACAATCATCAGATATTGAATTTTTTCAGTCGTGTACGTGGTTTGTCAAAAAATATGAATTTTGCTCTAGAGTAAAGTACCTTTACTTTTAACAATATCGAAAATTGTTATTAAAAAAAGTTAATCAGAACTGAAAACTACGTTCAAATATGCAATTACATCCTGCTAGTTAAAATTTTTTTTTACAACATTTTCACAAATTACTACCTACCGATACTGATACGATTGCCTATTTTTGTCTACAATAACAATGCAAATGTAAGTGTAGTTACGTGAAATCTAAGATGCACTGATAAACAAATGATTTGTATGATCAAGAAATGTTTGACAGTGAGGTTTCTGAACGGAACAGAAATCGTATCAGTATCGGTAGGTAGTAATTTGAGAAAATGTTGTAAAAAAAAATTGTAACTAGCAGGATGTAATTGCATATTTGAACGTAGTTTTTAGTTCTGATTAACTTTTTTTAATAACAATTTTCGATATTGTCAAAAATAAAGGTACTTTACTCTTGAGCAAAATTCATATTTTTTGACAAACCGCGTACACGACTGAAAAAATTTAATATCTAATGATTGTATTTTAAATTTTAGAACATGCAGAACTTTTTATAAAGAATAACTTTTTTTCGTAAAATTAATAATAAAAAAGTTTTCCATATGGTGCGAACTTAAGCAGACACACTGTATATGTATATATACCGTATTCTGAACATACACATGAAGACATATTAACTTGTGCTTGATACGTAGAGGCCGGTGGTGGTGGCCTCAATGGGTTTAAGGAAATGGCCTTAATTAATTTTCATTGTCTTAGATAATATCTTGGGGAAGCTTTTTCTTCAGTCTTTGGTGAATGTTGATCTGACCAAGGTTATAATATATTGCTCCTTCGCATTTGTTAATATTTAAGAAGAAGTTCCTGGTGCTCGTGATGAGATAGTTTTGGATTGATGATACTCCTATAGCTCATGGTGCAGTTGTGCATTGCGAATGTACCATGGGCACCATGGGGCATTCACCGCGATTCGTAGTATTTTATTCTGAAATCTTGGGAGTTTTATGATGTTAGTTTTTGAGGTGTTACTCCAGACTGGAGAGGCATAAATCGGTAAGTACATATAAGCACATATTATATATTGTCTGTGATATAAGGAAGTGGGTTCACCTTTTACTGACTACATTGATTTAGAAGTATAATCATAGATAATCTGTGGTATAATCTAATCACTGTAGACGTGTAGACACAAACTACAAATCCTTATGTAATTTGTGCGTGTAGAGCTGGATACCCACCAAATATCAACTTTTTGTCTGTGTTGACGTGTTGTGAGTTGAATTTTGTCTCAAATGTCGAATTTAAACATTGTTTATGTTTATTCTAAAATGCCAAACTTAACAAGTGAATTAAAATTATGTTTACCTACAGTACAGTTTCATAATGTGGAATCAGGTATTTTTTTAACATTTTCTCCTACTTCTACCAATCTACTATACATATACCTATAACCAAAGACTATAATAATCTTTGTTATAACTATTTAATAGGTATAACTATAATATCCTTGTTATATCTTATATGTACGAATGTACCTATAGGCTATAGTCAACAAAGTCTAAAATATACAGATTCATCAGACTCCATTTTTTTAATTATCAAGTGAATTTATACAAGGTGGATTCGCTTTCGCTTATTTGTTTTGTAAATCATTTTTTGATGGACATACCCAACAAAGGAGCGAATGAAATGAAAAGATTCTAGAGAAAGCTGTAATAATGTTGTGGAAATTATATTATGGATAAATAAAATATCTGGCCCTCTGATGCTAGTCTTCAAAAGCTGGCTTCTGTCCCCAAAAAATGTATTCAAATCCAACTATAAGTATAAACAAGGGCGTTACTGTTGACAAGGGCGGCGCCAGAAAATTTTCCCGGGGGTGGGGGGGCAAGCACTATTGGGGGTTCGTGGCTCTGGCGTTTTTTCAGGATTTTGTGGAAAATTTATTTTTATTTTTAATAACTTTTGCCTTTTATCTTTTTCCCAGGCGGCGCCCTTGACTGTTGATACTGTGAGACTATCGTTGTAGGTTTATCAATATAGCGATAACGATTTTTTCCGATTTTTTAGGTGAATAAAAACATAGAAACTTTTATTTACTGAACCTAAAATTTTACGAGTCAAAAAAGAATAACATAAAAAAGATGTACCTAAATAATAATCACAGAATTTAAATTTTTTAACATCAAACGTTCAAATGTCACAAATTAAGTTCACCAAGATGGAGATTCTGTCCCCTTTTAATTCGTTATTACCTACCCTACCCTACCTACATTTTCATTTTAAATGTGTAGGGTTAGAAATACATAGTTTCAAAATCTCGTGGCACTCGAGATGCGCGGCGGGATTTAAAACAATTTCGAAAAGTAGGCACGACGTTATACGTGTGACGTAGATAAACATCGATAGGTAAAATGCCATCCTAAATGTGTAGATTAAATAAATATAAAATAGGTGTAATTATTTATTGAACTTCATATTAGTTTAGTATCGTAGTACCGCGTTTTGGTTTAAATAAATCCCGCCGCGCATCTCGAGTGCCACGAGATTTTGAAACTTACTCTACCACTCATAATACAGATAAATTATGTAGATAATAAAAAATTTTGAAATAATGTCTATTACTACTTTTAGATGCAGAATTAAAAAAAGCAGAAGTCATTGTTGCAGATTACGATTTAATGATACCAAACATGTATAATTTACAAAATTTAAAATGGATGCAAGGTACTTGGGCAGGGTTAGATTTACTTACACCCCACATAAATAAACCATTGCCATTCATTTTAACAAGATTTTCCAATCACCGTTTTGGACAAATTATGGCTGAATACATAATTACACATATAACCATTATTGAAAGAGATTTGCTAAAAGTTTTTGCAAATCAGCAACAAAAACTATGGTCCAGAGATGGTAACATTTTTCATTACAGATCATTCTCAGATCTTTCCATAGGTATTATGGGTTTAGGAAGTATTGGAGAATGGAGTAAGTATTTTTGATAACACTCGTGTATTGACTTAGACAATGCTTCATAGGGATTTCAATGTAAAAGTCTATATTGTGGCTTCTGATATTTTACAGTAAAAATATATTAAGGTTTCTATTTTTTGGTTGCCTTCAACTAATCAAAGAGGCATTAATAGCTGCTAACACAACGCATGGACATTATTGGGATAGACAATGGCACAACAAGACATGTAACAAACACTGATTTGTAATTTGTATTATGTACATTGATTTTAAGCAGGAGTACCGCAACCTCCGCCATTTTTAGTCCTTTCCGCGCTTCAGTCACTACACGCTCAGTAAAGTAAATGATGTTTTGACTAAATTTTTCGGAATATAATAAAACAAATACACTTAACGGCACAACAACACGGCATTTTATTAAAAATTACGCACTTCGTAAGTATATTTTATGTATATGGACTAAAAATGGCCGCCAGGGCGGCATTTGTCGCGTCAAAGGCTTGCGGTACTCTATTAATCTACTGACTCTGATTTTAAGAATTTTAAAGCGCCATCTGGCATAAAATCAGCAGGAAAAGAAGTTCTTCCCGCCATAGGCACGGGAACAGTAAGAGTAACAACCTTGGCAACTGGGGAAGAATTTTTGCTAGAGTATTGATTGAAGGAAGGAAGGATAGGGTATGGACAAGACGAAAGAAAGAGGTATTATTATGAAAGGGTGGGTTACTCAAGAGGGGAAGTAAGAAGAAGAGAACGAGGATGGGGAGTGAGCATAAGGGAAGATATTGGAGAAAGGGATAAAGATGTGCAGAGGCAAGAAAGAAGGAGCAAGATCAGGGAAGCAAGGTATAATAGGAGGTATGAGGAGATTATGGCAGGAATGCCGGTGTGCTTAAGGGGAGTATCGAGTAGGAAGAATGATTTTAATGTAGACGGTAACAAAGAGTGTACTTCTTGTTTCTATATTTTGTGGCATCATTCACAGATGAAGGTGTGGGTTTTAGTGTCTCAATTTTATAATTTTAGATTGAAGAAAATTGGAAAGTACCTACTGATTGTGGATGAGAAAATTGTTGCTACAGAAAACATTTTTTCTCTAAAATAATTTGGGGGACCATTAACAATTTTAAATTGAAATCCCTACATGCGTTGTCTATGTCACCACTCTGCAAATAATGTCATTGTTGTAAAATTTATGTATGCAGTTGAAGTTTAAATTTTAGTTGCACGATGCTTTTCCATGTTGGGAGCTAAAATTATTGGATACGGCCGAAAACCTTCACCAAATCAACAAATGGATTTTATTTCACCCAATTCCTATTACACAAAGTCTAACATAAACAACTTTCTAAGCAATTGCGATTATATTATTAATACATTACCTTCAACTCCTGAAACGGCTGGACTGTTGAATGGAGATGTATTAAAAAGTTGCGCAGGTTCACTTGAAATGACTGGTTTCTTGATAAATATTCAAAATTATATTTCAGATCGAAAGACGGTCTTAATAAATGTTGCACGGGGATCAATAATTAACGAGAATGATTTAATTTGCGCATTGGAAAATGGATGGTTGTCACATGCAGTGTTAGATGTTTTTGAAACGGAACCATTACCAAAGGACAGCCGTTTATGGGCGACAAAACAGGTAAATTAACCCAGATCGCATACATTTATATTTTGTCTGTTATTAGGTATCGATTACACCGCATGTCTCTGCAATAAGCAGAACGAAACATGTTGCGGAACATTTTAAAGACAATTGGAACTTGTACGTTAATAATCTGCCCCTGTTGGCAGTCTATTCTTTTGATAAAGGATATTAAAAATGTAAGAAATTGAAAGGCCTCTTAAAATACTGTAAAAAATATTACCCTTTATTTTTTTCTACAGTTTTAAACTGTAACCGTTCATTTATAAAAAAATATCTTATGTAAATATATAAATAAGAATAATAATACAGTAGTGATAGGTAAACACAAACTATTTACAAATAAAATTACGCATATATACAATAACCCGGTATATTGACGACGATTTATGGAATAAAAGGTAACATTGCCCAAAAAAAAAATGCTACTGAAAACTAAGGCCATATTTTTGGGCGAGTTGAGGAGAATGTGTAGAAGCGACTGCCATTAATAAGGGTACGTCATTAATTTCCAATTGTAATACAGATGTAAGTAAATCCATACTACAAAATTCTGTTGCTAGAAGTAACTCTGCTAGGGACTGCGATAATATACAAAATTCTTGCAACTTTTGTTCAATATGCATAATACACTAAAACAGAAACGGCAAGTGAAAGTTTTTCTTCATTTCTTCCTTACATATTGGGGTGGTGTACGCAACTTCCACATTTTAAGTAATGTTTCGAGCATATTTGCAACTAATTGTGACATACCCACTCTAATGCCAGACGTTCCTCTATCTACTACATAGGTGTGACTAGATAATAACTGAACCTCCCTAAAATAAATTGATTTCTTTCACTTTTTACGTTCAAATTTTAACCAAACTTACCAAGTATCAGTATTGGCAACAATTGCTATGGCTTCGTCAACAGGTTGATCTAAGAGTGGATATCTGGCTGCTAAAGATAGATCTTTACGTAATAACGATTCCCATTCTGATTTCGGTGCAGATGTGCCTTGAAGAACCATATTAGATATGTATCTCTCTCCTATACCCCTCATTAAAGAACTAGTATAATTTACAGGTATATGATCTAGTTTAACTGGTTCCGATCTGCAATATAAATTTGTTATTTGCCAACATGCTTCAATATACATGTGATTTGAAAAGGTTGCGTCTTCCACAGTATTATACATTAAAAGGCACACAAACTCGGCCCCCTATCAAAACATCAATGTCGCTAGAACACATTGTTTCTTTTGTAACTTCCTATTTAAAATTTAGTTAACTTAAATTATTGCTCTTCATTGTATCTAATATGAGTCAGAAACGTTTTTTGAATTTGGAAATAACCAATAAACACGCAAACATAGTGGTAGTCGTTTTAATCACTAGATCACTTCCTTCCCTTAAATGTAATACATGTATCATTGTCAACATATTTTTTTTTATAAAATGAAATGTTTGTGCAAGTGGTGCCTCATAAGTCATAACAATAATACCTATTACAAAGTGGAAAACTCAAGACCTTTCTTAGCATTTCTCAATTATAAACATGAATACTTACTTGGGCATCGGCAATTCAACAACCTGCATTTGATTCAGTTTGTACTGCTGAGCCAAATTGAACTTTTCTATAGAATTACACTCTTCGTATTCAAACATTGCATTATTAGTAGTGGTGTCATTTTTTTGTAATGGGTGTTCAATTACTTCGGTTTTTGTGCAAAAATTTAAATGCGGTTCTTTTATTACTGTATTAGGAACCTGGTTTCGAACGAATGTTTTCGGTCGCCACTCCAGCACTTCCCTTGCATGCTGTACGTCATAATTATCCATTACCAAATCACTAGTAAATTCTAATTCGGAAGCATTAGATGGTGTTTGAAGCATTTCTATTTCCTCCACTTGATTGCTACAGTTACTAAAATCGAATTCTGGATACTGTGAGTTATTGAATTTCATCGCCTTTTCGGAAAAATGCATTTGAGATAAATCCAAATTTTTACTTCTCATATAATTCGTGACAATTTGAGGGTACTGTTGAATGTTAAATTTTACACCGGAGTACCTATATTTAGATTTCTCTTTCGAAATTTCGTTATTTCTATTTTTTCCATCGGGTGAAACACTTTGTGAACGACAAAGTTCCTTTTGTGATTCATCTTCATTTTCTTTCGTTAATCTCCCATACTCACTTTCTAAACTAATTGTAGATGCACAATTTGTTACTACTTTTCCAGAGGTCCACGAAGTGCCGGGTTTCACATCCACACCGTCACTAACCCTTTGTTTAAGTCCTCTCTTTTCCATAGTGCAGAATGATGTAAAACCATCTTCAGATTGTACATCTTCATGATCTTCACTCGGTAAATGACTTTGAGACAAGCTGTTTTCATTTACCGATCCGATCCCTTTTCTTAAACCAACGAGTTCTTCGTTGTCTCCAAGAACAAATATGACACCTTTTTTATTGTAGACTTCTTCCTCTGTATCATTGCTGTACACATAATTTTCTGTACAGTCTGCGGATTTCATTTGTTTTTCCATATTAATTAATTTAGGCGCAAATGTTTTATTAACATGAATACTCGCCTCGTGAATATTAACAAGTTGATCTTCAGATACTTCTGAGTGGTATAACAAAGCACTAGCAGGTACACGGCATAATTTCCTTACTTTTCATTGATGATTGCATTTGTCAGTTCATATTCTCTCTCCTTATCTAAAGGAAGTGAATCAACAGCATGTATCCCCAATTTTTTAACCTTATCTAGTAATACATGAGGACTCGTTGATCCATACATAACTGGTGTCAAGTCTTCGGTTTGATTTAGTTCTTCTAAACAAGGGTACAATCTATTAGGAGGGGGTGTACTATTCCCCACCTCCATTTTGTACAAATCAGTAAGGCAAGTAGGTGTTTTCATTAAACCATTTCTTTTTGAAGATTTCAGTTCCAAATCGATGTTTGTCGTTTCAGAAAGATGGTTTGAATTCTCCGAGACTTTCATACTATGATTTATGTTACGCATTTCTATATTTTCCGAAGAGTTATTGTCCAATTCATTTTTAGAATTCAACAAATTTGTTAATTTATCAGATTTTTTGGGAGATACAATATTGTTGTTGTTAGCGATTTCAATTTCTCGCAAGTGATCTTCATACTTTTTATAATTTTCTTTTGGAATGCAGGAATTCTGTTGACAAATGCAATCCGCCATTTTATTGTCTTCTTTAATATCGAATCTCGTTAAACACTTTCGATTTACGTCGTTGCACCGTATAAAATACGTTAAGGAATTCAAAATTTTGGATATTAAATCAGACTTGTTTGTTCCGGTAACGATTGTATGTGATACTTTCGTAGGATGTCCAATAGCGCCATATAAATCGGTAAGTTGACCCCATAGCGGATTACATGGATTATGCAGCTTTGCCAGCTTTTCTGTATCATTTAAAGATGGCGGTAAAACTGTATTCACCCAACCTAAGTGGTGAGTCAATACTGCTGTGACTAATGTACTAATGAAGCTGAAAAATACGACAAGCATTACAAAAATTGCAATTAAAAACAAAAATTTCAAAGTCCAGTTGAATTTCAACCGACAGTTTAGTGTAAAATTGAGTCGCAAAAAACTAGGGTTAAACTCACGGTTTTACCACCCATTATACCAAGCCATATGGGTTGGTAAAATCATCAGTTCAACCCTAGGCCAGACGTCAACCCTAGTTTGTCGGACTCAATTTTAAACTAAACCGCTGGTTGAAACTCAACTGGACTTTATACAACTGGGCCTAAGTCTATCCATAAGTACCCATATAACATTAAAGGATTACACTTGTATATTATTATTAATGTTTAAGAGTGTGGTCAGTCATTAAACTATTCTTGAACTGTATCTCAGCATTATCAAAAATTAAAAGATTTGGTGAGATATATATGGCCGCATCTACCTAAATCATTACTGAATTAATAAATGGAAGTATTTAACATTTGTCTTTTCTCGTTGGTGTAAAGCCTTGTCTTTATGTCTCCCAAGGACATGCAATTGTTGATTTTCTTAACAACACGACAACATTTCAGTTACCGCTAATGTCAGTTTGGTTAGTTATGTAAGAGAAACTTTAAACAGCCGAGTTCCTAAGTTCAAAAAAATTATTGGCTGTACCTAACCACATTTAAGAACGCTCAAGGTCACCCAGTGCTGCCACCTACTACTAAACAATGAAGGATAAAGTCAAACGACCTGAAATCCATCTATATTAACTTCACAAACAAACTGCTAAAAGCGGAGCACAGTGCGTGAGTGAATAGTTTAGAAAAAATCTAGAAGACATCAGTGAGTGAACTCTAGAGTCTAGCCAATATAGTTAAGATTCATTAGATGTAAATTAATGGCTAGTCACAAAGACTATTTTTTTTTTGAATGCACAGAAAGAATAAAAAAAAATTAGGGCCTTTTACAATATTTGGTTAACTCTACCTGCCAGTTAAGTAACTATAAAAACTACGTACAGTTAAGACTAACTGTGATAACTGACCGACTGTACAATCAGGCCTTAATAAATCAATGAATTTTTATAAAGATAGATATAATATAATTTCATGATTTATAAGTAAATACTTACAAGTTTGTATGTTTGATGTCGATGCAGTCCAAAAGTTCACATAACTCGGTAATATATTTTTCGGCCATAAAATTTTTATCATCGTATGCGTACCCATTCTTCACACCTACACTACTAAATTCATTTCGTAAAAACCTAGTTAAATTTAAGAATGTAAAATCGGCACTTTTACTTTCTGTTGGAGGCGTATCAAAAAAACAGCCTTCACATTTAAACTTATTGAGCGAAACGCTTGAGTGTTGCTTTGTAAGTTTGCGTTCTATTTCATTTGCACGTTTATCTTTCACAACATTTAAAGACATTGTTAAGCACACCTCTTTGTTGTTACGATACGTATCCGCTGTAGAGTAACTATTACTACACATTTCGTTAAAGTTATTTTTTACATTATCACTACGTTTAATACTGATTAAATTATCACAGATTGGAGCAAGAGAGATCCAGAGATGGTTTGACAGTAGAGGACCAGAAAGAAGATCTATTAGCCATTGCGTTATGTTTATTGCTACTTCAAACATCGATGACACAAAACTGCCATGATGAGCGTAGGCAAGTTCGACCCCTTGTCTAGCTTTCCAAACCATCGATTCTATTAGAGATGCATGTTCCATTAAAAATAATTCCATGAACCTAGAAGACTATTATAGTCGAAAAGAATTATGATTTTAAAATTATAAATACGTACTGTTCTTGACCAAATGGTAATTCAATAACAATTGCTAATCCTAATTTACTTCTACGTGGATGAGATTTTAAAATACATTCATCCGCCGATGCTGATCCCGCTAATGATGTAGACGAATGTTCTAAGGAAGTACTGGTACTGCGTAACCATTTCTTGTATAAGCTGCCACATGAAAATGAAACTTGTTCGCCTTTAAAATGAAGGAGGTTAAATCAAGCATAAAAATGAGAACAATTGTACCTTCATGAAGCGGGCAACACAAAGGGAATGACTGAAGAACACTACCTATACTATTACATGACTGTTCACCACTAAATCCAGAATCTCCGATAACACTTGGTGTGAGATTATTATAGTTTGATGACGAATTTGACACAGGTACATCTAGAGGTACACTTTGAGGTTCTCTACATACTGAAAGAGGATCGAATTAACAGTATATTCAGTAAATTATGATGGAGGATGGGACCTAAGTCCATGCGTACAGAGTTTCATTCGGGCCCCTGCCGAACACACCGCAACACAGTATGAACGGGTCACCCATCCAAGTACTGACCAGAGTGCGAGTTGCCATATGCATGTTACATGGGATTCGATTTTAAATGATTACTGGATATAAGAAAGTTACTTGCAGGGTGCGTGCGACGCTTGCTCACAATCGACCATAAACGCAATTGTGCGATAACACAAAGGAGTGGTTGGCGTTGTCCGACGGAGTTTTTACGCAGTTTCCTAACCGTGGACGAAACATGCAGCAGTTGAAAGAGTAGGTTTCTCCGGCGAATGGGCGCAGAAGAAGAAGAAGTAGATCTGTCGAGTTGAAGAAAAAAGGACAGCATTTGGCCGAGAAGAAAATATTCTTCCACGCAAACAATGCACGGTCCATAGTCAATGTAGTGAAATTCCATGAGTTGCTCCTCTGCCATATTCTTCAGATTTAGCCTCCAGTACCAATTTCTTGTTTGAAAACATAGTGAAAAGGATGGACAAAGACAGATTTGGCTCCAGCGATGAAATCATCCCTCAAACGCCTATTTTAAGGACTTCGACAAATATTACATACTTGGAAGGGGTCAAAAGTTGGACAAAATGTGTTGGGCTCAAAGGAGATTACATTGGGAAATAAAACGTGCTTTTGCCGAAAAAACTGCATTTCATTCAAAAAGTCACAGACTTAGGTATTGACTCATCCTCATATCATAACTATCGGTTAGAGAAAATTTAAAACACAATGAAGATGTATATTGTATCAAAATAACACTTATCTAGTTACCTAAAAGTGCATCGGATCCATTGCTATGAAGTGAGAGTCGATCACTGGCAAAAGTCATGCTGCTTCTACCCGAGTTATCTAACCTAATTGACTGTTCTAAACTTTGGCACGAAGCAACTGAACTACGAGCGCAGCTTTGACTAGAAGTAGAATGACACCTTCTTGATGTGTGTCGTGGACTGGGGAAGATCTAAACACAAAGTAAGCCATTACCTTTACCTCTAAATGTATAAGTTTACCTGTGAACACATGAGTCGTGACGGTGATTTTAAACTATGTATTTTTAATGACGTCCCCCTATAACTCATAGCAACAGCACCAAATACCATTTCCCCCAAATGGCCAATATCACAGCAAGGTTTAATGTACTACAAATATCAAATTCAAATTTGTGAAATGACCATAATAATTCGTTTCATACTTGATAACCATATCCATTAGAAACTTCCTCATATTTATCATTACACTTTGTATTTGAGGATGCTGCATGCTCTTGTAAATCTCCTCGAGCGGTAAGAGCGACTCTCTGCACAGATTCCGAATCGAACAACAATTTACGGCCTCTGAAGTCACATTCTCTGAATAATAGCACCCGTACTTGTTCCTTTGTTAAAATAAATAAGTTCTCACTAAAAAAAATTATTTATTTATGAATGAATGCGATCAAGTACAATTTCTGACTTATAATAAAATGATAAACTTTGTGGAACTGCTGATATACTCAAGTACTGAAGTACAGCATTACAACTACGCGAAATCTAAAAATACTAAGCACGTGATTCAGATAGAACAATACCGCGCCCCACCAATTTATGATATCCGTGACCGTCGTTCACATGATTT
Organism: Pyrocoelia pectoralis; assembly: GCA_036250285.1. Lineage (NCBI taxonomy): Eukaryota > Metazoa > Arthropoda > Insecta > Coleoptera > Lampyridae > Pyrocoelia > Pyrocoelia pectoralis. Next base: position 18,725,565 of record CM070076.1, on the reverse strand, counting down.
TTTTGGGACGTAACTTTCATGAATAAACATATACATTTTCATTTTCAACAAAATTGTTATTAATTAAAAACGTGTAAGTACATAAACAACAAAAAACCCAAAAATTACCATTTCAATGCACCTGAGAAAATTAACGGCGCGGCGTTTTTAATAAATAAGAAATGAAAATTAGATATTCTATTACGGGAATCAAGCCAAAAAAATCAGTTTTGTGTGTTTGAAAAATTAGTGAAATTTAAAAATAATTTGTAACACGAACTGAGATATGTCATAAAAAAGATGAAATATTTTTAAAATAAGGCCGGTCGGCGTAAACAACTAAAAATATTTCAGTTTATGAAATTTTCAATTCAGTTATTAACGTTGAGTGAAAGATATTCTTTATTTTATTCAATGGTTACCTATAATAAATACATACGTAACAAATAAAATGCAACAAGAAATCTTACGCCGGGTGTCCAAAAAGTGTGGAAACGCTTGAATATCTCGAGAATTATATCATATCAGTGATAATATGTAAACATCACCCTCACCCCGCCTGGGAGGTGGGGTGGGGGTGAGTTTTGAAAACTTAAATGGAACACCTATTTTTTATTTCACTTTTGCATTCTCCATAAAGAAACTCCCCCCCCCCCACCTCCGACCCCTTTTTTGGAAGGTAGAAAGAGGGAAAATTGCACAAGCACATGTCCGCAGAAAAACGATCTGTTTTACTTTGTTTCCTCCAACATTTTTTTTGTGGTTTACAAATGGGCCGCCCCCCTAACCCCCCACCCCCAAGCCTGACCTAAATCTAGTACCCCGGATTCTGCACACACTTTTTGGACACCCGGTATAAAACTTCCACTTATAATTTCAATATCGCGGCTTCCATTCCGTTTCTATTTTCTTACTGAAATGTTTCGAACGATCAGATTTTGTTGGTTTGGGAATATGTATCTCGAAATATCACCTGTAGGTATTTGAAAGTATCAAGTTTTCAAGTTTTTCGAAGTTCAATAAGACCTAAAAATCGATTTCATTAACGGAAAAAATAAAAAAAAATACTGCTTGAATTTCTGTGGAATGAAAAAATGTCATTGTTGTACGTTTCAATCACATGAGAAGACCGACGACGTCAGATATTCAGCACGTGATGTACTGATCACGTCAAATTTTTATATTTGTAGTTGTTCGTACGTATAATCAAAAGTTCAAATCGCAATAATTTGAATGATTAAAATATTATAATGAGCGAATAGAGAATTTTTGAAAAATATTGAAATAATGTTCTTCCCTTTGTTCCCTTCCTTTTATAGGTGACGTATCTTTGCAATCACTAACGAAAGTAATTATGAAATTATGAAAAGTAATGATGCCAAACACATCCATGGTGAACATTGTTGCATTACGCATTTCCTCTAGTATTGTCTTGTCATTCAATTTTGGTATGGGTCTATGCCATGGGAGCACCAATCGGTCTCTTTCCATAAACTCGTCGAATTGCTCAATGAAAGGGGAAAAAACAATCGAATGATAAGGCAACCAATTTCCGTCTTTGATAATATAAATAATAATTAAGGAATGTGTTGATATTGATAATTTTGCAGAGATTTAAAACTAATTAAAATGATAGTATTGGAAAATATACACTGCCAGCTGCAAATTACTTAAATATCGCATCCGCATCAATTAACTAAACCTTACTAAACACGCTGATCTTTATTGGCAACGGCTAATTAAACTTTTATAATCTAGACTCGACTTGAACTATTGAAATCGCCAAAAACCACAATACAAATTTAATAAACCGAACGCGTTTTAACAGCGAAGCTGTCATCATCATTAGCGAACAACAGTTGTTGAGTTGTTATCCTACCACCACAATTATCTACTGGTTAATTATTGTCACTTACCTAGTGGTTATGTTAGGTTTTATTCCGGTTTTAAAGAATATAATCGGAATTGCGAAAAGGTTCCTAATATTCCTTAAACATCGGGATTAACTTCCAATTAACTATCGTACAACAGATTTAAGTTTATATTTCTAAGCAGCAAAACGGGCACGAGCTACGAAAATCAAGGGTTTCCAATTTTTGCAACAAGAGTTTGATGTCCAGTGAGTCAAATGCTCGCGATAAATCGAAATACAGGGTGTTTCAGACCACCCGTACCCCCCAAATATTTCGCGAAATACAAAACGCATTGAAAAAAGAAAAAATACGTCTAAAAATTTTTTTAAAACTCTATTATTTGATAGTAATAGAATGTCTCCACTCCCACCCCCGAGGGGCGGAGAGGGGGTAACTTTGTAATCTTAAATATCACCCCCCAGTTTATTATGCAGATTTGAATTCTGCGTTAAGAAATAGGAACTTTTTGTTTGAAACATTTTTTGAAGTTCGTGACAGATGGTGCTATGATCGCCGAAAGAAGTTTTCCGATTACCTATGCTAATTTGATGTCAGTTTTGTTAAGTGACAACTGACAATCAAAAATATTAATGCTTTGTAAAAGGGAAGAGGGGGAACTTTATTTACCCCCCTCCCTCACACCGCCACTTCACCCCTAATTTTAGATTTAAACGTATCTCGAATGTCAATGTGTTCTTAACTCGTGAAATCAAAGTATTTCAAATTTTTTTCTATTTTCCATCAAACACAAAAAAAATTTACAAAATTTAACTTCTTCAATCGTGGTATTGAACAGTTGTTTAAATCTAAAATGGTTGCGTTTTCCCATCCTAGGTTATGGGTGAAGTGGCGGTGTGGGTATGGGGGGGGGGGGGTTAATAAAGCGCCCCTCTTCCCTTTTACAAAGCATTAACATTTTTGATTGTCACTTAACAAAACTGACATCAAATTAGCATAGGTAATCGGAAAAATTTCTTTCGGCGATCATAGCGCCATCTGTCACGAATTTCAAAAAATGTTTCAAACAAAAAGTTCCTGTTTGTTAACGCAGAATTCAAATCTGCATAATAAACTGGGGGGTGCTATTTAAGATTATGAAGTTACCCCCCTCTCCACCCCCCGGGGGTGGGAGTGGGGACATTCTATTACTATCAAACAATAGTCTTAAAAATTTTTTTAGACGTATTTTTTCTTTTTTCAATGCGTTTTGTATTTCGTGAGATATTTGGGCGGTACGGGTGGTCCGAATATATCGCGGCTACCTTTTTTCTGTTGTTCAAGTTGTCATAAATTGATTGAACCAGGCTGAATGCAGCGATGTTGTGGAAATGATTTCTGACAGAATATTATAGTACCCATAAGGAACAAGTGGGCGAACAATAAAAGTGAGAGGCCAAACATTGATTGGAGTCGTCTATTACACGTATGGCTCTGGTTACAGAAGAGCGGAAGAATGTCAGGTACTACGGGTCGTAACGTTGCAATTCCAGGTAGAAATCTTCATAATCAGTACCTGCGTGAAAATTCTACTGGAGAGGAACATCAATAAGAGACTCTCAATAGTAACTGAAAGAAGCTTTGGGAGCACAACGTTGAAGTTTGTTATGTTAGGCATCCAAACTTTAGCTAGTCCACAAAACACAATTTATTATAATGGTGCGCAACTAAGCTTCCAAGTTTCACACGAGGATGGCGCTAACAACACATGTATGTCAGAGTCAGTAGATTAATAGAGTACCGCAAGCCTTTGACGCGACAAATGCCGCCCTGGCGGCCATTTTTAGTCCATATACATAAAATATACTTACGAAGTGCGTAATTTTTAATAAAATGCTGTGTTGTTGTGCCGTTAAGTGTATTCTTTTTATTATATTCCGAAAAATTTAGTCAAAACATTTACTGAGCGTGTAGTGAGTGAAGCGCGGAAAGGACTAAAAATGGCGGAGGTTGCGGTACTCTATTAATCTACTGACTCTGATGTATGTTAGAGTCCCTATATAGAGAGAGTACCGCAATTGACGCCATTTTGACTCCAGAAAAGGGCGGGAAATTTGAATTGAAGAAAAGGTATTGGTGTGATAGAAAAATTATTACAACTGACAGCTGACAACTGACAACAGCTGATCCCTAACAAGACAACCATAATATGCAGCCGCCATTTTAGCTCCAAAGTAACGCCCAAACCAATTGCGGTACTCTCTCTCTATATAGGGACTCTAATGTATGTTACAGTGACTCTATTACAAACAGTGACGACAAGCGATGTACTTATCGATTTTTATTGGCCGTGATATATTTTACCTCTTAATGGCAGCCTGACTGTGTTTACCTTTGATCAGCGTGTAATTTTTATTTGAATTTGGCACGTTGCTAGGATACCACCGTTGAGTTCATAGAAACCCGCCCAAAATTTTGCCTCCTAATGGCGGATGGGTGGAGCTAATCGCTGCTTGTCGTCACTGTTTGTAATAGAGTCACTGTAATGTATGTAGTCTAGAGTACCAGGGACTCTAATGTAGTCGACATACGTGTCTAAAGTTGTGTTTGGAGATCTGTCAACAACAACCAGCCATAATACCAACACATATCGCAACGCAAACATATTTTTTCTAACAACAATGTCAACTTTTGTGCCAAATCAGTATATGCATGCAGCTTTGCTTTTATGCTTTAAATTTAAAAAAAATTGCAGCTAAAATACGTCGTTAGCTTGAGGAGTCCTACGACATAGGTACCATCGAAAACTACCTGTGAACATTGGATTAAACGATTCAGGAATGACATTGAGAACAAAGAGCGCTCCGGAAGAACAAAAACAATTGAGGACGGCGATCTGCAAGCGTCATTTGATGAAGATGATACGCAAACACAAGACCAACTTGCAGAGAGTTTAAACATGACAAGATATTTCCAAACGTTTACATGCCATGGGAAAAATTCAAAAGAAACAAAAATGGGTGCAGACAGGAAAATCGAAGAGCCAGTTCAGAAATAGAGATTTCGAAAATCACAACCGCTAAAACTCGTGGCTTTCACCTCCATCAGCATCAATACGGACGGCATAGCTAAATCCCTTTGGAAAGAAGACAGTGCTGATGTTGGTGGGACCAGAAAAGAATCGTGCACTATGAGCTACTAAAACCGGATGAAACTGTCAATGGGAATGGCTACCGACAACAACTGATCAATTTAAACCATGCATTAGGCGGAAAACGAGTTAAATATTTCAGCACGACAACGTTCCGTGCCATGCCATCAAAACAATGAATTCACCAGACCTGGCTCCTTCCGATTATCACGTACGTTTCGGTCAATTGCGCATGACTTGGCTGGGCTACATTTGGCAGAAAGTGCACAATTTGTTGGATGAATGGTTTCGGTCCAAAGACCCGTCGTTTTCTCGTCGCGGTTATTGCCAGAGAGATGACAAAAATGTGTAGCTGGTGAGAGACGATACTTTGAATAAATCAGTTTTTGTGTTTCTTTTGAAATTTTCAAGTTTTCATTGATCAAAAAAACTCGGAAACATTGAACAAACAAACCAGGCATAAATCTTCGGGCAGGTCTACTGAACTGTTGTTCATACTACGGGCCTTGAAGCAGATGCAATAATGTAGAGCTAGGTTTTATGAAGAAGAAAAGAAACATCACTCCATAATTATACTTTGTCATTGTAATACATACAACACCTTGAATTCACTGAAATGGCCTCCTCAAGAAGATACTACCTAAACGTTTTTAAAAGTGGATGATACACTAGGGCCATGGCCGTAGCACAAGGACCGCTGACGCCTGACAATAACAAATAAAAACACTTTACAGTCATACAGAGACGTCTTTACACCATTTTCGGCCTCTGGGCAAAGAAATAGTGTTGGGCCCCTGGGCAAAGAAAGAGTGCCCCCCCCCCCCCCCGCAGGAATAAAAAATAAATGGTTGATGTTCATAATATTAAAAATAATGTATTATTTATTTTATTGTCACTATACTAAGTTCAACAAAATTGTTGTTAAAACATGCTGTACAGCTAGGGAGAAACAGGAGGGGAGAATTTTTGCTAACCGGTCCTTGACAAGGACATACAGGGAAAATAGGTTTTATTTACCCATCAGCCACAGGCGTTGCTATTTTATACGGGTTTTCCGAAACCCTACAACATATTCACATGAAGCCCCTAAGCTCGTGGCCCCCCCGGGCAAATGCTCAACGGGCCTATGCGTTAAGACGGCATTGAGTGCATACTAAAACACCCCATTGTGCTGGAATATTATTTACATTGTATCGTTAATAAATAACGCACGTGATAAACTACCAAAAGTTAAGTATTGCGATGAACTTTACGACGTAGTTGTCTAGAGGCTATATTAAATAATTACTTAATATAAAGTGTGTCAGCACCGTAAAGTTGTAGATTTACAGAATACAGGGTGTAATTATCTCAGAGGTTCCTATGAGGCAATTATAAACCTTTTAGGAAAGTTTGAAGATCAAGTTTTTCGCGGACTTTGAAGTCCGAGCGATGGCTAAAGGGATTAACTTAAAAAATGATATCCATTTTACAGAAAAAATATATTTTGGTGTATCACCTTTGAAAGGTGGGTGGGTGGGTGGGTAGCAATAATGAATTTATAAAATTAAAAAAATACACTTAACTTAAATGTCAAAGGACATGTGAAAATGCGTCATCTGAAAGGCGAACGTAAATTACTAAATATCAATTAAGTCTTCTAATTTTACTTGAATTTCTCTCACGTCAAATTGTTTATTATAAATAGAATTAAATGATGCCATTTGTGAGATCATAAGTTTTTAATGAATGAAATTACTATTCTTATAGGTTATGTCAACTAGTATACAAATTGTTATAAATGAAAATGAATTAAAAATTTGGAGAAAATGAATGGTTTACATACCAAACTGCATCCTGACCTTTATAACAACTCTTCTTACGAGAAGGAAATAGTCTGTTAAATAAGGCCATAACACTTTAGAACATCATTTGATCGTTTAACACCAACATTATATTAAAAGCGTTGCCAGGAAATCTCCTTGTAAATATAAAATCACGTGCGTTTGTAGTCATATGATGAACAGGTCAGTCCGTTTAATAGCAACCAGTGGCACAAAAAATGTATACATGTATGGAAAAAGAAACCTTCATTTAATGGATTTTTAATTTGCATGTACGGTTCTGAAAAAAAAACCGTATAATTATCACCTACTACGTAATATGCATCATATTATATGTAACTTCAAAGACAAATCTCGCTAATGCATTACATTTCTAATGCTACTAAATTTATAAAGCAGTGGGGAGCGCACTGATTTAAAATTACTTCTTGTTCCCTTTTCATTTTATTTGCTACTGATAAAAATGATAAAATACTGTACATTAAATATATTGTAGTTCAATAACATGTCTAATATTCCCGTTGGTACCTATTGTATTTGTTTTAATATAATTACACAGGGTGGCCGTGTACAAATTAGCTCATATATATGGTGACCAATCATTTTCGCAAAAAATTGCCAAGTGGATTTTTTTTTCATATTTTATTAGGGGGTCATGAGAAAAGCTTAACGCCAGATTTGCGAGGTCCTGGCGGCCCTATTGAATTTTTGAGAAACTAAAAAAGTTTTTGAAATGCATTTTTCTCGGAATAAGTGCGTTTTAGAGAAAAATTTTATTAACAAAAAATGTAGAGGACCTTACCGTCTGCAATTAATGTTATTGAGTTGATGACGTACGACTTAAAATGCAAGCAGTAGGTGGCGCTAAAATATAAAAATATGAAAAAATATAAAATAAAAAAATTTGTTCTAATTCATGTTAAAAACAATAGTAATTAACAGATATTATTGTTAATTAACTTGCGAAAATGATATACCATTTATGAGCAACGCACCAATCGTTACCGTACTTCTATTAGCCTTTCTACAGTCTTAATGGTACAATTTTCACATTCGGAAACCTATAGCTCTAAAACGGGAAGTCGAAAAAAAAAATAGTTTTCATGAATTTTGTAGGTATTTTTGAGAGGAACAACTATTCTATTTAGAGTATTGCGAAAAAAAAATTTGTCTATGCAAAAAAGCAAAAAAAACAGTTTTTCTGATACTTTAACGCCACCTACTGCTTAAATTTTAAGTCGTACGTTATCAACTCATTGACATTAATTATAGATGGAAACGTCCTCTAGAGTTTATAAAATTTTTCTCTAAAACGCATCAGTAATTTCGGAAAAAATGCATTTCAAAAACTTTTTGACTTTCTCAAAAATTCAATGGGGCCAGTACCTCGCAAATCTGACGTTAAGCTTTTCTCCTGACCTCCTAATGATATATGAAAAAAAAAACCACTTGGCAATTTTTCGAACAAAAAAATACAGATTGACTGTACTAAATACATCTAGCTAGGGCTCAAATTTACCGCAATCTCACTATATAACATTTCGTTTAAACACATAGGTAGGTACCTAGTTTAGAAAAAATACATATATGTTACCTACTTTTCGACATATTCTCCCCCATATACCATATTGGTAATTTGATGTCGTATTTATAAAAAACTGTTTGTTCGGGTGTTTCTTACAAACATTTCCACCTCATCGTCAATTGCAAATTGTATGCCACTTAAACCTCTTTAGTGGTCGAACCGTAGAACGAAATAGAAATCCAAATCGCAAGAAGGGAGAACAGGACTATTTGGGGGATGACGAAAGTGATTACCAATACAAGTCAAGAAATCAATATAAGCGGCGCGCATTATATAGGGACGAGGATCGCGCTTCCGTTTTCATAATCCAAACATTGATATAATAACACTCTGAAAAGAATTAGCAAATATCTTTCTCTTAAAAAATCAAACGCAACAAGACCTCTTAAATGACCTGAACAGGCTATTATCCATGCTCCTCTTAGAACAAATTGGTAAAACAAGGTAAGTAGTCTCGTACGTCACTACACGCTTCAAGAACACTTCTCCTTCACGTTGATAATGGAGAAGGAACACAGCTCTTGCCTTTGAGCGATGGTAAAGCGTTTCGACATCCTCCTTTAATACGCATGACATGAGGAAGCTTGAGGGCCTTCGAGCTCGCATCTACTCTTCCAAAAACCGCTCTAGTTTTCAGAATCAGTGAAGTATATTTAGTATATTTAGGTATTTGCACAGAATAAAACACTAGTGAGACAGAAGCGACACCCTCCATCGGCACCTTTGAAGTTATGTTGCCGGTACAAGGCGGTCTCCTCGGCGCAACCACGCCCGTTGTAGTGTAATCTTCTTTGTCTGTTGCATTAGCAAGGCTAGTAAAAAGAAGAGTGGTTTGTAGTTTTTCCTCGATACAGTCAAGCTAATAAACTAATTAAATTATGTCCGTATCATCGGTTATCGCACTCCAACTTTAGCCCACGAATACCTCGCAACCAGTGGCGTGAACAGTTTAGGTACCTACCGCCTGATGAGGGATCAGGTTAATTAATCTTACTTCAGTTTTAATTCTTTGTATGTTTTGATAACATAGAATTCTATATTTATGATGCACCGGTGTCTGCAACCGACATATTGAATTTGTCATCCCTGATGAGCTGCAACACTTTCTACTTTTATTTATGCAGATAACCAATGATTGCCACTTATAACTTTTGATGTATGTACATGTCTTAATACCCTAACACTTTTGTTTCCATATACCCTGATGTTATTTTTGTATAGTATGACTGTATTTGTTCCTGATGTTTTGTACCTGTAACATGTATTTGTAAATTGCAACATTTGGTATTAATATTGATTGAAGGCCTTCAACAATTTAAACTTTCATGTTATGTCTTAATATTTATCAATTGTCTGGTGCTTAACGTAGTACATAATTGATATTTATGTAATTATTTGTGTAAACGGAAAGCTTTCTTCGCCAGTTCTTTCTTTTCGTTATTCGTCGATTGAACTGCGCTCTACAAAGCAACTAAACTTGAGGAAAGTTCCATAAATGCCTTTTTGATGTTTATTGTGTGTTGTGACACTTCGTCTCGATTATAGTGCAATGCCAATGTCTTTTACACAATAGGGGGGCCTACTAGACGATCACGATTAGAGTCCCTTAGGGACTCTCTAATCACGATCACGTGCCAGGTATGGGTGGGGGGTTTGTCGGGTTGTTTAAACGCCCTGGAGGCACGCTAACGTGCCTGTAAATGGATACGTTAGAGGCACGTAAAACGTCATTATTATGTGTGACGTCATAAATGAACGTGTCGACATAACTGTTGAATGCAGGCATGTTAACTTTACGCCACTGATCGGATCTGATACAGGCAGTGAACTCTGTTAGTATAAAGTTCACTGGATACCATGATACAATAAAACAAGATATGACATTGCGCATATCGGGGCGGAGCTCAGATTCCTTGTTTACGTCATGTGGTTATTTATTTCGCGGGAATATAACATAAACGCCAAACTGTTTTTTGTCTTGTTGTGAATTTGTGCGTTTTTTTGGGAAATTTTAATCAAATTAACTTTGAAAATGCGTTGTGCAGTAGCTGGGTGCCACACAGATTACCAATCTAAAAACTATACCAGCGATTTAATGTTTTTTCGGTTTCCCAAAGACGACGAAAATCTTAGCAGAACGTGGGTCAATGCTTGCAAACTAGATGACAAAATCAACGTTAAAAATGGGCGTATATGCTCAAAACATTTTGATAAGGATTGTTACGAGAGAAACGTGAAATTTGAGCTTTTGGGATATTCAGCTAGAAATCGTCGGCTTCTCAAATAGGATGCATTACCCACTTTAAATTTACCTACTTTACTTTTTATTAATTTGCTTATTAACCACACTGCATAAAAAATAATATGACACGCGAGTACTAGTGTACCATCAAAGCGCGCGATCGCTGGAAGGTTAAATCACTCTCAATTGTATAACTTTATTTTTTCATCAAAAGCTTTAAAAAAACATCTCATATACACTATATAGGTATAAAAACATGTATATCACGTCTTACCATATCCGATTCGTTAATATAAAATCATATTAAAAGTTCGTACGTAACCATAATAACTAGAAAACGCGAAATAGCCATATATTCCATTAGGTTAGATTCAAATTTTAATAACCGCATGACGTCATGCGCCAACTGGACGAATTTGCGACGGCTATTTAGCATATCTTGTATTCTTTGTATCATGACTGGATACAGGTCAGTGCTTTACGCTTGTATTACCAAAGAGTATCTAAAATAAGAGAAACAGTGGTATAGGATTTATGCGTATAGGCTGTAAGAACTCGTCCGCTAGGACTCCACGATCGGGCCCTCGCGTAGACGTAGCCAGAACTAGGCGTCCCTTTAAATGTACTTTAAATATTGTCTTCCATTGAAAATTTACAGAAATCTTTATGGTAAGTCTGTTAAAAGTATTTGCAAGGTTGCCACATTTAGTTTGCTTAATGACTAATGACTGGATTGCTCTGATAAGTTAATTGTACCCTTGTTTATATAAACAAGGATTGTACTGAACAAATGGTAATTAGGTTTTAAGGAATAGGTACCAACATTAATTATTAAAATGTTATTATTAAATTTATTACATTCCAACATTCACCCGGAGGTGGTCTCGAGAATTTCTCTCACGGTCTTTTTCTAATATTTTGTATATCTTTTGAACTTTTTTCTACCGAGTTTTTAATATTGAAGTACATACTGCATTTTTTTAAATATGTATGTTACGTACTTACTCTTTGTATAATTAAATTTGATCTTAATCCTTCGCGCTGTGTCCTGTCTTTGAGCATTTGTCTCATCGCGAGACCAATGACATTTGTAATTTTCCTTTTAAATGATTTGTTTTTTTGCTCATATTTTTTATTTTTTAATTTTTTTTATATTTAATTCAATTCACCTTTTGCGCCATTCCCTCGAAATACAACCCTATTTATTTATAAACTCGGTACATTATCAGGTAAATTCCTAGTTGAAATATAAGGTGTACAAGTATTTAATCACCTGTTTTAAAGTACCTACCCCGAAGTACTATTAAGCTTTTTTTATAAAGTTGACGTAAGTACTTCTTGGTGGTTGTTGTTTTTATTTTTAATTAACATATTATTTTAAACATTATGTTTAATTCGTGTGTGTATATCAATTGCGAGTTAAATCGCCGAAATGCGAACGTATCTAAGTTTTTTTCGATTCCCCACTAATAAATGCACGTTGTAATAAGTGGTTACAGAATTGTGGTACTCCAAACTTTTTCTTTTAACACGAGAGCAAATGTTTTCAAAAAAGCCGTCGGTCACTGTTGTAAGACGTAAGAGTAGTACCTAACAACATTGTTAAATTTTTTTATGCGTATTTCAAAGAGCATCAAACATCTTCAAATTTTATAAAAAATTTAATTGTAAATAGTATAAATATTGTAAATATTTCAGAACCCAATTGGTTGCAAGAAGTTAATAGTTGCCACTGCCATAAATTGTTTTTAATTCGGCATTTAATGAAATGCAAGCTATACAAAACTCTGAAACTTTTTTCACAAAATTTAAGAACATCAAAACCCCTAGAAACTTTAAAAAGAAAAAAATTAAATCATTTTAAGAGGAGAGCGTAAAAAAATTTAAAAGTTGTTTTTTTGTACGAACTCATAGGTACAATTTTAAAACTATTATTTTGATAGGTATTGTTTTGTTTTAAATATTTCATTACAAGCTCTGAAATTTTAAACAAAGTACCTAAGTATCAAAAATTAATATCGGGTAGCAATAATAATGAAGGTTGCAGATTTTTGTATAGGAAGTTATGTGACAAAGATTCGGCAACATTGAGATATCTTTGCTTTAAATTTCAAAACTTCCAGGTAGTTGTCCTTTTTGTAATTAAACAGTTATCGCCTCAGGTATGTGGCGTACAAATAAACGTTGTAAATTCGATAATATTTTGTTAGGCAACACACCTTACTAAACTACAGTGTTTTTAATGGCGTTGCTTCTCTTATTTTAGATACTCTTTGGTATTACATAAGGTGGTGTTCACAAAACACACACAAAAATGGTGTACTGATTAAGAACTAAAGAAGTATAAGGTATAAAAAAGTATAAACAACACCTTTCTTTCAAAACAATACTTATAATAAAAAATAATAACAGTTTTTTTTAAACAAAAAAATTCTTACATAAATATGAGGTTTTAGCGTTTCATTATCAAAACTCTCAAATTTAGGAACTTTTGGATGCATTACAGGAAGAAATAATTTTTTTGTTTATGTGATGGCCATATACCTATGTTTAAATTATATAATACCTACACATTATCAATGATTTGATTATGTACCTATAAATGCAATTACTGCTTCAGGCTTCGGGGCAGTGTCCTACCGTGAAATGGGAATTTATCATTCCATCTTATAGTTTTATTTAACTCTACTTACAAAGCAGAAAAAGATATAAACAGCTTGTAGAGAAATTAATAAATTTCTCTATGCTTTGAACATACAACATTATGTTACTCTTTTATTTGTATATGCAAGAAATGGTAAGGGAAGGGCAAGAGGGTAAGGTTAACGTGCCTGCAAAGTGCAATCTGGATTAGGGTTGCCATATTTGGCTAGGGTCTCGTCGGGACATTTAGGAACTCTAGGAGGGGGTGTATAAAAATACTAGTGTCCGACCGAAGGTCGATTTCTGGCCGAAGCCGAAGCCGAAGCCGATTAATCGGCTTTTGCAACAACCTTCGGCCGAAGCCGAAGCCGAAGCCGAAGGTTTAATAACCCCAAGAAATTTAGTTCAAGATTGACTAGAAGTAAAGAATTAATGATGAAGTTCATAGTTTTTAAGTTTTTAATGCTAAACAATGCTGAATAACTAATGTGGACTGTAAATAATAATTAATATCACATAAAAAAAATTAATATTAATAATAATTAGTAATCAAAGTTAAATAGTCTTACGTACCAAAGTACTTAACCAAATGCGTGTGCTAACTGCTAATTTGTTTTGTTTTGACCGGCGATGCAGGGCGATCCCGGTCAATCCCCGCCCTCCGCGCGACCACTTTTTCATCGCAATCCCGCGCATTTCGATATAGTTCGTTGATTTTCGGTATTTGCTAGAAACCTTCGGCTTCGGCCAAAACTTCGGTATTTTAGCCGAAGCCGAAGGTTTGGCCGAAGGTGGTATTTTTGGCCGAAGGTGGCCGAAGCCGAAGCCGAAGCCGAAGCTTCGGTCGGACACTAAAAAATACTCAATTTTGTGATTAAAAAAGTAGTCTTGGTTGGCCAGTCGATTGGGTCCATAATAGGTGATATAAAGCTCCAAATCGGGTGAAATAATTAAGGAATGGTAAAAAATTTCACTCAACCTTTCCCATAAGTAAAATTAAATTACTGAACGTTGACACAAAGAGATTAAAGTTAAATTTAAATATTATGTTTCAACTCAAAAGAGTCATCATCAGGTATCGTAACATGTAATAATTATTAGGTGAATGAAGTGATGGTGTGCGAGTGAAATGGAAAAATTTAATAATGCAGTTGCTAAATCAAAGCTTCATATTAACAGATTAAAAGGTTAACACATTCACTGCCAACGTCATGCTTGTAACATTTGTCAGAAGCCGGTCGATTTTTTGTTCATTAAGGCTCTTCTCAGGAGGCCCACACGAGAACGACAAATGTTAGCATCACGCAGCATCTGCGTCATCGGCACTCAACTTGTCGACTTTTTTTCTAAAGGAGTCGCAGGCCGATGTGAGAACAACTATTTGCGAGCCAGGCCGAAGCGAATATCCTGCCTTAAACACACACGTACCCATCACGCAACAGGTGCGTGATCGGCTTTCCGACAATAATTAGCATCACACAGACGGCGCGTGATTGGCACTCAAAGGTGGAAGGCTGATTGTTGGGTTTGTTGGCCCTCAGCCTTCCACCTTAACCTTTTAATCTGTTAATATGAACCTTTGCTTTAGCAACATTTTTCCATTAATTTGTATTGCGCAGTTTCAATCGGGACATTTTAGTCTTTTGTCGGGACAGAGACCTCAATAACGGTGACGATATATCGGGACGGATGGCAACCCTAATCTGGATCCACTCCACCGGCTCGTTCATTTATGACGTCACGCATAATACCTATGACGTTTTACGTGCCTCTAACGTATCCATTTACCGGCACGTTAGCGTGCCTCCAGTCACGGCGTTGTTTAAATTGTACCGCGTTTATTTAAATTTGAGGTAGGTTAGTCTTGGAGGGAAAGGTTTAGTTTCGCTGCCATTTTTAAGAACATTATTACAGGTAGGTACACTACTTGGCAACAAACTGAATTAGAGTAGGAATATCCAGCTCAAAGCGGAAAACCAAATAGGGCCTTCTGGTAATAATGTCCCTGCTCAGTTACAAAATTTTGGGACCCATCTAATTGTTTCCGAAAGTCACCGAATAAGTTACTATAGATACTAGAGTAAGTGACAAACAGCAATATCCTCAAGCTCGCGTGCGTTAAAAGGGAATGCTGGAACAAAAGGCAATGAGAAAAGCCGATATTATGGTTTAGCGAACCGGCTGTTCCAAGTATGTGACTATAATTAGAGCCAATTTCCCCTTCCAGCATCCTCAGGTTATCTCACGTGTGCGATGGCTTAAGTGACGTTGCAGGGTTGGACAACTCTAATAAGGGAGGTAGTACTAAGGGACTCGAATAAATCGCCTATTTACTCGCGGACTTCTGTCGACCCTTCCATCGTAAATCCAGAATAGGTACACAGGGGCGAGATCTTGGTGACTGTGCAGACCAGGTCACCGCGACCAATATCGCTCTCATTTAAAAATGAATAAATTATATATCCTTGAACTGCAAGAAAAATTGGGATGGGGCCTCATTCATGTAGAAATACCTATTGTATGAAAATAAGTGTTTTCAATGCTATTATTATACATTATTTTTCAATCACAGTATATGCGTGACTACCTATATATCTAGTATTTTTCCAATTAGTGCCAAGTTCCTCAGATTTTGTTCATCATTTGATAAAACCTTGTCGGCAATGGTAGACATATGTATCTACCTATTGTACACAGAGACAGAAATTTGATGCATCACCAAAAGAATGTTTTGATTTAAAAAAAACATAATTAGTGTCCCCACAAGGTGTAAAAGTATAGTGGAGATACGGTATATATACATATTCAGGTAAGCTGAAGCTACTGAACATAAATATTGTCACAGACATTGTCCATGTATACAATCTTTGATAAATACATCGCTTGGATACTGTGTGACCAATGAGTAAAAACTCATTGACTGTGACTTAGGCTGAGGTAACCAACATATCCCATAGTCGATGAAAAACGATGGATGTTTAATGAACATTTATAGATAAAGAATGGAATTGGTGAATATGCTAAAACTAATCCTTCCTCTTTCTTATTTATAAATATTATAAATACATCGTCTACCATCTACTCTACTATATGTTGGCTAAGTCACAGTATGCAAGGGACATTACATTTGTCAAAGACTGTACCTAAAATGAACATACCTAAGCATACTGGAAATTACACTTCAGTGAATTACTATTATTATGTAGGTACGCAAGGTATAATATTATACAGTTTATGTTTATAGAATGGGTAAAGGACAAGAGGGCGAAAACAGGTGAGAACCGTTTTCTGTTACACAGATAGCTCTAAAACAGTAGGAATGAAAATATATGGGACAGAAAGATGCAATCAGTCTGGGTCAGAACGTATTATTGATTATTCCATACAGAAATTGTCACAATCATCACATGTACACACATGCTATTGAGGAACTATGTTAATGCCACCAAGAGCGTTTCAAGCAACATTAAAAGTTTTAGGAATATAAGGGGATAGATATAATCTAGTACTGGAATCCACAACAGAAATAATGATGTGTTATAGTATAGCTAATTTCCATGTATAATTTTGCAATCAGGTAAAACTTCTCACTGAAGTTGGCGAATGAGACCAATCACTGCAGGTGCATTGTAAAAAAAACACATTGGAAATAAATGGGAGAACTACAGATATTTTACTTAAAAGGTAATATTAACAACTTTATTCAATTGATTTTACAATAGTTTCTGCTACTTCCACAGCGATAGCGGCTTCAGCTTTTTCCTACAAGAAAAAGCATACATAATTAGTTGAAATCAAAACAGTCTTATTAATTCACCTTTTCTGATTGTGCAGAGCTCATTTGGCTTAATGCAGTGTTTAACGTTTCCTTTGCTGCTGCGAGATCTAATTGATCTAAGGTAGCTGCTTCTTCAGCTATCACCTGCCAAAATATAAAGTGCCATACATAATTAATAAGACATTGCTTACTTGCACACTGGAATCTTCATTAATTGTAACAGTACCACTTGATACAAATACTTTTTTTACAGTGCCATCGTTCTCAGTCACTGTTACAACTCCGGGTTTTAGGACAGCTAATGTGGGTACATGTTTTGGTAAAATACCAAAAGCACCCGAAAACGATGGAACATCTACTTGACGAACAGATGCAGACTCATAAAAAATCTACAAATGAAACTTAATCAAATGTAAATGAAGCTGGCGATATTTTTACTTGATTTCCAGCTGCAAATGTAAAGCTCATTTCATCTGAATATCCTCGCCTTAGAATACGATTAACAGATCGTTGGGACAATAATCGTGAGACGCTTCTTACTGCAGCCATTTCAGAAGGTACTGTAAGAAAAAAAATAAAATTAGGTAACATTGGAAATATAACCTAAAATATTACATAATCGATTTATAACAAACTATTGGAACGAATTTATTTATTTGCCCTTCTGTAAATAACATGTGCAATAATATTTTTATTTGCTTAAAGAGAAATATAATATAAATTACCTACATAGTAATATTAAATTGTACAAATTTAGCTAACTCGACTGCAGAAGAGAAGCAAACTTGCAATTGCAAAGCTGCAAACCTAATTAACTAGGGATTTTTCAGTTAGAAATTAAAGTTTGTTATCGTGGTACAACTTTTGTAACCAAATTCAAGTATTCTATAAAGCAATGTTGCCAGTATAATCGATACAGGGTGATTTACAAATTTAGTTAATTGAAACAATAGGTGTTTTCTTTTTGCACCGCCACAGGGTTAGGTAAAGTTACAATAATCACGTGATTAAAGTGCCTTGTGTCATGTAGACATTTCTGCCTCAGGTTAATGTATAACTTAAATAAAGTTTTTAAAACGAATAGGGTTATTAAGAACTGATGAGTCAAATTATTTTTATAAAACGAATGGTGTGTATTGACAGAGGTGATTTAAGTGTACCACAAAATGCAAAAAGAAAACACCTATTATTAACGCATTGAGATATATATATATATATATATATATATAACCATATATTTAATACACGTATATTGCGTGTTGGATTTGGAATGCAATGGATCCTGCTATCTTGTTTTGATTTCATAAATTTTGTCAGAGAATGCGCATTAAATTGAAAAATTAACATTAAGTGTATTTAAACTAACTGATTGCTAACTGATAAAGGAATAACTTTAATAGCAAATCCCCAAACCATAACTACTGAATAACATAACATAATATGTCATGACAACCGCCATATCATGATCATCTCGCGATAATCCCACAATAGGTGTTTTCTTTTTGCATCGCCACAGGGTTAGGTAAAGTCACACGTGAGTCACACTCACAATCATTGCGTCATATAGACATTTCTGCCTCAGGTTCAGGTTAATATAAAACTTAAATAATGCTTTTAAAACGAATAGGGTTATTGAGAACTGAGTCAAATTATTTTTATAAAACGAATGGTGTCTTATTGACAAAGCTGACTTAAGTCTACCACAACGTGCAAAAAGAAAACACCTATTATGTGTACTAAATATATGAACCACGTCTGAGATGCTACCGAAGTATCAGAGGTGGGTAAAATGGTTTTCAAAAAGCATTTAAGATGGAAAATATAAGATAGATTAGTTCTACATATTTAAAATACAAAATAGAAATGGAATTGACCGTTGTTATTTAAAATACAAAATGAAAAATAGGTATTTGAAATAAGTTTTTAAATAAAAAATGCTTTTCATGTATTTTTATTGTCTTGTGAAACCAAACGCAATTTAAACAAGCATCATTAACTGCCGATGAGAGTGATAGATTATCTTTAAACCTATTTTGCAAACTGTTTAATAATGTTGTCACAAGAACAGAGCAAAATTTAAAATATTTTACCTAATTCAAAAGTTTTTAAAATTTTATGTAAGCGAATTAAATGTGGAAGAAGCTTTCCACAATATGTATGCCTTGAACCTTGCAATTGATCTTAAAGTTTCAGTAATAGGTCATAATATTATAAAACAGATGCTCAATACACTATAATCGAA
The DNA here is from genome assembly GCA_036250285.1 of Pyrocoelia pectoralis. Taxonomy (NCBI): domain Eukaryota; kingdom Metazoa; phylum Arthropoda; class Insecta; order Coleoptera; family Lampyridae; genus Pyrocoelia; species Pyrocoelia pectoralis. Next base: position 18,706,272 of record CM070076.1, on the reverse strand, counting down.
AAAAATATATTTCAAATAGAAAATACCTTTTGTCTTCTATTTCAAATAATAAATATAAAATACTTTTACAAGAAAGTATTTGAAATATAAAATACAAAATGCTATTTTCTATTTTAAATAGATTTATTTCAAATATTTACCCACCTCTGCGAAGTATACATGATTTGGCAACATCTACGAAAATCTGCAACGGTGGGCAACGTCATTTTCTTCTTTACCCGCGAGTGGGAACTCTTCTTAGAACATATACAGGGTGTCTCAAAATTGACGTATATGTTTTAAGGAACACTTGCAACGGGATCTTGACTTCTGAACCAATCGTTTACGTATTTTTGTGTGCTACTGCATGTTAACTTGTGTTTTATTTCAAGGCAGTACCGATTTTAATTTATACCTTGTATTGACCCATTCTTAATTGTTTATTGTAAATGATCTACTTGATTGAAATTGTTCGTGTAATTCATTGCCGCTTACTTGATGGTCTGTCTAAAACAACTGTGGCATTTAGTGTAAATATTTGATTGAATTCTTTGGCATTTCCAACAATTATCCAGAAAGACTATAACTGGAATGTGTGTACTAGTCATTTCTTCCGTGTAGAGTTTTGATCAGGTGAAGACAATAATAATTTAGTAATTAAGCCCTCTTTCTTTCATCTGACTATATATACTCCTATTTCCGAGGGATGGGATTAACTAACACATTTTCTTCTGTTTAAAAATGATGTATGATGTATGACATCGGAGATATATCTAGTTACTTACTATAATTACACCCACTAACCCTATGGTTTTATTATAATGTCAGAAAATACATCAACAATATTTCATCAACTAATTAAATGTATAAATAAAGAGAATAGCCGATACTTTAGCAATGTGCATGGTACAATTATTTACTATAGAAATGTGAACAAACAGTTGTTGACAGCAATTACATACGAGTAGGTATATCACTTCAAAGATTAAAACTATCGTCAACAAACTAAATTACGAGCAAGTACCTACTTTTTATTCTTTTACTGTGACTCGATCTGTGTCAATTTAATCAAACTGTGCTTCATCAAATGAAGATTTTCTATCTATGTGTTACAAAAGCAGACATTTGAAAATCAGAGAACTCTACTTTGAGAAAGGAAGTACTTTAGTTTCGCGTTCTGCACGATTATCCTTCAAAAATTGCATAAGGATAGGTATAATCTCAGATACAAAATGATAAATAATTTCTATAGCACTCAAAAAGCTAAATCCCAAAAAGATGCTTAAAATTCCTCCCATATTTGCTAAAAATTAGGAAACATATAAGAAAAGTGTTCGGATACTCCCACGTAAAATACTAACATAGTAATTCCAAATCATCATATATCTCATTCTTTGTAGACCTATTAACAAAATATTTTGCAGAATACAGTTTCATAATTGCCAAACCCCGCCTGCAAACATTACAGCAATTATCAGTGTAAAATGAGATCATGTTACTTACACAAAGTCATCAGCAGATTCGTTACCAATCACTTTTTCTATCTGAGAAAATTTGCGTCGTAACCATTTTTGAGTAATACGGCTGTAAGATTTGCGTTCAGTAAATACATATTCGTTGCAGTTTGGTAGGCAACTACAACCTGATCTAAAAATGATAATGAATTACATGCTTCGTGTTTAATTGCAGTGTACGTGAGTCCAATTTACTTTTGTTGAAAAGGTCTTTCACTGTACGAAACTGATCCTAAAAAAATCTGAATTGCTTAAATAAGTTCTACAATTATTGTTGGATAAAGAGTAGTGACAACACAGCTGTGGCGCTAATGCTGTTTATATAACTGATAACAGACAGCGTTAGCAAATTGTAGGATACCGAAATGGGGGAACTGCATCAAGGAGAGCTAAGGCTTCTTGGGAAAGATGATCACCATAAACGAAGCTGGGATATGAGTCGTATATACTACGGTCGAAGTGACTCGTGACAATGAACGGTGCCGCATCCCCTTGACTATGAAGCATCTCTTGCGTTACTAGGATCAGTGTAGGTATACCAGAACATGTACCGTATTTAATATTTTAATATGAGTCAATGTGATTACGATATTTTCGCCAAAATTAAAGATGAAAGAGAAGCCGTAATCTGTGTGTAAAAGGCAATCCTACGCTTCCCTCGCGTATATCTAAGGCTATTGTGAAGGAAGGAGGTAGAGATGGGAGTGGTTATATTAAACGCAATGTTGCCACTACTGAGTCGAGTGCTCAAAGACGACTCTTACCGGAAAGTTTTTGGGGGAATTTCTTTCTTACTTTCTTCCTTTACGCTTTTTAGAGTGACGAACAAGTGTGTGGTAGTTCGAAAACATGCACTTACGTAAACCCGAAGTCCAGTAAAGCACATTCGCCCATATAATTCAAGCAATACGTATTTAATATGAGAATAAGAATAATAGAACTTGCGCTCGCTCCGTAGCCTAGTTCGAATCTTTTAAGAACTCGAAGGTGCTCATATGTACTTAAACCTTTGTGGTAGAATTGAGGGTTGATTTCAGTGGCAAAAATGACCGATCACTGTAAATTGACACTTTCTACACTGGACGTAGTCAGGCGTCTCGTCCACGATTAGAGAAAAATTACCAACTCGTCTTCGTCTCACTACTCTCCACCGAAACAGTAGAAGGGTAGCTGAGGGTTCTTATTAGATTCGGCAGTGGCAGAGTTGCTTGAATGGTATGGGTCTAATATGTTTGACTGGGCGCTATGCAGAAACTACATAAACCTTTATTTTGTTTTAAAAAAATTATAGGAAATTTTTGTAATAGGTGGTTTTCCCAGGGAAACGTTTCGGCAAGGATCCTCTGATTACTGGATTACATTCTTTATCCACTCTATCTGAAATAGAGATGACCATACCTAGAACTTGATCTTGGCAAGGTTTGTGTTGTCGATCGCATATCTTAGATGTCGTATTGGCTAATAATTACATTATTAAGTACCTACACAAGCATTTATCAATGTATAACTTACTTAAAGCGTAGTATGGGATGCAGTTACACTTTTGTAGGGTATAGTTCACTTGACATTCCACAAAACAATTATGCATTGAATAGACCCTGAAATAAAAACAATTAAGTTTATAATTCCTCAATGACATTATTGCGTCCGTAAAGTTCGGCGAATAGTCTCACAGTTTACAAACCGAACTGGTTAGGATAAAGTGTTCGCCCACATGCAGAGCGAGAAATGTCAACAAGCGCCTCTTATCGTTCAAATCACCGCAGTGAACCAGTAGGGCACACTGCATGTGCATCGAACAAACGGAGTCAGTTTCTCAGTGTGAGAGGCGAGAGCGTATGTCATTGCATGGAGCAACAGATCAACATAAAGTTTTGTTTAGAATTAGGCAAAACAGACAGTCAATGGCTTGATGTTCATTATCATCGCCAAAAAAATTCGGCCGACACAATCCAAAATTACAACGATGCTGATCGCATTTTTCGACAGCATGAATTTGTACCCGAGAGTCAAACTGTCAACGGGGAAGTTTACGGGGGAGTTTTGAAACGGCTGCTGCAACGTGTCCAGCGGGTTCGGCCTGAACTGTACCGGATTGGACAATGGTCAATGCTCGACAACGCCTGTCCGCACACTGCGATTCGCGTGCTCAACTTTCTCGCTCAACGCAAAGTCACTGTTCTTCCACACCCTCCTTATTTACCGGATTTGGCACCAGCAGACTTCTTTTTGTTTCCCCGTCTTAAATTATCCCTGAAAGGCTTACGCTTTGGCTTTACAGACGTTGCGGGTATCAAACAACGCGTGACCACGTTATTTCGAGCTGTTCCACAAGAAGCGTTTGCTGACAGTTTCCAATAGTTTTATAACCGATGCCAGAAGTGTATTGTAGGTAATGGTGATTAGTGATTACTTTGAAGGTATTTCCTTTATTTTCTGAGACCATTCACCGAACATTTCGGACGCACCGTGTTCGTGTATTTTATTAGTTAGAATTAAAGGTATTTAAAGAATATATGCAGAATGTACTTATAAAACTTTAATTTTCGTTCTTCATTAAAGTAACAACGGCGATTCGTCGCTGTTTCATGTGTTAAAGATCCTTTTGCGTCCGTGATAAACGGTGAAAGTGCAACATCAATTTGATATCCAGGAATAATATGAATTGCACATTCCTTTACCATTGGAACTTCTAAGGGATCAGATATTAATAGCTGTGAAAAAAGAATGTAAATTACCTAATCTACGTATATGTGTCATCAAATTACCTTGAATCCAGCACTATTTGTAGAAGAACAAAAATAATTATCAATATCCGTTTTCAATACTACAGTCAGACCGGAACCTGAAAATTTAAAAACTTTAAGTTGTAATAAATTTACAACAGAAATTTCACAAAAATACGATGTTACCTACGTATGGACAAGACAATGCTACACAACAGATATGAGACATTACATTATACATAAAGTTCCTTTGGTTCTATTATTTGCACAACGGTTTTTACTTAAAAAATGATCCTCGTACCTACACCTAAAAGCGTTGATTATTTGGAAGCCCTTAAATATTAACCACCATCCACATAAAGCAGAACGTGAACAAGTACCTACACAATATTTTTACACATATATAGTTGCTTGCCTTTTAGTCTCCACGGAATCGTTTCATTTGTGGCATTTTCTGAATAGCCTTCTTCAAAATTCCACTTTTCTGCATCGTATGGTCTTTCGTCTTTTAAAATATCTGCGTAATTCCTAAATAATAAAAAAATCATATTAGTAATAAAGACGGGAAAAGACTACACACTACATACATTTCTCTAAATATGCTGGTCAAGGGTAAATGATTAAAGCTGCAACATACACCTACATCCGTTATTACAGGAGCAAATATCTGTTTACAATCGAATTCTTTTCGCATCCAAAAACAAAGTTTGATCATTTCGTCACATGTTGGCGAAATCTGTTGAAAGCAAAGATAGCGTTAACGAGACCTACACTCCACCATTTCAATCAACGACTCCACACTGTAGGTATCTTTGCAATACACGAATGTGTGTATGATCACTAAATAATAACCGAGACCTGTGTGTATGTGTGTGTTGCTGTGCACCTTTCGGTTCTGCGCGTGCGCGACAATCCTGACTCCTGACGAATGCGGGTGTGATATTTTAAAACCAAAGCTATTATAACCTACAATGACACATACCCCCGCAAACCACGCAAAACGCGAGAATCGCGTGTACCCCCGTTTATATGTATAATAATATAAACAATAATTTCTACGTCTCAGAACATGGTGTATTATTATTAGAGAAAATGTTGAGTGTGCCTACATCCAATTTACAATGACAATATTGCGCTGGTCTAATGTAGCGAAAAGTAAGGATCCTGTAAATAACTTTATTGGTTCCTTTGACAGTGAGTTTTATTACCAAATAGGTAATTAACTGTCCATCATCGGATCAGAAATAATAATGTGTCGCAAAATTTCATGCAAACTCCGCATAAATTTGTGCAAAAAGTGATGCTTAGGTAGGTATATATTGATTACAAGAAATTTTGTAATAATTTGAAAGTTGCTTCAACCTCAGTAGAATTCCCACCCATAAATACTTATACTTAATCGGCGTCTTAAAGAAGATACAATAATTAGGATAGTCTGTCCTGCTGATGAGCCATTTCAATGAGTTGCCGATAACATCTATTCTCTATCAATCATGAAACGTGAAAGAAAAGGTGACAGAAATTTTTCAGCGGAATAGAATTATGCCAAAAGTCGTCACTCTATAACTTTCTGTAATTTTCATACATGTTGAAAAGCTTTGTAGAGAGTATAGGTAAATACTCTTTGCTAAGAGTTAAGTTGTCGGGAACAATGATAGTTTTGTACACGTTGTGTTGGTAATCATGGTTGCAATAGTTGCATCCGTCAATTCAAAATATATTCGATTTGTGGTTACATACAGCCATTGAACTGTACGCTATAAGCAACTGGAAGGGAAACGGGCTATTTCAATGCATTGTAGGCGTTGAAGGCTGACAAAGACAGATGCGAATGGGTACTTCTGTCGCCTTCTAGCTTGTTGCGGTAGTAGAGCAGACGAGAGAGATAACTGCTGCAATATACATATTTTTTATATCTGTCACCTGCATTTTGTGCTCCGTGTCATCGTTTGTATGACGTTGCGTGTAACAGAAAAAGGTAGAGATACCCAGTCGTTTGGCTTCAGTGTTACTTATGCGCGTTTCCTTTCCAGTTGCGTATAGAGTACAGTTCAATGCATACAGCTAATGTGATATTGTCTCTACTGGATCTTCACGTGAGAGAGTATTACGCCATGCATGCCGGCAGCCTTAAGTCTGAAAACAAAGGGTTGTTGAATAACAGAGGTATGAAGGCAGGGCATTCCCGAATTCTAGGAGAGACAATCAGGCGCCTGCCAACCCTGAAGAAGGACTGGGCCTGGGCCTCTCTCATCCCTTAATTTATATAACATATAGAATTATAGATATTATAGATAGATGGGGCTAATATTTTTGCGAAAGTCATTTTATATATTAATTGTATAAATTTCTCCATTCTTATTTAGCTTAATTATATTAAATAAAATACTTGAGATGTAGCTAAAAAATTTTATTGAGGTTTTCTATGGCCGCCATAGAAAACCTCAATAAAAATATTTAGCTACATCTGAAATATTTTATTTAATAATCATTTTATATAAATTTTCTTCAAATTGAAATGTTGTGAAATACCTACCGAAGGTTCAAGTAATTCATGAATTCTAATCTTGGGTTTCAAAAAGTGTCCGAGGGAACTCAAAAACTCTTACTTTTTATTTTTCAAAATGGTAAAATATCACCTATCATGATTAGAGAACAAATCATATAATTTAGTATAGTTTTTTTAAGTCCTTTTCACAAAGTCGTTCCATCCAATTACGCAAATTTTTTCACTCTTACCATCAAGCAAGAAACATACGATATCTTCAGGTAATAGTGAATGAATGCTGTCCACGTGAATTTTCGAAAAACCTTGTTGGAAAATTAGTATAGTGTAATGCAATCATAAAGGGGTGGTAATTTTCGCGGCCCCAATAATTGTCACTCTAAGCCCAAGAATTGTTATTTTTACCCCAAGAATTATTTTTTCGATCCCAGCTTTTTAATTATTTTGGTCCCAAGATTTATTCTGATCCCAAGAATTATTATATTAGCCCCCAAAATTATTATTTTAACCCACGGAATCATTCTTTTGGCCCCAAGATTTTATTCATATTTTACCCCATGATTTTATTCATGGTATTCAGTTGAAAAAAATATATACTAAACCTAACTCTAACCTAAGCGCCTGAGTGGCAATATACGTTTAGAGTGACATTTGTTTTTAGTTTCAAATACTTCTATAAAATAAGTAAATAAATAAAATCATGGGGTCAAATAAAAAAAATTTTGCGGTAAAATGAATAAAATCATGGGGTAAAATGAATAAAATCTTGGGGCCAAAAGAATAATTATGTGGGCTAAATTAATAATTTTGGGGGCTAATATAATAATTCTTGGGAACAAAAATCTTGGGACCAAAACAATTAAAAAGCTAAGTCGAAAAAATAATTCTTGGAGTAAAAATAATAATTCTAGGAGTGAAAATGACAATTCCTAGGATGCACAAAATAATATTTCATCATAAAATATTATTCAACACAAACAAACAAAAGTGCAGTGTACTCACGAGATATTAATAAATCACTTTTACCAACGTATACGGTTGTCCTATGATTCAAGGTTCATAGCATAATGTACGTACATAATATATTATTGAAATTAATTTGAATAAAAATGTAAGACATCAATTCTTCTATATTTTTGATTTAAAGCGACTTTAATAAGGGTCCTTGGTCGTGGGATACTATGTATTTCGTGTAAAAAACTTATACTAAAACTTATCGAAAATTGAAAAAATATGTGTCTCGAACTACTATTATAGGTCTTGCCAAAAATTTAGTCATTAACGGTCCAAACCGTGGAAAAACAGAACAGAGGTTATTTTGATGTTTTTGAAAAATCCGGAAAAAAAATAGATACTAATTTGAACATACACAGTGTGACCACTATACTGTGGTGTGATTGTGTGTTATTTGAAATGTCAATAATTCATACTCGCTGCGTTGTACCAACGAGTATACATATACATACAGTTGTACCTTGTTCGTGAAATTGATAAAGCGCTCTTGCTCAACGTGTGATGGTTTCACAATTAACCCTTTGCCTTCTTGATAATCATATTCACTGCCGCATAATATCGACAAACATTTCTTGCTAAAACAAAAAAAAACAACATCATGCTAAAGCACTATTATCGAATATCGAATGCTTCTACTTACTCAGTTGTTCCACTTAAATGTATCGCTCGATTCTTATTTGCTCTGTTCATGTCACAAATCGTAATAGTCGGAAAGGGCAAATTGTCTGCATTTGAAGGATTTGGATTTATACTTATTATGATTCCATTATGGTAATTGTTTATTATAGCAATTATAAAATAACTTGATAGGGAAACGGCTACAATAAATGCCGACAACCAGAATAACCTGATGCAAAGCCATAATTGTAATTGTAAATTTAAAAATTATTTAAAATATAACTGTCCTACCTCTCTATCCAACTTAAATGTTGTTTTCCGACATACTTTAGCCCGTGCAATGTACACCTCTTTAAATAATCGCTAATTTTATCTTTCAGCAGTTTTGTGTAAACCATTTTAAAGCAATGTTAAAACATTTCTAACTTTGTCAGTAGGTATAATAATTATTATTAAATTCACCCACATTGATTTAAGAAAATCGAACTTGATTTATTTAGTCTGGGTATAATATGTAATTACAGAATGTTAATTTTACTTTAACTTTATTGTCACCCTCATTATTAATAATAACTCATTTTGTAATTCGTTAGAAACTGTACAGTAGTAAGTATCTACCTAATCCATTAATTAATGAAATGAACTTTTGTTCATCGAACAATAGAAATGCTTTCATTTCATTAATTAATTTTGACCACTTTCCCGATGAGATAGACAAAAAATGATCGATACAAAAATGTCTTAAATTTTGATGTTCTACAAAAATGTCAAAAATGTCTACGGGAAAAAAGCAACGGACATCCAGCCATCTAACTTTGTGAATTCAGATGATGAACTTTTTGTTCATTGAACCAAAGAGTATAGATACTCTTTGATTGAACAATAGAAATGCTTTCATCATCTGAATTCACAAAGTTGGATGTCTGGATGTCCGTTGCTTTTTTCATCAGTATATCAAGAACTGTAAAAGTTAGAAATTTGAAATTTTGCACATGCGACATGCCGTATTTAATCTATTAAATAAAAATATTTTCCAAATGGCAGCACTTCCGGAAATACCGGAAGTGAGCATCAACATCTTTATTTTAAATACAAACCAAACAATTTTTTTCACATTCTGATGTGTCATAAAATGTTTAGTAAGTATGCTGAAAATAATCTGCGTATCAATTTTGATTGTTGAGAAAAAAATTTTTTTCACTGAAAAATGTCAAAATCTTGTTTAGGAAATATAATTGAAAGTCGAAGGTGGTAAAAGTTAGGGAAATGGGATTTTAGGTTCTCAATGTCAAAAGATTGAGACACAATTGTCTGTAATGGATAATAAAAAATTGCCCCCGGTTACGTATCTATTTGACGTTATTTCCAGACTTAAGAAAAACTTTAAAAAGTCTTTTTTTTCAAATAGAATCTCTATTTAATTATCAGTCCATTCGATGCATAAATAAATTTCCTTTAAATTGATGTACCTACCATGTTCCTATACCTAAAATCATTGCATAGAGGAAGAATAGGGTTTTCTTTTGGTGCACCTCTACTTAAAAAAAGATTATGTTGCGTACGACGTCACCTATATGAGGCTCCAAATTTAGGAAAATTCAAAGACTGAAAACTCAGTTTTTTTAAATGAAATGGCCATTTTCTTACTAGTGCATTTGATAGAGAATCAAAATGAGCATATTTTGGTATTACATGCTCCTATCCCTATCTTTAATAGTTTCTGACTTATTCTCATTTCATTGCAAAGATACCATTTTTTTCGGATTTTTGGTAGTTGGCCATGACCTTATGGCAAACGATTTTTAAACCAATCAATCCGTCACCTGTTAGTTTCAAATCAATTTAAAACCTTGTCTTCTTCAACACATGCTCAAAATGAGCGCCTTCATGTTCCAAACACGAACTCTTTTTCGTAAATGTTCTCGTGTGGAGTATTGTGATTCAGTATTGAGCATATATTCTTGCAGAGGCAGCTCTTCTGCTGCAGTACCAACAATATTGCGTAAAATTTCCACATAACGGCGTTCTGTATTCAAATTTTCTGGATAAATGGAGAAACACAAAATATTGTTATTTTTAAAAGCACAAAGTAGGTACAATAAAACTCCAGCACTCTTGAAAGTGTACATCTCCATTCAAACAAGAATTTTAATGACACCAGCAATGCGAATTATGGCGATTAAATTTTTACTAAATTTGGCCTCGTTTGACCAAGTAATGTTCCCCAAAAAATATTCCTGGTTCCTTAACATTAGCTATTCGTAAAACTCTTACTGTAGGTAAAAGGTGGTACAAAGCTTCCAAAATTCAAAAACAATTTCATTCCAGTGTTCGGATGGTACGTTCACTAGGACGCGGCCTTTCTGGATATCTCTCAATGAACGCGGCATGACAGGCATGTGAGGCGATTCTGTTCATTTCACCATAAATAACAATTAGATTTCAAAAATCTTAATATGTAAAACCAATGCGAGCCATTTTTCATTTTTTTCGATTATTGAAAAACTTATGTTAACCCATTACAGGTGACGGTTTAGTATCATTTGATTTGTTCAAAATTCGATTGCCATGGTCCATGTCATGGTCGACTACTACAAAAAATTCGAAAAAAATGGTATCAATGCGATGAAATGAGAATAAGTCAGAAACTATTAAAGATAGGGATAGGAACATGTAATACCAAAATATGCCCATTTTGATTCTCTATCAAATGCAATAGTAAGAAAATGGTCATTTCGTTTAAAAAAACGGAGTTTTCAGTCTTTGAATTTTCTTAAATTTGGAGCCTCATAGGTGACGTCGTACGCAGCATAACTTTTTTTAAGTACATGAAAAGAAAGCCCTATTTTCCTTTAAGCGCTGGTGAACACTCGTTGCCATAGCTACAACCGTTTTCAAGTAATGAATTCTTAAAGTACCGTCTGCATCCGCCATTTTTTTAAATAAATCAAAATATAACTTAAAAACCATAACTTGTAGATATTGACATGTTGGTATGAAATTTCACGTAGAATCCAAAAATGCATTAAAAAATAATGGTTGCTATTTAAAATAACGAAGTTGGTAGCTACTTCCGGCATTTCCGGAAGTGCTGCCATTTTGAAAATATTTTAGATCGATTCGGCTTTCAGAGTAACCCCCAAGTACACATTTTCAGAAACCTACCTATACTAACTTTCCCAGAAACGTCTAACTAAAGCTCGCGCAGGAATGGGCGTGGTCAAGTTCAGCAGCTGACGTCACTCGGGGAGTAAAACGTCAATTTTATTATACTGCGGCAAGGCAGTGGCAAATATAACAGTTCTAAACTTTGATCAGTGAATAAATCACCGGGTGACGTCATATGCGCAGATCTGACGAGTTTGGAACCGTTACAGATCATATCTTCTCTTTTAATTGTATCATATGGAGTCCCTAATACGATTAACAGAGTACCGCGATGCATGAGTCCCTATAAATTGGATGTAATATGGCCTTCGAACATATAACAACAGGAAGGAATATCCCTATAGTTTAGTAGATGGTACAAATGTAACGGAAGTTACGCAGGCTTGACGTCACAGTGACGTAACAGTAAACCACTTGTGATTGGTCAAACGGGTGTAGCGTGCAGTTTGTCGATTTAAAATTAAAGCGGTTCCATGTTTCGAAGAGTTTTTACGAGTTCTGATTTATAAATTGTAATACAGAACATCTTAGTGTAAAAATATATTAATTAATTGACCTTACTAAAGTCTAAAATATAGAATTATTTATATAAACTTTATGTGTTTGGTTATGTTCGTTTTGTTGTTACCAGTAGCGTAGAATTCATTATACGGTTAAGAACATAGAGAATGTGCAAAAAATTAGAAATATGCATACCAAATTAATTTTGTTTAAAGAGCAATAAAATTTAAAAACAATTTTATGCATTTTATTTTGTTTACAGCAGGCGCGTAAACATAGAAATGTTGGATTTACGCCCTTGCTTAACAGTACACCAATGACTCGACGGAACACGTCACAGTAGGTAGCCATATTGGTAAACCATTAATGTTACTCATTTTGCCATATGCATGTTCCTTCCTTTTGTTATATGTTCGAAGAATATGGCGGATCACTATAGTAAAAGTCAGCTAAGAGCACAAACCACTAAAAATAGACTGTCCACTTCTATAGAAAAATAGTTGGTAGAGAAATGCGGGACGGCGACTTCACAAGAGGAAAAGGGTAGGTTGAGTGACGCCTACAGCACCTTATTGGTTAATGCTTTATTGGGGGAAAATTTGAATTGAAATAAAGTAAGGTTATTGTTTTAATAAAATCCATTGAACTCTATGAGTTCAATGATAAAATCATATTTATGGTTATGTTTATCATTTATGTATCTATTGAAAATGAAATAAGACATTAAGTTACAATTTACATAATATAACAGTGAAAACAGTACCTATTCTACAAAGTAATACATCTGCCGGTGAATTTGTTGAAATTTTACAATGCAATGCTGGAATAACAACACTTTTGGAACGTTCAGCAACAGTTTTTTCTTCATAATCCTGAAATAAATGTGGATATGAAGACTCATATGAAACTCATAAATATAATCAATTAAAAAAATAATAGTGTATCAAGTTTACTTTATATATCTATTGGAAATGCATCATTACGTAATAAAATTGTGCTGAAGTCTTTAATAATGTCACTTTATAAAGGGAAACCCATGTCCAATTTTTAAATTCTCCATTAATAAATTCAACCCATTTGTTAAAAATGGGCTTTAAACATAAATGTTTTGGGTTTGGAAACCTAAATCTACGGACTTTTCTATTCCTATTCTTCATATTACATATGCGGGGACCATGTAATGTTCTAAGTAAAGTAAATATAGAGGTAGGTACGCAAGTTTAAAAACTTACCAGAAAACTATAAACTTTAATACACAATAAGTCAATAAGTAATAAACAACAAAATATAAACGCAAAACCCAATAATGTACGATTATGTGACGCTGATGTACCTACTTCACATATTTTAAACGAAAAATACCGCCATAAAATCAAACGCTTATCGCTTCGTTTGAATCAGCAAATGTCAATTTAATTTTATAATTCTCCAGTACCAACTAATTTTGTGAACAGGTTAACCAACCTACAAATCCCCTTTCCTCTTGTGAAGTCAACACCCGCATTTCTCTACCAACTATTTTCCTATAGCAGTGGACAGTCTATTTTTAGTGGTTTGTGGCTAAGAGTAAAGTGAAGGATTGTATAGGGAAAATTCGACCTTGGCGTTGATTGGTTAACACACGGGGCAAGTTTACAAAACTAAATTTGTCTAAAAATGACGCTAAGGCGTCACTGCCAGTTTTGCAATATTATATTGTCTAAACTTGTTAATTCTGACCGTCATTTAAATTTGGCGAAATTCAAAATCGACCATTAAAAGGAAAATTAAGACACATTTTACATTAATTAGCTAATAAATCTGAAATGTTGGTTAATTTCTAACCAACAAATTTCACATAAAATTTGGCATCGCTGCCATCCTAATGTAGTAAAATATTTGTGGTTAGGTTACTGTCATGTAAGACATTTGTGAAAATTTAGTGAGGTAAATGTAACTCAAAATGGCGTCAATTGCGGTACTCTCTCTATATAGGGACTCTAATGTAACTCCTGACTCTGATGTAACTTGAATTAAAGTGTCAGCTTGCGTTATTGACAGTTGAGCAAGGAGCATACATTGAACTGTACGCTGTTGCTTTAGCGTACAGTTCAATGGCAGCCAGTGAACTCTATACATAGAGTTCAGAGTTCACTGATGGCAGCATAGCAGCTAGGGACTTTATCACAGACTAATCACCAAATGGTCTGTTGACTTTATGCTGTTATCATTGAACTGTACGCTATACGCAACTGGAAAGGAAACGCGCATAAGTAACACTGAAGCCAAGCGACTGGGTATCTCTATCTTTTTCTTTTACACGCAACGTCATACAAACGATGACAAGGAGCATAAAATGCAGGTGACAGATAAAAAAAATATATTGCAGCAGTTATCTCTCTCGGCTGCTCTACTACCGCAATAAGCAAAAGGCGACAGAAGTACCCATTCCGCATCTGCCTTTGTCAGCCTTCAACGCCTACAATGCATTGAAATAGGCCGTTTCCCTTCCAGTTGCTTATAGCGTACAGTTCAACAGCTGTTATATACGGACTCTATGCTGTCATCTGTCATAAAGTCACTAAATATTCTAAAGTACCGCAACGTTCGCCATTTTGGGGTTAAAATTTTGGCGGCAATTTCAAATATTGAAGACCTAGTCGCTAGAAAATTTAATGACTTTATGAAGTGTTTCTTAAAAACTAAACTCACATTAGATACTTATCAATATATTTCTTAAAAATTAGTTGTCATTGTTATTAAAAGGTACAGCTTAATTGAAAGATAAAAAATTTGGAACTTTGCCACACGAACCTAACATACGTTTTTAAAATTGACATTTTATTTTGTCGTGTTAATACTTCATTTAGAATCGTTATTTAAATCACAGAAAAGGATAACTAAAAAATACAGCAAGTAGTGTGTAAGAATAAGAAGACGAGTCTGTCTATGGGAAAACTACAAGTTTATGATGTTTTTCAAATTGCCGCGTTTCAAACCAAGTATCAAACGTCAAACTTATTAGACCAATGGTCTAAGAGTAAAATACTAATTTTCATCGTATGTCAAACACAGATGTCATTTTTCCGCCATTTTGGGGTTAAAATTAGCTTTCTCTCTCTAACTCATTGGAACATAAGGTTGCGGTACTTTAGAATATTTAGTGACTTTAATCTGTCATGTATAAAAGCGCCATCTACTTTATTCCTTTTTTGAATGTACTTTAGGTCTTACGTGTATGCATCGTGTATGGAGTTACTTTCATGTTCGTTGTTTGTCTCCCTCATCTGTCTTTGTTATGCCACAGTCTATATTATATTATGCTTATGGTTACCCGTCCCAAATCAAGTTTTGTGAATGAATGACTGTGCAAAAGTTTAAAATTGTACAATAAATAATTTTAATTATCATAATGGCAGATAATAGTATTGATAGCGAATTTCCCGTATGGGGTTTATTACCTAAAAAAGAAACAGGAGTTATCACTCTTTTAAATAAATATCCCAATTATGATGGAAAAGGTGTAGTCATTGCGATCTTTGATTCAGGGGTAGATCCTGGTGCTCCCGGATTGCAGGTATTACCAATTTAATTATATAACAAATTTCTTATTAACGCTATATTTCCTCGTGTAGAAAACGTCTGATGGAAAAGTAAAAGTTATTGAACGATTCGATTGTAGTGGTTGTGGTGATGTTACAACCACAACCATTGTTCAACCTAAAGAGGGATATCTCACAGGAGTAACAGGACGTAAGTTAAAAGTAAGATCATTTGTATTTACTTAATTATCTATGGTTAACTAACTAATACTGAACATCTTTTAACTGTTTTTAATAGTGTTCCTGCCCTTGTTTCAATTGTGAAATTTGTTGATTATAAACTCGCTTGTCACTAGCTATCCATTGTCATTTTTTTGTTGTTATTCAAAATGTTCTTTGTTCCTTTGTATAATTTTTTTGTTGAACAAAGCTATAAAAATTCTGTTCCTCTCAGTAATTGTTTATTGCTAGATATTGTCCTTCATTTTTTTAGGTACCAGAAAATTGGTCAAATCCAACAAATAAATACCGTTTAGGAGTTAAAAATGCGTTTGATTTGTATCCTAAGAGGCTTCAGGAACGAATACAGGAAGAGAGAAAGGAGAAATTATGGGATGGTCAACATAAACTTGCAATTGCCGAAGCAAGTCGTGCTTTAACCAAATTCGAGTCGCTTCATTCAGGTAACCTAATTGTCATAAAATCACGAAGACAGTACCTAATTCGCCTTTCGTAATTTAGGTAAACAAAATTTAACAGAAGAAGAAAAGTTAGAAAAAGAAGATTTGGAATCTAAAATTGAAGTTTTGACGAATTACGAAAAGAAATATTCTGATGGAGGCCCCATCTATGACTGTGTTTTATTTCACGACGGATCTAAATGGGTTGCATGTGTGGATAGTACCGAAAAGGGGGAGCTAGATAAATGTCCTTTGTTAGGAGAGTATAGTATAACAAAAGAATTTCACCCGTTGACGGAATCAGATCAGTTAAACTTTAGTATTAATGTACATAATGAGGGAAATGTATTGGAACTTGTCGGATTGTGTTGTAATAACTATAAGCTTTGATAAGTCTGTGTAGACATATTTGTGTTTTAGCAAGTCATGGCACTCATGTTGCTTCTATTGCGGCAGCTTATTTTCCCGACACGCCAGAGAAAAATGGAGTAGCACCTGGTGCTCAAATTGTTTCGCTCACGATTGGTAAATAATTTCAAACTTGAATACCTCGAATCATTGTTACCTTTTTCAGGCGACGGACGTTTAGGGTCTATGGAAACCGGTACTGCATTAGTTCGGGCGATGATAAAAGTAATGGAAATGCAAAAAACGTTACCTATTCATGTCATAAACATGAGTTATGGCGAACATGCCCATTGGTCAAATACGGGGTAATTAGACATAAATGAATTGGTTATTTGTAATGTTCACAATTGTTACATAGGCGTATAGGAGAATTAATGAGCGATGTCATTAATAAGTATGGTATTGTGTGGGTAGCATCAGCGGGCAATCACGGGCCGGCATTAAGTACTGTAGGTACACCACCTGATATTAGCCAAGAAACGATTATTGGAGTTGGCGCATATGTCTCACCTGAAATGATGGTTGCCGAGTATTCCATGTGGCAAAAATTGTTAGGTAAATTATGTGTTTAATACTGGGTCATATTCGCATATATCGCCGAATGCATTCCTTGGTTAACAAAAAGTAATTGAGTTTAAATTGTGTTGTATCTACTATCTGTTTACCTAACAGAAATAGTTAAGCTCCTCCCATTAAATTATGGCTAACGCAAGCACCAGCCAGTTTTACACCCACAAAACTATGAAAAATAATAAATGAGATTAGCAGCAAATTGAAACAAGTGACGACTATGCAAATAGGTACTATACAATTCAGTTACGCCAACTACAACAATTGAAAGCAAGTGGCAGTAATTTTTGGGGAGAAGCTTAAACTATTTCTATTGCGTAAACAGAGAGTAGACACTTTTTTATACAGGGTGTTCCATACATATCTGGCAGAAATTCTAGGGCTTGTTATAGAGCCCAAAATAAGAAAAAAAGTCCCTATAAAGATGTGCCCGAAAACGCATCCTAACAGGTACAGGGTACTTAAAAGGGGGTGGCCTCACACATTTATGCTAATATATGAGATGCTTTTTAAACATTGCAAAGTAAGGTTTATGGGCTAATTCAAAACTGAAATAGTAGAGATTTGTTTGTTTTTATCACAATATCATTCCCAAAAAAATTCGTTTAATTTTTGTCTCAAAAATTTGTCCCTGCGACTTGTTTATAGTAATGGAAAACACATGCGCTACTACATTAAAATGTTAGTTTGCTTTTTGATAGAGAAATAAATGAATATTTAAGAAAAACGAAATATTATTGTAAAAAGAATGTTTTTAGGATCCCAATAATAAAAAAAAATTATGGCATTCCATTTAAAAAAAGTAAATTGAAAGTCGCCATTTTGTCCAATGTCCTGAAACATATTACTGCCAAATATTTTGAAAGTAGTATCCATAATGTGGCTAAAAAAATAAGGCCCTTACTCTGAAACAGGCTGTATAATAAATAGTTATCCATTCTCTTTCGTTTCTTCTACAATTTCTTTACTTAACGATTATGTGTTGAGTAACGCTTTCGTTTGTTTCATATTTATTTTTTAATTACAAATTCACACCTATACCGCACCTATTGAACAGTAGACTGTAACTCCACAATTAAACTTTTTTTTAAAAAACGGCCGTTTTTCTTGAAATTTTTTTTGCATTTTTTTCTATAAGGAACCCATTCCCTATCATTCGTGAAAACTTTTCCGCGAAATTAGGTACCGCCCGGATACTAAACCGGTACCTAAAGGTTTTCAAAATATGCTATCTATTACACCTTTTTCTGTTAACCTTCTGTAGTATCCTTTATCTATGTTCAAGTACTGCAGGATAGTTAATACCCAATACAATAAACATATGTTATGTTGGTGTATGTGTATAGACTAGATTAGGATTTTTACATGAAATATTAGAGGTCTTCTGAATGATATTAATCAATCAATCTTTCAAAAATCTGTAGGCTTGTTTCAAAACCCTGAACTTAATTCACACAAACAATACTCTAAAATTACTCTATTATGTTTTATATAAAATTTAAGTTTAAGATGATGAAAAATGTCAGCCATAAGTCAAAAAAGCTTAGCACCTCTCACTTGTAATGCCATATTGTTCAATCTCATTTTCATTATCAACAATCAACAACAACAGAGTATTGGTTGTTCACGTTGTGTGTCCTTTCTTTTTTATCAAAACTTGAAATGGTCAAAGTTGCTTGAAAGTTTTTTGATCATGTTCATGACCGTTGACAAGAAAAATATCAACCCGAGGATTATATATGAAGCAATTTACTGAGCATAATACTATAAAAATTGAAGTCTAGTTGGCAGAAGTAAATTTTCATAGATTTTCGAAGCAACTTGCATATAATTAATTAAAAATTATATAATTAAAAAATATAGAGTAATCGCCAAAACGGAAGACATCAAGCTGCGCTAAGTAAGTGACGTCAAAAGAGTATGACATTCAATCTAAAAACATCCTTTTTTCAAAACATATCATTCCTTTTAACCGCGAATTGTTACATATGAGGTTATGTTAGATTTTCATTGTGACAACGCCTTTAACTGATTAAACAAATCACATTAGTCACGATGTTGTGAAACGGAATGGTAAATGTTTGTAGAACGCACTGTAATGCCTGCTTCTCAATCATATCACTATTCTATCTTTTTTCAAGTTAATATTTGTTGACTGCGCAAGTGTCTCCCGTTTTGGTGATTACTCTAGTAGTGTATTTATTACTTTTTACTTCAATATAGCTACTTCTTTATATAATAGGAAAATAGACAGTTGACACTTAAGATTCATTGTTAATCTATACAGGGTGTCGCACTGCTCTGTAATCGGTCAATAACTCAATGTGGGTTGAAGATACAGAAAAAAGTTTCAAATAAAGGTTGCTTTGATTTGAATTGCGCATCTTTTAAAAATATCTTTTATATCTACAGTATGTTGCATTTTCACCTGACAGGCAAATGTCACTTTTAAATGGCACACTCTGTATTTTTTTGCGCGGTTGTCAAATTAATAATTATTTTGTCAAAATTTTGTACGGACTATAATATTCATAACGAAGTTATTCTTAAATTTAAAGAAAAAAATTATTTGATGAATAATATTATCCTAATGCCATGTTCCTTTACAAAAAAAACTAAGTGATTAATTTTATACCGAGTGTTTAAAATGAGAATTCAAAATTTGTGAACTTTAAATAGAATTTATTCAAATATTTTATGGGACCCCCTGTATTTGTATTGACCATCAGATTCTCGACAAACGCCTATTCAGTGTGTATTATTTCCTGATATATATTATTTTTTATACTTTTGTTAATACATATTTACGATTTTTAAAAATTTCACGTAAAAAAATTTGTTAAGTCATTTTAGTTTAATTATTATTACAAAATACAGGTTAAATAGTTGGTATCAACGCAAATGAACAAAACTCAAGTCGGGTGACTCTTAATTTCTAAAAAATAATTAAAACAAAACTTTATAAACGGTAAGTAACGTATTTCTCAAAAATTAAAATAGCAAATAAATACAAGATTTCTCATTAAAGTAAATGTTCAAAATGTCTTCCACTTTGATCAATGCATTTTTGAAACTTAACTCTAAATGATTTGTTCACTTTGTTTAAAGTCAGGAAGTAATTGATTGCGACGCTTCTTGAATTCTAATTTTCATGTCATCTCGTGTTTTTTGTGGAAACTGTATGATATACTTGAAATTTAACAGTTCTCCAAAGATAATAATCCATGAAGGTAAGGTCTGGTGACCTTGGCGGCCAAGGAACAGGGCATCCTCTAACAGTCTAACGATCCATTTATTAGGGTACAGTAAATCCAACTCTCGCGTGTACCTCTAACGTGAAGTGCGCTGGTGTTTTGCTTTAATTTTTAGAAATTAAGATAGTCACCCGACTTGACTTTTGTTCGTTTGTGTTGATACCAACTATTCAAACGGTATTTTGTAATAATAATTAAACTAAAATTACTTTTAACAAATTTTTCTGACGTGAAATCTTAAATATTAACAAAAGTATAAAAAATAATACCAGGAAATAATACACCTCTCATTTTAAACACTCGGTATACAATTAATCACTTAGTTTTTTTTGTAGAGTAACATGACATTAGGGTAATATTATTCGTCAAATAATTTTTTCTTTTTTTTAGAATATAATAGTTATGAATATTATAGTCCGGCCTTGAATTGTACAAAATGTTGACAAAATAATTATTAATTTGGCAACCGCGCTTTCAATACCAAAAAAAATTGCAGGCGTGATATAAATATGGTTGGTCGATATATGAAGGAAAAAAATACAGGGTGTGCCATTTAAAAAAAGTGACATTTTCCTGCCAGGTGAAAATGCAACATACTGTAGATATAGATATTTTTAAAAGATACACAATTCAAATTAAAGTAACCTTTATTTGAACCTTTTTCCTGTATCTTCAACCCACATCGAGTTATTGGCGGATTACGGAGCAGTGGGACATCCTGTATCAATATTTCCCAAAATTAATTTTTATTTGTTGTATCAATAGGCATGGCTTATACGTGGTCATCTCGTGGGCCGACTATTGACGGTGGTTTTGGTGTAAGTGTTTGTGCACCAGGAGGTGCAATTACATCAGTTCCTAATTTTACTCTACGTAATTCACAACTGATGAATGGTACATCTATGGCTTCTCCTCATGTTTCTGGAATAGTTGCCCTGCTGATTTCGGGGCTACAACAGTGTCAATTGTCTTATTCACCGTACAGTATAAAAAGGGCGTTGCAAAATTGTGCAAGTTATTTGGATAATGTGGAGGTTTTTGCACAAGGTAGAGGACTCGTACAAGTAGATAAATCGATGGAATTTTTAATAAACTATGGTGACGTACAAGAATGTGATGTTCGTTTTCATATTACATGCGGTTCTGGTAATACAAAGGGCGTGTATATACGATCTAAAGGTGAACGAAAGAGTCATGAATGTTCAATTAACATAGAACCATTCTTTAAAGACCTTGAATCTATTAAAGTTGAATGCAAGTTACAGTTTAACCTAAAATTAGTATTCATTTGCAATGCCACCTATGTGAGTTATCCCACTCATTTAGATATTTCTAATATGGCAAGAACAATTGCTATTAAAGTAGATACATCCGTATTGCAATATGGCGTTCATAGTACTAGTATAGATGCATTTGATGTCAACTGTATAGCAAAAGGTCCTGTTTTCCGAATACCGATTACCATTATTCAAGCAGAACAGTTACCAATCCCACATTATATAGTTCATTTTAACGATGTTACCTTTAAACCAAATACCATTAAGCGACATTTTTATGTTGTACCTGAGCTGGCAACGTGGGGAGTGATACGTTTGCGATGTACAAATGAAGAGCAAACAGGCCGTTTTGTTTTACATTGCATGCAGTTATTACCAAAACAAAGTTGCAAAAGTTTAGAAATAAACAAAACTTTAACTGTTATGGCTAACACAGACACCGCACAAGGTTTTCAAGTACGGGGTGGTGTTATATTAGAAGTAGTTGTAGCTAAATATTGGGCTAATTTAGGCGAAACTAGTATAAATTACTCTATTTCATTTCATGGTATTAAACCTAGTCAACCATCCATCAGTATGTTCGCGTCGGAAGGAATTCATTCCTTGCAAGTCACTAGCTTACAAGGTGAAGAAATTTTACCGTGCATTACTTTGAAAAATTCCGTCCAAATTCTGAGGTATGTAGGCAGTGTTATTGTGAGATACGTCTATGCTTTGTTCGCAGACCCGCAGATGCCAAAATAAGTCCTTTAACTGCTAGAGATATCATTCCTAAAGGTCGACAAATATACGAATTAATATTATCTTACAATTTTCATCTCAATAAAGGAACTGACGTTACACCAAATTATGCAATTTTAAGTGATGTCTTGTACGAGTCTGAATTTGAATCGCAATTATGGTTATTGTATGATAGCAATAAGCAATTAATGGGTTGCGGAGATTCGTATCCTTCCAAGGTAAAGAAGTACTTTACGCGTACAATCTGTTTTCAATATTTATATTTTAGTATTCCATTAAATTGGAGAAAGGTGATTATACCATAAAATTGCAAGTTCGACATGAAAGAAAAGATTACTTGGATAAGTTGACCGATACTTGTATTCTATTAAATCAAAAATTACCGTCAACTATTACATTGGATGTCTATAGCAGTCATTCTCAGGCTATTATTGGTGA
The DNA here is from genome assembly GCA_036250285.1 of Pyrocoelia pectoralis. Taxonomy (NCBI): domain Eukaryota; kingdom Metazoa; phylum Arthropoda; class Insecta; order Coleoptera; family Lampyridae; genus Pyrocoelia; species Pyrocoelia pectoralis. The sequence continues at coordinate 18,683,357 of CM070076.1, read as the reverse complement.
TAAGAAAGCAGCGTTTGGACATACTCTTAATTCTTGTACAGTCCCACTTTACATCTCTGCGTTAACGCCTGATAAGTACGATCTTTTGTAACATGTTTCTTGAGCTGTAAATTCCTTTACAGATTTTCATCAAAAGCGAATAACTTTGCTCACTTTCTCATCGGTACCGTAACTTATGCTAAAGATGAACTTGGAAAAAAAGTAGACACTTATCCCATAAAATACATTCTTAACGAAAATTCGAAAAAACCTTCCAAAACCATAGACAAAGATAAATCGAAAAATGATGAATATAAAGAAGCATTAAGAGACTTAGAAGTTGCGTGGCTAGCTAAACTAGGTAAATTCTAGTTTAATGAAGAGTGTTAAAATAAATCTTTAACTATTGCAGATGTAAGTTCCGTTGCAGAATCACTCTATAATCAGTTATGTTCCCAATATCCCGATCATCTTCAAGTTCATATATCCTATTTACAAAATATTACACCGTCCAATCTAAAGCATATTCTACCAACTTTTGAAGAAAAAGAAATTCAAAATTACAATCGTGGCGATTTAGAAAAAATAATGAATATTTCCAACAAAGTCATAAATAATATTAATCAAGAATCGCTTTTGGTTTATTTGGGTATAAAGAATGATACGAGACCGGATGCTTCAAAAATAAAAAGGTAGTCGACGATTTACATTTGTTTGTTTTTTTTTAACTAAACATTTTATAGTAATATGGAAAAGCAAAAGACAATTTTAGTGGAAAGTTTGTGCCACAAAGGTATTGCGATGTGTCATATTTATCAAATGTCACAATTGTCGGCAGAGGAAACCTCGCAAGATTATCAGAAAGTTAGCTTAGAAGAAATTTCGGATACATGGAAGACATTATTACAATTTGTAGACCCTTATGATAAGGTAATGTATCTCTTCTTCATAACTAATTCCATGTGTTATACAGGGTGTCCACTTATGTTCTCTTATTTTAGCTGCTCATAACTTGTTAACGGTTTAGGATAGAAATATGCGGGTTTTAACTTTTCCTTTTAGTAACATGTCTGTATAGTTATTTTATAGTTAGTTTATTTTTGCTAACAGCACACCATACATCATGTGGCTTCATCAGATTTATTAATAATAATAAGCGAAACTCCCAGTCACCCTTTCGCCTATTATTATCAATTCAACCCCTTTGTGAAGCCGAACTTTCCAAAGAGGACATTATTATTTTGCAATTTGATACGTTTCTCATAAGATCCATTAATGTTTCACACGTAACAACACCATTTTCACTTAAAAACCATGACAGAAAATACTTAACATTTCCAAAACCTACTATGATTAAAAGAGCGAAGCACATCAATGTTACCTTATGTTATTTTTACTTAACATCTCTCATTTTAAAGATGAATTACTCAGTTATTTTCGAACTGATTTTGAAAAACTTTGCATCACTGGATAGCTAAAGGTCAGTTCTTTCAAACAAACAAAAATATACTGGGTGTTCCATTGCAAAAATCAACAAAAAAAAATTGTCAAATATCCGCCGTTTTTGTTGTGAGGTAATCGAAATCAATAGAAAAAATGAAATTCATTCAAATAAATCTTGTACTAAAATGAAACATTTCAGTGCAAACCGCATATTTCGATCCTAAACCGTTTAGAAGTTATAGGCAGCTAAAATAGGGAAAAATATAGGTGAACACCCTGTATATGTAGTTGATTTGAGACAGGCTATTTTCATTTTGCCAATAATGATCAACTGCAACAATCTACTATCGGAGTAAAAATGCAAGGCTCCTGACTTTAGAAGCTTGTATCTCAGTAATTAGCAATCATAATGTAATGAAATAAAGTGCATTTAAAAGATCATTTATTCCTACAAAAAGGTGTGCAGTTTTAGATTTTTGCAATACATCGTTAATTTTCTGTATCAATGTATGTGCAGAAAAGCGCCAAGTATGACTCAAATTGCGCAAGCGCTTGACTTTGAAAATTAATTGCAGCTATATTGTTGAAACTGAGTGGTAGATACTTATACAGGGTGTTTCAGACCATCCATACCGCCCAAATATCTCGCGAAATACAAAACGCATTGAAAAAAGAAAAAATACGTCTAAAAATTTTTTTAACATTCTATTGTTTGATAGTAATAGGATGTCCCCATTCCCACCACCCGGGGGGTGGAGAGGGGAGGGGGGGGGGGTAACTTCGTAATCTTAAATAGCACCCCCGAGTTTATTATGCAGATTTGAATTCTGCGTGAACAAATAGGAACTTTTTGTTTGAAACATTTTTTGAAGTTCGTGACAGATGGCGCTATGATCGCCGAAAGAAGTTTTCCGATTACCTATGCTAATTTGATGGCAGTTTTGTTACGAACTTCAAAAAATGTTTCAAACAAAAAGTTCCTATTTGTTCACGTAGAATTCAAATCTGCATAATAAACTGGGGGGTGCTATTTAAGATTACGAAGTTACCCCCCTCTCCACCCCCCGGGGGTGGGAATGGGGACATCCTATTACTATCAAACAATAGAATCTTAAAAAAATTTTTAGACGTATTTTTTCATTTTTCAATGCGTTTTGTATTTCGCGAGATATTTGGGCGGTACGGGTGGTCTGAAACACCCTGTATATTACAGTAACATAAAAGATAAAGGTTTTAGGGCCACTTTTGTATATGCTGTACACCAAGTCCTTAAGACATGTGACCTTTACGCTGATGATTTGCAGCTATATCTATTCTTCTTCCCTGAGGAAACAGAGGAATCATTCAATAAGATTAACGAACACCTAAAGAGATTGTATAAATCTTAGAAAGCAGATAAACTAAAATTAATTGCAATATTCTTCTGACAGAAAACTGTGATCACTAAAGACGAAATTTAAATACATATTTAAATACTGTCTTGGTCAATTAATAACTAGCGAAATTTTAACTAAAATAGAGCCTATCAATTTTGAGATCTAAACCTTTAAAGTGTGGTACCAAAACTGTTTTACTTTGATAACTTCACGTATATCGACCGTTATTAGCATAGGTAATAATATCTTTTCGAGTACAGCCAACCTCTCAATTTTTACTTAAATAGAACAGAACTTTAATTCTAATGAAAATAATTTGCAGTCATCTGCGTCGATTGTGGTGACATTTGCAATGTGGCATGCAACAATTTACAAACATCACGGAAGATTGTTGAAATTACTTCAAAAGTATCAAGAAGAAAAGAATAGTCGCGAGACGGAAGAAAAGTTGATTGAAATCTGTTCGATTATTGGTTGGAATCACATAGTTAATTATATGTCGAGTATGTTACCATCGAAATATCCAACAGATTATCGATCATTTTGAGCTAAATAGATGGAATTATTTTTTTTGTCTTAGAAAAATTCGGCACACTTCTTTCAGGATTGTAATTAACAATTTTTTTAATCTTATGTGTAGCTATCTGCTCAATCTGCTTTTATGTATGTGATCGCATTAAGATTAATTTATTATAAATAATATAATCTGTAATTATTGTTTTTAAAACTGCAGTAATATAAAAATGTATGTCCGTATAAAGTAACAGTTACATAAATAACATGAGCCGTTGTATGTACTTGTTAAATAAATGTTATACTATTGCACGTTTTATCTAATATAATAAGGGTGTTTGTCTGTTTGGATATCCGTCCATTTTATTCGTAATTTCATTGGCCGACTTAAATAATAAAAGGTGTATCAACAGAAATCCATTATTTTTGCATGGCTTTCATTACCATAATTAGAAGATCTGATTTAGGTGAAATATGCGCCGTTTTGTTTGATAACTTGTTGCCATTTTGAAGGTAATTCCATTATGCCTCTCTCATAGAAGCCCTTGTTCCTATTGGCAAAAAATGAGACGGTGTATTTTCACAAGAATTTTTCACCAGAAAAATAGTTCACCATGGACAGGAACAGGTGGTAATCACTTGTTGCCAGGTACAGATTATAAGGTGGATGCATGAGAACCTCCCAACCAATCTCCCGGAAGTCACTATCGATGTCAAATTGGTTACATATGGCACTTCTTGAGCATTTGCTTCCTTCAGACGGTCCAATTGTTGACAGTATAGTTTCGAGTTATGCGGTTTGCCATATTGCAGCAGATAGATGATTCCCTACCATTCCCACCAAACACAGCAAAACCTTCCTGGCGGTCAATCCTGGCTTGGTGACCGTTTGCACCGGCTCGTAGCAATTCAACAACGACCGCTGCCGTAAATGATCCACTTTTCATCACCAGTCACCATCTGCTTCAGAAGTTCGGTCCATGAGGTTTTTTTGCAGTAAAACGTGTTGTATCCATACATCGAGCTTGTTTTTGTATCCAGCCTTATTGAAATGGTTCCAAACCGTTATTGCACAATCTTCAGCTCTTGGACAATCGAAACGGTGCTTCCATGCCGACTCGACAATGTCCATGATTTTATCGGCATTTTCGACAATTGGCCTTCCAGTGCGTGGTGCATCTTTGACATCGAAATTACAGGAACGGAATCGACGTAACTAAAATTGCGCTTGATTGACTGCTACAGTATCACAGTACCATAAATACTATTCACATTTTCAGACGCGCCTGGCTTGCGTTTTCGACTTTATCGAAGAAAAACCGTAAAATATGGCGTATTTTATTCCGCGGCGGAATTACAAGACTGAGGTTCGAGGAATTATAAGGCGCCAAAGGAACAAAATCGTTGTTTACGCCCGAAGTCACTCTTCGGACATGTCAGAACCCTCTGAGCTGCAGATATACCAGCAACCCACAAACAACTTCACAGTTTGCTGAGCTTAAGTAACTGGTTACACAGCTACATTTTACGTAGGGGGGCTGCGCAAAAATCCAAACTCCTCGGCGAAACTTTTTAATGCATGAAAGATGACGAAAACAAGTTTACCTGCTGTTCCTTACTATTCCAGATTTCCTTTGACACTATGAGAATTGGACATCTGTGAATAACCTTGGGAGATCATCTCAGTCGATTTCATGAGGTCCATCACACATACCACGAACTGCTGCCAGTTCTTCTTACCCTTAGTATGTCGGGTTGCCATAACCATTCGGGGAAAACTAAAGAATAAAGAATTCATGAGACACAAATTCCATCTAACAACCCCCCAGCTGCATTCATGTCTTGCTGCGGAAGTGAAGTATAGGACCACACCGATATTTCACTGTCATCCTCAAGCTAATTCAGAAGAATGCAGAAATAAAAGAAAGATTTTCGGACACATCTTAATGGGAGAAACCCTAATCAATGGGATCGAGTTTTTCCATAAATCAAGTTGAACCAAAGCGGCTACTGGATTTACACCGTACACAAAACTGTGGACCCATCCACACATGAATAATTAATGAAGGTACATACACGATTTTCAATCCGAATGCCGAACCACACGCAATCTGTTAAGTGAACCATCTTCCACAGTAGGAGGAAAACCATTACCAATGCAAAACCCCGTCAAGACCCCTTCTGGTAGACCGCTGATGCCTATCATTATCAACGGATCATACCATTGCATCAGCATCTGCTTAACCACCTGAAGGTTTTTGAACATTTTGGTGTACCATCATCACCAGGGGGTCTGTAGATTGGAAGAAAGTCACCCTGATCCTAATTTTATTTAGAAACACATTTTCTATCAGAAATATGTCCATTATTTATTTTATTTTTTATTAAACAAGTAATAAAGCTTTATATTTAATTATTCATTCACTTTTCCATTAAGGCAATAAAAGAAATATAAACGCGTACCACCTGAAATCTTCACGCGTACCATCAGTTGGGAACCCCTGGTATAGAGACATTGGGATTACAGCCACCAAATAAGATGATGCAGATCTCTCAACATCAAAAGCAAAGATTTTTAACTTTCTAATCTTTGATCAAAAGATTAATAATTTCATTTCCAGTAGGTTACTCAACTTCATAAGGAACAAAAATATGGATTAAGTTTGGTCAGTGATGGGCAAATTCGAATTAAAAATAACCGGTAGTCCGATTATTGAAATAATCGCCTTAGTCCGATTATCGGTTTCGAGTATGAATTACGATTATTAATTATGACTTTATGAGTTTTCCTCTCATGTTTTAATTTATTTATAGAACATAATAACATAAATATAAATACATGATAAAACGGCAAGATTTGCGTATTTCTATTATCAAATTTCACCTTAAATAATATCAAATGTCTTGTTGAATGAATGCTGTCTCAGCGAATGTCTGTGTGAAGCTGTGAACTGTGAAGTTTATGCTGACGACGCTTAAATATAGTTAATTTGCTTATGTTATAGAGGTTATAGTCCGTTGTTGCTTTTACTTTACTAAATTACTACTATTCAAGTTTGAATTATTTTTAATTCGATTTATTGTCCGATTATCGCAATCCTCGAATCGGCATATTCCGATTATCGAAATTGTCCGATTATGCCCATCACTATTTGGTCTGTTTCAACTGCTCTGATATTGCCATTATACAGTGTGTCCACGGATTGAGTTCACTATAGGTGTAAATGATCAAAAATTTTGGAATTTCAAAACGATTTTTTCAGATTCTGCCCTGCTTCATTGGAAATGAATTTTCATCATATTTTTAATTTTTTAATTCAAAGCCGCCTTGAACAAAAACTATTTTCTTTGCAGGTAAAGTACCTTTTTTGTGTATCATAGAGGAAAATTTTATTAAGAAAAGCTGTTCGGAATCGAAAAATAATAAGAAATGCAAAATTTGAAAATAATCAGCACAATTTCATGAAACCGTTTTTTTACTTATGACAACTATAGGTATTACAACGAGTTCGCCAATGCACGTCATTAACGAAATAAAATGACATACCAAAATAATAATCGTAATCAGGTACGTTATTCATGGTTAAAAAAAGTAATTTTTCAATGTTAGTGTTGGTACTGAAAACCAACGATGCCAAACTCTTTGTTTAATATTCGCGTTGTAAATTTAAGGTTATATTATTGTTCTGCTTTCGTTGTTTACGTACATTTATATATTCCGATTTTTCGAATTTGCTTACTTTTCTGTCCTAAATTACACTGTCACTGGATAGTTCCAATAGTACAAAGAATGTCTGTCAACATTGTAGTAAAATGACGTCATAAATTTTGTGACGTGCATTGGAAAACTCGTTGTAATACCTATATCATCGATTAAATCGGAATCTATGCATACAACATTTCGAACATAACATGGTCGTTTGTTTACAGACAATACCAGAGAAATGTTATCCCTACTAAAGGTATAACATTTCTCTGGACAATACTGATTGTCATTTTATAGTCAGTTTTTCGATTCTTAACAGCTTTTCTAAAATTTTGCTCTATGATACACAAAAAACGTACTTTACCTGCAAAGAAAATAGTTTTTGTTCCACGATCAAGGCGGCTTTGAATTAAAAAAATTAAAAATATGATGAAAATTCATTTCCAATGAAGCAGGGCAGAATCTGAAAAAATCGTTTTGAAATTCAAAAATTTTTGGTCATTTACACCTATAGTGAACTCAATCCGTTGACACACTGTATTGAGCATAATCATCTTCACTGTAGACAAATACCTTTTAGCGTAAATTAAACACTGATAGTGATAATTTCTCAATAATGAAAGAAATAGTCAGTTATGTAGCAAAAATAGGACGATTAAAAGAAACTTAAGGTTCAAAAGAATGTTGTTATACTTCTTAAAACTATATTTCTTGAAGTATACAGGAATAACAATTTTGAGAATTACTAACAATTATTGTTAAGATATAGATTTTATACATCTGTCGATAGTTGTACTAAAAATTAATTTCTTACATTACAAAAGTCTAATATAAAAATGTTTCTAATAATATCTAAGTTTATGTACACAGCTGAAAACTATATTATAATGGCAAATGGGACACCTTTAAAAATATACAAAGTCACTCAACCACACAACTAAAATTTTTGTGAAAAAAAGAACACATGCATATGAAAAAACTGTTTTGTCTCGCCTGTAATAAATAAGTTTAAATTTTATAATAATTTGGTCAATCTGTTTCTGCGAAACTATTGTGAAGTAATCATTCAATTATTCGGTAATAAACTATGTATATTTTATTTTCTGTTGTTAATTAAAATGAATTTATATAAACAACTTCACAATGCCAACAGCAAAAGCAAACTTACACAACTTATAACAACACTATGTACAAATTAATCCTGTTAAATGTAAATTCTAAAATTGCAATCATCGCTTAAAAAAATGTTTTAAACTTATAACAACTTAAACTTATTACATGATAAATACATAAATCAATATGTACGATTGACACTCTAATCAAGTCCCGGAATTGGCGGTTGATCTAACTCTATCTGTGCACTTTTAGAAGGTAATGCAGTGAGAGGTGGTGGACCGTAATTAGAAGGGGTAGGATTAAATAAACCAGCACCAAATAACCCCATAGAGGCAGGTTTATATGAGGTAGGCGATTCCACACTGGATGTCGCTTGTGAATCAGTTTCACCAAGCATTTCCGCCGCTTTTCTAATTAACTCTTCTTCCGATAACGAACTTAGAACACCCGTACTCTTTTCGTCCGTCGGACGCTGAGGAACTTTCTTAATGGGAAGTTGGGGGGAAGATACGCTCTTTTTGCTTTTTGGTAAGTTTAGAGGAATTGTTGTCGACGATACTAACGGCGAAGACTGCTGCGATCTTGCATTAATCTTGGGAAGAATTAAAGGTATGGTTAAATCTGAATTTGTTGCAGATTTTATCTGAAAAAAGAAAAGTCGCCATTACGCATACAAGAAACAAAAATAATAATGGGCAATTCTCACCAAATCATACAAATAATTCCATCACTCGCAATTGTTTAACAGATATATCAAACAAATCAGCAAAGCCAAAACATTTTTTTAGAATAATAATAATGAATTAAACATTTCTTATAATTTATTAGATTAAAAAAATTATGAACTATTACATTTTAATTGTATGGTGTGAATTCAAAACTTCAATTTTTGGTATTAATGAAAGAGAAAAATGTGTGCGTGTATGTGATACAAATTTAGAAGTGCAAGGGTGAGAGAATTGGAAAGTCACTTGAATGTCAAGAATTATTTCCCTAAAATTGTGCAACTCTACAACATGCACACATTGTTGGAAATTTGTGCAAATGATAAAATTGCCATAGAATAAGATCACAACTAACAAACATTGAAAATTATAAAATCAAATTCGACACATTGTAAATATTATGACCTATGTTAGACAATATGCCCAAATACAACAGAAAGACATAACATTACTTTATACACTGGCGAGCAAAAAATTTAGGTCACATTAAAATTATTATGTCTTTTTGGATTTTTATTTTTTAGGTTCTATTTTCCAATTGTAAATTATTCTACTGTATTTTGTAGCCCAAATTAAGAGATTCATTATCAAATTCCAACGCATACGTTTTTGTTTAATGATTTATTTTAGAAAACCAACAAATCAATATTTTGAACATAAGTTTGACTTTTTGTTTTTAAAATAAAAACAAATGAAAATAAAATAAAGAAATGCATCACTAATATCGCGTATTACCCCCTCTTGAGTTTATGACTGCTTGAAGTCGCCGAGGCATACTTTCGATTAAGTTACGGATTACATTTTGGTCAATGTTAGCCCACTCCTGCAACAGCAATTCTCTAAGCTCCTGGGCAGTTCTTGGAGCTGGTATATGCTTTCGGATTCGCCGCCCCAATTCATCCCAGACATGTTCTATCGGGTTCATGTCCGGACTAAGAGCTGGCCAATCAAACCGCCTAATGGCCACTTCATCTAGATATTCTCTGACAGCGTTGGCTGCGTGAGGTCTAGCATTATCTTGCATAAAGATGCCATCGTCTCCCATAGTGACCATAAAAGGCATTACATGATCTTGTAAAACCTAAAACGTAATGTACCTATGAGCTGTCAGAGAACCATTTTGTACAAAGACGAGCTCTGTGCGCGCTTGTGACGAGATTCCTGCCCAAACCATTACGGACCCACCGCCAAATGGAAGTCGTTTGTCAATGCAAGCTTGGGCGTATCTCTCTCCAGGTCTTCTCCATACTCATCGGCGTCCGTCTGAGCCATTGAGGCAGAAACGCGACTCATCTGAGAACAGCGCCCTGCTCCAGTCCTCATTATTCCATCCCCTATGATTTCAGGCAAAAGCCAATCTTCCAACTCGATGCCGGCATTGCAATGGTGGACCCGTAGCCATCCTTCTGCAAGACAATCCTGCACTACGAAGTCTTCTCCTAACAGTCCATTCACTAACATTTACATCTCGAACTTCTTGAAGTTGATTTCGCAGCATAACTGCAGAGGCTGCCCTATTCCGCAAACTTGCAGACACCAAAAAACGGTCATCTCGTTGAGTAGTGACTCTTTTTCGGCCGGATCCTTGTCTTCTGGTTAACAGGCCAGTCTCCTCATACCTCCGGTATACATTCTGGACAGCACATAGACTCTTACCAACAATTCTTGCAGTTTCACGTTGACTTACGCCCTCTTGTATGAATGCTACGATTCTTGCTACAACAACAGAATCTAAAGGCATTTTGACCAATTGAATAAGCAACGCAGACACTAGGTTTTGCGACCGATTGATTTTGCAGACAAACATCAACAAAATAAAACACCGAAAGTTGAATTTTTACTTATAAATAATGCACGCTATTTCGTAAATGTTGAAAACACGACAATAATATGAGATAGATGGCAAATTTGACAGATACTATTCTTAAGAAAACAAATGATTAAACACCTACTGCAGTTTACAGTTAGCAAATATTTTTTAAAAAAAGAAAATCCAAAAAAATATAATAATTTTAATGTGACCTAAATTTTTTGCTCGCCAGTGTATTATAGAGCTGGTGTTTGTAGGTCTCCATGTTGTTAATTATATTCAAGTAATTAAATTTTCTTTAATTTTTATTGGGATAAATAAATTAATGAATTATAATATGGTGATGTACAAAGAAAATACCAAATAAGTTAATACGAGATTCATGACGACTTCCACAGTTAATACTGATATCGTGACGAAGCAATTGACTTACATTACCGTTCATTTTCTAACAGATGTAAAATGCTCTGTAAAAATAGAATATACACTGTCACTATACTAAATATAACAAAATTCCTGATCCACATCATAATGGAATAAAATGCAATAATAACAGTAATGGTCTTGCTTTTGTATGTTATACAGATAACTAGCTAAAAAGTGTTAGTTAGTACTGGGCCCCTTAGCCGCCTATTAACACCCTGGTATTTATTTTATGGAGGCTGGTTGATTTCGAAGAGGAACATGTCAAAGTTAATCTGGTCTCAGGTGAATAAAATATGATTCCAATACTATGTTAATAATAATGAATAAGTTGATCCTTTTAAGTACTTGGTTCAAATGTATACAAATCTATTTTACAGAGAGCTGGATCAGTGGTGCAGGAACAGAGTTATACATCCTTAATATTCGTTTTAGAGAAACTTATTAAGCTATAGTTAGGAATTATTGTCGCTTAACCACCTTATACCCTAAAAGGGGTAGTTATTTTCGATGGAACTCACATTAAAAATGTTTATTTTTAAATTCTACTTAACTTCAAACGTGAGTTAGATAAGGATTGTTAAACTGAATTCAAGATATTGGCAATCTTACAACCATCACGGATTTTCCTATGAAATTTCGAAAATGTCTTATAGGAATCGAATCCTAACTGTTTTGAGGGTATACTTTGATGTTAAGTTCACACAAAATTCACTACTTAAAATAACAAAATTTTGAGAGTGTACCATTTAAAACAATCCTGTGTAAGTGAAACTAATTTCTAGTTAAAGCATAATTTAAAAAAATACATAATTTTATTTCAAACATTTTTCTTTAAATAATATGTATTAAAATCTGTTATACTCCGATTTCGTACTAATGATCCACCCTGTATACCTATTACTCATTTAAGCTATACAACCATGATCCCATTTACTATTACTGTAATGTTATTAGTCAATCATATAGCATTTAATACATAATGTTCACATGCTTAAAATGAACAAATCAGTCGTAAAATATAAATGACAGTATTGCAACATTATCACATTGAAGATGTGTCAGAAATGTTGTTACGTTTCAAATATACATGATAAAAATAAATCAAACTGTAGTATAGTTTGCTAATGGATGACGGAAGTAACTGATTATTGAACTCCAATATAATTCTTGCAAAATGAACATGAAAGAACTGGAGACTTATTTTTGAAAGGGAACCCTACTCCAAATTTAGCTCTTGCTGTACACTCAGAATATGTATCACTGTATACTACACCATGTAACGTCTCATCTTCACACCAAAATATAAAATGAATATATTTCTAGAAACTTTATAAAAGTAACTAAATATAAGTAATGAACGATTAAACACGGTAATTGTTAAAAAACATATTCTTACCTGTGGCGAATCGGCTTCACTCCCCGGAGTTATTCCTTTTATACTATCGAGAATTTGTTGAAGATTTTGTGGCAGTGCGATGCTAGCTAAAGCGGTCGTACCGATACTCGTAGTAGTACTAGAAGCAATATCTTGTGACATATTGTGTATTTCGGCTTTTTGCATTGCAATCCGTTGGTCTAACTCTTCCATTTTTCTTTGTAACTCTTGACTAATTGCAGGTAATCCCGCACTTTCATCCAACCCTAGAAGATACAAAATCAAACAATATCAAGTCATTACTTGAATTACAAACGGAATAGAAGTCTAATAAAGGAAATGTTGCTTTTTAGCAATGTTCACATAATATAGTGAGTTTGATGAAGAGAAAAGAAAACACCTAAAGTAAAAACCAGATAAACCAAAAAAACTAGAGAAAGTGAAGAACTCAAAATAATGACAAAAAAGAAAAGAATTAGAAGAAATTTAACAAACTGGATTAAATGAAATCAATGATTAGCGAAGTGGAGAAAGGAATTAAAAAAATTAGAAGAAAGATGAATGAAAACTAAAGAAAAGCAAAAATAAATCCAAAATCGACTTGAACATAACACCATGTGGGTCCATTATTATTAAAATCTCACCAGGAGAGGGTAAATAAAGGTCTGACTTCCCACAATCTTTTTATTTTAATTTGCAAATTAAAATAAAAAGATTGTGGGAAGTCAGACCTTTATTTACCCTCTCCTGGTGAGATTTTAATAAATCCAAAAATTGATAAAAATGAAACCAAACATAGTAAAGATAGAAACAATACAAAGAGAGTAAACAAAACAATAATAACAGATGGCAGGGGCGGTTGCTGCTAAAGTGCTCCGGTGCTCGCGCACCACCTGAATAAATTAAAATATAAAATATATTCCTGCAGACTGTCATGAGTTAAGCTGACTAACAAATTAAGAATATTAATTTACAGATATTTATTTTTTACGTAGGTATTATATTACTAATTGCTTTATTATAGCGCACAGCAAGCAAATCCTTTAAATATGCACAGATAAGTATTGAAGTATCGCACAACGTGCTCTAGCAGTCGGAGCACGGGATTGTTTCGCTATCGGCTGCAAATTACGTACTCGGGCAGATTCGGGCTAGCCGTTAAATGCGTTTTTAACCCGGCGACGGTGCGCTAACTTACATCGCACCTTCGCAACTATAACTTGTTCATTTTTGATTGTAACGAAGTCATTCCAACGTAAGGGCAATACAGTGTGAATATTAAAATGAATTCGGTGCAATTTATTTTGAAAAATCATTTTTCTACAATGACATTGGAGCAAAAGGTGGATATTAAACGTCTTGGAAGACCTACACCAAATATTAAAAAAATTTAAACAAAAATTCAATACCTAGAGCCATAGACTAAGTATATTTGATCTATGCTAGAGCACCACCTAGTTTTTCACCAAGCACCGCCACTGACAGATGGAGAAATAACACATAAATTGAATGATAAAAATTGCATTGTATAAAGCACAAAATGGGTTTGGGAAGGAATTACAGACATACTCCTAGTAATTAAACAGCAATCAGAAAGAGCATCGAAGTGAATGAATGAAAAGCCTTTGATTCTACTAAAAGGAAAGATACTGTTAGCATTGTACTTATACAAGAAACTTTCCGCCTAACCCTATATAATATAGCTTATTTTAATTGATATATGAGACATAGGTTTTCATACTCTGTCTTTAAAGCAAAAATACCTGGTATTGTGTCAAATTTATTGGCGAAAGGCTCAAAGCTTTGTGTTGCAATTCCTGTGTCCAAAAATGATGATTTTGTGGTAGTTGTAAGTAAATTAGACAAATCAGACGAATTTAAATTAGACGAAGTTTTAGAATTGTCTTCGCTGGTACTAGGTACCGTATCGGGATCGGAATCCTCTGGTGTATATGGTTCATCTAAAACAGTTAACAGTTTCAATGATGGGACGCAATGTATTATCTATACTATACCTTCATCATTTGCGTCGGTTTTGTTGACTTTTACCTTTGTTGGTAAATCAGAATTGGGTGGGGGGGTGTAGGATCGATCCATTGAAATTGATGGTGCATCTATCCTTGGTTTCTTAATTGTAGAGGAAGAATTTGAGGGAAACAAGGGCCTTTTTCGTTTGTCTCGAACTATAATACCTAATAATAAAGCCGGCCGAGACTCTTCAAAACCTATGGAAGATCCAATCGTGAATTAATAAGGGAAAGTAAAAACAAAGTTATTACCTGGACCGCTTAATGGTAATAAAGCTTGTGGGAGGGGTTTCTGACTGGCAAGAGGTAATATATAAAAATCTTTCACTGCTTTGTTAATACTTTTGACGACGCCTAAACGATTTCTACTAGATAAATAGCTATACAGAGCAATATACGGCATTTTCTCTTCTACATTAGTTGCATTTAAACGCAACAACGAAATTGCTTTGCTATTGGAGCATTTCATTTTTCCTATATAGTCCCAAACGGTATCAGGTGAAATACGGCCTACAACATCTAGGCATACAGGGAGTTCTTCCCCCAAACCCATACAGTCACCTGTAGAATAAAGTCTTTACATATCTCTCTCAATGTCAGTTTGTAAACTTACCTGATACTTCATGTGCAGTGATCGATATTTGTGCAACATCAACCATATTGATTGTACCTTTCCAGATGTATTCTAATTTTGACCTTGGTAATGGTGGAGACATGGTAATATTGTCGTCTATTGAACTGGAGAGAAGATCTGACGTATCTCTAACAATATTCAATTCATCACTAGAATCTTAACAAAAAAAGTAGATTTAGTTTCATAATATTAGATAGATAATACCATCTCTCATTTTATTGTCGTCACTGGTTAAAGGTGGAGTAAACTCAGGATCTTCAATGTCACCTGTTCTAGGCGGTGTTGGTATAGTCACTGTCGATGTTGGCTCATGATCACTATCACTTTCAGCTGTGGGAGCTGAAGGAAAACCTTAATAATAAATGTTTATTGTTCTTCAAGAATAATCACTTTGAAATGTTAGAGATGAAGTGCAAGTGAACAAATTAAAAATGAAATAATAAAGAGAATATTAATGTTGCCGTTATAAAGTATAGAGTTAAAAGCAAGTATTAGGTTAGTTTGACAGAACGTTAATAATGAAATAGAAGTTACCTGTTGTAATATCTTCTTGTTGAACATGTTTCCAAAGTCGATCTTCAAGTGGCGGAACAATTTTATTATCCACCAATTGTTCCAAAATTTCTTTAGATTTTTTGTCGAGTTTCTCTGTGGCACTCTGAATATCTTTTTTATGCCGCGAACTTTTGTGTGACGAACGATAACGATCCCTTAAAAAATTAAGGCGTTAATATTAAATAAGAGAAATTGTCTCATTTAATATTTGTTTCTGTTAATTGTTACAAAATGTACGGCGAAATAAATATATTGATTACTCACTAGCTATAGTTATTCACAGAATCAACTGCGTTACAAGCTTTATGAAAACTAAATCAAGTTAATCAGCAAGTGAGTATAATTTTAGTTATCACCTTAAGCTTTTGTATGTACTTACTTCTCTCTACTGCTAGTCAAATATTTATCCGAATATCGAGAAGAATCCTTACTTTTGGATCTTTTATGATGACCTTTGTCCGCAATAGGCGAATGGTGTTCTCGCTTCCTATCTCTTCTAATTCACTAATTACTATTAAAAAGTTACACATAGTTTGGTACATACCTACGATCTCTTTCTTTATTTGATTTACTATGATCTCTATGTTTATCCCTAGAATGCTTTCTATCCTTTTCCTTTAAATCTTTTTTACCGTCATTAGCATTTTCTTGTCCCCCTTCGCCACTTAATCCCATAACTACCTCCGTTTTATCCACGGCATCACTAGGACGATTATCCTCTAAAACTTGCTCCCCTAGAAAGATAATGCGATAAATTTTTCATCTGTTTTAAAATTATATAAAAAATCTACCTTTATGAGTCTTAAATACATATTGTCTGTTACGACCCAACTGTTCCAATTCTGATTTTGTTATCATTTCTAGTTGGTGTTTATTTTCGCGTTCTCTCCACAATGCTAATTCTTGACTTGCCAAGTCATCCGAAGATAACCGCACCTAACAAATAATGATTAAAGTTGTTGAAATTGTACGTTCCATTACAATCGTATTACCAACTGATATGCATTAATAGCTTTTTCACATATTCGCCGCCACAGTGTTTGATTTTTGGTGTCTTTAATGTTAAATATTAAACTCCTGTATTTATTCCTATATTTCTGGCCTGTATCACCGAAACATTTGTACAATTGTGATTCAATTTCATTTGAAATTTTTGTAAGCTAAAAAATAATAGTATATAAATAACTGATTTATTAAAAAAAAAATTTAATGAAAAAACAAGAAACTTTGATATAGCGTTGCAACTTATACAATGTAGTATGACTCTTATGGGATCAAAGTTATAGTCTATTGCATTTTAAAATAGTGTGAGAACAACATAACAGACGACACTAAGAATATATTACGGACATTGTTTTATTCTCGTAATATTAAAAAGTGGGGACCCCATTCATTTCCCTTACTATTTTAGCAAATTTTGCACTGTTAATTTCACGAAAAACATTCTTACGATGTTAAGCATTCTTTTATAAGAGTCTATATACGTACTTATTATTAATTTTAAAGAAAAATATTTTAATACTATGATGCCATTTAAAGATTTAACTGCTGTGGAGTAACACCAATTTCTAGTTATAACTTAGTAGTATTGATATTGATCTTTTTTAATTATGATTTATTAAGTTAAACTCATATCGTCCACTATTGAGCAACTGTGTATACCTGCACAGCACAGAAACGGAACAGAAAATTGATAGCAAATAAATCACATTCAATTTTGATCTTAATCGGAGTTTTTACTTCACTTGATTATCACTTACCTCATCTTTTGTTAATTTAATATCTTCCACCATATTGAGACGATTGGTTAGTTGCTCAAATAATGTTTTCTTAACATTATCTCGAATATTTTCTTGTTTATTAGATTGTGGCGATTGCTCTTCTACTTGTCTAGATTTTGGGGTCTTTTGAGGTACGGGTTTTTCTTTTACCGGAGTAGGTGGTGTAGGAGTTTTGGGTCTATTTTGTACCGGTTTTGGTTTAGCGGTGGGAGATACTGTTGGAGGTGGTGATTTGATTAATGGCGGTGCTTGAATTAACTTTGTTCGTAAGGGTGTGGTAACTGGCTTACTTACTATCTTCAAACCATGTATTAATTGCTGTAAAGTAAAAAAAGTATAAGTAAAAATGAATTACCAAAAATTAGGTGGATTTTGATAATAATCTTACTAATTTTTTGAAAAATTATATTAGAAATTATAAATATATTCACTTGTACAGTGCGCTTGGACTATTACTGTGCACCAGAGATACAAATTAACATATTGACAGACATTTTTTAGATTTTTTAACATTTGGGCATTATCAGCAGCAATTAGCGTTTGTATGAGCTACATCGCGATATATCCCAAATTTTATGTATTGCAGTGTAGCGTCACATTAGATATCTAAAATATATACAGGGTGAATGAGACCACCCGTATCAGTCTTTTATTTAAAGAACGGTGAGTCGTAGAGAGGTGGGGTAAAAAAATGGATTATAAAAGCGATAATAAAGAATCGAATGGTGATATCATTATTTCTCGGACAAGTCAGCATTCCTCCAGAAGGCCCCCAACTCCGAAATTTTAAATGGCACCATAAGTCCAAAAAGGTATTTTTTGAAAGATTGTTAAAAAAGAAGAAAGTTTTATAGGAAAAATTATTTTATTACTGCCACCCCTTTTAAGTTATATTCGACTAAAGTTGTTAAATTTGAAATTCATTGTTAACAAGAAACATTGAAAAGTCGACTTTTAAAATCTAGTTACCAATGTTACATGTGTTCTTCCCTTTCAAGAAGTACTTATTAGAGCCACTGATAGTGTACCTAGAAGAGCTCAACAGTGCTTAGCAGTAAATGGAAGATATTTTGAACACATGTAACATTGGTAACTAGATTTTAAAAGTCGACTTTTCAATGTTTCTTGTTAACAATGAATTTCAAATTTAACAACTTTAGTCGAATATAACTTAAAAGGGGTGGCAGTAATAAAATAATTTTTCCTATAAAACTTTCTTCTTTTTTAACAATCTTTCAAAAAATACCTTTTTGGACTTATGGTGCCATTTAAAATTTTGGAGTTGGGGGCCTTCTGGAGGAATGCTGACTTGTCCGAGAAATAATGATATCACCATTCGATTCTTTATTATGGCTTTTATAATCACTTTTTTTACCCCACCTCTCTACGACTCACCGTTCTTTAAATAAAAGCCTGATACGGGTGGTCTCATTCACCCTGTATATTATATTTTGTAGATGCAAAGGAGAGGGGACCTAGAAGACTAATTAAAAGGGCAGCAGACGGGTGGGGTGGTGGTTGGGAAGGGGAAGTTTGGTCGCTAACCTACGTAAATGATATAGTGCTGGTGGCAAAAGAAGAAAATGAAATGATGAACATGTTAGGGAAATAATCGAAGAGAAAAGATCTAGAAGCAAACATAAAAAAACGAAAGAAATGGTTTTTAGAAAGGGTGGGAGAAGAAAAAAAGAAGAGTGGAAATGGGAAGATGAAGAAGCCCAGCGGGTGAAAGAGTTTACGTACCTGAGGTATACACTGAGGCAGGACAAGGAGGGAAATCACATAAAGGAACGTTTGAGAAGGGAATAAAGTGATAGGACAAGTGTGGAGTGTGGTGGAATGACTTTTTGGAATTGACCTAGGGAAAAGGAGGTTGTTATTCGACAAATTAGTAAAAAATGTAGTGCTTTACGGGGTAGAAGTATGGGGCTGGAGAGAACACAACTAGGTTTAGGGACTGCAAGAGAAATACTGGAAATGGATCCCAAGACTGGACAAGGACACACCGGGATATATAGTAAGTAGTGGACAAAATAAGAGTAGAAACGGGAGGAAGGGCTATGAAATGAGGAAAAGATTAGAGGAAGAACAGGATGCGAAACATTACAGGAATGCTGGAAAGAGATATAAGAAGGGAAGGTGAAACATAGACGAGACAGCAGGAAGAATACTACAAAAGGTGTGTGAGGGAAGAGGTAGAGAGGATAAGAGAAGAGGAAGGATGAGAGCAGACAATATAAGAAGAGATAGGAATGTTCAAAACAAGAAGGATGGAGTAAAATAAAAGAATAAAAATACAATGAAAACTACTAGAAGATTAAGGGAGAAGGAATACTGCAATATTTAAAAAAGGAAGGGAAAAAGGTTGATGGCAAGATTTAGATGTTGAAATGAAGAGAAAAGATAGTGCAGGTTATGCGGAGAATGATTGGAGAACATGATCCACATGTTAATGGAATGTAAAGAGTTAAATGAAGATGAAAGGAGGGTGGAAGGGAGAATGGAGTGGATGGAAGATATATGAAAATGGAGGAAACTATTAATGGGGCAAGGAGAAATAACGAATATATGTAAAAAAACGAATCAAATTTGCAAATAATGCGCAAATAGAGAAAAACTAGCACAATGTAGGTGGAACTAATTTACTGCCCATATAATACTTGTGGTGATAATTTGCAAGTAGAATTCGTTGCTTGTTCATTTCGTATTCTCAATTGGACCACCATTCTTGATAATGATGTAGATATGAAATAAAAGAAGTCTAACTAATGTATTATAACAATCAACTCATCTAGTACATAGCAATGAGGACACTGATCCAATGCAACAGTTAACTTGCACTGTAAACATGTTTATATTGTATGACTGAATTGCATTTTCCATAAATACAACAAAAATTGTTTAGAATCTGTTGCTATCCATCAGTCAACATTTAGAGTTGACTATACTTGAACAGCTGTTTTATCTGTAGACACCAATGGTGTTTACTGAGCACGTACTTCCAAAGACACTGTATCAACAATATTTGTGCGAAACATTTTTATTTAAAGTTGAAATGTTTTAAAACTTCAAATATGGCTTTCTGTGCACATTAACCTTCGCCGTCCCAAAATAAGTTCAAAACATGGAATCCCAAAACCGGGTCAAAATTGACCAAAGTTCAAAATGTTGGAATTATTTCCATTTTATACTTTTGCAGCATATTCTATATATTTTCGTCTTTAATAATGGAATTAAACCAAACAAACTCAAAACCAATAAATTTATTCTACAAAAAAAGTTACTATAAATGATTGGACACAAACAATAAAACAACAAAAAAAAAAATAAAAAAAAAATATTAAATTTCTTACAAAAATAGGAGAATTCTCAAAAGGAGAATTAATTTAAAAACAATCTGTGAAAACTATTGACGTTTTTGTCTTTTCTGGGTCAGCGGTGACCCCGTTTCGGGACGGCGAAGGTTAAATATAAATAAGAAAATATTTGACAATGACTATTAAAACTATTTATTGGTCCAATATAATACCTTTGGTGCCGGTTGTGGTTGTTGTGGAGAAACCTTAGCAGGTTGACGCACATTATTTACATTATTATTTTTACGTTGAATAACAGAAGGACTTTCCGGAGCCGTATTTGAAACGTCTGGACTTTTTATTGTTTTTAACTTTGAATGTGTCACTTGCTGTAAAATAAAACGTATGTAAAGAAAATTGCCATGTAATAAAATACGACTTACCTTTGTGGTCACGGGTTTATTAGCGTTCGCAGAACGTACCACTTCAAAACCAGGATGTTGTTGAAGCCATTTATCTAAATTAGTTGTACTAGGTGCACTACTTCCTGTGTATATTGTTCCAGATGAACGTTCAAAGACCACAACCTAAACTAGAATGTGACTCAATTTCTTAAATTATTAACTAATAAGAATACCTTCTCAACCACTTTCGCATGTTTCAGTATACAAGGATCGCTGCAGTATATGGAATTAACTCTGCTAGGCTTACCGCACACTAAACAACCTGGAACTGTACTTGAATGAACTGCAGGTGACGACACAGATGGACGTTTCTCCTTTTTATCTGGGGAAACATCGGAACTGGATGTATGTGAAGCTTTTCTTATTCGTCGAGCTGCAGCTTCAGGTCTTGACAATGAAGAATCCTAAGAAAGTTATATTAATGAAACCAGTAAAAAACTGAACGTTAGTTACCTTGCAATATAAACAAATCCATTCTTTTCCTTTCACTTCCATCATATGACCCATTGCTTTTGTCACATTAACACATTTTCCATGATACCATTCTTCACAAGAATCACAACATATCATAAATCTGTTATTGTGAGGTTGATTACAGATACACCACAGCTTGTCAGGATCGTCATCATCAGATTTTTCACCTTCACTTGAACTATCTAATTCAGTTCCAGAAACATGTTCATCATCCATTGTCTTAACACTTCTTAAAAAATAATAGGTTTCTTGTTAAATTTAAGGAGAAGAGCACTAACAACTGACCTGACAGGAGTTTTCATTGGGATCACCTCTTCTTGCTTGTGTTTGTTTCTACTGCGTGTTGTCGGCCTTTCTATTGGCGGTATAACTACCACTCTTCCGCCAGAACGAACAACTTGTGTTCCTTTTATCACAGGCGTTGTCGAGTCTACAGTATTCTACAATAAACGTTTATTTAATTTTTGTTAAACGAAAACAATTATAAAGAACCTGTGCGTGGTGGTTCGCCGGCACCGGAGACAATAAGTTATCGGAAGAAACCGGATGCTGATCGGTTGCATCCAAAACTAAATTACCATCTACTATCGATTTATCGATAGCATTCTGTAATTCGGCATTACCTACTAAAGATTGAGCAACCTGGTATAAAATATCGTCGGGTATTAAATCCGAATTGATATTATCTAAAAGAGATTGATCTAAATCTAAACCCGTATTTTCTAAGCCTATTTGTGATTGATCGGCAGGTTGGCCCGAAGGTTCTGGAATTACTAGACTGGTAGTAAATGTTTTCGTATCTTCATTTTGGATTATTGCACGTATATCTTCGGCGCTAGGAATTGGTTCTAAATCCAATGGTTCATTAGAACAGATACCTATGAACAAATTACGTTTTGAAAAATTTAAACCATTCACCGATATGTAATACATACAGTAAGTTTGCAAAACGTTAGGGCGTGAAAAATGATGAGAAATTTGTATAGAGAACTGCGACAAAAACCAATCTCACATGAATTTTAACCTGCTGTACAGTGAAAATGGAAATATTGGAACATTTCATATTGTATGTAAACGAAAAACATACTTTTGGAAACAAGGACATAAAACGCTTTGGGTTGATGTAAATTTTCCTCTTCTTTGACAAATAAATGATGTCTATAGAGCTGGATGGAAACAATGTATCATGTAAAAGAATACATTGTGTTTTAGAAGAGAAAGGTAGGAGTAATACATAATATGAAAAAAACTGTTTCATCCTTGAACATTCTCTTACTTCAATAAAACATGTAATAATTCAAAAAGGCAATTTTTTCAGCAAAAAGAATAAGATTCCATTGTTAAATTAACTTGTCTCGATGGTTGAATTACATAAGCAATGATAATATAGGAAGCTCAAATGGTCATTTCGCCACTACTCCTATGACAGCACAATAGGTACATTCGTTTCAACTTGGGTAAACTTCAGTGTTTACATAAATTTCTTCAGAAGCGGTGCACGACAGTTAGTAGATTAAGAAATAAATTCGACGACGATTTCATATAATAATAATAATTATTTAACAACCTCACATGTCCCTTCAATTACAAAAACAGCAACAGAAAATCTTCATCTCGGATTAGTATTGTACTTACCCAGAGGTTCCTCTAAGTTTGATATATTTGTGTGAGGTTTGATAGAATTTGGCAAAGTCGTGTTCTTCTTAATCTCGCTACTAAAACGTCTCTCTCGCCTTTTTGAAAGATCAGAATTTATTATAAGCTTGTGCGGATTATTTTGTTTTAAATGTTCTGGCTCAAAAGGCACTAATTTTCCATCAACGCTTAATCGTTTGTTCTTCGAATCAAGACTGTTTCTATCCGACGCAGATTTATTTAAAGGCCCCTGAAATATTCTTGCAGGCTTTTTCAATTTAGGAGATTCAGGTACTAAAGGTGTAGTTGGAGTTGGAGGATTAGATGCATCTTGTTTTCCACCAACTCTTCTTATTATATCAGGTGTAGAAAATAAAGCAAAATCATCTGGAATCGGTTTTGGCGGTTTCTTTTCTTTTTTTGGTAGCGGTTTTTTTTCGGGCGATGTTTTTGTTGTATCTGTTATAACTTCGGGAAGTTTCTGAACTTTCAATGGTTCTAATTCAACCTTTGTTTCGGTACTATGTCTGGTTAGGAGTGGTTTAATTGTTTTGATAGTCTTCAGTGGTTTCTTACTATTGAGTAATGACGGTTCTGAAGTAAGTCTAGCACGTACATTGCGCGGTGCCTTCTTTATTATTTTGGCTTTATGTGATTCCTCTAATTCATAATCAGAATCATTAGCATCATCGTCCGTTTCATCGGACTCCATTGAAAAATCTTCATCACTGTATTCCTCTTTTTGATCTTCCTCGGCGTCCTCTTCTTCGTCTAAATCCTCATTTTCATTTTCAAAGTCTGCTTCAACAGGTTTTTTTTTAGTAGTTTTAAGTTTTGTTTTAGGTACTAGTTTAGTAATAATCTGTTGAGATATTGGTTTACCTTTCCTTTTATTTAAAGTTGAGGGAATTATAGTCAACAGCTTTTTTGTACTCTTACTTTCAAGGTTATTAATTGATGTTACAGCTTTTGTGGGTGGTGGAGGTGACTGAATTTGTTCAATTATCTCATTGCTAACTGTCGAACCTTCTAATATACTTAAAGTTTCAGCTAACTCATCTATTTCTGTTATCTCTTTAGTATTAGTTGATGATGTTTCTCCATATGTGAATGGTGTGTAATCATGATCCATACGAAAACTTTTTAAGTTTCTTTCTATTTCACTCATCTCGTCAATGCCACTTGAACCTAAAGAATAACAACATGTAGTGTATAATGTAAGGCAGTAATACACAAAAAAAATGAGAATACTATTATATTGTCTGCCCAATATTTATAATTCCCTATTAAGTACTAAAAAGTACAATTACTATGCAGAACTTGCCAATATGTAATTTAAAAAAATTAGTAAAATATTATTATAGCTACATTACTATATTTTTTGTTTTTGTTTTCTTATAACTTGCCATTTTGAGTATTCTTCTGTTTTGAAATGACATTCACACAATTACAATAAATTAATAATAAATTTGTAGCGTAGTGTAAAGCTGGGCCATGCAAATGGCAGGTGCACTGTACCGGGTCTCGAGTTGTACTGACGCCATTTTAAGAAAAAAATAATATTCGTATATTGTTACATTTTGAGTAGCTATTCTTCTGTTTTGAAATGACATTCACATAATTACAATAAATTAATAATAAATTTGTAGTGTAGTGTAAAGCTGGGCCATGCAAATGGCAGGTGCACTGTACCGGGTCTCGAGTTGTACTGACGCCATTTTAAGAAAAAAATAATATTCGTATATTGTTACATTTTGAGTAGCTATTCTTCTGTTTTGAAATGACATTCACATAATTACAATAAATTAATAATAAATTTGTAGTGTAGTGTAAAGCTGGGCCATGCAAATGGTAGGTGCACTATACTGAGTCCCGGGTTGTACTGAGGCCATTTTAAGAAAAAAATAATATTGATCTGAAGGAAATATACCTTGTGTCCCACACTAGGGGTACCCCATGGGATTTAACATGGGAAAATTGAAATGATCTTTTTCCTGCTTCCCAAATTAAAAAATCGCAACAATTTTGACGCAGATTTAAAGTGGCACTTAAAACGTTTCTGAAAACAATTTTTTGATTACAATTTGATAATTAATAAATTAATTACAGGCATTTGAAATTCGAAATTTTGAAGGTTTTTCGCGCATGCGATTCAGATCGGCTATCTTCGGCTACAATTTAATTTCACCATCCACATTGCTTTAAAAACTGAAGATAGCCGATCTGAATCGCATGCACGAAAAACCTTCAAAATTTCGAATTTCAAATGCCTGTAATTAATTTATTAATTATCAAATTGTAATCAAAAAATTGTTTTCAGAAACGTTTTAAGTGCCACTTTAAATCTGCGTCAAAATTGTTGCGATTTTTAATTTGGGAAGCAGGAAAAAGATAATTTCAATTTTCCCATGTTAAATCCCATGGGGTACCCCTAGCGTGGGACACAAGGTATATTCATAGCAGCAAAGATAATAAAGCAAAAATAACATACCAATGAATTTGAAAAAACATTTGGAATTTAAAAAAAAGTTTAGACACATTTCAACTTTTTCTAAATACCTACATATGAATTTAGTTATTTTTATTTATTTTTTTAATAAACTAATAAACAAAGATGATTATTGAAGGTTCGCTTTTAAAAAAGCTAGACCCGTGTAAGTACACAGGGTGTAGAAGTGGCCAATGGACCATAGGGATTTTAATGTAAAAATCTTAATTTTCGATTATTTAGGTACTTCCCTAATTATTTTATACAAAAAGTCTATTTAACTTTTGTGTAGAGCCAAAAATTCTGAATTGACTGATGTTGCTTATTTTTACATTGAATTTTTCAGAAACCAAATATTTAGGCAAATAAAAATTTCCGCTTCCTCAAAAATCAAAAAAGCTAAATAGCCTTTTTGTCTAAAATAATTAGGGAAGCACATAAACGAAGATTTTTGCATTGAAATCCCTATGGTTCATCAGCTAATTCTACACCCTGTATAATATACAGTGTGTCTGCTTAAGTTCGCACCATATGGAAAACTTTTTTATTATTAATTTTACGAAAAAAAGTTGTTCTTTATAAAAAGTTCTGCATGTTCTAACATTTAAAATACAATCATCAGATATTCAATTTTTTCAGTCGTGTACGCGGTTTGTCAAAAAATATGAATTTTGCTCAAGAGTAAAGTACCTTTATTTTTGACAATATCGAAAATTGTTATTAAAAAAAGTTAATGAGAACTAAAAACTACGTTCAAATATGCAATTACATCCTGCTAGTTAAAAAATTTTTTTTACAACTTTTTCTCAATTTACTACCTACCGATACTGATCAAGGCCACCTAAAATAGAGGAGGCCTTGTACTGATACGATTTCCGTTCCGTTCAGAAACCTCACTGCCAAACATTTCTTGATATAATACAAATCATTTGTTTATCAGTGCATCCAAGATTTCACGTTAATACACTTACATTTGCATTGTTATTGTAGACAAAAATAGAAAATCGTATCAGTATCGGTAGGTAGTAATTTGAGAAAAAGTTGCAAAAAAAAATTTTAACTAGCAGGATGTAATTGCATATTTCAACGTAGTTTGTAGTTCTGATCAACTTCTTTTAATAACAATTTTCGATATTGTCAAAAATAAAGGTAGGTACTTTACTCTTGAGCAAAATTCATATTTTTTGACAAACCGCGTACACGACTGAAAAAATTGAATATCTAATGATTGCATTTTAAATTTTAGAACATGCAGAACTTTTTATAAAGAATAACTTTTTTTTCGTAAAATTAATAATAAAAAAGTTTTCCATATGGTGCGAACTTAAGCAGACACACTGTATACAGTCTGTTTGATTTTAGCTGTCACAGCGAATATCTCGGTAACTTTTAGAGGTATGATAAAATGTTATAGAAGAAAAGTTGTTCTACATTTAATTTAGTATTATTTGTTATAACCAAAAAAACAATTGAAAATCAAATATTATAGGTGCAGCAAATGCATTCAAAATTTAAATGGAATGTATCCAATTTTATTACATATTTTGAAACTGTACAAAATTCTCTTTGCAACGATATATCACATGTCATAGTTATCTAATCAATTAAAAACTTAAATCGATAATTAAGTAACAAATGCACCCTTAGGTATATTAGAGCTTTATTCGAAATAGTAGGCGAGGAAACAATTGAAATTTTTGTCATTTTCCAGTTGAACAATGTTCCTTAATACTATCTTGACAACATAGCCATCATTCAATATAAATACAATATAACATAAACAAAGTAACAATAAATTAATAAGTAAACTTGGTTTAAATAAATTTCAGTTCATAATACCTAAACGCTAGAGTGTTTGTTCAAAGTGACCTCCGTTATTTGACATACATTTTCGAAATTTGTTTATTACGATTCTTTTCGCTTTTTGCAACATGTGTTGTGTTATTTAGCCACATGCCCTACTAATACGATTTTTAAGATCCTCTAGATCTTGTGGACAAGTAACATAAACTTATTGTTTGCGAAAACCCCACACAAAGAAATCTAACATAGATAAATCTGGCGATCTCGCTGGCCAGTTGATAGGGCCACCACTTCCTATCCATTTTCCACCAAAATTTTCATTTAAAATACTACGGATGTGCTCTAAAATACGCCAATACTAAAATATCTTCATCATAATAATGTGGCACGTCCATTTCTTGCCCTTCGTGTCTGATTATTAAAACAACCCTTTCTTCGTAAATTACTTTCGATTCTTGCAAAAGTACGAGGATGTGGATGCCACCTTTCTGGATACATAGCTTGATACACCATACAAGCTTATCTACCATTATCAGTACATCTGATGTACTCCCTTAGCATATCCATTTACCCATTCACCATTAGAATAATTATCACCCATTTCGTGCTACTTAAGATGAAAATAACAATACGTAGAAATTACTCAATGAGTTTGACATTAAAGTTGTAGGAATTGTTTTCATGGCCTACCTTCTCAAAGCGATATGTTCCATTCGCCTAAGTGTGCATTTATTACATACTTAATTATAGATTTACGTTTTTAATTGCTTAGATAACTATGACATGTGATATATCGTTGCAAAGATAATTTTGTACAGTTTCAAAATATGTAATAAAATTGGATACATTCCATTTAAATTTTGAATGTATTCGCTGCACCTATAATATTTGATTTTCAATTGTTTTTTTGACTATAACAGATAATACAAAATTAAATGTAGAACTACTTTTCTTCTATAACATTTTGTCATATCTCTAACAGTTACCGAGATATCCGCTGTGACAGCTAAAATCAAACAGACTGTATATTTAATAAATCACAAAATACCAATTATTTTAAAAAGAAAAGAAACAATTATTGCCCTTTATTAGTATTAACTTTTCATATAGTATAACACGTATCTACAATATATGCATTTTTTTCCCCTCAAAAATTTAGTAAAATACACACCAAATCCTCTGCAAATTATAATCAAACTACACAATAATGTTAGTCATGTACTGCAGATAATGAAACGAATTTGATATGTACAGAGATCAATTTTGTTGAAGATACCTCTGCATGTGCATGTGCATCTGCAAGTGCAGAATCTTCAAATTAAATAGGTATTGCAGACACAGAAGAGGAAAACTGTTTAGACAGTTATTTGTAATAATGTGGAAATGGAATCTGAAAATCTTCAAGAAGAAATATTTCTATTTGGTATTCGATAATTTGAAATATTCAGTATTTTTTATATGTATTTGTTAAAATCGATATGACATGATATGTTTCAGTATTATTCTCTTGTTATCGATCTTATTGCCGTTATCACAGAGAACGACACCAATTATTACAGCTTTCTACAATTGGTAACAAAACCAAAAATTTTACGTATCAATGTAAAATTGGAACAAAATAATATGTACTAAAGGTTTTAAACAATCCATATAACGGAATAAACTTATTTACAGTAAATACATTCATTGGAGATGGTGAATTTACAAGCAGAATATTGGAAATAAAATCAGTGGACATTTTGTCGTTATTGTCCAGGCTATGATTGTAACGAATGAAGTAAGAGAATTTCTGTTTTGGAAATATCTTTTATGTGTAACGTAATAACGTTTTAGGAAGATTTATTGATCCTTTTAAAAAAAATTGTTTAGTTGTTAAATTTGGTGAAGGGAAACTTATTTTTCCTTTGACATACATAATTAACAAAAAATCACCTGTCAAGTATATGAAAAGCTTTGTTTTGGTTTTAGATTATTCAAAAACTAAGGGGGTTTACTTTGCCTGAAACCAATAATTACCATATCGAAGATGAAATTGTAACACTAGCTTTTTATGAAGTACAAATTCAAACCTGTAGAATTCTTGAAAGGATGTAAATAAACAGAAATATCAGTGGTAGAAAGAAAACCATTCACAACAAAGTCTGCAAATGATAAGAAACAAACGACAGTGAATTCATGGTCATACAAAAATTCAAATAAAAGCTGAGCCTTAGAAGCATTAAATAATTATTACGTTTATCCGGTTGCATCAGTTGCTGGCGTTGGCAGCCCCAAGCACGAGTAAAGGAGGAGAAACGTGATTACCGAAGTCCAACGACAATCAGTAAAAGCAACACAGATAGCAGGATGCCTGAGAAACATCATATGGAACAACAAATACATGAGGACAGAAGGCAAAGTTAGAATGTACACGGCAATGATTAGAATGGTGTTAACATAATGCAACGGAGACAAGAACCAAACGTAAACAGAACAAAACAAAAAATTAGACCTACAGAAATGAGAGTGCTGCGTTCAATATTAGATCTAAAGCTACAAGAGAGACAAACAAACAACAGTATTAGAAAGAGATGCAATATACAAGGCATAGTGAAATGGCCAGAGAAAAGAAATAAAGAATGGATCGAGGAAGACTGGCTCAAGTGTGTAAAACAGAACGACCAGAAGGAAGGAGACCACCAGAACGGCTGCCCAAGAGATGGGCACAGAGCTGGTTTTCATCGTCAATCGAATAGAAAAGCCAGGTAAATAGGAAGAAACTCCTAGCTAAAGGAAGAAGAAGAAGAAGAGAATTCAGGGTCTTTTACACATTGCTACTAGGTATTAGAATTTTGATATTATTAGGTTATATTTCGGCAACTAGACCAGCTGCATTGTAAAGAGTATTTGCACTTTTTTAATTTTTCGTACCAAGTTAAAAGTCATAATTTTACTTGAATTTTAGAAATGCTCAACTTTGAAAACCCGATCATGTAAAAGCAAACGCATTTATATATGACAAAAAGGACTCTTTACGGCTGACATGATAGTTTTGAAAATTTATTTACTGAAGATATTACAAAAATAATGAATAATCTCCCAAATTTGAGAAATGTTAAGGTCACTGTAATGAATAATGATCAACAGAAAATGTGTGAATGTGTAAAACATTTCCTATAAATAATGATATTTAATGGCTAATAATCAAACTACATTCAGAGAAAAAGGATGGATTCATGGCTTAAGAGGTGGAGCGTAGCACTCTTAACCTAATGTGGCCATATTCAAATGAAATCAATGCGGGACACCGGGAGTTTTTGCCCCCCCCCCCCCCCAATCAGAAGGAGAAGTCCAGGAGTCCTCCTCCGTAATATAAACTTTTTTATAAAGTTATGATTATGAGTTATGCTTTCCGAATGCCCCCCGTTAGATACGCCCTCGATACGGACGAATTATTACGAATCTCTCCTAAAAATCTTCACAAGACCCTTCAAAGTTGTGTTTTACTAGGGAGGGGTGTTTTGTGTTTGTTTCTATTTAATAGAAATCAAAGTTAAAACCAACGCACTCAAAGCAATGTTATTAGATTACCATGTATTATACACACTCTATGACATATTATGAGGCACATTTTGCGGGACATTCTCTGTGCGGGTTTCCAAATTTCAAAACGGGACAATCCCGCCTAATGCGGGACGAATGGTCACATTATCTTAACCACATTTATTTTGGAGCAGCCTACAGTACGGTTAATGACAGTAAATGTTTTTATAATAACAACATTTTTATTATATGTATAAAAATACCTATAAAAAAGAAAAAAAAAAAAAAAGAAATAATGGAAAGGAAGAATGAATATTTCCAAGAATCTAATAAATAAAATAAATAAATCTAATACCTAATAACGTTTAACAATTTCCAAGAACTCCTCAAAATATAAACAAAACAGGCAACATGACAAATGAGGAAAGAGAAACACCTACAAGAGGAAGATGAGAATCACATCCAATTAGAGGAATCTTTCATAGGTAAACAAGAAGTCAGTAGAAAAACAAAAATGAGTGTATACAGACTGATTCAGACCAATCTGCTGGGTATTGTCAAATGAAGAGGAACACACAAGCTATGGATATGAAGTATCCAAGAAGAGATAAGGGCATAACGAGAAGCAACATAGTAAGAAAATAACTATCAGTAGACTCAGTTATTAATATTGTAATAGAAAAACAGCAAGTGAGATGGTTTGGTCATATCTGCAGAATGGACAATACGAGACAAGTTAAAAGCATATTGGAAGTAGGAGTAATAAGAAGCAGAACAAGAGGAAAAAACCCAAGAAGACTTGGAACGACGAAATAACGGCGACACTAAACAGAAAAGGCAAAACGTGGACTGAAGAAGTGGACAGAAAACAAGAAGTGGAGAAAATTTATAAATACAGCACCTGAAATGTAAATCTTACACCTTAGCGTAAAAAGGTTCTTGATTATACAGGGTGTCTTCTCCAAAACGTCGTACATTAAAAATACAACATGAATGAAACTAGAAATGAATATTATTGCTCATAATATACTTCGTGGAAGCTTAAATGAAAATACTAATAATTCGTATACATATTCTTTGAACAAAATATTTCGGTGCAATTTTTCCAAAATCCTAACCCCAATTCTTTTAGTTTTGCTTTATGATAATTTTAAGACTTAAGCAGCAATAGTTTTTCTTTATTGGTTCACTTCACTCTCCCATTTGTTTTCAACCAACTTCAAAAAGTTGAAGTTTACATATTCATCGATTGTCAAGTGGTAAAAAATTTGTCAAAATCTGGCCCAATTTTATAAAATAATCCCTTAAAATCAGATAACTAAACTGTTTACTTTTTACTTCAATCTGCTAAAATTTAAGAATGATTCTATAGAAATTTTTTTACATTGGGCTTGTGGAAGTTTGACATGTTAACCAAAGAATCATAAACACCGAACTTGTGATAGACCATAATATGTATTACTACCTGTTGGCCTATGTGCGCGTGGACTTCTGACCACCCTCCCATCATAATCCAAGTACCTGTCATACAAGAAAATCCAATTGTGATCGTAATCACAAACTATCAAGAAGAAAATAACAAAAAATAATTAAGACAATAAATTTTAATGCATTGACAATTGACACTGTCATATGTTGTCATGGAAATTTTACATTCAATCAATGTATACTTCTCCGATAGTACAATTGATACAATTCAGGGCACAATGATAGCATGTTACACTTCGCAATAAATTTAAAATTAGACCACTTAAATGGTGTCTAATGTTGCATCTGTTTGTTCCTATAAAAAGTAGATTGTTGACTTGACTGTACGACTCAACTTATTTGAAATTTATGAACATTTAATTCTGTGACAGTTGTACTAACATTTACAAGTGCGGTTTAGAAAACATCTCAAGGCAACACAGTAGGTGAGATTTGAAGAAAATGAATTACAAAATTGCCATTCTAACCTAAAAATGGTGATTATAGGTTAACTTTGTTAAATTTATACTCCAAATATATAAATAATAATTTTATTTCCACAAAAAAGACGCTTAGTTCTCCAAACATTTATGGTTCAAAACAGAGGGCTGGAAATATATTTCATAAATTGGGGATGTGCAGAGTAAGTGTTGGTAAATATCCTACTATTCTCCCCAAATTAACTTGCATATAGATATGCAAATATTGTTCGTACGTATAATACTTCGCATTCTTCCTAACAAACAAATAAAAATAAGCCATTTCCTATCAAACTTGAATTCTAATAAATCATATGTATGTATTAACAAATGAAATTTAAAAAAAGAAACAATTCATATCATTTATCATATTTACAAACAAACCCACCTTCCTCATTGTGACTAGAAAGGTACGTTAATGTGTCAACTGTAACATCCATCATCTTTCCATCCGATTTGTTAACCTGCATAATATGTAATTCGGTTTCGCCAGTACGGGAACCTGTAATAAAGTATTTAAATTACATTAAATTACAAAAGGATAAGACACTTACTCAAGTATTCTTCGACGGTTTTTTTGTCAGGAGTGACATATCCATCTTTATCAATGACCAAAACCAAACTGTTATTTACCGGTGTTTCCGTAACCTTAACAACACTGTGCGACATTGTAACCAATTAACCTAAAATTGAGAATTTTAGATTGATTTATATATAAATACTAAGAATGTAGTAGTTAAAGTAAAACTACTTCCACCATTCAATTTTTTACTACTTATAGAATAATGTAAATAAAAGCTAAGAATGTATAAACAAAAAGTGTGGATGTTATGCAAAAAGAACAAAAAAAATACTGGCGTCAGGAAAGTATTTATTTATTACATGAAAATGTCTAGTGCCTAAATATTAATTAAAAACTAAAAATAACAGCATACTGTTGTATTGCGCTTTGGCGCCCTGTTTTGTTTAAGGTGAGGCTTCAATCAATAGTCACTTATTTGTTGATAACAATGTACTTTCACTCCAAATATGTATATATATTGTCACTGTAACATATAAATATTTGCGAAAACACTAACTCATTAAATATACGTCAAATAGATTGACAAACATTCGTAATCAATGAAACTTTACATAAAATAAAAGAAATATTAAAAGAAGTCGCCATTTTACATCGCTTGTTTCTTATGCGTATGGTATGACGTTTGCTGCTTATTCCGCGTGTTTATGTAGAGGTTAAATACGCAGTGGCGTAACAAACTGTATTGCGCTTCTATGCCTAAAATAACGATCAGTTTACTAAAAAAATTAATCTCAGTAATTTATTCATTTATTTACATTCTTATCAGATTACCATTGCTTATTCCATTTTTACATACAGGTATGGAAAAACATTATTGCGGGTCTGACTCACAATAAATAAGCTATAGAAAAAGACCCAATAAGCATTATAAAGGGCAGGGGTCACAAAATACTTGTATTGAAAACATAGTATTTAAAATACATTTGTATTTTGTATTTTGTATTTAATGATTTTCCCTTAAAGTATTTTGTATTTCAAATACTCTCTTATGAGTATTTTGATTTTTATATGTGAAATACATTAATATATGTATTTTGCCCACAGCAATGTTGCGACAGGTTTTAAAATTTCGTTCGGAATTTTATGCATACACCATAATAAACATTTTGTGTAGATACATGTATCTACAGAAGCTTCATTCAAACGCAGTTGTTAATTATTGTCAATTGTCAGGAACATATTTTGACATACAGGGTGCTTCAATAACTTGTGACAAACAAACAACAATTTTTTTAAATAATGGAACCTTTTCTATAATTTTACATGTTGAGAACCTCCTAAAATATTACGGCTTTTCAGTTTCATATGTATGAAACAATTTTATAAATTAATTCGGAAACCCTTAGGAATAGACATTTGAACGTGATTACAAAAAATGTTCGTTGAGTTGAGTTGAGTTTGTATTTGAATTTTTTAAAAATTGTATGATACATTTGAACATCCTGTAACAATAATTAACAACTGTGTTTGATTGAAACTTCTAACTTTTTTAGTCTCGGTACTATAGAAGCCCGACGAAATTGAAATCGAAGGATGCTGTATATGTATTTTTGTATTTCAAATATTGTATTTGTATTTTGTATTTTTTATAAATATATAAAAGTATCTTGTATTTTGTATTTCAAATACCTTTATAAGAATATTTTGTACTTTATATGTATTTGAAATACGTTAGTGCATGTATTTTTCCCAGCCCTGTGTATGACGTTCCTTTAGCGGTCAGCAATAAAAGAAGTTGCATTATTCATAATGTTTGTAAATTTAATCTCACAGTCTCGCTTACAAACCATAATTATGTCATTTGAAGCGTTTGCTATTTTTTTTTAAGAATAAGAAAAAACTCTATTTTCATTTATAAATGTACGTAGTGTGGGCGCCACTTTATAACATTGCTCCAGGAGCCAAAATTATTTGAGCAATTTCAAAGAAATACGGCCCAAGCACTCCGCCAGCCTAAAATACGCACCATACAGTTATTCGCGGTGGATGCAATGGTTGTTCGAGTATCACACGAAGATTTTCAGCACTCCAAATCCGACAGTTATGCTTATTTACGTATCCGTCGAATTGAAAATGTGTCTAATCTGAAAAAACGACTTTCTTCGAAAAATCCGCATTAATTTGATGATGTTACAACACCCAATCAGCAAATCCACGACGTTTCGCATGGTCCCTTGGCTTGATTATTTGCACCACTTGAACCTTGTACGCGTGCAAATGCAGATCTTTTACCAAAATTCGTTGTGTAGTGTCTCCGGGAAATGTTTAATTCTTGACCACGATGCCGAATGGAAGTTCCTGTATTATCGACTACAGGTTCAAGGACGACGACGAACAATGGTCTTCTGACGTCAGACCGAGATACTTTGCATTAACAATAATATGTACATTTAATTTTTCACAATGTTTTGATTTTATTAACATATCAACATTACATAACATAAGCGTCACAGAAAACACAAAATTTTAAAAAACATTTCGTATATACCTAACCTCCAACTTTTATAGGATATATCTTGCTTGTAACTATAATAGTTTTTTTCTTTTTGCATGTTGTAGTTGACTTAAGTCAGCCCTGTCAATAACACACCATTCGTTTTATAAAAATAATTCGACTCAGTTCTCAATAACTCTATTTGTTTTAAAAGCCATATATTGTATTTAAGTTTTATATTAACCTGAGGCAGAAATGTCGTTAAGACGCAAGGCACTTCAATAGCCTGATAATTGTGACTTTACCTAACCCTGTGGCGGTGCAAAAAGAAAACGCCTAATATTGTGACTATAATCCACAGAACTGTCACCACAGCTGTCAGATCTGACAGTAACGGGATGCACTACATCCACGAACTTCATAAATAAAAATGGACCGATAATCACATGTATTGAAATGACACTTTACAGCGTCCGCCATGATGAGCGCAAATTCAACCTGATTCAACCGCGAAAATTTGAAATCTAATTCGGATCACGTAAAAAAATACTTTTTCCAGTTCATAGCTGAAATTCACACTTCAATTTGATAAAACGAATACATATTATAAACAACTTTATTGTCTTCTTAACTGTTAAAATCTAAAGGTATTTAAAGGCTAAAAATTTTCAGGTTATATCACGTTTGAGACAAGAAAATAAAAATGCGATCAGCTGCTAGCAGAGGTACCAACCATGACCGATTTACAACACAAAATATGCAAATGTTACCAGAATGTTACTAATATTTGCGCTCATCATGGCGGATCCTTGGCGGCGTCAAAAGCGAAGAAGTAGGCATATGCTATTAGCAGTCCATTTTTATTTATGAAGTTCGTGACTACATCCGATCGAAAGTTACGGCGTAAACATAGTCGATTGTTGAAACACAGAGTGCGAAATAAAATACGTACCTACCATCAACGTAAAGTATGCATATTGAATATTGCATAGATAGCGAAAGTTGGAGTTGATTATCATTTTTTTGCAGAATTTTTTGTAGTAAGTTCACGCGTTCCTCGTCAGGTGATACTACCTGTCGGCGTTTGACTTTTAGTTCTAAATACAGTCACTACTACTTTGGAATGGCGTTTTTAAACGCAGCCTTAACCATTGAATAAAGAATATATTCAATGGCCTTAACAGTTGAATGTAACCGAATGTGTATATATTGAACGCTACTACAACATGAACTTAGACGTTAATAGTTTAATCGAAAAGCGATTCATCCTGTAAATTTCTGTCCTCATTATCTGTTGCTTCAAGTTAATTATTTATTTATTATTGTTTTTGTATAGTTTTATAAAGGTGAGAAAACGCTTAAAAAAGGAATAAAGATTGTATTAAAAATTTTAGAAAGCAATGTCGTCTACAGGACCCAAATTACAAAAACCGGCACCTCCATTTTCTGGTATTGCAGTAATTGATAATAACTTCGTTAATATAAATTTGAAAGATTACTTAGGTCAATACCTAGTCTTGTTCTTTTATCCACTAGATTTTACTTTTGTTTGTCCAACCGAAATTGCAGGATTTTCTGATCGCTTGAATGATTTTAAAAAGATTAACACTACAGTAATTGCTGTCTCAACTGATAGCCAATACTGTCACCTGGCATGGAAAAATCTTCCACGTACCGAAGGTGGAATTGGTGAAATAAAAATTCCGCTACTATCTGATAAGTCGTTAAAAATCTCTCGTGATTATGGAGTTTTGGATGAAGCTACAGGTATACCATTTCGTGGTCTTTTTATCATCGACGCTAATGGGATTTTACGTCAAATTACTGTAAATGATTTGCCGGTGGGGCGATCTGTAGACGAAACTTTACGTCTGGTGCAAGCGTTTCAGTACACAGATAAGCACGGAGAAGTCTGCCCAGTTGGCTGGTCTCCAGGCCAGAAGACTATAGTACCTAATCCCAAAGATAGTAAGGAGTATTTTCAAGCATCAAACTGATCATTTATTTGAGTCATTTATTTTTGTGAATGTATTACGTTTCAGTATTTTTTTTGTAGAACAGTATTATTGTTAGTTTAAAGTAGTGGACATTCTTAATGTCAGGATCTAAAACAGGAGACTGAAAATTCAGTATTACTTTAGTTAAAATTATGCTTTTTCTTGTGTACCTATAAATGTGCCAAAATAAAAAAATATAAAGAATTTGTTATAAATCACACAATCACATCTTAGCAGCATGGCATGGCAGTATTTCCTTCTACTATGTAGTCTTTTACTTTAGTAATTTTCCTTTGATACAACCAGCACATCACATAGAAGGTGATGGACCATATTTAATGAAGTAAAACTAATCGTTTGGTTTGTTATTTATAAATATAGTGCCACCAAGTAAACAAAAGCCCTGAGAAGGCGTGGTAGAGGGAGTTACATGTATTCACAGCACCAATGAATAAATAGTGTCAGGAAGAAGCATATGCAATATTATCGTGCGACCGGGATGGCCTGTCCATATGGCAGATGATTGTTTCCTGTTTGACAGTGACGTGCTGTCGCCAAAAGATACTTACTTGAAAAATAATAATAAAATATACATTTCTACTTTTATACATTCGTATATAGTACTAGTTTGGCTACAAACGGTTATTTAAAAGTAATTTATAAATAAAACGCACTATATCAACGTGCAAAAAAAGTTTAACCCTTTAGAAACAATACAGACGCCTATGTTTTAACCTCAAATTATTTATTAACAAATCATGAATTCTACATAAATTAAATGATCTGAATTACTTCCATATGTAATTATGAAATGTGATTCCCACACTAATAGAATAAAAATCACCACTAATTTATCGTTAAAATGTAAATTTAAACAAAAACTAGGTATACGCCTACGCAACGACCATCGGCATAACATCAACAAAGTGAGTCAAACTTGGCCTTTCATGGCCGCATTTCCGTCTCGCATTGACATATACAGGCGTCTGCTATATGCTTCTTCCTGACACTATTTATTCATTGCACAGCACAGAACATCCCCACTTAGAACGGAAACTTAAATGATGACAAGCGGCAGCAATGAACTGTATACTATACGTACCTGGAAGGGACGCGTAAATCCATGAAAGTGAGGCAAAATTTTAAGTTAGGCAACCCGCAGTGTGGACGTGAAATTATCTCTTTCTATCTTATTTAGATACATAAGTTGCACTCCATTTCTCACCTTTTTAAGAGAATTATTTTGATGCTATTAAAGAAATTATAGCATAAAATTGGCTTTTTATTTTTCAAAGTAAATTGTTCTTCACAAATAGAAGGTAAATAAGGAAAAAATTTTCAACGTAAAATTTTTGTTAAAAGGCAATAATAAATAACCATATCGTCCGTTTTACACAATATAAATTCAACACAAGAAAAATCGCTACCAAATAATTATTTATTATACTTTATTCAAGCGACGGAGAATTTACCAAACTTATTACAACGAGATTGACAAAGACAGGTTACCGTCCTCTTTTTCTGTTTGCCCCTGACACAAAAACTGATTGTTAAAATACGGCGTGGGTCCATTCCAGGTACGTATACAGTTCATTGAGCGGCAGTAAGTTTTAGTTGGCCTTCCAGTTACGAGATGGCGCTTTGTCTGATATTGCTATAAATAGGGACTCTAATTTTGCTAAATGAGACTATAATAGTAAAATAACTATTAATTATTATACATACGTGTGTATAATCAATAATAATAACTTCAACAGTCTTTTTTTAAAACACAAGTGCAATTCTAAAGTTACAGTAAATTATTTTTATTATGACAAAACTGTACCTATGATACAGGCCCGGACTGGCTCCTTTGGGGGCCCTCGGCTAGATATTCAAAAGGGGCCCCTTACCGGGGAATTTAGAAGGAATAGAATATTAAAATATGTAATTTTTGAAAATTAGGCTTACATGCCTAAAAACCACATTTAGCTATTTTGCCACTCGGAAAGTAGTTGAGTAAAAAAGTAAGCTTTTGTGTTGTATTTTACTTACTTTCACAATAAATACTTATATAATTTTTATATACCGTAGCTAAACTAGTTCCATGCTAGAAAAAATAAGTATACTAATTAATTAAGAGTGGTTTATTACTTAAATATGAGATTGAGTAATATTTTTAGTTTTAGGCAACCAAATCACACGGTTGAAGCCACGAAAATACTGTAATAGCTTGTAGATATTAAAAAGGGATACAACGGTAATAAAAAACCAAGCATGTTGAAAAAACAATGTCCTCTTTAATTGTTACAAATTGTAAAATATATTTTATAACAAAAAGAAAAATGACTACAATACCTTGGTGCAGACACAGCAAAATAAGACAGAAAAAACTAAGACTGAGCGAGTGAGCGTCGCGACAAAGAAGTTAGTTATATATTACTTGACCTGCGCGCGCATTCTAGATGTGAACAATCACGAAAGACCAGGTTTTTCACAGCAAAGCTTCAATACGTGTTTTGTTTGCATTTAAGTTCTTTGGCCGCAACGCGCTCTTTGTCGCTGAGACTATGAGTACCGCACAAAACGCGATGAGTCAAGCAGCACCCCTCTTCGTAGGCTACCATAAACAAAAACCAACTGCCAACTACTTAGTGCTTAAAATTGATTGTTAACACGTAAGACGTAAGATTACTGGGAAATAAATAATCAAATTACTCTGATGTAACTAATCATAAAATAGTATATCCATTTTTTGAGGGCCTCTCCGGGGCCCCCTTGGGCCGGGGGCCCTCGGCAATCGCCGACCAGCCGACCTTACCAGTCCGGGCCTGCTATGATACATATTTGCTAACAGTAGTAAAACAAAACTTAAATATTGTAACTCTTAATTAAGAATTTTATACAATTCAACTTAAAAAATACAATACTCATCTTTTGGAAACCGAATGCAGCTGTTGTACTTTTCATTACAATTAGGACCACAATATTTCATATTGACTGGCCACCTTTAACAAACAAACATTATTGCACGGAATAAGGTACTGTCACAATGACATTAATGACAATACATATTTTGTTACAACCGTAACGCGCTCTTTTTTGCAGTCGAAATCAGACGAAACGCCATCTCGTAACTGGAAGGCCAACTAAAACTTACTGCCGCTTGTCATCATTTAAGTTTCCGTTCTAAGTGGGGATGTTCTGTGATTCACAGTGAACTCTAATATTTAGAGTGAACTCTAAATATTAGAGTTCACTGTGTGTGTATTCATGATACAATTTGTATCATGACATGTATTGAACTGTACGGTGTACGCTGTTGCGTATAGCGTATAGTTCAATGGCTACATGTTAACAAAGTACATTCAAATGCAAAATAAATTTGTTCTGTAAATAAAGAAGCAAGATGAAACTGTCAAAATATTCTAGAGCTGAATGTACCACGCCCATTTCAACACTTTATTGGCCAGTTTGAATTACTTCAAATTTAGTTCACATATTTTCCGGGACTTTTGTTTACGTGCAAAAATTAATGCTATCGATTACTTAAATTTTAATCTAAACAATTGTTGCTAACAAATACCTAATTCCCGATTATTTTCATGAAATAGCGTATGAAAACAAGGAAGTTGTCCTATACAAAAACACCCTGTTCGTCAAAAATTCCCACACGAGTGACAACTTGCACATTACGGGCGTTTATCATTGTAAAGCGGGTAAGCGGGAGTTCGTAATCAAATGCGAGAGACTCCCGCTCTTTGCGGGAGAGTTGGCAGGTATGCCGGGACATTCACATTACTAAAGTCAACAGACTTCCCCACTTGTACTGAAATATTTATCACATTTTTATGTTTGATCATTCTTCTCTCTGCTGAAATGCTAAGAAGTTATTTGAAGTTGGAGAGGGGTGTAGGGGCCCCGGGATAAAAATACTACGTACCTATCCTATAGTATTTTTTTCAACGAGTTTTCCAATGCGCGTCACAAAATGTATGACGTCATTTTAGTACAATGCAGTTGTCGGACATTCTTTGTAGGTACTATTGGAACTAAAATATTCCAATAATTAAGGATAATTTAGAACAGAAAAGTAGGTAAGTAAATTCGAAAAATCGGAATCAGTGGCGTAACTGTTATTTTTGGGTCCCCCTGAAAACATTGTTCTGGGCCCCTACCCTTCCCTACACAATATGAATCGGTAAACTCTATCAATTTATTTATATAATAATTTTGTTCACTTGTTTACAGTCTCGTCCTAAGTCCTTTTAAGGTTTGTTTAATTAATAATTTACAAAATATGCCAAATATTTAATTACAGTACCTAAACCCATTCCAAAGACTTATATTAAATAGTAGGAAACAAGAGTCATAAATTGAAACCAAAATACATTTCTTTTAAAGATCATTTTTATTCAAACATTTTACTCAGTCCTTACTAATGTTAGGCCTATTCCAAAAACTGTGCTAAAACTATTAAAGAAACGAGTAAAAAGAGTTATAAGTTATAAGCTATACATTAAAACAAAAATACTTTTACTTTTAGGAACTTTTTACATTTAAATATTGTATCTATAATATTGTATAGTATTGTAGGTATTACTAACCTTAGCAGTTAGAACTATTAAAGAAAGTGTAAAAATTATTTAACAAGAATCTAGTCATAAAAACGGAAATTTGAGTGAATAATGAGTATTACATCAAAGTATGACCCAATAACGACTTTTTATTTTTATGCACCATACGGGACCAGAGACAAGAATACTAAGGATTAGTCAGGATAAAAACAAAGCAGACGCATGTGGCGGCAAGCGATCTGACACTGACTCACTGACTGACGGGTGGTCGAGGTAGCGCGTGTGCCTATTTGCTGCGTACTTGCTCAATACTCAACCACTGCAACCACAGTCTAAATACAATTTTAGACTGTGACTCAACAGTCAACAGTCTTTCAACATTCACCTCACCCCTACGCTGACTCGCTCCCGTTTCTTCAAATTAAAAAGGAAGAATATTTTACCATACAATACTAAGTGAATTAGTAATATAACTATAATAAAGATCATTGTAATTTTAAGTTATTTTGGAATATTCCTGAAGAGCTGTTTTGACAACTGAAACGTTATAATAACCTCGTTAGTAACATCTACACCCCTTGACGGATGGGTTTCAACTTCCTACACTATATCGTCGGTTGTACCCAGTAAATACTCTTTATACTCTCTATCAGGTTTTGGATTGAAATTTTGTCACGACAATGGAAACTTTTATTTAAGTATAGGTAGGTATGTCCATTTCTTTGGATAGATAGATAGGAACTTCTCCGTGGTTTGTTGTCAGATTTGCCCCAATGATGAAAAATTAGTAGGTAAATTTTGCATTGTTGGAAATCCTTTTGATAACCCAATTTTTCAAGCCTCTTGTCTAATTTCCATCTACCTATAGGTAATTGTCCTCGATGATGACAAAAGATTCTGAAACGTGTTGGGTTACATTTAGAATAAACAAGTATCAAAAGGCGCAAATTCTTATAGAATTTTAATTTCAACCAACTTCAAATCTGTAACTAATTACTGTATACAATATATATGTATATAACTACCCCCCCCTCCCCACCTCAGACACAACCACGCCGGATTCTGCACAAATGAATCATTGTTTTTCTTTCCACCCTTAAGGGAGATGAGAGTGGAGAGGGTGACGGACAATTTGTAAATCACGAAAAAATGTTAGTAAATCACGAAAAAATGTTAGAGGAAAAAAAGTCAAAAAAGATCGTTTTTCTCCCCCTTTCCACCTCCAAAAAAGGGGTTGCAGTTGGGGGTG
This sequence comes from Pyrocoelia pectoralis, assembly GCA_036250285.1. Lineage (NCBI taxonomy): Eukaryota > Metazoa > Arthropoda > Insecta > Coleoptera > Lampyridae > Pyrocoelia > Pyrocoelia pectoralis. Next base: position 18,639,444 of record CM070076.1, on the reverse strand, counting down.
AAATTTGCAATGTGAGTATCGTTTTTTATGGAGAATCCAAAACTAATAAGAAATAGGTGTTCCCATTTAAGTTTTGAAAACTCACCCCCGCTCCACCCTACAGGAGGGGTGAAGGTAATGTTTACGTATCATGACTCAATAGGTTTCAACAAATAAAGGAAACGTATTTTTTTCTTTTTGTAATTGGACGTGTCGTTCTCGAGGTATTAAAGGGTGTATATTTTGACTTTAATGGCGTCCCGACGGCGAACGGGTGATCCGATCAAAAAATGTACCAGCGATTTGGAATCAGTGAAGAATTTCCTATAAGATGACACCACTTCCAGCTTTCTAAACCCTGTAACATCGGCCAACGCACAGACACACAGACATCCGGACGAATTTAGTAACCAACTTTTTGAAGTTGGTTGAAAATTAGTGGTCTTACTTCATTTTATTATTACAATTAACTCCAAATATTAGTTGAAAACTGTGAAATTAATTATATCTCGTCTTCATAACGCATTGGGTTTGTCTTCGAGTCGAAACTGGTGTATAAAGATTTTGAACATCATATATTGTTCTACTATGACTCACGTAATTTGGCACTTTTTCCAAAAATACAGATTTATGAATACAGCCAAAATAGAATATAATATGATATAATAACCTCCTCTTTATAGACACAAACATTTAAACGTCGCGTCGCATCGTCTGGTACATATTGAAGGTGTAAGCTACCTACTATCAAAAGTTCTAGTTCTCTAGAACAGCTCGTCTCATCCTCATCCTCATGGAACAGTTAAAAACCGCAGAAGTGGATCTAGACCGATAAATGGACAGACGGATGGACAAACCGCATACAATAGCATATTTTTTTGGTTAAAAAATTGCTCGAAAAAATAACAACGAAATTGTGAATCCATTCCGCAATTTATGGCGTGTTATCTTATTTTAAAATGTATTTTTGAATATTAGGTGCTGTGATGTAGGTCGTACCACAGATGGATTCTGGATTCTGGATTACGATGGGAAGATGGTCAGAAGTCCACGCGCACATGTGTCACCTATTCGGGCCCTTTGTGCTACCTCCCTGATTAGAGTCGTCCGACCCCGCAACGTCACTCAAGCCATCCCACACGTGAGATAAACCTGAGGATACTGGACGGGCAAGCGGCTCTAATTATCCGGCCAGGATTCCTCCAACATGGATCGTCTTAATTCGACAAGTGCGGGATACTCGCAAAGTATGTGGTGCGCCGTATCGTCGTCTGTGTAGCATCCTCTATAGGATGGTGACTCGACCAAGTCATGCGGTGCATGTGCTAAGTTTACATTGCCCAGAAGGTGTGCCCACAAGTAGCCGCAGGTTCTTTCTAGATAGCCCTGTGAAAAAACGCGCCACGCTGCGAGATGCTCCTTTGAAAGTCTCTCTCACCTGACGGCAGTCTGACATCAAGTTCCACCTAGCCTTGTCCTGGGTTTCGGTGTCTTATTAAGTTGTTTACAGTTGATGCTGTAAGTAAGAGCCGGCTCTGGACCATAAAACGTTTGTTTGGAGTCCAGTTAGGCGAACTTATCGGCTTGTTCATGGTCTATTGTTCCAGCATGCCCTTTAATTCATACAAGCTCGAGTTTGTCACTTGCTCTAGTGCTATGGGGACACTCCGAAACCAGCTTAGAGGCGATTTTGTATTGACCTATTATAGCTTCACTTAACGCCTATAGTGCCTTGCAGAGCGGCTCAGCTGTCACTGCAGATTCTGATAATTTTATTCTTTATGCTGTGCATAAAAATTGTTTTTGCACTAAGCGTTATTCCTACTAGTATGGATGGTTAGAAATGTACCTACGATATAAAAAGAAAAAGTCAGAGTATTTATTTACTTAATTTTTTTAGAATGCTCATCGAATAATTTTATAAATGTGGATGATAATATAAATCCTTTTCCTATTATTTAGATAACAAGAGAACTGTACAGTAATATGTGTGTACTACTTCTTGTGACTAATATTGGTATGTAAAGGCAGGAAGTCACGTCAAGTTGTTAGCCATTGTCTTCCGTAAAAGCAAAGCGTTGTTTAAGTAAGCAATTAATTATTTAGTATCCCTTCGGCCACAGATTCGACTATAAATCCGATATCGTTTATTCAATTAAAACAATCTTGTGTATAGGTATACTTACATGGATTGGGAATCGAAAAAAAGAGGTAAATTATAGATTAGGTCCAATTAGTAACTTGATATATCAAAATTTCTACCATCACTCCGATTGAAAGTATTGCAAGCTTTATATCTAATTTTAATTAACGTACAGTAGTAAGATAAGCAACGTAAATATTAATATCGAAATGAATGATAGGTAAGGTACCTATATAGGTATAAATAACATAGAGACACAGACATGTTTATTATTGTAGACCGACTTATAAGTATACAAAAATAAGGTAGGCGCATATATTTTAAACGTGTAGCTGTAGACTTTTATTTTTAATTTAGAGGCCCTGCGGAGCAATGAATATCAAATCATACTGACGAGAGTAAACTCCAAAAAGCAGCTCAAAATGTCGAAAACAGCAAGGTATGTACTTACTATATTGCCTTAATTTTCTAATTAATCTTACTACTGGGAAAAAACTCAATTATTACCTAACACAAACACGCATGTATAAAGCAATCCGCACAAATGAGAATTGGTGCTATAGGTATAGGGTATAATATCAAAGAGTATACATATACGCTTTGGTAATATCAAACACATTTTAAATATACCCATATTACACGAGTGGCATAAATGGGTTGCCTTTTAAATGCAACACTCTATGTATTATTATATTTAGGTATTTTAAATTAGTTTTTCGTAACGGAAAATTACCATTTTTGTGTTATTTTGACATTTTTTTAAATACTTTGTGACGCGTCGTATTTAGAAGTCACTCACGTCTAATGAACACATAGAGGAGGGGTGGGGGCATTTACTCCTTTTAGAGCGTGTGTTGTTCGTTACCACCTGCTTTTTTAACTACACCATCATTGTTACGTTTTCCTGCATTTAATTTTGACTGCAGAATAAGTTGACAATTATAATTATTATAATCAAAGCACTGTAGTACGAGGGTAGGGGTAGCAAAGGAAAGAAGCGAGAATAGCGAGATACACAGAGCTCGAAAGATTACAATTTTCCATTATGCTATCATACGCCCACGTTACGATTTAACGCTTTCACAGAACCTGAAGAATTTTCAAAACGAATTCCACGATGGATGTCCAGGTTTGATTTTTGGAAAAAGGCAAGAATTTTGCAAGTGAATGCGATAACTTTTGGGTTCACTGCAGCCTTTAAAATATCTATGGTGAGAATGGTTTTGTGGTACAACAATTTCTCTCCCTTCCAAGATTCTGGATGCATGTCCTTTCAAATGGCAATTAACTTGACTCTACTGTCTTACAGTTCAATTCTTTTTAATAATAGATTATACATTTAATATCTAACTTTAAAAATTAATAGGATGCATCTGAACAGCCAATACGGAAAGGTTCATGTTAACTTTCCAATATACAAACTCTATGTTTTGCCAGCTGAGTTGCATTATAATGGACATGATGAGCAACGTACAGCGCATGGTTTTTATCCCGATTTTCAACCACAATGGGTTGTTTTCCAATGGAATTTTGTCTAAGTAACGAACACTTGCCATTCCGCAGGCAAAATGATGGCTGCCGTGTTTTGGGACGTTCAAGGTGTTATTGTGGTTAATTTTTTAAGGGAGCACCATTAATAAAGAATTAAGGAAGTGTTAAAGCAGCGTTTTGATTCTGAAGAACCGTGATCGTCTTCCTCGAAAACCAGCGCCCGCTCCTTGCTCATTCCCCCAGATCGTTGGGACACCCTGTATATTAATTGCAATATGAGATCGATCAATTTTGTATGCTTAGTTTTTGATTATTGAACAGTACGATTAAGTACCTAATTTACGTTTCGCCAATTTATCATTTGATGAAATTTACAGTTATAATACCGAAAATAAGGGAAGATTTACTAAAAATAAGAGTTTGTACGTACTTACTACTCGTAATGTAAGCAGTCTTTAAAAAATAACCTCACACAACAAATTTAATAGTTATAATTACTTATTTAATTAATCAATTTTTAAATTTTTATATTTCCAACACCTGAAATATTATAAATACATAGTTATATTAATGTACCCATTTTACAGTAGTTTATTTTATAACACTATTCTCTCTTATTGTGGAAATTTTGTTTGTCATGTTTCCATTGTCCCCTTTCTCTTTCACTTTTATTAACTTAATTATAACTTTCAATTGAATGCTATCTTTAATTTTAGTTTGTGGATGCAATTTATTGTATGCACTGTTGTGTTATCAATATATATTTAATCCTCATGTCCCTCAACGGGTTCATCATTGTTCGTGCTATACAAGTGGCGTAACGATCCCTCCTGGGGCCCCGATGCATGGTCGGGTCGAGGTCCCCGCTTACAAGCAGAAAAAAGGTCGAATAAAGTGCAAAAATCTGTGTGAACACAGAACATGTATCTCTAACTTATCTTTATTCAACTAATTATTTACAGTTTAAGATTTACATTCTATCTTCCGCAACTTAGATCTTAGAATGTAGCTCTCCACCTCCGGACTTTTGTTTTCAGGAACGCATCGATAATGCTTTCAAGGTGTTCATTAGCTTGTTTTCTATGTACAAAATACTCAAATCCGCCAATCTCCTGTACCATCGAGTTTCTAAGGTAATTTTTGATTATCTTCAATTTCGACAATGATCGCCTTACCGTTGGACCTGTCAGGGGAATAGTCAAAAAGAGTAAAAGTATGGAGCACACACGCGGGAAACTAGCCGATAGAACGGATTTTCGACAATTGGCCTTACAGGCTGCTTCGCAAGAACAACAGCGGATTGCACAGTTGGTCGGTAACGTCGTCATAATACCTACCTACGTTTCGCTGAACTTTTCGCATCGCTTTCCAAAGTTCTTCTTCCGTAAACTCCAACAAATTCTGTGGCTGAATGATCGCGAACGAATCGGCAATTTCTTCTTAATTTATTTTTTCAAGTAATAATCAAGGCATTTTATTTATTTATTTATTTAAATATAATAATATAATAATAAAATAATAAAATAATATAATAAAATAATATAATAAATATAAGCAGAAAAATTGAGAAAACACGGTGACAGCAAACAGATATTTAAAAAAATATAAATAATCTAAGTGGTGCACTAATTTGTTGTGTCTTACAGGGCCAAATTAATGTAAGAAAATTTGTGTATAATGCTGCAAATTAATACAATAGTGAAATCTTTTTCAAAATCCATGAAATTATTTTTGCATTATTACGCAATACAGTTATTTTATTGCCACCATTTTGTTATTACACGCATTTTAGAAAAAAATGTTATAACAAAATTTGTAGATGATTAAAAGAAGGGAACAGTGGCGGCATTTCAGTGTTTCGTTGGAGGGAGAAACGAATAGTTTTTTTCTCTTTTTTTATTTTTTTATTTCAATAAAATTGGTACCTACCTATAAGTATAATATAGGTATATTATTTCATAATGGAAAATTTAGCTTAATTTTTTTCTTTTGTATTTAAACAGACAGTCCAATTTTATTTTATTGAAGTTTAATGTATGGCCCTCACAGTCCAGTTTGGCAAACAAATAATAACCCCAATGTTTTTCGCAATTTTGTACCTTTTTTTAGATAAAAGCAACTAAAACGCAACTTTTTTTCTACTTGGGTGCTTTCGTTTTCGAGAAAAAAAAATTGAACCATACAATAAATAATTATTATCTAACATGTAAATTTATTCGGTTTTTATGAGACACGCTGTATATATATTATTTTCCTTATTTTGTTATTTGTATTATTGTGCCCCCCCCCCCCCCCCCACTTGAGAGTAGGGCCCGCTAGTAAGTTGGTGAACACAGGCCCGTAATTACATCGCTATGGCACTGTCTTCGCCTTATTATACAACAAAAGGTTGAAAAATCTAATTAAAGAAAACCGTATTATTATTATCGTTATTGTAAGTTATTGACACTTTTGGAGAAAAAATTTGTTTACTACTAAATAAAAATGCAATTTACTAGCATAGGTACTTGGCAACAATAAAGCTAACTAATTTGGTTTTTTTCATGTTGAGCGTTATCTAAACAATAGAATATTATAATAGCTAGCAACGTTTCAAATAATGTGTAGATAATTATTTAGAATTTAAAACTTTTACGAATTAAATCGTTTTAGTCGTCATGTGGTACTGGTCCAATGATTCTCTTGCCATAATTTAAAAAATCTTGGAAATACGAGGAAAATGAATTGAGGATACATCAAGAATTCACGTACATAGTTGGAAAGTTCATTTATTTATATTTACTTTTCAATTGCTATTATATGTTAGAACAAATTATTTACATAAGTATATGGTTATGGTTTGTTTAGTATATGGATACATATTTATTTTGTCATTCATGTGCTACTAAAAAAGAAATTCAATTGCTTCACAATGCGTGTAAATGTATGTACCTATGCATGTGTTTCGTTTGAAGAAGTACAAATGGAAGCAGTTATTTATACAGAAACAGAAATACAAATGGGAGGGTGGTGGTGCTTGTATAGTTAGCCAAATTTGTTACTGCGTTAAAAAGGAGGGAGAGTTACACCAATTAATTCACTGTCTTTATGATTCTACAAATTGAAATAATTATAATAATTAGAAAACACGTTGATAATAACTCCTGATAAGATCCTTTTATGGTCGCTTAGTACACACACACCTACCTATTTTTCGTAATGCTACGTACGTAGGTAATATTACCTCATTAAATCATTTATTGCGAACCGGAAACATATACTTAACGACTTTTATGCTAATATTGTTCCTCTTAATACTTTCTTTAAACGATGAGTTTTTTTTATCGGCATAATTTCTAATTAAATGTTTACCTTACACCTTAGCAAGGTCGAGAGACGTCAGTTTTACAGGTGTAGTAGTTATAACAACGATGACGATTTAGACGAAGCCGCGTGATCTTGTTAAAAGTATCTACGGCGGAATCTTTTCTGTGTGAAAGTGCGCGTGGTTGATTGCTTTCATCTTTTACCTTAATTTCTTAATCAACATCGGATTTAGTACACCGCGCGAAACAACATCTATAACCACCTAATTTTTGCATAGACAAGTGCCGAAAATAATGAAATAGTTTTTTTTCTGTTCAAAATTGTGTTAATTACCTATCAGTACGTTAACCGGTCAAAATGCCGCCCGAATCTTTAACTGTTGCGGTTACTTCTGGTTTTGGTATTGGTATTATTGCTGGAATCGTTTCTGGTGTATGCTACATTTTGGTGCACGGTTTTTCTGGAAACAGGTAATAAGGATACGTATAAAATATTATTGATTTTGAAAACTTTTTTGGTTTCGTTTATGTGCGGTTATGTAACTATATAGTATAACGATTCGCAATAAAATCGCTATTTATAGGACTTAATCGCTTTAACGCGCGATTTTCCTAGATGGTTATTTCAATCACAGGTAATTATTGATGAGTGCACTTAAGTGCTTCCCAATATAGTTACCTAATGATATTATGGTATATTTAGAAAATTAGTGAATAACTAACTATAACTATGTAATAACTCAGTTATCAAAATCACGGATTGCGTAAATTGTGATGTAGGTAATATTGATATACATACGTCATTTTCTAATTAGCTACCCAGACGAAAAAAGAACAGAGCAACAACCTAAAAAGAATATTTTTTCAAGAGCTTAATAATTCAGTTGGACCCAGAGAATAAACTGAACGTTTCTAGTAGGTCTCACCAGATTCATTTGGTAATCTGGATCATTAATGGAGATTTCCGAAGTGATGCCTCGTTGCTATTTATACACCGTCATTCATAATTCCGTAAAACATTTTAAAATGTTATTAGGTATAAGCAAACTATACAACGGATCATTATAATTCTTTGTGTCAATAGAACCAAAAACTCTCCAAGTTCTTGTTATCAAAACAGCATCGCTTTGTTGCCGCTGGTATAAAACGAATTAGAAACGGTAACAATAACAAGTAACAAACAGTCAATATGGCGTTAAATAAACGTGAAAAATCTTTTTGCGTTTTAGAATACCCAAGAACATCCTCCTTTGTGACTGTATAACGACAATTTCGAGCACAATTCAACAAGAAGCCACCTGTTTACAACAGCATAAGAAAATGTTATGAGATATTAGGGATGAAGGCTGCCTATGTATTAATCATATCGGCCAGGACGTCCAGGACCAAGTCAAGAAACAGTGGATCACGTCAGAGAAGCGCATGAGCGTAGCTAGCAAAAGTCCATTAAACACAAACAAAATTTTGGCAAATGTTCAGTAAGACACTCTACAAGCTTCAGTAAATCAGCCTCTCAGCGTTGATGACAAACAAGTCCGCACCAACTTCGGCACTGAAATGCAGGAAATGTTTGAAGTTAATGATTTTTCAGATATGCTAGCTTATCTTTTCCGACGAAGCTTCATGTGCTCGGATGTGGAGGACCGAAAATCTCCACGCCATAATTGGACATGTGCGTGATTCGCCTAAGGTGAATATCTTCAGCGCAATTTCTAAGATGAAGATGTACAGACAATGGGCTCATTTAATGAAGCGTGGATATGGCTCAAAATTGTTTTACATATAAAGTCTTTAAACACTAAATAATCCTGAAAATTTCAAATCAATCCGATAAGCCGTTCACAAGTTATTACATTTTAAATACGAGCGCTTCTCGGTACAGACGCCGAGAGTTGTGACGTCACAAAATGTTTGACCGTGAATCGTCGGTATTGCAACTGTACATTTTAACGCATTTTCATTATCACAAGCCATCGTTTTTGTGCCATTTCGAAGCGGTTTTGTATTTTATAATAAATTGTTTGTTTTAAGAAACATGTGTGAAGCAAATTTTATTAAAGGTGACTCTTCAAATCTACCGGAAGGCGGAAGTAGACTTATTTATGGTCATGGAATATTTTAATAAAAGTCACGATTTTATAAGTACAGAAATGAGAGGAGTTAAAATGTAAAACTAAGTTAATATTTTACATATTATTATGTCACAGTTAAAGCTGAAAATTAGATTTCTTGCCCCGTAGTAAATAATGGCTCCACGGCACCTCAGCCTTGCAAAGTTGTATATAATCTTTAAAAAATATTCATAGCTGCATAGGAGTTAACATTACACACAATCTGGTACATTTTTGGATTTCTACGCTATCTACTCTAGGGCTACATCAACGTAGGTAGTTAAATTTTGACATGAGAACGTATTTGTCGGTAAAATACACTCATTATTAAGAAACAAAGCTTAGTAGTAAACTAAAAACTGTATTGAAACAAATCAAATCCTTGCAGAATAGTATAATCTAACCAGTAACCACCCAGAGTTATTTAGACCTTAGAAAATTTTTCTTTAACATGTAAATAAGTACTAAACAAATTGCAAACCTCGCAAACGGTAGGGTACAAAGTTGTTTAGATTTTTATAATGTGCAGGTAGTCATTTTACGTAGGAGAAAATTTAAAATGTATTAGGCGCTAAGTTGAAGTTATTACGAGTTTTGGATTTGATGAATACAGTATTTATAACTGTTTTCTTCTTTCCTGTATCTGCCATGGCAATATCCAATAAATACCTAGATAATCTTTATAACAAAAAAATTAATTTCGATAAGAAACAGTCGACGTTTGTTAACAAGGGTATAACGAACCTCACGTATCGTATGCTGCCGAACTATGAATTTCCATGTAGTGACGTCACAGTGCAATTTCGCGCGAAGCTCGAGCGTTCAGGTTTTTATTATTTTAAAGTTATTTGTACGTCCTGAAAAATTTTTGTTTTTTGCAGGGACTCATAAAATTGTACAATCTTTCGATTGGGCCAATAAAAAAAAATCGTAAATGAGCCCATTTCTCTTCATGGAGCGCACCGCCACAGGAAGAACTTATTTAGACATGTTGGAGAATTGACTGATGCCACAGATGAATACGTGTTTCAACAAGAGTTCAGCTTATTTCCATAATGACCTTCGAGGATATCTCAACACAAATTTGTCACAACGTTGGATAGGGCGCTTTGGACAAGAAGATGTCGCGTTAATGCGTTGGCCACCTAGATCACCAGATTTATAGGTCTTGGATTATCGACACGTGACCACGTCACAGTTAACCAAATTTTATGTATCTATAGCAACATTTCTAAAAATATCATTCTCATTCGTTACTTTGTGCAGGGCGGATAAACACGTATTCTAGTTTTATTTACTACCAAACTTCTTAGTTATGGCTCCTCCTACACGTGTCGTTCACCAGGTAATCCCAGCCCTATCATACCTTGCGATTTTTTCTTATGGGGATTTGTAAAAGACACTTTCCCCTAATCTTCAGAAATTTCGCGGACCTATCACCGCGGCTGTGGCTGTGGACTGATTGGTCGTAACATGCTGACACGTGTGGGGAATGAATTTGATTATCGGTTAGATGTCTGCCGCATCTGCCAGGGTGCACACATTGAGCATTTGTGGTAGGTACTTATATAAAAAAAAATTGAAGAGATTCTGGTGGTAATGGCATAACAATTATAATGATCCGTTGATAGTTTGCATATAATTAAATTTTAAAACGTTTTCCGGAATTACGAAAGATTCTGTCAAAAATTTCCGTTTGTTACATAGGTACTACTTATTTTTACAAGATAGTGTAATCTACATCTTACATTAAAAAGGGTTGATTTATAACGTACCTACTGTCCGATCCTTATCTATTGTAAACATTCAAAGGAATATTCAACTTGTTTTAAAAGTCAAGCCATCGTAATTTTTGAGGTAATGTGACTTTTAAATTTAGATATGATAAGAGTATAAGAGGAAAGCGGATGATAGTCGATGGCGACAAAATTTTGAAATTGTTGTCTAAGCTAATGTGACCAGGGTCATAGATCTAACCTACAAGATCTTGAACTTGAAAATTGGTGCTTCAATTTCGATGAAGATGAAAGTTTATTGTAAGTGGTTGCTGTTGATAAAAATGTTAAATAGACAGGAACAGGACCGCGCTGTTCGTACGTGCGCAAAGTAATAACAGCACGACGCGACGGCGGCGCGGCGATTATCTAAAAAAGGGTCTTGTAGAAAGCCATAATTAATTGTAATAATAAAAACAAGTAATTTCATTGATTTTTACTTTCCCGTGCATATACACATGTGTACATATTATGTATACATATACATAGGGAAATTAATGTAATCGAAAAAAAATGGAGCTCGGGATTTTTATGAATCTCGACGTTTTGAGCCCCCCTGAATCCAAAACCACACCATCTTTGAAAAATGTTTGTCTGTGGGTACGTTATGGGTGTGGAGCCTAAACTACTGGACCGATTTTGATGAAATTTAAAACTATAAAAGAACTTCATTGGTAAAACAAGCTTCTCATCAAAATCGGCCCAAAGGGACTCAAACTAGGGGTGTTATTTTGGGAGCAAACGTTCAAATTTTAACCCTTGGTGAAAAGTTAGTAGATATGGTCACAAGTAAAACGCCGTTTTTAGTTTATTTCTAAATTCAAAATAAAGAACAAAAATTTAACGTGGCCAATTTATTGGTGCCCAAAATTGGTCAAAAATTAAAAATCGATTTTCTCAAAATCTGCTCCAAGCATTTTTTTAATATTTTGAAATATTATACATAATAGTTCATGAAAAACTATTGCCACTACGTTTATTTCTTTATTTCCCCATAGGGGAAGGGGGATGAATGTTTGAATTTGAAAATTAAAAAAATTCATAACTGTTTTGTTAATAAAGATGAAGAAGTACAATTGTACAGTGAAGTTGAGGATATGTGACTCTTTTAATCGAGTATAATAAGTATACCAATTTACTTCCGGTCTATCCGGAAATTAACAAAATATTAAAAATATTTGTGACATACCCTCTATATTATCTCAGGAGAAAATCAGATTAAAATTCTGATTACAACTATACTACACACTATATATTTATTTTTTTGAGTTATTACACAACTATATTATTTAATACGTCAATGTAGTAAACACGGGAACGTTGTGTGTCTGTTTACTGGTCATTTGATTTAGTGTAAACTTCGAAATGCAATGGTTTACCTACATTTAAAATAAAAAAATTCTGGAATGATTTTTCTTTTATTATTACATTTATTACAATTTTCTTTGTATATTATTTTGATATTTCCATAAACAAAAAAGAAATAGAAACTTAAGTAGTGAGTGTCATCTTTGATTGTACTGGAACTGGAGCCTTCTACAGGAGTTGGTCGACTCCTGTAGAAGGCTCAGGGCCGTCGAGAGTTAGCTCGGGCCCGGGGACCACGCTTGTTTGTGGGCCCCCACTTATGGGACCCCTAAGTTTGTTCCTGCAGAAAAAAAATCAAAAATGGTTATGTAAGTTATAATATGTTAATTAATTACACAAATTGTATTTATCCCGGCTTGCGTACAGTACGGACCCTTACTGGGGGCCCGGGCCCGGGTAATTTGTCCCCCTCCCCCTCTTGTCGGGCCTGAGAAGGCTCCAGTACAATCTAAGGAGACATCCAATACTGAATTCAAGTATAGGAGACCATTTTAACTAATAGAAACTCAAATAAACGCACCGTTTCAGGTTTCTAACCTTTCTTCCAAACAAAACACTGATTTGCAAATTGCAAAGTAAGTAATAAGTAATACATTTTTGTAAGAAACGTTTGGAAAATGTGAAGCTACAAAATCCAATCTTTCGATTATGTATTCCATAGGAAATTCTTTGACAAGAGGATAATAAAACGTGTTTTAAAAGCAATCCTCATAGTCTCAACGGAAATCACAGACTATTAATTGTGAGGTTGAACAGAAAATTTGTACGTACATACTTAGTTTTTCTCAAAATCAGGTATTCGAAGATGAAAATTCATTCTTCAAGTTTTCAAGAGCAATTCCAAACGTGATTATATTTCTTTGTTCATTTGTCACAATTTTTTAAAATAGTTATTTTTGTATCTAGTGCGCGAAATGCCACTTTGGTGATCGAGAACTGATTTATTTAACGAGGCGCAGCCGAGTTAAAAAAATAGTCGAGATCACCAAAAGTATTTCGCGCACGAGTTGCAAACAAAATTTTTTCTACAAACGCAAACGAAACGTGAAGAATTTGACAATTATTTTAACTTCGCGCCTGGCGTCGTCATTTCGGGCACGCTGTCATGGTAACGTAGGTAAGTGAAAAAAAGGGTCACTTTGCGTATTGTTATCGATGCGCAAACCTTATCATTTTTTGACGTTTGTAGAAAAAAGTATTTTTACAAACATTTTTAATACCTACATCACAGCTTTTTATGGTTTTCGCATTCATACTAATCTTAGAAATACATACTTAACTTTATAGAGAATGGCATATTAGATGAATGTTTAATTGTGTCGTTAATTAAAAAACTGCGTGTACAAGAATGATTATATCGAATAGAGTAATTGCAATTGAATGCAAGTGTGCTGTAGTTTTTCAGCCACAATAGGTACTCAGTTTCCTTTCACATCTGCTCTGCTATTGAATTCAATTACACGCAAATTTTCACGGGAAATGCGCAAGATATTCTTTAATTTAAATTTACGTATAGAATGCTTCTCTTGCTAACATGCTTCAAAGAACCATCTTAGATAAGTATTTTTTGACTTTATCAACGTGTCCTATATTAACCCTTGTATAAATTATTATGACATTTACCATCTTCTCCTTTACGTTGTAACGATTAACTAACAAATAGAACATTACTTGTCACTACATATCACATTGATGTGGTCAAATCATCGTCCAGCTAATACCTAATCCAAAATTCATGTTTAAGATGAAATCTTCACGTTATGTATAAGCAGCATAAGAGCACAATATTGTAGTGTAGTCCAAAATGATAGTATTATATCGGTACTCCAATCTCATGGACCTTAACATTATGTTACAAAATTGCAATAAAATGATGTCATTTATGATAAGGATAACAAATCAGCTCCACTTAATAAAATTTATTTATCGAGGGTAAGATAAAACTGCACAAATAATTTTTCTTATGATTTCATGATTAGCAGATTTAGCTATACCTACACTTACATTCTCAGTATTTCGTGAATTTTTCGGCCATATGGCGCGGCATTCTTCACTACTCGTCCTTCTCCCTTTAACTTGAACAAGCGCCCCTGCTCTAGCAGGAAATTGTTTCAGTTCTTCCTCTAAAACTGGATTAATGGGGCTAATTCATCGTCGGTGGGTTTACTACGATTATTTACCTCTCTGAGGTGTACCTGCATACTGTGTACATCTATGCGCATTCCATAATGGTGCATAAGATTTAGTCCTAGTAAAATATCGAATGACCCTTATGGTCATGAATCTATTTTGACAATCTACGGTGAGCTGGAAGTTATATTGGACTGCTCTATAGCAGTCCAATATAACTTCCAGCTCACCACCTATGTGAACCATCTAACTTAACTTTCCTTCCGCTCACCACGATGGGGTGTAATTGGATTGGTGTGTAGTTAACAAGTTTTTACCTTGTTCCCCATATAGGTACGTGCTGACCCTGTATCTATCAGAATGGCTACGTCTTCTGCACAGGTGTGTAGAACAATGAATAAACGCGTATCACGGTATTGACGAGAGGATAACTTCGATTGGGAGTGCTGATATAACTGTGGTGATCTATTTTTGTTCCCTAGAACAACGCCTCTTGATGCAAGTGGTGTCTTACTTTCATGACTGGGTTATTTCTAATTCTCCTTCTGTTTTCTTTGTATGATCTCCTCTTTTAGTCGGTAAATAAGATACGAATAAAATTGTGTACAAAAATATATAAGAAATTGTTGCTAGATCGATCAGGAATTTAATTATAGTAATGTCGCGTGTCGAAAAATGATAGAGCTATAATAGTGGCTAGCAATCAGATTCCTTGCATTTCATATGCTACACGGGATTGTTCTAACCTTTGAATAAAGGTGACGGAGTCGGTTTTTCCATCGAAAAAATGCCCCACTTCTTTACTTGCTTACAAAGCTTACAAAGAGAGGGTAAATTGGGTGACTTCGGTCTATTATGAGGCATTTCAGGTACAGTACATTAGCTTTCGCCATTATAGTTTTCTTCTGATAGCTAATTTCTTGGGTGCTATGCTACTTCAATTAATACTTACTGGTAAGAATTAAAAAAAATAAAACATCGGTAAATTCTGGTACTGGAACTAGAAAAAAAATAATTTGGTCCAAGTCAAGTCCCTGCCCGGACATAACATTTCACAAATCAACTACAGCAGCCTTTAACCGACACCCTACTATTTAGCAGAAATCTGTCGCTCATTGCACTTTAATTGTAGCACTTGCTTTAAATTCGACCTTCTACATAATTATACTTTTAATGGTTTTCTATTTGTGCACAAATACCCTGATTGCACGATGAACGACTAATTGCATAGATACTTGTGTCACAGATATCTGTGCTTGTGTGAAGTGCTAGTAGTTCTTCTTCACTTTCAAATGCACTATCGCGCAAGAGACATTTTTCCACTCCTCCAGAAGGAAGTCCATAAAGTTTGATCTGGAGATCATGTAGGCTATCTAATAGGACTTCCTTTTCCTATTCATTCATAATCGGCCCCGTTCAGATGTTGTACCTTCTGTGTGTGAAAAGGATGCAAACCTTCTTCGTAAAACACTCCAAACCGTCGTGTGACCTGACCTACTCCAAGGTTTCTAGTAATGGGTATAATTCTTAATGTAGAGTCTGCGTTAAATCTAGCAAGAAAGCTCACTTCAAAATTCGGATTCTTCATCCGTCTCTATAGATTTCCATTGTGAGTTAGCGACAAAGACTTTGTTTGAAATAATATTTCACAAATAGTTTCAAAATTATATGATGAAATTTTCTTCTAATGGTGCGTAACGCTCTCGCTAAATACTCTCAACTGACCTTCCATTTTGTCCTGCCTTGCCGTACCATGTCAACCATTTAAAATTATTATAACGTTGATGCTTCTATTAATTGCACAAAAAATTAAAACACATGCAACAAAAGTACACCAACGAAAATATATGCCAAGTAAAGCTGTAATGCGTTCCGCGAAAGTAATAGAATAGGTAATATATGTAATTGATTAATACTAATACTTCCACATCATGAGGGTTTGACGAATTTCCCGAAAAGTGCCTTTGGATGATAAATTACGAAAAAATCTTTTAGGCAAAATATGTAATAAAATAAAGAAACTTTTGCGTAAATTCACGAATTCATTTTTGCAACCTAAGGCAATTCAGTTTTTATAAAATGTTAGGTATCTAAGTATAACAAAAGTTCCAGATAATAATCAAAGGCCAATTTCAAAACACATTTTCTTTTTGAAATTAGTGCATAAATAAGGGAAATGTAACATTTTCTTGAAAAACCAATGAATAGCATTTTTAAAGAGCTTTCTAATGATGTATTACACACGGGGTAGTGTCATTTAAAAAATAGGGGTGGACTGGGTGCAGCCTAAGGGGCGAGTTGCAGAGAATTCTATGAGTCATATTAGTTCCCCCTCAATCAATGTTTTCGAAAAATTACAGTTTCGAAGTATCTGGTAAGTTTTCAAATTCACACCATTCGTATAATTAAAGCATTTACAAAGGACGAAAAAGGGTACCAAAATTTTGTCCTACAGCATTTACTTTATTTTATTGAAATTCGACCGTTGACGACCCCAGCTACTTTTTGTATAAATAATTATTGTTCCTGACTAATAGGAATAATTACGAATGCAACACCAACGTTCATCGGACACCCTTCATTCGGCATCAATTTTTAAATATTCTTGTAAATCTCAGTAATAATACAAGGTGAAGCAATCTCGTGTCCTTTGCATGGTAAAAATTCTGAGAGTAACAGTTTGCAAAAGATGAACAGTTAGGAATCCGTTTGTTCCGGTCGACTAGCAATGTGTCAGCGTAAGGCCGCAGTTCCGGTTTAACGGATGTAGTTTAGTACATTTACATTCCTGAAATACAGCCCCGCGATAAATTGTGCTTATCTATGTATGTTAAATATTCATTGCTAATTTATAGGTTACAACAAATTCGTAGTTGTTTAATCTACGCGAATATTATACCTACCTTTATTTTTTAATGTGGTGAAAAGACGCTAAATTGTTTATAATATGTAGTGTTAAATAACAAATTACCTTAGTGCTTTTATTAAATTTGGAGTTCGTATAGTTGGTACGTAGGTATTAAACTATTTTTGTGCTTGTTAATATTAAAATTTGATGTCATATTCGCCTTTGAAGCTAGTGTAATCTGCTTGTTTATTTAATAACTGTAATTGATTGAAACCAACACAGTGAAACTATTTTAATTATTGAAAGTTTACAATTAAATGACCACAATTAAATAAACATTTTTAAAACTAGATGGCAGTGTAAGTATTTTAAGTATAATGAGTGCCCCCCGCCTTCAATAGGTAGAGCCGTAGGGCCACTTAATATAATATTATAACAATAAATTTCCATTTATTTTTGTTTCTCAAAAAAATAACAAATGAACATAATGCAAAAAAAAACTGAACAACTTTCAACACGAATTATTACGGTTAAATGCACAACAAATATACACATCTTCCAAAGTAGAATCTAGTAAATTTAAGCACAATAGTAAAATAAGCATAAAATCGCAATTAAACCATAAAGTGTGATACATGCTTGAATGCAGAATAAAAAGCTCTTCTAATATTATGAATAAAAAAATCAGGGCCGTATTTAAAAAACAAAGTTGATGATGGTTAGGTACTTGAAAACGACACGTCGGATTCCAATTTCTGTGTGCCATGTTAAAGAACGTTAAAAAGTACCTGTACAAGGTTCTCTTACTTTTTACTTAACATCAACGACAAAGTAACAATTTGTCAAAAACGAAATCCTGAAAATTCGCTTTTTGTCGCATAACTTCGGAACTGTTTGGAATTTCGTCAGTTTAAAATTTTATTTTACTAAACTCAAAATTGCCCAACTTTTCTCCCATTTAACCGAAACTCTACCTCTAGCGGTTTCCGAAATCCCCATAGTGGCCCTCCTTATCTTGGACACAGTGTATATAAATTTTTGCTTATTTTTTTCACAAAGCAGTATTTTGCGAAATATGTTTCATCTCTTCTTCATATACTATCTGCGATACTTTTAATTTTAGACTCGCTTGTGTATAAGGTGGAAGTTTCATGATAGTTGTAGCCAATGCCGTAAAAAGTTGGTGTACGTCGCCTTCCACTTCTAAGAAGGTTGGGTCATGTAGACCTTCTGTATACAAGTTTTTTGTTGTTCTTGGAATACCGAGACATCTTCTTTGTCTGTTGTCATTATTACAAATACGTCGCCATCGCCGTTTACACTCCCTTGCTACAACATATAAATTCAAGTTAATAAATGCATTTCATTTTCGATTTTCATTCAATATTTTATGTGTTTACTTTTTTAATTTTCCAAATAATCAATAATTACAATGCTAGAAAATGATAATAAAAAATGTCCAAGTGAACGAGAACCAACAATGGGAATAATAGGTACATTCCGGTGTGTAATAATAATCCCAATGGACTCCACCCAAGAGGCCGAGAAATGAAACCATTAATAATAACAAAGAGATAGTGCGGTCTTCCCTGGGAAACGCATCTTTCAGAAAAAAACAAACTCTTGTCTTCCTTGACAAACTATGTAGAAAATGCAGTACGCCGAACTTAGATTATAGAAAGGTACAGATACGGTTTTCATATACCCACGAACGTTATATTATTAAAACATGAAGCCAACACTGACGAGAGACTGCGCAGAAAAAAAGAGAGAAGAAAGACTACATGTTCAGTGGCGAACTGTATTTAAGGACCATATAAATTATAACAATATTAAATACATTATTGTACACCATAAACATTGTACAAACACTGTATAATATGAATACGAGACATGCAAGGTAGATATGTGTATCTTCAGATACACATTTCTCTCCTTAAAATAGAAAATAATCTATTTCCTTCAACTTTTAAGTAAATAATCACTTCCCTCATTAAAATTTCTTTCTACGTCTATGAACGTTACTACCTATGCAAGCGTTGATTAATCAACGATGTAAGGTTATATTTTATATTGGCCCTTGAACGTCCATAAAAGGCTTCTTTTGCACACAAAGCACCATCGCGGCATTATTGTTTTTTTCGTTTTAATAATTAAATGTAGAGCAAAATAATTCTTCTTGTATTTAAACAACCAATTTATAAAAATTAATGGTCAGCACGCACAATTACCGCTGTGTTGTCAAATTGGATTCACTTTGTACCTATGGAAGATTTCATTTAAGAACGTAAATTAATAAAGGTTGTACACATTTAACAGTCGCTTAATGTTTTAGTTTATCATTTTCAATAACCCATTATAGATAGTTATAGATTTTAATTACTATTTTAGTTGTGATGTTGATAATTGGACAACATTGAATTGCAAAGTACAATAAATAAGACTGAATTAGGCTATCCTTGTCCTGGCTTCACAAATCAATGTAAACAAACGTTTCTGTAGTTCATTTATATTCTAAGACACTGAACTATTTAATAAACTAAGCCGACGTTTTCTCAAACTTTCATTGAAGCAAGCAATTTATAATTGTACAGAAATATTTGCAATTATAGAGAGATAATTAACGATGATACGATAAAGATTATAATAGTGTTGTGGAACACCGTAACTTTCATAAGGTGTGCGCAAGATAGGTTATCAAAAAAGAGCTCAAGAAGACGTTTCTACTTGAGCGATATGAGATAGAGAACTTTTATTAACCTGATAGCGATAGCGGTGATCGTCGTTGACACCAAAAAATTTAAAGTGGTACCGCCCGGAAGGAAAAGCGACGTTGGCCGTACTTTGGAATAAAATGCGTCATTATTAAAGATTGCGAGTAATCATTATCAGATTAAGGTTTTGCTTACCCCCCATGTCTAACTCAGTAGCTATTTCTAGCCATTTTTTTTGTTTTTCATTAGTGTTTTGGTAATCTTGTGCACTGGGGTCGTACAATAATGGATATTTTTGTACTAAATTAACTAGACGTTCATCGTCCAACTGCGAAATACGCGGTAAAGCCATTTAACACGTTATGAATATAGTAGTAACAATCTCATTGAATAGATAAGCCATTTTAATGGAACCGCCTGTTTTCGTGCTAAACCGATCCCAATAATTCGCTAGATGTCACTGTATATTAAATTTATTTAGGGACTCTAAATTTATTATTGTTCTTAATTTATGAAAGATTCAAACCATCTTGGAACTTATAAGTGACCTTATTTAACTCCTGTTCTGTAACCTAGCAATGGACTATTATTTATATATACAGTGCTCGCCAAAAAGTCGGCACCAAATGGATTGTTTTTTATTTTTAATTTTTTAAAAAAACTTTTTACGGCATTAATTTGTGCTAGTCTGAAAACCTATTTAGCCCCTATCAGATGTACGGAGTAATTTTCACTTAGCTAGAAAATGGCGTTTTTCGAAATTGTCTAATTTCAAAAAGTGCTATTTTCCGTAAATAAAGCAAGATTTCAATGAGATTTTTTCATCGTCTGTCATTTTTAGCTTACCGAACAATCTCAAGACCAGAAAACATTTTTTTTCTTTAACTTTCGCTAAAACTAGAGTTTTAATTTTTTGGAATATTTTCAAATTTTCACATACCAAGACATGATTTCAAAATTCAATTTGATTTCGTAAAAAACGTTAAAGATTTGTAATTGGTAATTACAAATCTTTAGGTTTGTTATTATTTACAGAAAAGTAATATTGTTGAATAATCTTTACGTTTTTGGTGTACGATACTTTATGGGATAATTAACCTCATAGTGTTGTAGACCAATCAGACATTAAGAACAGTGTCACATGCACCAATCACAAGTTTTTTTAACTGAAAAGAATGTATGCTACTTTTCTTGCCGCTACCTCATTGTTTTAGCAACCTATATTTAAAAAAATCAAATGTCATTTTGACAAAAGTAAAAAATTTGACGTATTTAACGCTTCATTCAGTTAATTCTCCAACCGAAGATCATTCGTTCTCAACTCTTGTCAGGCAAGATTTTTTTGTATGAGCATTGATTGCTAAAAGGTAATTAAACTCGATCAAATTCTTGGGAAAAGAACCCTCGCGCTTCGCGCTCGGGTCTTTTCGTCAATTTGATCTCGTTTAATTGCCAAGCAACCAGTGCTCATACAAAAAAATCTTTCCGACAATAGTTGAGCACTTATGATCTTACTGTTGAGAAATATTTTTCAATGAAAATTAATATCTATTTACGTGGCTTCTAAAACCTCTAATTTACCCTTGCTGATTAATTATTACTAGTTGTAAAACAATCCACAGCCGTCTCATATTCTCTCTGCTTAAGGTAGTTCCTCCGCGACAATCTCAACCAAAAGTTTCGTCCCATGTAACCATAGTAACTTCTATTATTAACCATTTTTGTCACGCCAGTGGAAGTACACTTTTTGTTCGGACTGTCCGCGTTGTCATGGAACAGATTGCGTATACAATCATTCGCTTGCCTAAACATATCTAATAATACCAAAAACGTCATGTTTCTCAAGGCTATATCTTCAAAGTAGACGGTAAACAATTCTCAAAGTTTTTCACAATATTCGTATAATCCCTCTCTAGCATTCTTTAGTTTTTCATTAAATTCTGACATTTAGTTTTGACAGTACAATTGATAATGTGTCAGTGCCCACATAACACGAGATCTGCAAGGGATGTCCTGTGGCCTTATGCGAACATTCAGAAGTTCTCAGAATGTTTTTCGGATGTCCTGGGACATATAGAAGTCCTTAGAATGTCTTTGGGACGCCTTTGAAAGATTTGTGCTACGTGGGCGGTGTTTTTTGTATATGGGTAATATGTCAATTATGTCAATTTTAAGTGTAAATATCTCGACTTAGGGACGGTAAACCTCATTTAAACTCCACAGATGTTTGGATAACGTATTTAATAACGTATACGCCAAGTTTGAACAAATTCTGTCGCAAATCGTTCCGCGGAGGAACTACCTTAATTGACGGAAACATGTAAACTGAATAAAGCACAATCTCCTCGTTTCGGCAACTGTAAAAGAACATTTACAGGATTTTGTGAAAGTAATTAACCAGCAACGATGGCGTTTATTAATTATGGAACTTCCTAAGGTATTGCCGAGGGTATTGCGAAATTAAAAATTTAAATTTAAATGGTAACACTAAGAGGAATCCGGCTTTATCTTGCGAGTTGAGACAACTTCAGTAACAATAAATATTAATGTTAAATTTAATAGGTTCTATAATGTACTATGTGTGAACCTATTATATTATAAAAACGCCTCGCAACAATATTTAATAAGGTAACGGAGAATTAATAACACAACATCAGTTATTATTGTTATGATTATTGTACTTTGAATTGGAATGTTTTCCTATACTCCTATCAGCATCAATATCCATTTATTTTGAAATCGAACTCTGCCATTTTAAAATTGTCTTTAGATGCTTTGTCTAATTTGCATGTTCAAATAATAATGCCTGCAATTTGTGAATCTGACAATTTCATGTTTTTAAGATATATTTTATGACCCACTATTAGTGAGTTCCCTGAGACTATTAGCAGTTTCATTCAACGGATCTATTTCAAACATACCTTTTATATAAGACAGAATTATTAATTTTGGTTTATTATACAGGACGTCCCGAAAAGATTGGTCATAAATTATACCACATTTTCCACACTCAAAAATAGGTTGATTGAACCTCACTTACCTATATTCAAAAGTGCACGCAAAAATAGTTACTGGGTGATTTAGTTAAAAATTTAAATAAATTTTTTTAACATTGCTCTGAAACGGTTTAACGTTAATTTATGAAAATTTGTACCAAATACTAGTAGACGATAACCAATAAATTGGAAACAGTCGCATTCAATTATTTTTATTTATTATGGATTTTCAGAGAGGATCAACACCTCTAGTTACCCCCCAACTTTTTTTAGCGTTATACCATTGATTATACATAACCTGACCATTTATTTTTTGACTCAAAACAGGACATCTGTTTGCATTTGCAAAATGTGCGGGAACGATTTAATCAAAATCTGTATTACTGCATGGAAGCCGAAGACAGCCACTTCGAACATTTATTAAACTAAGGTTGAAATAGCATAAACTGGTTTTATTAATTAGCACAAGAAAAAGTTTACCCTTGTCTTTATTTAAACATTTAAGGGTTGTTTACCCTGTACCTAAAGGGCGAAACAATGTTGTAAAATGGCAGTAAAAGTACCTAGCTTCTCTAAAGAAAAAACAATGCCTGCCCTTATTTACGATTTTAAATGCCTCAAACTCTATCCTCATTTTCCATGTTTGCAACTTCAACTTTTTTGTCAAAAATAAAAAAAACTAGTGCACTGAATTCAGAAAAGAAAGACCTTTCAAATGATATATCACTTGTCCCATTATCCCTATTTAAATTATAGGGGCTGTTCTTACAGCGCTAAGGGATGAAATCGTTTCAGATTGAAAATCATGCCAAAAGTTGTCTCCTTTGATATAAAAATTGACGTGTTTTTGCATTTCTCGAAAAAAATGTTCTAGCCAGAAACCCGTCCGTTACCTTTTCGTTCGTTGGACCACCCTGTATATAAATTGCTCAAAATGTCCACCGTTATGTTCACGACACAATTGCACTTTGTTCCAATTCCAATTGTCGAACTGCAATTTTCGTGCGGTTTGTGAAAACGGGACAATTCTGCGTCCCGGGGTTTTTCTCGGGCACACCGGGACGGAGTACCGAAAAAAGGGACGGTCCCGTTCAAAACGGGACGTATGGTCACGTTAATTATACACTATAATCAATGGTTATACTTTAACAAAATATGGAACGCCACTGGAATCAAACGTTGTATTAGTGTTCCAAAAAAATTAACTTATGCACATTTTTCGAACATTTGTGCATAGAGCTTGTTCATTTCCTTGTGGCGAAAACGTTGTATGCGCAGTAGACTAAGTGGGCTGTCCTAAGATACTTACGGGCAACTGAACCCGTTTAAAATCAAATCTAATGACCAGATTAGAAATGAAGGGCGGAGTTATTAGGTAAACTAACCGCCATATCTGACATTGGTTTCGCCACAAGGAAATGAACAAGCTCTATGTTTGCGTTTCTGAATACGTAGATTCAAAATATCAATAAAAATTCCATCTGTCGTCTGCAGTCTGTAGTCTGTACGTACACATTCCTTGCAACGCTCTAAACTCAGAAACTATTAAAGTTATCGAAATGCGGTTTTCGCCAATTGATTGCATTCGGACCAAGGACGAAAATGCTGATATTACCTTTGATGACGTCACTTCTGGTATAGGTAAGCTAAAATGGCGGTACTCATTTTTTTTATAAAATAAAGTTGCAGTTTTTTTATGTAGTTTAAAAGAGTATTTTTTCTGAATTCAGCAATTTATATTGTGCTATACTTTTTTTTGAAAAAAGTGTTTAAAAAAATGACTGTAACTCTCTATACTCAGAAACTATTAAAGTTATCGAAATGCGGTTTTCGCCAATATTGTATTCGGGCCAAGGGCCAAAAAGGCTAATATTACCTTTGATGCGGTCACTTCCGGTATAAGCTAACATGGCGGCACACTGATTTTTTTATAAGACAAAATTGCAGTTTTTTTATGTAATACTAGTTTAAGAGTATTTTTTTCTGAATTCAGCAATATATATTGTGCTATATTTATTTTTTGAAAAAAGTGTTAATACGAGGGAAGTCTCGTGGCAACTTGTCAGAATTTTTTCTCACTGCTTTTCGCTAACGCTTGTTTAAAATTCAATTTGTTTCATAGCAACGGATCCTCAGGACTATGTGATTTTTTTTAATAAAATAATTCCAATTGTAATACGAAGTTATAGAGTCACTTTCTAAAGAAGTATCGAACAAAATTAAATACAGCACTGGAGAGTAAGGTCACATTCGCGTGAACGAAAGTTTTACCTTCCTCACTCTTATCGTTGAGTGTATATTTTTCACTCAACGTTCTTACTGTAAATAACTATTATTTTACAATTTTTATTTATATCAACTATCTCTCAGGTAACCGCTAACAAAAGCAAGTAACTCATTTAAAAATTTTAAATCACATAATCTTCCAGATATAATTAACAATATTTGAAAGTTACTGTTCTTCTAAAGTTCTTACGTATTTTTATTGATATCAGAGTGCAATTTAATATGAGCGTTGATTATAATAAGAAACAAAAAAATACATACAAGCTTGTACTTATTTATCAAAGAATCTTATGGCCAATAAGTGTTGTAACTTAATTGCTTTCTACAGTATAAACTATTCTTACATATGTACTTTATCAGCCGCACAGTGAAAGAAGTTGTGGAATCTTAACAAGTTGGAATGGAACCGTTGAACATTGAGGTGGTAAGGAACTCCGGAAAATCCACTAATAAGGCAGCAGTGAAATTGCTAAAAGCAAAGAGTGTGCGAACTCACAAACAAACAAACATTGATTTTTATACTATAGATATAAATGTTCAACAAGACATTTCGTGTACTTTGAAGAAAATAATAATTTTTTTATCGCGTTTGATACAGAAAGAAGCTGAAAACTAAGGTAAAACACAACAAATTAATAAAAATGTTGAAAGTAATTAGTGTAGCTGGTTTTAAGGTTATTAATTCGTTGTTGTAGACATGAAAAACGTTTTGGTATGCGATTGTTATAATTAAAGCGCTTAATATAGCGTATTTTCCACTGTTCACTCATGCTAAAAGATACTTGTAAATGAATACCTATACGTAAATGATAATTTGGGCAAATAGGAGAGAGATGCATTGTAATGAATACCTAACTTTTTTTCTTTTTGTTTCGATGGACATTACTCAATGTCCTCTACATATTTTTCTTTTACCGCATATCCGCTTCACCTCCATCAATAATTCAAATGTACTAAGAACAGGTTTGATCATAAATTGGAAAGTACCTAATAGATTTTCTTGTAATAGAACTAATTATTCATTTGTAATGACAAAGTAAATCAGCTCTCCTTTTCTAAAAGTATTACTTAGTAAATGAAATGTTGCATTACTTGAAGTTTAAGGATAGCTTGTAGCGTAGCGGCGCCCTTTTAAAATACAAATTTCGTAGGTATATTTGGTATGCTAAATACTTATAGCTTCCATACATACTTCCAAATATAGGATCATACCTTCAATGGCCTGAATTGCAATGTAATCATGAATATGTTAAATATAATCACGAAGTAAATTTGGTGGTATCCCTTCAATACACTTATGTAATTACACTTTTGGTATCTCCTTGCGTTCTTTATGTAACTTAGGTAGGTACATACTATTGTTTTCGTAGCAGTAGATAAATCAGAATTCCCAAATTGCGGTGTATGCCAATAACGTAATTATTGTTCGTTAATTAAATTTCAAATTCAAAGTTTTGATTAAACTAAATACATTTCTCTCCAGGAATCACCTTTCAAATAATGCTAAGCTATGGATAATTCTCTTTATCTACTTGCACCTTCAATATATTGTGGTTTAAACGAAACGGTTGTGTAATCAGGGAATGTTAACTCTAATGTGAGTCAAACTGGTAAGTGTTAAATACCTGTACATGACTTTAGGCGCGTTTAAAGGCTAATTACTTTTGCTAAAAATATTATAAATGTGACAGCCTTTCCCATTTAATGTCATTTCATTGTGAACGTGTTAATGTGATGATCAATATGGTAATTACACACGTGAGTACTTTATATATAAAGTTTAATATGGGGCTAATTGGAGGTTTTTTAGGTTTGCTTTGTTATCTTGCTAGTTGCCGTCTCTGTAAACTGTGGAACGTTTCTTACTGGCAGCATTTCACCACATGTTATAGCAATATCTGCACCTATTTACACGCTACCAAGATTTGAAGCGCCGTATCCATATGCGTTGCCAATTTCATCACCAAAATTAAAGTATGGCGCACCTTCACCCATTATTACTCCACCACCTGCTCCTTATTCACCTCCGTCAAAAGTAGAATATACCGTACCAATTGAACCAAAACTAGAATACGGATTACCATCTAATCCTGCCCCATACCCAGCACCTCAAAATGAATATGGTCCTCCACCTCAGCCGCAACCAGAATATGGATTACCCACAGTACCAGCAGCCGAATATGGTCCACCAGCAAATCCTCCACCTTTAACGGAAGCACCACCAGCTGAACCAGCATTGGAGTATGGCTTACCAAGCCCAGCACCATATCCACCGGCACCTCAACCGGAATACGGCCCCCCTCCTGTACCACAACCAGAATACGGATTACCAACAGTAATTGCTGCGGAATATGGCCCACCAGTTACTGTTGCTCCATATCCAGCACCTCAACCACCTCCAGCTCCCCAACCGGAATATGGTTTACCTACCATACCACCCGCAGAATATGGACCTCCAGCTAGTCCTGCTCCATATCCCGCACCTCAACCTGAATATGGTTTACCTACCGTGCCACCCGTAGAATATGGACCTCCAGCTAGTCCTGCTCCATACCCGGCACCTCAACCCGAATATGGTTTACCTACCGTGCCACCCGCAGAATATGGACCTCCAGCTAGTCCTGCTCCGTACCCAGCACCTCAACCTGAATATGGTTTACCTACCGTGCCACCCGCAGAATATGGACCTCCAGCTAGTCCTGCTCCATACCCAGCACCTCAACCTGAATATGGTTTACCCACCGTTCCACCCGCAGAATATGGACCTCCAGCTACTCCTGCTCCATACCCAGCACCACAATCTGAATATGGACCACCGCCAGCTCCAAAACCAGAATATGGTTTACCTAACTTACCACCGGCAGAATATGGACCACCAGCCACTCCAGAACCACCTGTAGAAATTAAGCCATATCCTGCACCTCCCGCTCCACAACCAGAATACGGTTTACCTACGTCACCGCCATCAGAATACGGACCACCACCAAGCCCTGCTCCATACCCCGCCCCAGTTCCTGAACCCTCGGGACCATACCCCCCTTCCCAACCAAACACAGAAAACGCACCACCAGCTAGCCCAACTCCTTACCCAGCACCAGCAGCATTATTACCGCCAAAATCTGAACCAGCCCCATATCCGGCACCAAAACCAGCACCTTACCCAGCACCATACCCACCTTCAGTTCCATCATCTAGATATGGAACACTTCTAAAAGTACAACTACTTAAAGCCTATCAACCACCTGTACTAGACCTACCCCCCGGTTTCAAACTTCAAACACCCGTTTTGCCCGCCGTGGAATTAACTTTACCAACATTTTACAGTGCACCAAAAATCGTATAGGTTATATTTTAGTTATGCATTTAATTACCATTCAATTACGTTAATGATTATTTATTTTGTATCTGTGTAATATAAATTAGTTGTTTTTTCTATGTAATTAAAGTAAATGCTTTAAAAACATAATATGTTCTTTCGTTTTTAAACTTTGTAGCGTTAATTAGAAAAATCCGTCTAGAATAAAAAAAAATTAGACACTTTGGCTCATAATTTATGTTGGAATGTTAGTAAAATAATGCAAAATTGGCGTTAATAATTTTTAGAAATTGCCTAAAATTTGGGGGAAAGTGTTTCAAAACGATTTTTACGTAGATTTGCAATCCAACTGGTACCTCATCCCCCTATGATGCAAATTTTCTGCGCTTTGAAGTTACATTCAAAATGCAAAATTGGCGCTAATAATTTTTAGAATGTGTCTAAAATTTCTTTTGTTTCATTAATCAAAGTTGATTACGATACTAATTATTCTTCAACTTTGTTTCTGTTAAAACTTTCAAATACCTTAAAGGTACTACGATTACATCTATCCATAAATAAATAAATTTTAATGTATTTACGGAATTTTTTAATAATCATTTATTAGAATAATTTTAAGTAGTATATAAGGAAGAGTCATATGCGGTTACAATCGTATTTAATTTATGCATAGAAACATGAAAACTGCGTTGTAAGTATGTAAAATGTTAATTAAAACATTTATCATAAAACGTTGTAAGTATTGTGTTTCTTTGGAGCGCTGCTCACTTTTGTAATAGCGGAAGCACCAGCAGCCATCTACGGACGTACGGACACCAGTATACCTACACCACTTTGCGTTTCAGCTCCCGTATATGCTCCCCAAGGATTGAACAACCAGCTTCACTTTGTATTCCTGCACGTACTTATGCTGCACCATTTGTTTTACCCGTGTCTGTATATGAAGCACTCACACCTGTGAATGGACCCCCAAGAATCGAAGTACCGAAGCCCCTTCTTCTACTAGCTCGAGTATATGAAGCTTCAAGAATTGAAATTCCAACACCAATTTCTATATCAGACGAAGCGCCTTTATGGGCCACCAAAAATTGAAGTACGACAACCTCTTCCTTTACCAGCTCCAGTATATGTAGCTCCAAGAATAAAGGTCCCAGCTCCTGTTTATGCAGCACCTAAAGTTGAGGTTCCTGCTACACTTCTCGCACCAACACCCGTATACGAAGCACCAAGAATTCCCATTCTTACACAAGTGTACGCAGCACCCAAAATTGAAGTGCCAGCACCTCTTCTTCCTGTATATAAAGCCCCAAGAGTAGAATTACCTGCTCTACTTCCTATTTCCCTAAAATTCCTACTCCAATATATGGTCTACCAAGAGTTGAGGTTCCAGCACCAATCCCGGCAGTATGTACCTACTCTCGTTTATGGCGTTCCAGTGTTATAATAGAAAGTACAGACGCTTTAGATAATATCACGTTGCAGTTTGTCTTCATAATTGCAATAAACATTTTAATAATAAATGTGCTCCGACCAGTCAATAGCTCCTGACAAATACACCCTTTACATAGTCAAATAAGGGTTCATTTCTGCCAATATAGTATAATTTATTTATTTATTATTTGAGTTAATTTTAACTCATATTAATTTCATATTGCTTTTAGACTTGAAAAAGTCTCAACAAGGTGAAACGTTGTCTAAGAATAAATAAATTATATTATATTGGCAGAAATTAACACTTATTTGACTGCATAACACCAATCATGCCGTTCTTACTACATCATAAACATCCTTTATACTGTGGTACTTTCGCATTAATAAATTAAAGCAACGCAAGATGATGTGAATGAAATGGAACACACATTTTCTACTATTTCAACCAATTTCATATTTCTGGACTTCAGTAAACCAAGGTAAAAGCTTGTTCGTCCGTTGTTGATGATTGACACACAGAAGTGTTGATCCACCCCTTTTGTTGACATAGAGGTCGTCTACTATCGGTTGGCGAGACTATCTGGTTGTTGGGACCCCAAATACTCATTTTTAAGCTTCTTAGGATAATTGACATTAACTTATTGACATCTAACTGTCATTATAATATTTGTCAAGAATGAGTATTTAGGGTCTCAACAGTCAGGTAGTCTCGCCAACCGATAGTAGACGACCTCTATCTCTGATTTAACCGTAGCAGGTCCTCCTGCTTGAGATATTGTGGCTCAGGCCACTTGCAATGTAAGACACCTATAGTGCCTGCGAAGTGTTATTCAAACCCCATTACACGTACTTCATACATGTTGATGTTCTATTGAACACATTTTCAAGATATCTTGGAAAATGTTGGAAAAAGCTCTTGCTATGTGGGATGGGCATTATCCTGTTAGATAGCGAATTTTCTATTTGCAGTAGGAAAGAAAGGACATGGAGTTTTACCACTTCCTCAATATATGTACAGTTGAACTATCAAAGCGCTTCGAATGAATTAATACCAAACGGGATCCATTCACATAAGAAATTTAATCCCATACCATAACACCTGCAGTTGAGTTTTAACAACAACTTAGAATCACGCTTTTCTTTAGGTTTTTTCGTGCCTGGCTAAAAGGAATCTGAATGAACAGACAATCATAGCATACACTATTCCAAACACGATTGCCGATGTTAAGAAGCAAGAATTCCAAGGGATTCTTATCATTAATTACCTTGAAGTGAACGAAACAATGACTCAAGATTTTTGGATCAATTGGATAAAAGGATTCGCTAGAGTACTTCTATATACGAATTGTTAAACCTCTGTCTTCCCACAGTTTTAGACACAGAGGTTTAACAATTCGTATCCAATCGTAATACCCACATTAGAGGATGGATCCTTTCCAAACATTCAAGAAGGCGAGTCGGGCCAAAAAGATCCGCTATTACAGAGGTTTAACAATTCGTATCCAATCGTAATACCCACATTAGAGGATGGATCCTTTCCAAACATACTTCTATATAAAATAATAAGAAATCCTTTTTGCATCAGGACGGTGCACTTAAACAAAAAGGTACTAAGGGACTCTGAGACTCTGCATTCCATTTATTCCCTAATCTGAAGAAATTCGTAGCTGGGAAACATTAAGTCAAATGAAGATCAGCTGCGGATGAGTATTTTGTATCAAGAGTAACATGCGGGATGGAATTTATTGACTGGAGAAACATTAGACAAAATCCATTGAACTAAAAGGGAACTGTGACTGCATTTATAAATTAAAGTTGCAAAATAGTTAGTAGGTAGGTACCTAGTGAATAAGCACGAAATCATGCTTTATCGTACCGAGAACAAAACTGATGCCACAGTTGACCTCATAATTTCGTGACTGATGGAGTATGAACAAAGTAATATGGCCACAAGTGTAATTTGGGGATGAAAAAACTACTTTATATTCAATATAGAAGTCAGGCAAATAAAAAATTGCTACAAATTGTCATTTGGCCAAAAAAATATTTCAGTTATTTATATGTATTTATATTTTATTATGTTTCAATTGTCCTCGTTTGAAACATTGATGTAAATTCAAATATTTCTTCTGAAATTTAATTGGCGGATGAACTATTTTGTGTTGTGGAGACAAACGTTTGGTATAATTATGTATTGATCTTAATACAAAAATGGGTCGGGTTACATTTAAAATAAAAAATTAAATGGAATCTTTATTTTTATTATTACATTAATTATTGTATTGATTACGGTATCTAAGTATAATTTTAGAAATCTTTATTATATCCACATGGGAATATCGCCCACAAAATTCTACATTAGTAAATATTTACTAAAATTTATATTTTTGTTCACGTATGATTAGATAAATCTATAAACATGCACGGGTAAAGTTTGGTTACCCATATGAAATGAACGATCGACTATTAATATATTGTAGTTCACTAATTATGTTGAACAATTAAATATATTTATAAACCGTAAAAGTTATTTAAATCTTTAAATTTATGAGAGCAGGTGGTAATTAATATTAAAATCTCCATTTATTACAATATCTTCGTTTGTTTACTTGGCGTCTAAATACGCCAAAAGCACTAGAAGGGGGTCGACATATGAAAAGAAAAATATTTTCTTTCGTATGGATTCGATATACAGGGTGTAGAATTTGCCGATGCACCATAGGGATTTCAATATAAAAATCTTAATATTGGCTCTACTGGCTTCCCTAATTATTTTAGACAATAACATTATTTAACTTTTTTGTAGGTCAACAAAATCTACGTCCGTACATGTTATTTGTTTTTATAGAATGTAGAAACATTGATACTTTAGCAAAAAATAGTGGTGCCATGGGAATGGTTGACGTAAAAATAATCGTTGTTTGTCTGCCCAGTCATTGAGCATCATTGTAGTGCAATTTATCTAATTTGAGCATCGTTGCATGTTAAATGAAGCTTTATTTAGTATTATTAATTAAACGATTTTGGTTGCATAGTGTAAAAGTTTATTTTTTTATTAAATTAATACCTGTCAACAATTTTTGAGAAAGTGGACAATTTTTATTTGCCTAAATATTTACTTTCGGAAAAATTCAAAGTAAAAATAAGTAAATCAGTCGATTCAGAATTTTTGTCTCTACCAAAAATAGACTTTTTGTCTAAAACAATTTGGGAAGCAAGTAATCGAATATTAAAATGTTTACATTGAAATCCCTACGGCCAATTCTATACCCTGTAGATCTGAACGACGACACATTTATGGTTACTAGCATTACTTGGATAAGGTTTTCGTAATTAATCAGGGAGGCATGGAATCTCTCGAGAATGATCCTGATTTTCCATAATATTTACAGTTTCGTTTCTTTGTCGTTAATAGATCTATAGCCCCCTTACAACATTTGCAAATGATTTGTGAATTAAGTTTAGAAATTAACTTACAATTTAATTACTTACATTAATTTTGTTTAGAGGCTAGAATGTTTCAAGTTCAAGTTCATTGTAGAAAGTTTAACAATTATTAAAGTGGCGGCGCCGATAGGAAATTTTTGGAATTTGCAAATTATATAATACGTTTTATTTACGCTTATCGAATATCCCCCCCCCCCCCCCCCCCCCAATTTAATTTCTTCAACACATAAGGCAAGTGCAAGGAAAGTAATAAAAGATGCAATTTATTGTAATATTCAAAAATAATTATTTATTACAATGTAATTAAGTTTTGTAATCGTGTACTATTGCAATAGATTACACCATTTCGTTCTCAAGATTATTTTCATTACACATTTTCTGCTTTGAGCTTCCTGTTTCTTTAAAATAATTGTTCCAAATTTAATTCCAAAACTACCTTTTTTTTTTTGTATAAAAATCTGAAACGTTATGTATAAGCAATGAATTAGACAAGTTAACCTACACTGTCTTGCCCATTTACGTCCTATCTTGTAAGGACTCTTCGTACATAAATATTTTAATTAACACCACTTCTATTGTGCACATCATAAATAACGCCATAAATATTGCGAAATGTGAATCCGGGCTAATTTTTATTGTTCCATGTGGCAAGTCATCTTTTAATCCCAATCCATCAAACTCACAAAATATAAGAAACATAAACATTACACGTTTTTAATACACAAAATTCACCTTTTTGGCATTGATACTTAAAACACCTTTTTGATTATTAACAGTAGTTATAATTATTTGTGTTACCATAGGTCAGAATTAGGCAAAAAATGCCGGTAATTACATAATAAACGAAGTTGGACACAGTTGTGGCGTTACTGACACGATTATCCGTTAATCTAAAAGTGAAATTACACTTGAATTTACTTTCTCATTCAATATGTGGGTCAGATGCTTTAGTGGGTAACATTATACAACGTATACATTACATCACTTACTCGTATTGTTTTGAGAATTACACTTCCTTGTTTAATTTTTTGGAAACAATTATTTAATTATTGTTATTATTGCAAATGTGCGCGTAATTAATTTCGAAATTTGACAAAGCAGCGTTTTTTGCTTTCTTCGAAATAATTATGTAGGTAACATGAATGAATGTCTTGATTGATTGATATTCAATACATATAACTCATGTTACGTATGAACTGCATCTAAGTAAGTTGAAATGGTTCAACAACCAAATTCGTTTAGTTGACACGAACAATTTTTATTAATCGCCGTAAAAATACTTGTTTTTCAAGTTAGATTACCTAATACAGCGTAACCTACTGTTGTTGTGGTATTACCTAACTACATTCGTGCAGTGAACAATGGCTTTTGCTTACGACCTAGTTTTGAGAACATTGAACATTGAAATGCACCTTAGTGTAAAGTTGAGCGTTCTTTCCAGTTGGAATGATGATGAACTAACCGAAGATATTACAATTTGGCGCCTTTAATTCAAACCGAAATCTTTAATTTGGGAAAAATTCATTTACTTTTGAATCTTGGCAAAAAAATAAACTCTTCACTCATATATTGGACACTTAAGTGATAGTAAATTATTTTTGTTTCAGACCTCGTAACAATAAAAATCAGTGGCACTGTACTGTTTGTGGGGAACGTTTTCGTTCAATTGGAGGAGTACTAGATTTGGATAAAGTTATCACTTGTGTAAAATGCGGAGGGAAGGTTTGTCGAAAAAAATGCTCCAATCAGGATCAAGGATACTGGATTTGTCAAACTTGCTTAAATCCCGAATCCTGGTTCAAAGGGATACTCAAAGCGTTACATCCCAATTCGATCAGTAAGTATAATAAACTGAAACGATCAGTAAGTATAATAAACTGATAATAATACGATACAGTTAAATTTCGGTTAGTATGTGGTAATACGGTTCTGCAAAAATTGATTTTTGCAAGAATAGGGGAGATTGCCCCCCTAAATCCCCATGCAAAATTTAGCTTTTGTCTCACTGCGTCTCTCATAAAGGATCTAATTTTGTTTGTAAATGTTTTACATCGAGTAAAAGAAAATTTTATATCTGATTTCATTCAATTTTTAATTTACTTTACTTAATTTATTAATTTGTTCAGTACATTATTCATTCTTTCAATATTTATTATTATAATTATATATTGGCAGATAGTGTACGCTAATTGTGGAGACATAAATCGATCATTTACATTACAGTAATTCAAACCGGAAGTTTTTCTTCAATTATGATAGACATTAATCTTAATTAACTGATATTAAATATCAACCTCTAATTAACTTCAACTAATTATATGTATATTATTTGAAAGGTCTTCCAAATTTGTGGCCAAGCTTGTTCTGTTTATTTTATAAATTATCTTCAGTTAGGAACATTTATTGAAAAGTGAAGATTGAGTAATTACACGCTGTAAATTTGTTACACGCAAGAAGACATTTATTTTTACTTTTGATAAAACTTATTTCTGTTGTCGATTCATGACTCGGATAACCGGTAACCTTGTTTCCTGCAGCATTTCCTAAAAAAATCCATTTTAATTGTTACTTGCAAACAACACAAAGTACATGACAGCTCATAGATATTTTAATATATTATGCTTACTTTATTTATTAATCAGTTGTTCTAGTTATATTTTATATTCTTCAGCGCCTTAGGCCCTCTAGGCAGGTTCATGGCTTCTTTGCTCTTATAGGCTTGTTTCTATAATGCGACACTACCTTCTTCCATGCTTTCCTGTCTTGGAGGTTTTATTTCCATATTTCTACTCTCCCGTCTTTGAAATCTTCTATTACTGCTTCTAAGTATTTCTTCTTTGGTCTCCCTATTTTTCTATTCCCCCTTGGGTTAGCATTCTTTGTATATGCTCCAACCATCTGACTCTTTGTGCTCTAACTCTTTGTGTTATTGTTGATTTTCCATACATTTCTAATATTTTTTTATTGGTTCGTCGGAAAATCGATAAACAGAATGTGGAGCGGTAACTCTTGGTCGTAGCTTAGCACAAAGGTTTGATCCGTTGTGGATCGCCCTTCTCTAAATCCTCCTTGGTACTCTCCAATGGGAATATGTAATTTTGAAAATGTTGTTTTTGTTAGGAAAGAAAAGCGTTCTTTGTTCAAGAAGAAGTTTAATTTAAAATATACAGCATATCTATCACAATCTTTGGATGTTATCCACCTCCACAGTCTCAAAATGGCGTCTTTTTAAGAGAATTTTAGATGTGGGGAACAGAAAAAGTCACACGGTCTGGGATCCGGAGAATAGGGGGCTGAAACGATTCTTTATAGATAGGTACAAGCTTGTATCAGTAAAAAGGTATGTTCCTTTTCCGAGCAGAATCTTCTTGTGAAAAGAAAAGGGGGTTTCCTATTAAAAAAAAAGCTTTTGAAATAGAGAATTTCAGCAGTAATTTCTGAGCACCCTGTGTACATTTTTTGAAAAACTTTGAAAATGTGTGACTCAACCTGTACGAATTTGGAAGAAATTTTTTTTTGTGAAGAACTGCACCTACGTTAGATATATATGTTTTATACAACAATATTATTTATTATTGGTTCTGGGGGTGGTCCCAATAGGTCCCCGCACTGCGACTTTTTGGTCTATTGTGCTCCCCGGTGTTATCTACCCTTCAAGAATACCTGTATCTTTCACAAAGTCCAGGATTCTAGTAGGGCGAATCTTCGTTACTTCCTCTTGTGTAATTTTTTCATTTCCAAGTAGGAGTTCCCTTGCCTTTATGAATGCCTCACATTGGCAGATGACGTGATAGGGCGTTTCATCTGCCTCACCACAACCCCTGCATGTCGGGCTTTCAGTCAGTCCCATGTTGTGCAGGTGTTTGTTCATGCGACAGTGGCCCGTGACCATTTCTGTCGCAAGTTTTATCTTCGTCCTGCTTAACTTTAAGATGGACGTAGCTAGGTCCCCGTTTGGGGTTTCCAGGAAGATCTTGGAATGACTCTGTCCTGGAATTTTCGACCAATGTCTGCAATGCTCTTTCGTGAGTATTGCTTGAATCTCCTTTTTGACTGTGTTATAAGTAATCCCACAAGCCGGTTCGGGTCCTATGAATGGTTTTGCACTTGCCATTCTCGCAAGCTCGTCTGCAACAATACTATTATTTATTGAATACTATACAACAATACTATTATTTATTGAAACGAAGGAAACGAAGACTTTAAATACATAATTATGTACATTAAGTAATCAATTTTACATGAGGTTCTTCGGAAATGCAACTGCGTCACTCTAAATTACCATAGAAACAAAAGCATGGTTAAGCTAGTTGATTATCCGAAATGACCTAAGGTACGAGTAGCAAAACAGTTTGTTTAATTACTATATTAAATGTAAATCAACTACCCATGATATAACTATATCAAAATAGAATCACTCACAGCTCATTTATAGTTTATTAAACATTCAACCCTCTTTCAACATGTTTTGTTTTAGTTAACAAATCCATTGTAAAAATGGACCCCAATAGAATCGACGAAGTGGATGAAGATTTAGAATCTATAAGAACGAAGCAGAAAGAGCAAGTTCGTGACTTTATCGAAAGATTAGTAGAAGGCATGTTGGGGGGAGGTATCGATGGCGCTAGCATAGGCCGACTTTACAGCGATAAGCAGTGTAAGTTTCACATATCTTAGTATATTAATTTTTGTATAGTACCTATCACACGAACGTAATATTCAAATAAATGCTAAATGTTAATAAACGATAAACTTTGAAATTCGGTTTGAGGGGCATATAAATAATTAATGTTACCTACACATACGTTATGGAATTCCATAGAAGCTATATTGTTATAATTATAAAATAACAAATAATTCCACTAAAAGATGTATTCGTATACCTGGCGGCCTCGGGTTCGAATCCCGACCGGATGGTGTAATGTATTCATCAAAAGTTGTTCCTGTTGGAATAGTGTGTGATGAGTACTTAAGCACATTTCATATTAACTACTTTTCAACTTGTTATAATTGATTTTGGGAAATCGTAACGTAATCATAAATCATACCGGGAGATGTTGACTTCGAACGGTAATTAACAAGTCTTGGGCAAATTGGTGTTGACAAAAACTGCAGTGAAAGTCAGAGGAGCACAAAAATACAGGATTACTTCTTGAGGGAGAAACGTTACCGGCACTTTTGCAATGGCACAGAAAGTACATGATCTTTACCTATACAGTCACTTGAAACATGTCGACCTTTCTATTTCATAAATACAAAAAGTAAAGTAGGTAGGTACATTAATGTAATATGTCATTTCGAAAGTTGTTACACTGTCTTTTATTGTCAATAATAATGGATTGTCCCTCGTATAATTATATCACAAAATTATTAGAGGACAGCTGGGTAATAGAGCGCTCTTAAATGAAACTCCTAGCGCAAAACTTCAGTAGAATGAAACTCCTAACGTGAAGCTTCACTTAAATGAAACTCCTAATGTGAAACTTCACTTAAATGAACCTCCGAGAGCAAAATTTCATTTAAATGAAACACCTACCGCAAAACTTCACTATGAAACTCCTCGAGCAAAATTTCATTTACATGAAACTCCTAGCGCAAAATTCCAATAAAATGAAACTCCTAACGTGAAGCTTCACTTAAATGAAACTCCTCGAGCAAAATTTCATTTAAATGAAACGCCCAACGTGAAGCTTTGCTTAAATGAAACTCCTAACGTGAAGCTTCACTTAAATGAACCTCCTTGAGCAAAATTTCATTTAAATGAAACTTCACTTAAATGAAACTCAGAGAGCAAAATTTCATTTAAATGAATCTCCTAGCGCAAAATTTCATTTAAACGAAACTCCTAACGTGAAGCTTCACTTAAATGAAACTCCTAACGTGAAGTTTCACCGAATTGAAACTCCGAGAGCAAAATTTCATTAAAATGAAACTACTAATGTGAAGCTTCACTTAAATGAAACTGCGAGAGCAAAATTTAATTTAAGGAAAATAATTCCGAATTCTACAATTTTCATTGCAAATATTTTACAAATTTGTAATTCTCTGTTCAATTTACTGAGTATAAGATACTGAGAGGAACTCTTATTTACTTAGCACAAGCACCAAATCAAAATTAATGGCTGCAGAACTTGTAATAAGAAATAAAAACCTGCATGTATATCCTTCTGCTGAGTCCTAATATCCTGTCCATTCTGAATGAATGAATTGCACATTTAACGCGACGCTTCCGAATTTCTCTGTTTTTCCAAGCTTCTCGTGTGAAATACATATTTCGTTACTTGATTGGGGTATCTCATGTAGAGTAACTTTACATTCTAGTCACTCTTATTTTTTATTTTTTTCCATCTTTCCTCTCATTCGTGGCATTTTTTCCTTTTTTTCGTATCTTTATTTTGATTATCTCCTGTTTTTTGTGTTGTTTGATTTCATTGCTGTAGAAGTCCAAACTTCTGATTGTTGTGCTTCCTTGGACTCTTTTAACCTTTCTCTTTAGCTTTTTGTTTAGGGATTGTTACAACTCCTTTAACTGTTACAAGTGATTTAGATATTGAAGGTCTCGGTTCTGTATCTGCCGAGGTTGACGCTGTTGGTTTTAGAGTTACGGTTGAACTTGTAGGTTCTTTCTTCTAATTGCGGTTCAGCATGTAAAATGGGGGGTTCCCAAAAATCCTCAGTCTTCTTCTGAAAATTTACATGGAATGAAGGGGAGTATCCGAGCTGCTCTCATTCCTTAGACTCTTTTATTTGTGGTTTTATACCCCCTCGACTAAGTAAACGAGCTAGATCATACACTGTGTGAACATCTCATGAGTGATTGAAATCATATGAGAGCCTTAAACTGCAAAGAGAGCTTTCTTAGGTTAAGTTAAGTCTAAAGGTTGAAGGTGGTTTGGTTCTATGCGCTTTCCTCTACAGAATTCATATTATAAATACAAGAAATATGACTAAGAGTGGTTGTTCAAAATTAATAAAAAGGGATCGATATGTAGAACCAGGAGATTGGCCTCTCTCCTTTAGGTGCGCACTAATAAATGTTTTGAGTGGACCGCACTATTTACTACATCGTCAAGTCGCTTGCTTCGGACACTCTACTAATAAGTGACACTTCATCTGTTAATGTTTACAGGTTATTATTAAATTTATTTTAAACATGTGTATGACGAGTATGAAATTCTACAATTTCTTTTACGCTAATGAATTATTCAACTTTGTTTTAATATAAAACCTTGCAACTACTTTTGCCGTAGATTGTACTTTAATAAGGGACACATATGATGTGTCTCTTTCTTTGGGTGTTGTGTCCTTGTTTATCGCCCCCGTGCATATCAGCGCCCAAGCTACAATATCTTGCCTATGCATGCAAAACTTCCGCAGGGGGATAATCCTTCAAAATTGGTTGCACTGGATTAGTAGCTTCCCTATCATTCGAAACATTGCTATCTATAAACATTACACAGCGCCATTCATAAGTTCGTGAGTTCATACGTAATTTCGTGTTTCACTTTCTTATGACACTTTGCCCTGAAATTCTTACTGAAATCGCTTCAGCACAGTTTCCACAGACGAGGTACCTGCGTGAATTTCAAGACACATGACACAATGTTTGTATGCGTTTACTGATTAGGTAGGTACTATATAGGCATTTGCTGTTGGTGGTGCTTTCTTAGTTTGCAAACCACGAAAGTTAAGCATATAGGCTATCGAAAAACTTGAATGAAAATGAAGAAAACAAGCTATTAAAAAATATTATGAATGCTATTAATTAAGCTATTCCATTCACAACAAATTATACAAAGCCCTAGGAGATTTTTGATTTTTAAAGAATAATCGAATATCCTTTAACATCTTAGTAAAACAAACAGCACAATCTTCATTCAATAATTTAAAATAAATTAAAAAACACAAGACAAGTGACCAAAAGAGTTGAATTTAAACATGATGGCTGTGAAATTATGCCTAGGTGACAATGGTGAGAAAACAGATTGTAGGTAAGCTGGTAAGGTTCGTACATATGATTGCAGATTAATCATAGTTAAGTAGAAATTCTTCTTTTGCTCCCCAAAAAATGAATGGTTTATTAATAACAACAATATCGTTCTGTAGAAACTACTTTTACGTAAAACCCATCATCAAAACAGCCCTTAGTCCTCTCCGTACCTACGGAGATGGAAAGATCAATTATTATTAAAACTGTAAATACCGGAAATATTACGAGCATATAATGTCAAAGTGTTTCCTAGCAATAACATGATTCTGAATCTAATCGACTGGATTGGAAGAACTGTTAAAGATATTTTCATAGAAGATTCAAATTGTCTAAGCTTTACTACCTCGGCGACGCGACGCCTGTAATACGCCTTTCGATGATGAAAGCAATAGATTTTTAACATCCAAAATTAGCAAAACATTGTGTTGTATTCATTATACTACTTTTGTAAAATGGGCAATAAAAAATGAAAAAAATTAAGTTCGATGGTTCCCAGCAAACACACATATAAAATATACATACAACATATATAAGATTGAAGTAAATATGTAAGTGTTCTTTAATAAATTTATATAAACCGTATGTAACAGATTACGTATATTTTACATAATAGTATACAGGGTGTTTAAAAAATACGTTCGAATATTTGGCCCACTTATAGATCTCATCAGTACAAACAAAAAAGTCAAAATAAACATAAGTCCAAAAATCAGCCGTTTCCTAATTACAGCCTGTTTTTCAAATTAAAATAATTTACACTCAGTAGGAGTGATTCGCGTATTTATCAAGTCATCCATGGAAATAACAAAACAAATTTTGTTCGTTTCTGTCAGTGTAGTTGCCACATTTGTTGTAATTATTGTGTGTCCGTTATTGTCAGTGTTTATTGAAGTAGTTGTTGCTGTAACCCATTGTTGAAATTTTCGAATATGCCTTATACCAACGCAGAAATGGCAGATATGCATTTTATGTATGGCAAAGCATCTTCTTTAAGAATCATTAATTTGTAATAATTAAAATGTATTTATACTGATATTTGTTCATGTTCTAGTAGAAACCTCGTTGAAATACTCCTACTGAGTGTAAATTATTTTAATTTGAAAAACAGGCTGTAATTAGGAAACGGCTGATTTTTGGACTTATGTTTATTTTAACTTTTTTGTTTGTACTGATGAGATCTATAAGTGGGCCAAATATTCGAACGTATTTTTTAAACACCCTGTATAAACTTACGGATATTCTGTATACAGAAATTCATATAATATATACATATAGATAATTACATATTACCCATGAAATTTATGTGCTGTTATATTTATATGATTAGATTTATGTACCTTATATGTAAAATCTTATATGTAAGAAGTATTACATATTTTTTATGTATGCCTTCTGTAAATATAATTATAAATTATCATTACATATATTATATTGTCGAAAATAAAAGTCCGTTTCTATTTGCGCCGCATAATTAATCGCACGCGCGGGTTTTCAATAACGCCAAAAATTGTAGTTCACGTACCTTTAATATATTAGATCCGTATCGACTAAAATGCGTCTAATTTATATAGAAAATAAATAATATAAAATAAATTAAATCCTGGTCATTTTTAACATAAAGGTAGGTATAATCATTGAATAATACTTCACTCAACGATATAATAAAACATAATTTAAACTCGCGAAACAGCGCAAAGTTAGGAAGAACGAAATAAAAAAAGGAATGTTTCAGATTGGTACAGTGGTACAATGTCGGATACAAAGAAAACACATGTCGGATTTAGGAATTTGCAACGCCCACCCGCAACGGTTCGAATCCGATTAAGGGACACTTTTCAAGCAAATATATAATATCATAATAAACTATAACTATAACAAAATATATAATATCATAATAAACTGTCGGCTTTCAGTTCAGGTAAAAACGGGTTCGTGCAAGAATTAACTTAATTAAAAGTACAGTTGCACGTAAAAATGTAGTTTTTCCATTTTTTTGTATGAAACTGCTTAAATAATTTTTTACATTGGTAATAATTACATTATGCTCGAGTAGCTGCCATTTGGTCATCGCAACGCTTTTACAACTGATATTTTTTATGTGAATATTACATAAAATATACATAAAACGTATATAAATTCATGTACTACAGATATAAAGAATTTACATCTAATAGACATATATATTATTTTGAAAATTTCTGACATCCTGACATTAAATATTTCTTATTTTTCTTCCAGTTTTATATAAATCTAAAAAGCTCTTATATAATTTATATGTATTTTATATATAAATGTATTTGCTGGGTTCATGCTCTCCGAGTCTTAATAAAATCACGATAAGTCTTCACAGTAAATTCTTCCTTGGAAGGATAATTTGTTAATCATTTATGTTAGGACATTTTCGGAAAGAATAGTAGGTGAGATGCAACGAATTATTAATTTAACCAGATCGTAATTAAATTTTACGTGTTCTGACTGCCAAAATGGATATGGTAATATGCTGCGTCACCTCTTTTCGTTTTACGTTAAATCATCCTTATTGTTAAAGTTTTTAAATGTTGCTGTCTACATAACAGTTAAAAAGCTTTGACTTAGAAACAAGAAAAGCCGAGACAAATTAACATGTGGATGATACAAAGATTTATAAACACGTTCTAATAATGCCACGATGATCTTCCAAATATTTTTATCGTGTGCTGACCGTGAAGTAAATTAAGTTTAATAAATCGGCAAAAATGTGGTAATATATTGCCTATCATTATTAAATTAATCTTCATTATTCTTCATTACTATAACACAACTAACATTCATTTGCAGATGACATCTTAATAACCAGATACCACAGCGATCTTAGCAACACTCTCACTGAGTTAGGTTCCGCTCTGCATATGTCGATTGCTAGTGAGTAAAAAATATAATATTTTCTAATTTAATATTAACAGAACATTATTTGAAAACTCATCTATTCTAAGTGCTGTAAAATTAACCTTGTACTTCATGATTATCTCTGACCAAGGTGTCCAATGAGAGTCAGGCCCGTGCGCAGGATTTGTCCATGGGAGGGGTTGGGTTGGGAACAGGGAAGACTTGATTGAATGATTTCAATCAACGCCTCAAACGGGCCCAAACATTCATAAAACATAAACTAGGTTGCGATACTCCCAATAATAAAATTATAGGTTAAGGAGGGGTTCAAGAACTTTTTTCGATCCAATTTTGACCCTGATTTCTATCAATATTAGTTCGCCTTGAAGGCCTCCAAAGTTCTCTTACGTCTGCCCAGGACTCTACGAATTTGTTTGATGAATTCCGAAATTTTCGAAAAATGAGAGCAATTTACGAGGAAATTTAGCCTGAAGTAAAGAGTTGTC
Source organism: Pyrocoelia pectoralis (assembly GCA_036250285.1). Lineage (NCBI taxonomy): Eukaryota > Metazoa > Arthropoda > Insecta > Coleoptera > Lampyridae > Pyrocoelia > Pyrocoelia pectoralis. The sequence goes on along the minus strand of CM070076.1, from coordinate 18,594,743 downwards.
ATGCAACGACAATTTTTCCTGCTAGTACGCCAAATGTTCACTCCCCATTGGAAAAGACTCGGATTTCATTTTTTGGACAACTCGCTGTGACCACTGTATTGGTGGGATTGTTGACTTTTATACCTGAAAATGACCCTACGGCAGTTATGCCTATCGATATCGCATTGGGGTATGCTATTTCTATTTTAATTTTGAAAGAATCGCAAAATATCGCAAGAAAACAGTATCTGTTACTTTGACATATCTGTAACTTTGACACATCCTAGACAGCTTGAAACATTATACTTTTTGCTAAAACTAGGCATATGAGCCGTAGAATGTTCTTAGGGTCATTTTGAGACATAAAACTCCATGATCGGAGCAATACTATGGCCACAGCAAGTTGTCCAGAAATGCATGCCAAAGTCCAATTTTAACATGGCTTATAAAATTCTGGTTACTTAGGACAATTGATCCCCTCCTTAACATATTCTTTAAAGCATTGAAATTTGGGTAGGTATTCAATGTTTATCTATTTTCAAATACCTACATAATTATAGGTATGTATTTATAAAGTATGTACGTTAATAACTACACTAATAACATATTATTATATTTCCTTATATTTCAAGGGGTTATGGGAGGGGTTTGAACCCCCAAAACCCCCCCCTTGGGCACGGGCCTGATGAGAGTGTAGTTCAATTCATTGATGTTTTCCACTGAAATTGTCTCCGAGCACTGCTTTGGTGGAAAATAAATTTATTTTCTTTTAAATCGCGACACAATTTGTCAACTGTGAACTTAACAGCACTTGGCTTCCATTTTATAATTATTTTTCTCCTCCAGACCACCACGTTATGGTAGTTCTGTGTTTAGTTTGTTGTTTGTTTATTGATTTGTGTTTCCCCATGGTACGTTAACTTTATTCACATCTGGTTCACTTGCCAGATGTTGGCCTTCGTCGTTGTTCACTTCATTTTTAATTTCCTTGCGATGAACTTTCGTGTGTTCTTAGTTTGGCCTTGTTACTTTTAGTACTCGGCTTTTCCATCAATTCAATTTTACTAATTTAACTGCTATTTAATCAATTTTGCTTGCTTCTGGCCGCTATTATAAACCTGATGATGACAACGGTTAGTTGTCGAAACATGTTGCTGTATTAATGTATTCATCCACTCATTTGTTATTACATATATTAAAAGTTCCATGGGGAAGGTTTACAGTTTTCCTTTTTTAACCTGTTACGTAACACACAATGGAATCAATCAAATTAAAAAGGAAATTAGGTGTCGTGCCTGGTTTAGGAAGGTGTGCATTTCGCTTTAAATTTTTCGTAGCAATCCGATGCAACTATGGAGCTAAAATATATTTTGCAGGTTTGTAGAAATAGTTTCTAAAGGGTTTTTCAATTGAGCTGGCAGTCACGTTGTTTTGGTGGCGGCTGTCTAATGTATTGTTTATTATTCTTCCACCGATGCCAAATCACCATGGCAAGTTACACGATTGAGCAGCACGTGCAAATTCTAAAACATCACTATTAAAATGAGTGTTCGTTGGTGCAAACGTTGTGCGGGTTGCGCCCATTTTCCGGCAGACGCGCTGACCCTTCAAAGTTGACTCTCCAACGTTTGGTTTGGTAAACAATCAGCCCACACATGTACGTCAAAGGAACCCAGATGGGCCGAGAACATTGCCATGGTCCGGTAAAATTTGCAGGATAACCCGAGGCAGTCAATTCCTCGCCGTGCACAAGAACTCGGCCTTTTGCAGACTTTAACTTGGCGAATTTTGTGTCGGCACTTGAACAAAATCTAACTGACCCAAGAGCTCAAAGTTAATGACCATAGACAAACTGGGCTTCGGAGCGTTTGGAAGAGGACACCAATTTTGGTCGAAAAATCATCTTTAGTGATGAGGCGTATTTTTGGACGAAGGGCTATGTTAACAAGAACATGAGATGACGCCAACTCACACGAGGTTCATCAGGTGGTAATGCATAAAAAAAGTTACTGTTTGGTGCGTATTTTGACCGCGGGTGTTATTGGTCTGTACTTTTTTGAAAACCACTTTGGTAAGGTCGTCACCGTCAACGGTGAGCGCTACAGAACAATAATAACCGATTTCTTTTGGCCCAAATTGAACGATATGTAGTTCCAGCAGGACGGCGCTACGTGCCACTTAGTGGACGCCACGATGAACACTCTGCACGAACGATTTGAGAGTATGGTTATCTCTCACCAGGATCGTGCGATTTGACCCTATTAAACTTTTTCTTGAGGGTTTTCCTTAAGTCGCAGCCACAATCAACCGATGTCCTTAAAGTCAACGTAACCAATGCCATCGCTCAAATTCAAAGTAATTGAAAATTGAACCACTCGGATCCGTGTCACCACGAGAAGCTACGGCGGACCTTTGAACGATGTTATATTCCATACATAGTGGCATACATGGGACTTTCAAATAAAAGAAGAATTTCGTCAATACCTCACACACACCTTGTTTGATTCCATTTCAACATCGAGCCGCCTTTATTGAAAAACCCTTTATTTTGCTTTACCGCCTCTCATTCCGCTCCGTACGTACAGGTTGAAAGGTGATTTGAGAAAGTTATTCGAAATGTATGTGGTGATGTTTTCCCCTCGATTTCCAATTTAATTATTTGAAGGGAAATGCTTTATACACCCAAAGTGTGAAGCACTCGAGTCGTGGGTCTGGAGTTAAATGAATTAAAGGAAAGCTAAAAAAAACTTAAGTTTGGCGGATCGAAGATTCGAAGCTAAACAATTAGATCAGGGAGATCAAATAGGGCTTTTCACAGTATCAAAAAGATGGGAGTTGGGGGCGATACAATACGATAGAACCGGGGAAGTTTGTGGGCGTGTTTCCTCACCTTTCGTGACTTCAATTTTGTTATGAGTGTTTTATTGTTACCGAGGCTATACGGTTTTTAAAAATTTTTCAAAAATCAGTTTTACTACATATGAGTATTATTGTATCGCTTTCCAAACTCAATTTTTTGCATGTCCTGATTTCCATGGTCCAGTATATGTCAGTTCTCAACTTGAGAGAGTTTGTATGGTGAGCGCATTCTTATCTTAAAACTTCACAGATAGTGTTTTGGTATTTCATAGTGCTTGATACCGCAATTTTTTTCGTATGTCGTATGTCGTTCCTCTTGGACTATTTTTTTTAAAAGTTAATTATCCATAATATGTTATAGGTACCTATGTCATAAATTTTTTGAGTGGTTGAGGGTTATACAGGGTGCGGTAAGATTTGAATCATTTTTCCAGGATACATAATGTCAGTATTTTCGTCGTTTTCTTTATAATTAGGTGCTCGAATTCAATAATCAAATATTAATTGCGTAAGACTTCTAGTTTATATCTTTCGTGATATGCTACTTGTTATGTTTCTAATTCTTCAACCTGCGTTTATTTGTTGCTAATTGGAATATTTGTTTGTGGTTTGTATGTGGAGCACTACTGTACGACTAGTTGCATACTAAATAAAACAGAAAATAATGAAATAATTATGCCTTGAATAATTGCTACCACACTTATCTGTGTTACTAGTTACTACACGTAGTTGACTGTCTTATTAGTATATTTTACACTTTCCTAAATTAATTTATCTAATATCTTTTCTCATAGGCTATAAATTAATTAAAATTTAATGTATTTAACCTACTATTGTTAAATATGAAACAATTTCTTGAAACTGTGGCTTTATTTGCAGTTGATTACAGTTTATTAAAATTGATTAAAAATTAAAACTTTCCTTATTTGTTAAGCGATATGGTCCAAGTAAATGAACGATATAATTGCGTTTAATCAACAATAATTGTAATTATTTAGAACGTAAAGACTAAAGAGCCACTCACTTACACTCTTATAGTTTAGGTTAATTAAATTTTTACTTAAATATGAAGTTTGGGTTGCAACCGTAATTGGGGAAATTTTTTTAAGTCCCCAATTTCTGTAGGTATGGTGTTCCGTATCCAATTTTTATCTTTAATTTAGTATTAATTAACACAGTTAATTGCAAGATCATCTTTCCGTCTGTGCGAAATTTTAATTTGTTTTCGAACACTTTTGAAATTCCTATTTTGTAATTAAACATCACTTTTGTATACTATGTGGATGTTTTCGTTTTTAGTTTCCTTAAGTTGGTTTACCTAATTATAATAAAATACAAAAAAACAGGAATGAATTTTGAAAATACTTTATTATCTACAATTCAATTTTTGTCTCCTTTTATTTTCGGTTTCAAATATTAGAAGGAATCTATTCAAAATTGTAATACGTCATAGGGAGCAAATACGGTTGCTGATTCATCATAATGATGTTGTTTTTGGCCAAACATTCACGAACAAGCAGTTAGCTGTATACTACCACATTATGCTGGTTGCAATTTCCACGAGTTGTTTTAACACAATGTTTTCGTGGTCAGAACATACTGTAAAAAGCTGAGAATAGAATATCCTAGAAAAGGATGATCTTATGAGACTATTGTTCTACCAGGTTCTCTGCACTTTAACATGTTGGCCAACGCTAATACAACTAATAACCGAGAAGATGCAGTTTATTTGACAGTCTTCCTCTTCTCTTCACAATGAGGGTTGTTAGCTGACAGCACTCTCTACCACCAAACTTGAATGTATGAATCTGATAATAGTTATTGAGGGATAGAGGGGAAAACCTATGACCTTGGCCCAGTTCAGTTATCAAGAACAGCAACCTTTTTGACTCCGCTTGTTGAAGTAGCCGCACTTCAAAAACTTTAAATTAATATAATCCACTCGCTGTTGTTTTTGGACGAGATTGGGCAATTTAGGAACAAGGTCATCATCAACAACCTTTTCCATAGTGATTCGGTGGTTGTGCATAATTTTTCTCAACGTTATCGTGGGTTATCATCTACGACGTCTTTGCGACTCTTTTTAAAACGTTTGTAAGCTTGTGCTTTGCTCATAGTAAACTTTCTACTAAACTGCGCTACATGTTAAATTGCAAACATTCCGAAACATTCCGGAAACGGCTTCATGACAGGCGACATCCGTAGGCGTGTCTATCAAACCAACCTGTTCGGTTGTTCCAAGCTCCAGAGGAACCGTTTTCAGTCCATATTGATGTGCACGACTTTGACCAATTTTGGATCGTCTAAGGGTACTTGGTCCGCCCCTTTGTGATAATGTTTCCAAATGTTAATAGAAGCGGTTACTGTAACAAATGTTTAAGAGCCGAGGCTCTTAATATTCGTTGCAGTCGCTTAGACTGAATTTACATCGGTTCATATATCTCTCTCCAACAACACTGAGCGATGCCGCAAGGTTGTACACAACGGCGGTATCTATGCACCAATTCAAAACGAATAGCATTGGGGGGAAATTCGAAAAACTGATAGCTACAGCCTAAATTCCATTCCCTCTTGAAGTTACTCCGTTTTACGGAACTTCGATAATTTTTGACTCAAAAATAATATTCACCGATTAAAACAATATAGACCGGTCCATTAATTTATGCATAAGGTAGAACTACAAACATTTAAAATGTATGCTTAAAATGGTGGTTGTTATTGAAATCGAGTGGTTGTGGAACACATTTTGATACAAACACTGTACATATAATTTAAATGAAGTATTATTTATACGTACAATATATTTTTTTTATTGGTGTCCTTTTTTAGCCTTTTAAACTACGCCCCAGCGTGTTTAAATCGCGATTTCAAAAACGCGTGTGTTTTAAATGGCATCATCATCAATTTGAAAAACTTATTGGTTATTGATCTGACAGGAGTACTTTGTTACGTCAAATAAAATGACAGATTGCAAATTAATTTCCGTTTTTCTCATTTCCATGACAACGAAAGGTATACTGATTTCACATTAGGAATTCAACCACTTCACATTATTAGTTCTTATTTCCATTTTAATACCAGATTTCAAAGCGAACCAATAAAAAAATAGCTTAAAGTATTCGTGGATAACTGGTCTTTAAAACACCTACTTTAATATACTATTGTTCACTGTACCTACTACACGTTAAATTTCAAATATCGTTATAGAAAAAGCAAAAGTTAGGTATTTAGGAAACTTCACTTTCAACATTTTTATGAATATTTTCCCTTATGTGAAAGCCGTTTGGAGCATCATTAAACTAGTTGTTTATCATCGAAAAGATAGGTGTGTTAGTTCTAAATTAGTCATAATATAATCAATCAATCTACCATAATTAACGAAAATTTGCATTAAATGTCTCCAAGGAAAACATTAAGATACCAATATATTATACATAATGGTAACCTGCAGAAATTAAGCAAAATTGATTTCTGATCGCATTAAAAATTGGTTTGATTTTATCCATTGATGATGACTGAGCTGAAGTTCCAATTGAGCGATTTGGTAAATTGAAAAATAAGGTAGGTAATCAAAATTTTCCTTAAAAATGGTAATTGGACTACTTCTATTAACAGTTAGTTTTAATTAATCAGTGTTAAAATATTGCGTATACGTGTAACCGTTAGTTAATTTAAATTTTTACTAGAAGGAGCTATTGCATCCACAATTCTGAATATTGTTTTCTTATAATTAAATCTCCAAAGACATTTAATTAATTTAAATTATAACAGCAATCGGTACAATTTCTACCTCCAATTAGAATTTCTAATTATTAAAAAGAACTTAATAGGCGATTCGTATGATTTTTACTTGTGGGATAAACGTTTATTAGCGGCGTGCGTAAAATTACGATATTGATTCTAATATTTAATTCATAACCTTGTCAATGTAGCAAGGTGTATCTACCTTGACCCACGGTATCTTAACAATGTTATTTAAAATGTCTTAGCTCATTCCGGTAACAACATCCGATATGTACGCGCGTAATTCAAATAAACCGGATAAATAAATACGTGATCTGGTGAAGTGCCCTTGTATATTAGAATTGTGTAAATCAAGTGTTTTTGTGGTTTTTGGAATAGTTCTGGTAACAAATTGCATGCCACTTTTGACAATTTTTTATAACTTTTATAACCTTTTCTATCTTTTGTTATCATATTATTACTTAACATGCATAAACCATATAAAACCTACCGTACAATGAACACTGAAAGTTGATTGCCAGGTTAATAAAAATTGTAGCCGCTATAAAATAATATTGCGGAACATAAGTGACGTATTTAATACGTACACTAAACTTTTCAAATAGATAGTTGGATTTTCCCTTCGAGTTAATACGTTTTAAGTAGATTTTTTGTATAGGTAATGTGGATTATGTGGAAACTTCTACATGCAATAAAATTTCGTTTAGTATACAACTGAGTAGGTTATAGCAAATACTGTAAATGGTAATACAGTATTTGGTTATTGTTGTAGCGTAGGTACTGCACACCAAGAGCAAAATATTCCTTAAATTATACAGTGCGACCTAGACCTCCTCCTAAGGACGAAAATGTTATTATTAACCATTTATCCAGGAAGCATTTTTGTATACAGGGTGTCCCGGGACTAATGGGAAAAAGTCAGGAGCGTGTAGTCTGAGCCAAAATAATGTTAGTACTTCATATAAACTTTTTCTATGCAGGCCCTCGTTTTTTAGTTATAGGCCTCCAAAGTTTGAATTATGAATTTGTTTTTTATTTTAATTTTTGTACTGGTTATTTGATCTTTATAACATTTTCCGCATAATTATAACGTACGTGTATGTTTATTTTGGAAAGGTAAACAGATTTACAGTAGTTCCTTGAAGCCAGGGACGGACTACTCGCAATGGTTAGTGATCCAAAAATTAACCAACATCTTAGAGCGGTGTCAACCAATCACGTCCATCACTAATCATATGGGCATTTTCTGACCAAAATTTAAGCTTCAATGGTGTACGTACTCAATTAAAATTAAAACCCATCTTAGTAGTTTATTGCTGTTTATTTGAATTGAAAATTTATATTATATTAAGGAACCCACAAGCAATTCATATTGTTTCTTTATAAATTTAAATTTTCCATTAATCTTTCCTTTGTCATTAAATAGTACTTTTAGTATTTTTTCCAAGGTGTACGTACGTTTCTGTAGGATTTTAAACCAAGAGATCATTAATTTGTCAAAAACAGATTCAAAATTACAATATTTTTGACATTGTGTCACACAAGATGTCGTTTTTTTTATTACAGCTTTAAGACTAATTAATCAATTGATCTCAAACGCATCTCACACCGACAAATAAGTATACATTTTTCAAATATATAAGTATTTACCACTCAGTTTCAATAATATAGCCGTAATTTACACCTTTTTGTAGTAATAAAAATGTCCTTTTAAATGTACTTTATTTCATTAAATTATGTTTGTTAATTACTGAGGTACAAGCTTCTATAGTCAGGGGCCTTGCATTTTTACTCCGATAGTAGTAAAAGGACATACTGAAATTCTCAAGTTGTAACTTTTCTTAGATCAAATTTTTGATTTGGAGCCCCAGTTCATATGTTATTGGCGTTTTTTGATTTTCGAAAAATCGTCATTACTTCCTTATTTTAAGGAATATTTAAAAAATACAAACACCTTCAGCATTTGCTTTCGATTCTCTAAAACATTTGTGGTTACAATTATTTTCTATTTTAACAAATAACAAAATGGCGACCGATCAAACATTTTAAAACCACTCTATCGATTTTTGAAAATATAACATTTATAAAATCCTTAAACTATCTACTATAACGTTTTGTCTGAAACATTTTTTTCGATCCGTCCAAAAAAGTTTTTATTCAAATTGAATTACTTACAAGATAAATGTTAATAAACTGCAATAATCATCATTTAAAACATGCCATTAAACAATAAAATTAAACAAGAAACAAACAAACAAGAAAAATAAAACAATGAAACAAGTGAGGGACTAAATTTGATTTTCAAAATGGCTACCATTCGCAGTAACGCAAGTCGGGCAGCGTGTTTTAATATTAGAAGAGACACTTTTGAAAATTTTTGATCGGTTGCCATTTTGTTAATTGATAATATCGAAAATAATTGTATAACTATGATTGACACCCATGATTAGTAATTCCCCTATGAATCATAAGCTTGTTTCCATCCAAATAAACCACAATCTTGTAGAACCAGACCAATTACCAATAGGAATTAAATATAATCCAACACATTGCCACACGTAATGGTTTCAGTTTTGAAGTCGTGCAGTTAAGATACTAAACAAATCTCAAAGAAAAAGCAGTGTTTTGAGTATTACTGGTCTTACTACGGTGTTGGAGGAGGGGGAGGGCGATTCCACACCACATATAAATGGTGTGTGTCTAACTACATAGATACATAAGAAGAGCCCTTGGCACTCAATATTTATATAGCCGCCAAGGTGAACAGTACATTTTCTTCTTAATTAGTTAAAAACAAAGATGGGCTTCAATACCAGGACAAATCTGGGATATAGGTACAAATGAAACTTGGAATGCAGAACCGAAGTGGTGAAAGAACACAAAAAAAGAAATTTTAAATAATCAAATCATAACCACTAAATCCAACTTCGCTAATAGCGACCACACATTCAACATTGCATCTAATACGAAAATTCTGTATTAAAATGGTAAAATGGTAAAAAGCGATATTACCCTTGATGACGTCACTTCCGGTATAAGCTAAAATGACGGCACTAATTTTTTTTACAAGATAAAGTTGCAGTTTTTTATGTACTAGTTTAAAAGAGTATTTTTTTCTGAATTCAGCAATATATATTGTGCTAGACTTATTTTTTGAAAAAAGTGTTAAAAAAAATAATTGTTAAAAAATGACTGCAACGCTCGATACTCGGAAACTATTAAAGTTATCGAAATGCGGTTTTCGCCAATCGATTGCATTCGGGCAACGGGCGGAAATGCTAATATTACCTTTGATGAGGTCACTTCTGGTATAAGCTAAAATGGCGGCACTCATTTTTTTATAAGGTAAAATTGCAGTTTTTTTATGTAGTTTAAGAGTATTTTTTTTTGAATTCAGCAAGATATATTATGCTACATTTATTTTTTGAAAAAAGTGTTAATACGAGGGAAGTCTCGTGGCAACTTGCCAGAATTTTTTGACAACATAAAGATGACAGTTTTGTACACTAAATCTTCTTGTTCTTCTTTTCATTCCGCTTTAGAATCCCTAGAGCCCCCTAGCTCAGACAGAAGTAATTTTGTAGTTTTGTTAGGATTTATTCACAGTATGTCGATTTCCTTAAATGGCCTTCAGCTAGGACCAATTTTAATAAACCAAAAAACTGAACCTCTTCGTCCAGATCATGTATGTAAGTCATCATAAACATACCCACATTACACAATTCCCTTGTTGTTAGCTTTGAAAAGGAACTACCATATTTAGGTCGAAACATATTATGTAGGCATCTCCACCACTGGAATTCAATTATTTTTAATGTGTTTACGAATCAGTAGGTAGGAGACATAATATTATACATTATACGCAAGTTAATGGATTTTATACACTTAAGGGGTACGATTAGCTTGTCTTGTTTGCCAGTCATTTTTTCCTATGAGAAATTTATCAAGTCGCGAGAAATAAATCACGTATTCACAGAGGTGTATTTATGCTTCTGCCGCCTAGGGGCACAAGAAAAGTGCCGCCCCATTACAAAACAATAAAATATACTAAATCTGGACGACGAAAAGTGGCAAATTGCCATGCAAATTCTTAGAAAGCCTGTGGTTAAATAGGATAACCCATCTGATTAGGACCATATTTAAATGAGCCCGACTGAATAAACTGAAAGTGCAGCGTAAACGATGTATGGGATTTTCATCACGTAAAATAATAGCTCGTATTGACGTATTTCTACATCAATTTTATTTTCCATTATTTTCCAATTTTTTCCAAAAAGATTCCTTCAATTAATTTTGGTGGCCCGTAATTTTACCGCTCCCTCATTTTTGCCGCCCTGGGCACCAGCCCTTAAAGCCCCCCCCTAAATCCGCCACTGCGTATTCATCTATTATCTGAGAGAACTAGATAAGGGTAGTAATTGTACCCTCCTTTTTGTATATAATACAAGGATAATATCTATGGATGTGAAAAATATGATACATTCACTAAATATTCTTTCAGAAATGAATTTTTACTCGTGTGTTCAGACCCAGGAAGTTAGCCACCGATATGAAGCACAAATGACGTCACCGTGCAAAGCCCTTAGTGCCTCGTTAGTGCTTCATTGTGCTTCACATCATAACTCGGCGACACCGACGGTTGGGGAGATATCCAGCCCCAAAGTCAGAGGTTGGAAGTTAGCCACAACTTTTTTATTATTAAAGCACAAATGTCGCGACCGGGCAGAATCCTTAGTGCTTCGATAGTATTCATTTGTGCTTCACACCAGAACCCAGCCACACCTACGGTTCGGGAGATATCCAGTCGCAAAGTCAGAGGCTGGAAGTTAGCCACAACTTTTTTATTATTGAAGCACAAATGTCGCGACCGGGCAGAATCGTTAGTGCTTCGATAGTATTCATTTGTGCTTCACACCAGAACCCAGCCACATCTATGGTTCGGGAGATATCCAGTCGCAAAGTCAGAGGCTGGAAGTTAGCCACAACTTTTTTATTATTGAAGCACAAATGTCGCGACCGGGCAGAATCCTTAGTGCTTCGATAGTATTCATTTGTGCTTCACACTAGAACCCAGCCACACCTACCGTTCAGGAGATATACAGCCCCAAAGTAGAGGCTGGAAGTTAGCCACAACTTTTTTATTATTCAAGCACAAATGTTGCGACCTGTCAGAATCCTTAGTGCTTCGATATTATTCATTTGTGCTTCACACCAGAACCCAGCCACACCTACGTTTCGGGAGATATACAGCCCCAAAGTCAGAGGTTGGAAGTTAGCCACAGCATTTCTGGTTATTGAAGCACAAATGTCGTGATGGGGCTGAATCCTTAGTGCTTCGCTAGTATTCATTTGTGCTTCACACCAGAACCCAGCCACATCTACGGTTCGGGAGATATCCAGTCTCAAAGTCAGAGGTTGGAAGTTAGCCACAACTTTTTTATTATTGAAGCACAAATGTCGCGACCGGGCGGAATCGTTAGTGCTTCGATAGTATTCATTTGTGCTTCACATCAGAACACAGCCACACCTTCGGTTCGGGAGATATTCAATCTCAAAGTCAGAGGTTGGAAGTTAGCCACAAATTTTTATTATTGAAGTACAAATGTCGCGACCGGGCGGAATCGTTAGTGCTTCAATAGTATTCATTTGTGCTTCACACCAGAACCAAGCCACACCTACGGTTCGGGAGATATCCAGTCTCAAAGTCAGAGGTTGGAAGTTAGCCACAACTTTTTCATTATTGAAGCACAAATTTTGTGACCGGGCAGAATGCTTAATGCTTCGACAGTATTGATTTGTGCCACAGGCCACAGCATTTCTTGTTATTGAAGCACAGATGCCGCGACCGTGCAGCATCTCACGGTATTCGTAATTGTATATACTTTACACCAGAACGTAGTCACGTCGAGGGTTCAAAACATGTAGGACCTTAAATTCTATGGCCGGAAGCTGGCCACAGCTTGTCTTGTTACTGATATTTAATATGGCGAAGAACATGGAGGATATTGAGTGGGACTCTTCATGAAAACAGAGACACGAACAACGAAAAATATATTTTCCTTCTGGTTATAAGAAATAAACGTTACTAAAATGTAAATATAAAAAATATAGATGTTTTTATGTTTAAGGTAAGTCGTCTCGTCAGTCATATTTAGAGTTGAGCAGTCAGCAGTATATAGAATAAGACAATGTAAATTATTGCAATATTATTTGTTACGCTGTGCAGTGGTGAAATACAACGTTCAATAAAAATACAGTCCACTACCATTTATTAATTTCTACACCGGTCCAAACACCTACAGAGTACTGTAGGACAAGTAAACCAAAACTTTACTACACTAAATTCTCGTTTATCCGGGTTTGATGGGACCGAGCCCTTTCTGGATGAACGAAATTCCGGATAAGTCAACCTAATTGCATAAATATTACGAGATCCTTAGATTCTAAGACGAGATCGTAGTTCGTAGTAGCATTGACTAAAGAGTTTTTCCTCAATCAACGGTAGTAGTCTATTATTTTTGGAGGTAATGCAGTAGAGTATAGCGAGAAGAACAATAATAAACGCATATCATGAAATTAAAACGTAAAAAAGGTTAGTACGTAAAGATAAATTAACTGTAGATAACGTAGATATGCACACGTATAATGTAACATACGTCTTCCGGCGCCAGTCTAAACATAGACAGTCTCTTCAATCGCTTACCGTAATTTTTTCGTTATTATTTTTTCTAGTCATTTTTTTGCCGATTCTTATAACACGGGATAAAGCGGAATTCCGGATGAACGAAGCCCGGATAAACGAGAATTTAGTGTATTTAATTGTTGCTGTATATAAACCGATATGGATCCTTCTGTATACCTAATATACCCTAATTGAAAAGAAGTAATTAAATCATCGTTAAGTATACTCTTTCTTTGTGAATGTCAGAAATCTAAAATTTACCTGGCACTGTTTGCGTCCGATATTATCTTCAATTGGCTATTCAAATTTACAGTTGTTTGACGTGCATTGTTGTATCCTTAATTATTTATGAAAAATTTTTCATCCAAAATAAATTCACAATGGAATGCAACATTTAATCTCTAGCTTAGTGAGACGGTAAAGTTAGTAAGATCGCGACATTTGTGCTTTAATAACAAGAAATGCTGTGGATAACTTTCCCGAACCGTAGGTGTGGCTGGGCTCTGGTATACAATTACGAATCCCGTGAGATGCTGCACGGTCGCGACATCTATGCTTCAATAACAAGAAATGCTGTGGCTAACTTCCAACCTCTGACTTTGGAGCTAGGTATATATCTCCCGATCTGTCGGTGTGGCTGGGTTCTGATGTGAAACGTAAATGAATACTAGCGAAGCACTAAGGATTCAGCCCCATCACGACATTTGTGCTTCAATAACAAGAAATGCTGTGGCTAACTTCCAACCTCTGACTTTGGGGCTGTATATCTCCCGAACCGTAGGTGTGGCTGGGTTCTGGTGTGAAGCACAAATGAATAATATCGAAGCACTAAGGATTCTGACCGGTCGCGACATTTGTGCTTCAATAATAAGAAAGTTGTGGCTAACTTCCAGCCTCTGACTTTGGGGCTGTATATCTCCTGAACGGTAGGTGTGGCTGGGTTCTGGTGTGAAGCACAAATGAATACTATCAAAGCACTAAGGATTCTGCCCGGTCGCGACATTTGTGCTTCAATAATAAAAAAGTTGTGGCTAACTTCCAGCCTCTGACTTTGCGACTGGATATCTCCCGAACCGTAGGTGTGGCTGGGTTCTGGTGTGAAGCACAAATGAATACTATCGAAGCACTAAGGATTTTGACCGGTCGCGACATTTGTGCTTCAATAATAAAAAAGTTGTGGCTAACTTCCAGCCTCTGACTTTGCGACTGGATATCTCCCGAACCGTAGGTGTGGCTGGGTTCTGGTGTGAAGCACAAATGAATACTATCGAAGCACTAAGGATTTTGACCGGTCGCGACATTTGTGCTTCAATAATAAAAAAGTTGTGGCTAACTTCCAACCTCTGACTTTGAGACTGGTATCTCCCGAACCGTAGGTGTGGCCGGGTTCTGATGGGAAGCACAATGAAGCACTAACGAGGCACTAAGAGCTTTGCACGGTGGCGTCATTTGTGCTTCATATCGGTGGCTAACTTCCTGGACCTCGTGTGTTCCTGTGTTTTGTGATAGATATGAATCATTTTCCACACAAAATATTTACGTGCAATATGATACGTAGGTATTTATATTATTGAATTCAGACTACTTTACAGACCAAGAAATTGTGAATTTGTGTGTTCTCTGAAAAACATAAGGATAGGGTAGGTCGCAATACCGACGCCTGTGAAATGCCTATTTTGTGGAGGAGATTCAGAATATAACTAACCTAATTTTTTAATATTCCATCAAAAACTAAGCTGATATACATATAAAAAAAAATTGATTTGGACGTACGTAAAATGAGATTTATGTAACTCATGTTACTGCAAATCCAGTAATCAACAACTAATTTGCAATTTAACTTTCTCCATAGTTGAATGTGATAGTGTTTATTGTGATTTAACTGTAGGTTATAATCAAGGATTATAAACTGGTTATCATATAGTTTATAGCCTATTTTATTGTCCATTGTGAGGAATTAAAATTATTTCTTTTTCTGTTTAATTTAGACTCAAATTAAATGAAAGTGCCATATAAAAATTATTGTGAAGATTTTAGATAACGTTTTGATAAAATCATATAGGGTTGGTTTGATTGTCATGTTATGTCAAAGACTTAATTAAAGATTGAAAGGGAATGGCAGGGCATTTTTGTTTAAAAACGATTCATAGAACTTCACGGACTATATTTTGCAGAAAGATGCGGTTAATAAAAAAATTTCAAAATTGTGAACAACTTTCTTCATTCTCGGTAACTACTAACCGAGTTTCTTACATTTCTTATACATAGTTAGTTAATTTATTTAATATACCGGGTGGTCCAAATTGAACTCTTTCTTATGGAAACGCCCTTTATTTTAAGAGATAATCCTAGGTGTCTCAATTTTAATGGAAAATGGAAACATAATTCGGCTATCACTAATCGATTCACCGCTAAGGGGCGTTTCCCCAATACTATTAATTAGTTACTTTTGTTATATTATTTATAATACTTTTTTGTTTTATTCACATAAATTTTCGATCACGTTCGTTGTTTTTGGTTTGTTATTTCAAATTAAAAATATTTGAAGCTAATAAAAAATAGACGACTAAGAAATTGTCGTATTAAATCATGCTGTCGCCTTTTGTTAGCCATGGAAACCTAGATGTCTGCAAGCAAAATATTTTAATCTATAAAATGCAATATTTCAAATAATTTTTCAAAATATGTAAAAATGTAGTTTAGGGTTGTATAAAAAACCCAAACACACGGTATAAAAACTGTCTATCGCTATAGATTCTACGTAAAGTGCTCTAAGAAAGATTTTGCCAAAATCAATTATCTTTGGAGTATTAACACAATCGGCAAAATAAAATTCGAGAAACGCCCCCTAGCGGCCAAACGATTAGAGATAGCTGAATTCTGTTTGCCACAGGGATTTTCTCATTAAAATTGAGCTCCAGACACCTAGGTCCATTTTTTCAATCTCTTAAAAGAAAGAGCGTTTCCATAAGAAAGTGTTCAATTTGGACCATCCGATACAACAAGAAGAGGTTGGAAACGTCTGTATACAATATATTCTGCGAGCTATTTATTCGTTACACTTTGTATAATATCACTGAATTAAATATATGAAATTGTGTTAAAAAGTGGTAGCGGTCCCAGAGCGATTTTGATTTGGCACCATGTTGGGCCTTTTAAAAATGATTAAAAAACAAGGTTTAGAGGGATATCAACTTTATAGATATCACTCTTTGTGCGATGTCCAAAAAGATGTATTTTTTGACCTTTTTGTGAAAAACTTACGTGGCTTTAATTTAACTATTAATTATTCCGCTAACCCCAATTTATTCAACATTGAATTGGATTGAAAATAAAGTAACAATATCATAAAGAGTGTCTCAAAGTATTAAATACCTATCCCATATATTTTATGGGAAAATGCATTAAATGAAAGCTATTTTATCTCATGTACTTTTGCTTAAAAATAAATGTAGTTAATAAGTGATTGACTGAAACAAGATGGGTAGATATGTATAGGATATTCCATACTTTTGCGAAACCCTGTATAGCCTATGCTATCATCCTGTAAAACTTTTTCCAACAAAACCAAGAGTAGCTAACCTCATTACGTAAGTAAAAAAGTAGGTAGGTACATTGCGGATCCTTGTTTTAGAAAACAAAATTATATAGCAGCTTATTCAAATAAATAAATGGAAAATGTTTGTGTACGACTGTGTAAATAGATACACGACTAGTAATTATTTACTTGATTGACATGTAGCGCAATTATAAATAAATTTCTTATAGGTACCTATCAGTTGCGCAATTAACTACAGAAAATTCCTTTCAATCCTGCCAACGATAAATTGTTCTTTACATCTGTGTTAGCATTACTTTTTTACAGGTGTTTATACATCCATACCCACTTTTTAATGACATTGACGAATTAGTATTTAAGTGAAATTTATGGTTGCATTTAGTTGATAATTTCTATTTTATATGGTGTTCATATACCAGGTATTATTAATAAGTTGAATTATTATTACCTAGAAATTATGAAAGTATAAATACGAAAAATATTAAATGGTGTCATTAATGGTACACGATGATTTTATGATGGGATTTGATGTTAAATCTCTTTGCATCTAATTAAGATTTAAAGTTTAAACGTAACATATACCTACTAGTTCAATTGGGAATTGACTTGTTATATGGGAATCATTAATTCAAAAATACTTACACTTTGTTCAACTTTTTTTGTGGGATGTATTAGGTAATAAAATTTCCATAAATTAGTAGATATCACTAATTAAGTTTGACAAAAACAAATGTTTTGGTTATAAAAACTGTTAACGTCATTTTTACGACTTTATACATCTATAATAATATAGTCAAATAAAGAATCAACTTAACAAATATATTAAATATAGGGTGATTGATACTGTGTGTACCAAAGTTTGGCAGCTGGTTGTGCCAAGTTATTTTGCTCTTGCCACTCGCTAGTAACAGAATTCATACATAATCACGGTTCGGCACGTAATGTTAATAATGAGGAATTTTTGTTATCATTTCTCCATGGTTTCCTGTATTGCGCCCTTTGGGCCTAGTTAACCACACAGTTTTAAATTCACTTTATCACAATATCTGCACGTACCCTTAAAAAGTTTACGACTTTCTCAACGGAGGCTTTTTGTATCGTCCTTTTCTGCGTTTTAAGGTGCTATATGCTAGTGTTGGCAAATTTAATTTTTTTCGTATTCGAATATTCGTTAAAAAAATATTCGAATATAGAATTATTCAGTCAGAAAAAAATTCGTTTTATTCGTTGTATTCGTTTTATTCGTTTATTCGTTGTATTCGTTTTATTCGTTGTATTCGTTTTATTCGTTGTATTCGTTTTATTCGTTGTATTCGTTGTATTCGCTTTATTCGTTTTATTCGTTTTATTCGTTTTATTCGTTTTATCGTTTTCCTCCTTTTATTCGTTGGGCTAGTTTTATACTACAAACGTAGTAGAGCATTCTCCAATGGAAGTTTCATTTAAGCATAAACATTTGAAACCACGCTTAACCTTAATATGCGTTAGTAAATTACTCCATTAAATTTAAGGCACTTATTGCAAATTTTGCAAGTAGGTAACTACCGCATCACTCGTATTCTTCACGAAATATTTCAACACTTTAGTCATAAATCACAGTAATGTAGTCGTCTAGGCTGAGAAATAATTTGAACTAAAGCAAAAATTTATATTTAAATGCTTAGATAATCCTTTAAAGGAATAAATTATCATCAAAGGCGAGTAAAAAGTAAAAACTTAAATAAACAAAGTCCAAGCTTTACAATAAGTACCATGAAAATAATTCCAGTTAAAATCACCCTGCATGGTTGAGGATTATTGTAGGTACCTAATGTTTAGAGAAACGTGTTCACTGATTCACCGAAAACCTTTTACACAACAAACAATAAATTACAGTTCATTACGACTTGTAAAAGGGTGTTATTGAATAGCGAATGACTTTAAGCTGACAGAAAAGAAATGCTAAAATAGCTATTTACAATACGAATATCGTACCTACAACGTTTCATCTCCTATTCATAAAATATTGTGGGTCACAAGAAATTTGTAAATGAGAAACAATTCCATGACATGAAAAGTAGTAGGCATACCTGCCGTCTGTCATCTCTCAATAATAAACCAACGACGTCCTCTTTTTTCTTAATTTAACAAGTTTCTTTGTTCTGGCCATTATTCGTTTTATACGTTTTATTCGTTTCATTCGTTTTATTCGTTTCATTCGCGTTATTCGTTTCATTCGTTTTATTCGTTTTATTCGTTTTATTCGTTTTTATTCTAATTCGAATAGTGGTATTATTAAGTATTCGAATAATTCCCGATTATACATTCGAATATTCGAATATTTGAAAAAAATTGCCACCACTACTATATGCCTTGCAATGACAGAGTGCTGGAGTTTCTTGCTCTTCATCTCAATCGCCTTATACGTAAAGGTCTCCTTTCATTCAAAAACGATGCACAGAAATGATTAGGTTTGGTTGCCAAAACGGGCTATTTGAAAAGAGATACCAGAGTGGAGACTATCACGAAGAGGGAATACCACTATGATGGGCATTATTACAATGTAAACAATGTAAACGATTCATAAAAAAAGTTGAAACTCTGAAAACGAACAGCGCATTTTTGTCACAAATCAGAAGCGAGGTCTCCCGACACTAAATGATCCGTGGCATGCGATCTACATTTAAAAATGAATCAGAAATGTATACTAAATGATTTTATTAAAAAATAGTACAAACGTATAAGTAGCAAAATACAGTTCTAATATCATTTAAAAAGTGTCCAACAATTCACCACTTTTCTTTCATACCTTCCATCATATCCAGTCAAGATCAAATTGAAAGTTTGGTATCGTATGATGCACATCAAAGATTGCATCATATACAAATAATGGGCCCACACAGCTCACATAGTATTATACATAACAGTACTAAATGATTTACAATCAGAAAAGTAGTCAAATTTGTTGAAGCAACGAACTTGGCAGTTGACAAGCGACGTAATTATTGGACATCAATGCAAAAATTGGAAAAAAACCGCTGCCGATTCTAGAAAATATTTACTATTTAGGAAGAAAGTGAAGTCTGTTTGAGCAAAACCTGTACTGAAGCTATTTTTAGCAGCGTTTTTGAACGATTTTTCAGGGATTGAACAAGAACGTATAACATAATGTTGCATAATATCACTTTGTTTAGATATTTCAACAAAAATGTCTACGATAAAGTGACAAGCATTTTCTGTGCATTTAAAAAAAAATGTAGTGTTCGCACTGCTTCTTTTCGTCGCTTTTGGTCTTTTGTACGTACCTGTGAAAAGGTGCCCAATTTAAATCCAGAAGATGAGGACGTTATTCGTTAGCTTTGGAAACATACAGTCGATAGGGCAGATAGAGTAGGTACCTACCCAGTGGCTTAATTTTAACCTACTCAAATCTAGAGGAAATACAAATTGTTGCGTGCTGAAAAGAATGGTATCGTGAATTTTTGTAGCTACACATATATTTTATATAATTTATGAGATAGGATTGTAAAATTTTTCCTGGCAATTCATTCTCGTATGTCGTCGGCCATTTGCGCATTTTCTTAATAGAAAATTGTAGTCTGCGTATGTTTTATCCTTACTTAGCTTGGAACGTAGTTTATAAACAAAGATGTGGAGTAAATTATTCCAAAATATCAGCACAGATTTAAATTTGGTATCCTAAGTAAGTTTCTTCACATCGAGATTTAACTTGCGTAACTCCTCATACGCTAATCCGCTATTAAAGTGAGTCCCTCTATTCTGAATAAAGAAATAGTATATTATACACCAAGGTGGTGAAGACTGTTATTATTGACCGAGCACCAAGATTATTTCGCGAGGGGCTTTGCCCCGAGCGGAATAAGGTGCGAGGTCTATAAATGGCTTCACCACCGTGATGTATATACAATTTTTTCCACTACTAGTCAAATTTAAGACACAAATTAAAAATAAAAAAATTTCTTGTAAAAATCAAGTAGGTAGCACAGGAATGCCAATTCCCATTATTAACCTAGGTGAATAATATAATAGATTATTGACCACTAGGTAGAGAAATTAAACTTCTCAGTTGTCTAGGATACGCAATAATTGTCAACTTCACAGCTAGTAGTGGAAAAATGTATATTTTGTGACGAACAATCAAGACTTGGCTGATAAACTCACATCACTGTAATGGGCTTAGGCTCAATATTCATTACCTTGGTGAACTTTCTTATATCACAATCTGTAAAACCAGAAACTACCAATTTTGAATGTAGTTTTATATTCTTTTCTGTAAGGATTCTATAATATGAATTAACTATTTTCCTCTAGTAGTTCTTAGTAATCTGGCCACGACGAAAAAAACAAAGTTCGATGTTAGGTAGGTGTTGACGGTGCCAATTTGTCATTTGATAGTCTCCCACATCTGTCTTCGCAAATTTTTCACAGCAGCTATTATTATAATCAGGTTTGACATTGTGATGGAGTTGCAATCTTTCGTTGCCATTTTCCTAAACTAAATTATCTGGTAATATTAATGCTAATGAGCTCTACAAGTTCTTCTAGTTTGTTACTTTCCGTTTTAATGGATTCAATTATTTAAGAAATTTATGTGGTGATCATAGATCATAGATATCTAGATTAGTGTGTAGAAAGACACCTTTAAAAGTTTCTTAGCAGAAGCCGCTTTTGTTGGTCACTCAAATTGTTGAGGCTTTAATTTTCTTTTCATTAACATCGATTTCAACTTGAAAGTGACGTCTGAGGTTATATTCCTTTGGCACTTTATATAAACGAGACATAATACAATGTTACTTTTTGATAAAGTAAATAAATACATTTTATAATATGTTATTAATGCTAGACTACACAATATGTATAGATAAGAAAAATGGTACAGATTAAGCGTAACTGTTGCAAAGCAAAGTACAGTTAACAGATAGTAGGGACAACGAGAGTCGTCGAATTGGATATAGGTACCTACGAGGAGGGACACAAGAAGAACTGCAAAATAACTAATGTACGCACGCGAAAAAGTAACAACCTTTGAAATGACTCCCTTAAAATTATTTAAAGCGAGAATTAATACATAAGTAGGCTATCTGCCAAAATACTGATAGTTATCGTCAACAATCTGCAAAGGTAGATAATGAAAATTATTGTATTGTAACGTTCACGGCACTTGATTTTTGATTCTTTCACCGTGCTCCTAATTAATTTTTGGTAGGATTTTGGTTTTGATAAGACTTTTCCATGTCTAGGTGAGTTTCCGTTTGACTTCTTATGAGTCTTATGACTATGTAGAACAAATTTGTATTTTACTACCATCTACCATCTAAAATAACTAAGGATATTAAATACAAATACATGTACATGTACCTACTTAATTTTTTCGGAAGGATCTCCATCATTCCACTCTCCAATCTTTTTATCCTTTTTTACAGTTTAAAAATTTATACAGAATTTATCTAAATATTTCAAAATGAAGAAAGAAGAAAAATAATAAATACTTCGGATGAGTATCACGGAAGAGCATAATGTATAAATAATCACTTTATGCGATTCAAAACACAACGCATTTCAGCCCAATGTGCCAGGGACCAAGTGTTCCAAATCACAAATGCTCTGTACATCGTTATTCGACATATCCTTGTACGCTTATTTTTATAATTTTTAACAAAAATCTACAATTTATTTAATACCTATAGATCAGCTGCATATGATGTACAGTAGTAAGCACAACAAATCATATAAGATACAGTTCTTTTCAAAGGCATCCAGTTCTACACAAACAGAAGCATGTAAAGCTCATTTACTAGATGCAATAAACTCATCTTGATGTAACTGAATCACTAACTTCGACACGGTTACGGGAGACGCTTTATGAGGCAGTGCTCATCCACCAAGTACTGACCAGGCCAAGAATTGAGTAATTTTTGGCATGTCCCTACCCTACCTCAGTGGATTATATCTTAGTATCCTTTCTCAAAGATTATATCATATTCAAAAAATGTCATTTCGACAATCACAATTTTCCCAAATTTTCTACGAAATCGTAATGCAAAATATAACCTGTTCACAAGAAAATATTCATAGACCTCCATCGTTTAATGTTAAAATAGTGATTTTCGTGTTTTTTGCACTAAAAGATTCAACTCAAAATTATGACATTTAAACATTTTTCTTCATTTCTATATACCCTTCACATAACAATAAACCCGTTCACTTAAATTGAAAATTATACATAATATTACACAAAATATAAAAAATATTGTCAATCCATTGGGCTGTCAAGAGAAAAATTATTGCAGTTCTAAATCAGAAATCTATAAATTTGTCCTTGTAAAGCATGTTAAATTGGTAACAAAATTTAGATAAGGAACATCTTGAGACGTAGTGTGAAGTACGAAAAGATAACGGTGATATAAAACAACGGTTTAAAAAATAATGTACTTTGCCATAGTACAATAGATAATTTAATCGTTGAACTTAATGCAGTGAGTTGTGGCAAAATTTTTGTTTCGGCACTTTTTTATTACGGAAAAAATGCTTCTAACAATATTTACCATAAGTAGTAGTGTTGCGATAACAACTTGGATTGTATTCTGTCTTGTGGTTTACGCTTGGCACTATCTTATTGAGGTCGTTTTGGGTAAGCTAGTAATTTAGGTTAGATAATAAACTTATAATTTTAAGTATGTGTTTCCCATTTTTGCAGACCTTCCAGTACTAGGTCAGTCACCATGCTCTGCACATGCAGGTCTCAAGTTGTTAATTCAAAGAGTTATTCAAGAAGCCATTGGTTTGCCGACGCTGAAAAAGGTGGCAGAACATCCAGGAGCACCAGCTGAAGAAATTAATCGCACGTATGAAGATCTCCTCGCAACGGCCATTATTAATAAGGTAGGTTCGATATGATAAAAATCTGATGAATACGATTTTTTACAGGTGTGTCTTCATTCATTTCCCGCTATATACATGACTCATATGCAAAGATTTAAATAACCTATCTTAAGATATTAATATTTACATGATGTTATAGTTTATAATAAACGAATTACATTTGTGGCTAGTTCTTTTGTGCATTAATGATAAAATTCTCAGGTGAAAATGCACATAATGTCCCTATCAGAGTTGTACGCGGGGTACTTATACGCAATCATTCTGGTAAATTAAAAATATAGCGGCGATGTACGTTAAATTTCCCGTCCCTTCTTGAAATGGAGTAATTGTGAAATAAAGAATAGATTTTTAAGAGATCGTCATTGTTGCAGGTGATAGAAAATTACCAAGACGAATTACCTACATCATCAGCCAATAGTGTATCTAGTCGAAGATCCAATTTATCTATACCAAATAATAAAGAATACTTTTTTGGTGAAGAGACGTTAGATTCAAAATGGAGAAACTGTAATAGCGCGGCGGGAGATGTCGATACAACATCCGTATCAAGTATGGAAGAATGGGTTCACAGTAGTTCCAGTACATGCTCGACGAAATACGTTGATCACAAATCACTTACGGTAAGTCTTATATTTCTGATAATTTAACAGTAATTAAAATGTTCATAAAAAAGATTCAGCAACGTGTACAAGAAGCTTCATCTTCAGATGAAGAGAACAGGAGTAAGGACTGGCAGGAAAATTGGAAACTACAAAAACGACAATTTACGGGTACAGCGTCACCAGTTCCAGTACCCATGTTAGTACCTAACCCAACTAATGAAGCGAAAGTTTTAATTGGAGATCGAGAAGCGGATGATACCACTGATCTATCAGATGCTGGCTCTGAGTACGGCGACGCTGATGGAGTGGAAGACAATTTATTGAAGAGTTTAATTCGCGATGATAAGGATGAGAATGAAATTGTTTCTGATGGTACTACGGACGATTTAGATATTATGAGAGAAAAAGATAGGATTTTAGAGCAGTTTTCATCTTATCAATCCGACAGTATCGATGGTTCAATATGGGAGAGTTTCAATAGGAAAGTTAATCTAACAGGTGATTACAATTTTTGCCACTAAAATTGACCATAACTTACTTTGCTTTAATTTATTAATAGGAAGTGTAGAAGATACTTCTTTAGACAGCCATATAGAGCAAGATTCCGAATATACTGAGAAATACGCAACGTTACCTAAAACTATAGTTAAGTCTTCAACACCTATCAAGAGGTAAATGATTAATATACGTATAGGAATTAATGCAAAGTTTTTTTTATTTCTCTAGTGTTAGTGATCCATACCATGTAAATAGCTTTAATAATAATCAAAGTAAGTCAGAGGAAATCAATGGAAAGGAGCACGAGGAAAATAACGCAGATGGCGAATTAGGGGAAAAATTTAAAGGTAAACCTAATTTAGATAAATTTTATATGTACTTCACACTTAATAGTTATATTTGAAGGTTCCTATAGTGAGAGGGAGAAGCAAAAGTGGCAAAATGCAGTAGAAATGAAAAACAACCCATATACTGAAGAAAATATAAATAGGAGATTACACCAAACATCCAGTGCGGTGACATCACTGTAAGTTTTCTATAATTTTAAAAATACGTAGTGTGTAAAAAATACCACCCACATAGAAAAAGTTTTCTACTTCTTATTTAGTAATTGATATTCTCTATGTTCGCTTGTAGCTAGTCATTTTTCCAACTATTTTTTTCTCGAATGTAAGAATGACCAGTGAGTATGGGAACATTGGAAACCCTTATAGATTCAAACTCGATTAGACTAAGAAAAAATTGCAATGTTATGCTAAGTATGTGTCATTTTGAAATTCAGGAAATTATAATTGGTTTAGGAGATATTCGGAAAAAAAATGAAATTTTTGAAAATCTGTGTAATGCTTTGATGAAGAGTTATAGTAAACTAAAAACCACATTTCCACAGTTTTTACTAATGGTACCTATTTCAATCTAACGTTTTATCTCTGAGAAAACATCATCAGGTTTAATTTTTTATGTACCTACTTACCTACAGATATTAGAAGAGAATCGAAATTTTTGAAAATTGCTGTTAATTGTTTGTAGTTCTCCTTTACACTTTTGAGAAATTTCTACAGGTTTTTCATCCCACGTTTTATCTTTGGGATTTATATGGACAGTTTATATTCGCCATTTTGTACCTAGATCTCAAATAGGTGTAAACAAAAAAGTTTTTTTTATTTTCCATCTCTCCTCACAAAAGTACAGAAAGGTATAAACGATTATTAAAATTTTCTACATTTTTTCAAATTTCTCTGGAGCTAATTTTCTCATTTAATCGCGTTTTAGTCTACGATATCGCCATACGCGGCGTCCTTACATTGAGTACCGTGCTATGATGTAAAGTACTATGATAACGCTGTCGGGCATAACGCATAAATTCTCTAACTGCAAAAATTACCAAATTGAGGTTTTTTATACAGGGGTTTCTACTAAATAGCGGACAACGTAATAGAGGTTGCAGAACTCGTCATAACTAACACTTTTATTAAGTAAGTAATTTTTTTCATTTTGGCTTTTGTTTTAGAATTATAGACCTTTTTTTATTTTTTTACGAATTCTCTAACTGCAAAAATTACCAAATTGAGGTTTTTTATACAGGGGTTTCTACTAAATAGCGGACAACGTAATAGAGGTTGCAGAACTCGTCAAAACTAACACTTTTATTAAGTAAGTAATTTTTTTCATTTTGGCTTTTGTTTTAGAATTATGGACCTTTTTTTATTTTTTTACGAATCTCTATATCTCCATTATTTGTAGTCGAATAAGTTTTTTGGAATCAACAGTTTAATATCTACAACGTTTGTTTACAACTTTTTTACAAAAAATTATAGTAGTAGAGTAGATTTTGTGCTATTCAATTTCCAAAATTTAAAATGACCGCCATTTTGCTGTTGAAAATTGTTTAAGTTCTGAACAAACGTTGTAGATATTAAACTGTTGGTTCCAAAAAACTTTGATTTTTTGAAATCCGACTACAAATAATGGAGATATATGTAGACATGTGTAAAAAAAACAAAAAAATTATCCATAATTCGAAAACAAAAGCCGAAATGAAAAAAATTATTTTAAAAAACGTGTTAGTTTTGACGAGTTCTATATCCTCTATTACGTTGTTCACTTTGAGTAGAAACACCCTGTATAAATTTGAATATACGATGTGAAAGCATAATTCTACGCTACGGGGTTTTTAAGATATGGCCATGGCATTTTGCTATTTTATGATTCATTTTCAATACTCACGCAAATTAAAATCTAATGTCAATTTGAAGTTAGAGCGAGGAGGCCATTTTCGGCAATTTTTATAATACTTATTTAGTTCGTGGATTTTCATTAATTTATTAAATTTATATCTTTATTTAAACAATTTATTTCATTAATGTGGTTCACAGTTAATTAAAGAGATTTGATGCTCTACTTTTTTCTCAAAAGCGAAATTAATTACGACAAAAAATGAAAATTGCAAAAAAAGCACTTTTGAATCTTACTGGATCAACTGTAATAAGGTCTACAAATTTTTAAATAGTCATTAAAATCAGCTAAAGACATTCATAGAAAAAGGGTATTAAAGTTTAGTACTCTGTATCTTGGAGCCGAAACGTTTGTGAACATAACATGCTTACCGGAACTTTTTCGATATTTTATAGTTTTAAATCAAGCTATCCGGCTTCAAACATTAATGAATCACGCTATACAGGGTGTTACAAAAAGGTATAGCGGGCTATGCATATCCGGATTCTACATACGAAAATAAGTCTAAAATGTTCAGTAACATTTTTATGATTTCGGCTTACTTTAGCCGCAATCAGCCATTTTGTATTTTCTTGAAAATAATTATTATTTCAAAAACCCTTCAAGATATTTTTATGAAATTTGGCATGCCTTCGTTTCTCAGAAGTAGTTTAGTATTTTTCATGCAATTTTACTTTAAAATGTTTGAATGTCCGCCATTTCGAAAATGGATAATTTTGAAAAAAAAAATTTTGGAAATTGCAGACTACAAATACCACTATTTTTTGTGCCCTTCTTTCCAATTTGTTCCATGTAATTAAATTGTTTGCGATCGCGATTATAGTGCGGCGGTTAAGGACCGGTACTGTGCATTTTGTGATACAAGTGTGGGATTTGGTACAGTTGCTTTCAAGACTCCATCTAATAATTCTAGATGTGGGGCACGGTTTCCACTCCTTGCGGACACCCCTTATAGGGGGTTTCAACCCCCTAAAGTTCGGTTTTCTGGAAATATCTCCCGATAGTGGAACTTTTGAGGAAAAAGTTTCAAATAAAAGTTGTTCTCCATCAAATTCTCTACAAAAATGATATATACACATGCCGCTATAGGCCAGGCAGGAGATCCAAAAACGTAATTTGAAAATGAGTGTTTTTTTTAATTTCAAATTTACGTATTTTCTAAGCTCTATACTTTATGAAATTCAGGCAGCTTATTTATAAAACTCAAAAATTTTGTCGAAAATTGGTGGCTCCGAAGCTGATTTGATAGCCCTAAAAGTTAAATATCATACCCGATGTCTTGTATCGTTTTACAATCGCAAAAGAGCAGCGATGACGGCTAGTGATACAACAAAATCTTACAAACAATTAGCGGGCTTCACTCTTGCCAGTATTGTATCACACATGAAAGAAGTGAAAGAAAATAGCTCCAATAAAGTTGTCTTCACATTGTCGGATATCCAGAAGATGTACGCTGACCAGATGGAGAAGTTGGGTTGCGCAGCTGACATCCACAAAACTCGTCTGAAAGAACGACTACTAATGATGTGTCCTGAAATCGAATTAGGGATTCACGGGCTTGGCTTAGCTTGAATTTTTAAAGCCTGACATAAAATCAAGTCAAGCCTACAAAAAACCAAGTCAACCTTAAGTATTATCCAAGCCAAGCTTATTTTTGGAGCTTTTCCAAGTTAAGCTTTCTAACTTTTCCCAAGATTTCAAGCTTATACTTTTAAGCATTTTTTTACTATCCATGCAACATAATTCTTAGAAGATACAGCTGATGATTATCATTCTACCATAAAATATATTCATTCGGTATAAAAGAAGTACCTACGTGTAATTCAGGGTATATTTGATATTGATATTCAATCTCAAAATCGCAATGGGCGCAACGGCACCTTGTACAAAATCTGTTGCACCTCACATTCTAACACTAGTTTTTAATTGTAAAATGATACGACTATCAGGTGATGTCCGGTTTTTGATTTGTACGAACTCAGAAGTGATAAAAATTATAAATTAGAAAATGTGAATGCGTAGATATTCTGGAAAATGTACGGTCTAAATAACGGTTCTTCGGAATTGTCAGATGTTTTGTTACAACTCATAGTTAACAATCGCTTACTTAAGCACTCAAAGGTGACTAAAACCAAAGACCAATTATGGTCTTTGCTAAAACTAACCACTAACCAGCAGTTGAATAATACTGCGACAGTCCGACAATGAGCTATACACGTATGACGTAATGCGCAATATGTTCCAACCTCACTACTCTTACGGGAGGAGCAAGTTTGAATAAGCTTGATAAAGCTTGGGAAAGCTTGATAACCAAGTCAAGCTTGCATTCGCAAACATCAAGCCAAACGAAGCTTTTCTTCTTAAAAAGCTTGCCTTTCAAGCCCAAGCCAAGCTATTATATTTCAAGTCAAGCTACTTAGCTTGGCGAATCCCTGAATCGAATGTTCTGGAGGCCCCGGTCAAACATGTTTATTTTCTATCAAGGCAGACATTGATAAAACAGTGAGGTCAGGCATAAGCAGAGATTATCACGAAGAGTACAATCAGCTATTCAATTAGACGAGACATATTTGATCACGCAGCATGCGACTGGGAGGATGTGTCTGATCATAGTCAATCTTCTAGCGTTCCGAATTCATTGAAAACAGTCGTCAAAGCACTCCTTTCGAGTCCTCCTTCCATGAAAGAGGCTGAAGATGAAGACCAAGTCATATTGACAATTTCTCAGCTGATAAATAAAATATCGTTCAATAATTTTTACTTTGCTCTCTCATTTTCAGGTATATACAAAAATCAAAATGTAGGCCTCTGTTCACCATTTCACTAAAAATTGCATAACAAACGAATTTCGTAAAGTATAGTGGTTAGAAAATATGTATAATTGAAATTTAAAAAAATCACTTATTTTCAAATTACGTTTTTGGATCTCCTGTCTGACATATAGCGGCATGTGTGTATATCATTTTTGTAGAGAATTTGATAGAGAACAACTTTTATTTGAAACTTTTTCCTCTAAAGTTCCACTATCGAGAGATATTTCCAGAAAACCGAATTTTAGGGGGTTGAAACCCCTATAAGGGGTCTCCGCAAGGAATGGAAACCGTGCCCCACATCTAGAATGATTAGATGGAGTCTTAAAAACAACTGTACCAAATCTCATACTTGTATCACAAAATGCACGGTTCACCTTCAATATGGTCGTTAACTGCCGCACTATTATACTTTATTGATTGGTGGCACAAAGTTGTCTGGCAATCGATGGAACAATATATTATTCTGGGTTAAATGTTTTATTACTTCAAGATTATTTATAGCGGATGTTACGAAGACTTTCATGAACTCAAAGATATATCGATTTGTGATACGAAATTGTGTTATATAGAGCTAGTGGTATCGTATCTTGCATTTTGTTACCAATTGGTTGATCTATGCCCTTTCATGAGTTAAACACATTGAGTAGTTAGGCATGTAAGAGCTTTTCTGTTCTGATGCTGTAGCCTGTAGGTAGGTGTTGGTCCATTAAATTTTATCTTTAAATAATCAACAGTAATATCCCTAGTGCACGTAAAATAGTCGATAAAATTTTGACGTTTCTACAAAAATGTTTTGCTAGGAAATATTTTGAGTGAATTCGTCATAGTTTCGTCTCGACATTTTGGATGGAAAATGCACGAAAAGTATTTCCGTTTAGCAAAGCATTTGAGTAAAGAAACGTCAAAATTTTATCAAGTATTTTACGTGCACGTGGGGTATTCGGCATGATTATTTGTCGAATAGCAATAATAGTAGAATTATCTACGAAACGCTGCATTTTTTAAAGATCTTCAATCAAATTACGATTTATGCAAACTGTAAACGAAACGTCAAATTTTACTCGCGATTATTTCACTCATATAATATTAACCAATAGAATTCCGTTATTACATCATTCTCATCCAATGACAGATATTCTATCAAAATTTACCCGCGGGTAAACGATGAAACGTCAAAATTTAATCGAGAGTAAATTTTGACGTTTCGTTTACAGTTTGCATAAATCGTAATTTGATTGATCTTTTTAAAAATGCAGCGTTTTGGAGATAATTCTACTCTTATTGCTATTCGAGAAATAATCATGCCGAATACCCTACGTGCACGTAAAATACTTGATAAAATTTTGACGTTTCTTTACTCAAATGCTTTGCTATAAACGGAAATACTTTTCGTGAATTGATTGTTACTATACATGGCAAATTCACTCAAAATATTTCCTATTTTAGCAAAACAGTTTTGTATAAACGTCAAAATTTTATCGACTATTTTACGTGCACTTGAGATATTACTGTTGATTAAATTTTGACGTTTACCCGTGGGTAAATTTTGATAGATTCGTCTTTTCAACAGTAAGATCATAAGTGCTCAACTATTGTCGGAAAGATTTTTTTGTATGAGCACTGGTTGCTTGGCAATTAAACGAGATCAAATTGACGAAAAGACCCGAGCGCGAAGCGCGAGGGTTCTTTTCCCAAGAATTTGATCGAGTTTAATTACCTTTTAGCAATCAATGCTCATACAAAAAAATCTTGCCTGACAAGAGTTGAGAACGAATGATCTTCGGTTGGAGAATTAACTGAATGAAGCGTTAAATACGTCAAATTTTTTACTTTTGTCAAAATGACATTTGATTTTTTTAAATATAGGTTGCTAAAACAATGAGGTAGCGGCAAGAAAAGTAGCATACATTCTTTTCAGTTAAAAAAACTTGTGATTGGTGCATGTGACACTGTTCTTAATGTCTGATTGGTCTACAACACTATGAGGTTAATTATCACTGTAAAATATCTGTCATTGTATGAGAACATTGAACTATACGCTATACGCAACTGAAAGGGATACGGCCTATTCTAATGCATTGTAGGCGTTGAAGTCATGCTTGCCTGACAAGCACAGATGTCGACTGGGTATTTCTGTCGCTTTCTAACTTGTTGCGTTAGTAGGGCAGACGTCTTTTAACCGCGTATTTTCCATAGTTTGAAAGGTGTAAAATAATATTTGAAAGTGATTGTGAAATTTATTAAATCAAAACACGATGGTGAATTGTTGTGTTGCATACGGATGTCCTAATTTAGCCGATAAACGCAGTATTAAACAATTTCATGGGTGAATAAGTCTTGTTAATACAAATTTTATCTAACGTTATTTGCTATCGTTGTCAGCGCAACTTATACGATTTGTTTTTAATAAATAACGTAACGTGTAATTTCTCCGTGCCCAATAAAAGGCCCAGGAATGAAATGAAGAGAAATATAAGTGCGCGTGTTTTTAGTTATGTTCAGAATAGGCGGATTTTCGGAATAGTGGGGTTCTACTGTATTTTCAAAGACAAGCAATGTAGAAATTGCATAATTTTTGTCTGGTGAACTCTTAGATCATATATTATACTACAATGATCTAAGGG
The DNA here is from genome assembly GCA_036250285.1 of Pyrocoelia pectoralis. NCBI lineage: Eukaryota > Metazoa > Arthropoda > Insecta > Coleoptera > Lampyridae > Pyrocoelia > Pyrocoelia pectoralis. The sequence goes on along the minus strand of CM070076.1, from coordinate 18,562,266 downwards.
TGAATAAGTCAATTTAACAATTTAATAGTTCATAACAATTAGTAGAAAATAGCACCAAATTTTATATAACTTTTTTACTACAAACGAAATAACTGAATTAATTTGTTCTGTAAACGCGTTTGTATTCTCAATATGCATGATGTACAAGTATAGCGTCACAAAAATTGTAAGTATTCTCATAATAAAACATTGATTTATTTTATTGTAAACGTTTTATTGACCTGGATCACAATGGATGTATGACTGGTGAAAGAGATAATCATCAACGTATTTTTACCTGATTACTTACATTTTATTCCCCGTGTTATCGTTTATAGATATGACGTTGCGTGCGAAAGAAAGAGACAGAAATGCCCAGTCGTTGAGGGTTGCCTAACTTTGCTGTGGCTTCAGTGCCGCTTATGGACGTTTCCTTTCCAGTTGCGTATAGCGTACAGTTCAATGGTATGAGAACGATGTAATAACTGAATTCTATTGGTTAATATTATATGAGTGAAATAATTACTTATAATTATTGCACAAGAGGTTTGTATTTTACCAAGTAAATTTGGGTTGTTTAATAAGAATCTGTTGTCTAGCAATTTAAGGTTGACAATTTTTCGAGTCAAATTGCTAAAGGAAAGAGATTAGAATTTAAACAACACAAATTTACTCGGTATAAATACAAACCTCGAGTGTAATTCGGCAGGACAATTTGACGAACAAGAAATTTAGAAATCCGTTCGTAACTTTACCAGATCGACTCGTTAGGTTGATCGATTCATTTTTAAAATAACACAATCATCATACAATCAATTATTGACAAATGTCAAACTATATTGTATTTGTACGGGCACGGATACTGCGATAATTGATTAGAAAATGAAAGTGAAAAAACCACTTGTGCATTTGTCGCTGTAAAAGTGACAATTATTGTACTGCGGCTATGCAATTTTTTATACATGAGTTAAATAATCATTTGTAAATTAAACATCTACGTACTTACTTACTTTGTTTCTAGGATGATTGCTGCAAGACAATCTTTAGACTCATTTCACCTAGACTTTCCAGATTCCATGAAATTATCCTACCCATTTCTTCTAACGACTTGTTGTACCGCCAAGTAAGTAATTATTTTTTCAACATTTGTGCGGTACATTTCTCTCGATCGTAAATCAGTGCGCGGTTGCCTTTACGCCCACATCAACCAATACGGAACAGAATATACATTATATTATGTAGGTACATAGGTTTTTATAGTCTCTTCTCTTGGCTATAATAAAATTAAAAATAGTAACTTCATTGTATTTGCATCAATTGGAATATGTAAGTATTTTTTACACTTTTTGTCACTCGTAAGATTATTATTGGTCCTTAGCGAGCCTTCAAAATATCACGTTAGAATCAACTCTTATTCGTCCAGAGTTGGGGTTGAAATAAATATTAAATACAAAAAATAAAGACTATTAAATTTTGCGTATTAATAATAATAATAATAATAATAATAATAATAATAATAATAGGATTTATTGTCCAACAGCCAATTAGCCAATTACAGGACAACATAAAAAAAATACAATACAAAAATACATAATAACAGAAAAGTAACTAACTCTATTTAACTAAAAAAAAAAAAAATAACCCACATACTAACTGAAAATAAAAGTAGGTAACTGTTAACTACTCATATTCTCTAAAATGATCATTACATGTCTGTTAGTAGTAACGATATAAGGTTACAATGGAAAATATCAACATTACTACAAATTTCATTATAATAACCGCACATAGCCAAGACTGGAGATTTTTTTAATATATTGGTTTTAGCAAACTGCGTATAAAAAGTAGAATTGCTTCTGGTGCTCCTCATGGGCACGTAAAAGTTTAGCTTACCTATGATAAAAGGGCAATCAATTATGTGATGTAATAGTTAATGAATCCACAACTCTGTAATTCGGTTAAGTGGTTAGGTTATGTCGAAATCTACAATCGAAAAACCACGGGGTTTATACGTCCGTAAATTCCAAAAACATGGAAAAACAAACGTATTCAATGAAGGTTGTACACCATACAATTTTGAGTTTAAGTTTTAAATTTGGTGGAGTAAGTAAACATATCGAAGTTTCAAATTATCCCAATTCTTTCTGTCTTGTACTTATAAATCCTTTCATATTTCAGCTTTTAACGAAGCGCACAAATGCTTTGTTGGGCAGCAACTACTTCTTTGATATGCTGGCTATCATCGTTTCAAACATTACGTTGGTCGTAGCTGAGTCCATTTTCCCATGAAGGCGCTCTACTGTATTCGTACTTTTCAACGATATATTGTCAAGATATACATGAAAGATGATGGTAACCTCAGGTGTGTCATAGTACTTTTCACGTAATTGACGTACTTGATTAGGAGGATGCTGATGTTTCCTTGGACTGCCAGAACATTGTCTTCTGTTTCCACATTTCTGCTTCGTCAAAATTTAAGTGTGCGTGGGGCGCCAGTTTGAATTCGAAGTATGTTTTCAAGTCGTTGACCATTTTGTTCCAATTCAAGCAGTGTATCAGAGAACTTTATCGTCACGTTCTGAGAGTGATACAGAATAAATGATGTCGTGCTTTCCAGGAGATGAAAAGAGGACGGCGAGAAAACGGTTTATTTTCAATAAGCCCATTCCACCCAGAGGCGCCTATTCATCGAGGCCATTTCGCACACATATACCAAAATCAGTTGAAAGAATTCGTGTTTCTTTAGGTTGATCTCGTAAATAATGCTTATTCGTAATTATTTGGAAATGTACCAATGTTTCTGTTTTTAGCCGTTTCCGCAGCTTTTTTATTCTCGACTTTACACTCACTGAGGTGTGAGGAGCGATGTACTGGATGAGGAGTGCTGAATCCGTTAATTGCATCTGCATTGTCTACTAATACAAATTACATGATGGTTTTTCAAACAGGTTAGCGTCTTAGTAGGTAAAGCAATGTTCAAGGCTTGAAGATCTAAGAAACTCTTCAGTCACGCCCCTTTAAAAACTGGTTTTGGAATTAAGAGAGTAAACCTTTGATGCTTGTCGTTAATCACGATTATCTAGTTGCCATAGGTGCTCTTGTAGTTGGGATCTCTCTTGGAAGTTATTCAAAATGGCATATTGAATGCGTCGCTAATTATTGCCTTTTTGCTGACAGTCAACAAAAAGTTTTGTATTTTTATTTATTCCCTATTTATCGCCTTCGATTCTGACTGGTTTTCCCAATTTAAAATCAGGGCAAGTAGGAGACTTTTCGGTGATTCTATTAAAACAAAATTAAAACTAAACGGTGTTAAAAAAATTGCAAAGGGTCGTAATGTTTAGAATTGCAATGCTTTTATCGAATTGGTGAACATAATAATTTTGGCATTTGAATATTAAAATTACAATTCTTGCAGAGCGAGAGCGGTGCTAATGTGTAGCAGGGGCGTAGCTATAGATAATTTTCGTGGGGGGGGGGGGATACATGAGAGTTCGTCAGGTAGAGTCAACTATCCCCAATTCAGTAATGAATAAATTTACGGCTGACCATGTGATTTAGAATGTACCTAGTGCAGAATGTTAACTTATTTCGGGGAGCTCCCCCCCCCCCCCCCCCCCCATATAAGCCACTGTTAGGTATATAAATTATGCAGGTGGCACATAATAAACGCTCTTATTAAGACAATCTTTCACTTTTAAGTTTCACATTGAAACGTCAATGATAAAGCAATATCTTATCTATTTACAAAGATTTTCACTGAAACAATATCATTCATTAGGAATGTTAAGATAAACTACAGTAAAGTAAATATTGGTACAAAGTACATCGTTAGTGTTATAATTCTAATGCATTATTAATTTTGCGTTGCACGATGAAAGAGAAAACTTTATTATCCATTTTAGATGAAGATCGTGTCAAAAATAAACATGTTCGGCAAGTATCTTTAACGAATTAGAAGAATATTTATTTTGATTTATATTTTAGGTTTGGCAGAGATTACTACATAAAAGAAGCGGCGAAGGCAACGGGTGCAAGAAACGGGAAAGACGTAGATAACGATGATGCGGTAAGTTTGAAAGAAGAACTTTCAAATTTGGAACAAGAGTATGTTTACTGTAGTTTGAATCGAAAATTGTTTTCTTCCAAAAAATGCAGTAAACACTTTGTCAAAAATCCTTTACTGTATTTTTCTGATCGATATGGTACTATATAGATCTTGCAAGTAGGTACACTACCAACTAGTTTTGAATCATATATAAACTGAGTTAATTATGTTAACTTAATCAAGTGTGTATGAAAGCACATCCAGTGTTACATGTTACCATATTTTGATTTTTTGTTCTTCATATAAGCAGATACACGTAATAAATTCATATGATGGTCATGTCCTTACCTTCCTGCAGGGGCGTCATTTAGGGGGGCAGGGTAGGGCAGTTGACCCCTCTCGAATTACTAGTACCAAAAAAAAACTTATAAAACTGACAATCACGCTCCTTTTTCAATAAAAATTTCGCCTGCGGTAAGGGCGAAGCGTCTCTACCCCTTTTTGACTAACGTAGAGAAGATCGGGCTTTGGAGACAGATAATGAGAGATGGTATAAGAATACCAGGGGCTCTCATTGACAGGTTTGGCATTTTGTTTTTGATCTCTAATGGATTGTTGAGCCAAATTATATAATATACCTTTTGACTCTAACGATTTTATGAATTTTTCTACTGTTGAGATCCTTTTTTTCATCAATGAGATCCATTTATTTTCGCGTTAGGTAACTTTTCATCGGTAATTCAATTATCATTCAATTATCGATTTTATTTGAAAACGTTATATTATGCTTTTATTGTAAGTACATACATTTGAATCGATCACATCGTTGTTTGCTCCACTTAACTATTTTTTATCAATAGCAGGGGTCATAAATGATAAGAAGTGTTAAAAGATTCAAAACCCATCATTAGATATACAGCTGTGACATCCCCCTCCCCCCAAGGTATTTTTTAAGTCTAACCATCTAATACTTTTTGGCCCACTTCGTAGGTTTCTGCACTGCTAAGTTTCCACAATTTGTCTAACATAAGAATATCTTAATTGGTTTGAATGACGACCAGAAATATCAAAAGCCTTTATAATTTTTAACCAAAAATTATTTTCCTTTCTTTCTGAGAGTCCTCACTCCTCAGGGTATAGTAGACTTCGAAATTTCGAATGGTCTAGCGTTTTTCTTCATTTTTTGTTCGCCTCTGTAGATTCGATACCTTTTCCAAGACTCTCATACATACCGCAATTTCCGATTTCTTTACATACCCTTTTGGCATCTTGGCATTTCGTTAAATTCAATTGAATCAAAAACCTACCGAAAACTACAAAATAATTTTTACTTCCATTTCCTTCGCTTTTTTAGATTTTTGGTTATACAGCATATTTTAGAAACCTTGTAACAATGTATTAGAAAACGGTCCATAAATAGGTACTCATTTCAACCAACATGGTTCTATTAAGTGATTTTGGAATGTTGCAAGGTAACATGTAACACATAAGTGCATTAGTGTATTTAGTACATACGCAGAAAACGTAAATGGATTAGATTTTTTTGAATTATTTGTTACCTACCACACACCTATATAATAATAATTGTTAATGGATTAGTTGCCATATAAAATTATGCATATTTAGAGAAGAGAGTATTGTTAATATTGAGTTAGTAAATAATTATTGAAAATTAATTTTTGTTCTTTAATTCAGTCTTATGTTTAAATTAAGCGCGTCAGTGGCAAATCTAATGCAAATCATTAGGTAAGTGAAAATCGTAAACCCTTTTAAACTAATATTCTAGGTAGATAATTAGAAGCAATACTAACAATACTCGATGCTTTTTTTAGTTTAGTACATGGATATTTATGAAAATGAAACTAAATCATTTTTAATTAATACGTATGGCGTTGCTATGATAATCTAAAAAATTCAATTTTCCTAAATTATCCATAATATGGGGAAAAGTGTGTTGTCATGACAAGTAAAATTATCAAAATTTGGCATGTGACATGTAATTTGGTTAATATATCTTTTAACAGATTTCTAAAAAATTAGAAGACTCTTCAAATGAAACATCATCGAATGCGTTCATTTTCAAAGCTGTACCTGCAATTGTTGAAGCAAATGGTTCATACCACGCAGATTCAGAATCGCTAATTGAGTTAGGATCCGCAGCATCGCCTACCACCCACTTAGAAATATCTAGTGATTCTGATTTGAGTATTGAACGCACTTACAATTTAACGAGTGGTAAAGTGTACGAAAAAATTGGGAACATACATAAGGAAATTATAAAGCGTACTTCCAGCCCAGAAGGGCTGAAGTTTACACCAACTAATACAGAAATAGTGGATGAAAATCATAACTCAATGACATCAGATAAAAAAGGTTATTTCTCAGCTCGCTTACAAATTCATTTGAAAGCGATGGAGATGTACCTACAACTCCTAATAATAATGAAGTCATATGCGAAAAACAAGTTGATTCAAATATTCCTAAAGTGCCATTAAAAGCAAGTGATGAAAAGTTCGTTAAGAAAGGTCTGGAAAGTGTAGATTACGTACATAACAACAAAACCTTTTCCATCCAAGAAGTTAGTATGGATTTTTCAACTGAAAGTGAAGCTAAAACTTCTGCAGAATCATCTTTAAATTCAACTCCGGATGCTGAAATTGGTGATTTAAATGATAAACATCTAGTCAAAGACAGGCTCGGCCAATTTTCCAAATCCTACCCGAATTTAGCCGCTTTACCTTTAAAGAAAAGTGTCGCAAAATTACAAAGTAATCTTGAAGACGACGACGACAAACAGAAATTTGGTACAAAATTACAGAACGGCTTTGAAGGAGATGAAAAATGTGATTCCCATCAACAGTTATCGTCATCAGAGGTTGATAGTTCTGTGACGGATTTAAGAAAAAAATTTGCTGCAGTACAGGTATCTACATATCTATTTAGTTTACGTAGATAGAATAGTCCTACTTCTGCTGGTGGCTTTGTGAGATTGGGAGACAACGGGATTACCATCAATGGTATGGAATTCCGCTTTAGGAAACTTCGAGCAGTCGGCGATGGGCGCGTGGTTGATGTTTGGCATCACCTCGTTAGCTTTCTGGTCATCGTTTAATTAATACCGGCTTCACGCGCTGTTTTATTCCCCTCGAATCTGGTGAAGAACGCCTGATCGTATCGGTACACCTGTCAAGGTAGACACGCTTAGGTAGGGAGATTGTTATTCGTACTCTGTCCGTCACGTCACATATGGTTACCAAACGTTGGTCGGAATGTTATTCTTGATCTTGTTTGGTTCGACTCCTTGTGCGACCTACTATACTTCTTTCATGTTTTCTTGTTTAATCTCCAGGATCGCTGGTTTTGGTCGATTGAGACCTGTTTTCTTCTTTGATGGTGATTACAGTACGTTTGTTCTTGATATAAGTAAAGCGCTTGCAGTATTTCCCTAGTTGCGACGTGTGATGTGATAGAGGGTCATGTTCTTTAGCATGAATGCTCCAGAGGCGGATCCAGACTCGATTTTCAGTAAGGGCAATCAGTGTTGTAACCAAGAAAAACATAGGTTTAAGCAAGATGTCGATTGCGAGCGTAGCGAGCCCAAAGTAGCACCCCGCAGTCGAAAATTTTTCAAAATTTCAAGGTCACGTGTTAAACGAGTACCTCAAAATAAACCTTAATGCTCTAATATTAAATTTTTTATAATATGAAAGAACAAAGATTCTTTTATATAAAACAACTTACTTATTTTAAACTAATAATATTTCAAAACATTTTCATCATCATGAAAATATAATACTTTCACTCTCTTACTTATGGCGCTCAGCTCAGTGTGTTTCTAACTCGCTCTCCACTCCGTAAGTCTATGCAGCGGTCAGCGGACGAATCCAAATCGGAATTTGCGTGAGCGTACTGAATAATATATTGCTAGCTTTTTAAAACTTTTTTAGAAGTAGCACCACAAAGCAAATACATGATGTAATATTTATGTTTATTTATATTAATTATTTTATAAATATTTTTAAAAATTTAAACATTAAATTATTATAATCTCAGTCCTGGCAATTGCCCCCATTGCTCCTCGCTCGTCAATAGGTGCCGTGGTTTGGTACTTTCGCAGGCTTTGTAGTTACATGATTGCCTTTATGGCGTCATCTTGGGGTCTTTCTGTAAGGAATTTTCCTGGTAATCGTAGTCCTCTCCATACACCCTCCCAGTCGTTGTATTAACTTGTACTTCCAAGCAGTAGTGCGTGTTCCTTTCCTACCAGTACTATTCGTCCGCCGGACTCGCTGCGTTGACGGAAATAGCGTCCGCAAAACGCGTCTGTCAACGCAATCGAGATTGTTTTTACAATAACGCGTGTCTGAAACGGATGTTCACAATTGGAAATTTGCTGTTATGTTTTGTAAACTCTCCACAATCTCTTATTGTACACTTCCTCATTGTTCGTGCGCCTGTGTACCTACTAGTGGTGGCAATTTTTTTCGAATATTCGAATATTCGAATGTATAATCGGGAATTATTCGAATACTTAACAATACCTACCACTATTCGAATTAGAATAAAAACGAATAAAACGAATAAAACGAATAAAACGAATGAAACGAATACAACGAATGAAACGAATGAATCGAATAAAACGTATAAAACGAATAATGGCCAGAACAAAGTAATAATATTGTTAAATTAAGAAAAAAGAGAACTTCGTTGGTTTATTATTGAGAGATGACAGACGGCAGGTAGGCCTACTACCTACTTTTCATTTCATGGAATTATTTCCCATTTACAAATTTCTTTCGACAGACAATATTTTATGAATAGTACTTAAAACGTTGTAGGTACGATATTCGTATTGTAAATAGCTATTTCAGCATTTCTTTCCTGTCAGCTTAAAGTCATTCTCTGTTCAATAACACCCTTTTACAAGTCGTAATGAACTGTAATTTATTGTTTCTTAGTGTAAAAGATTTTCGGTAAATCAGTGAACACGTTTCTAAACATTACCTACAATAATCCTTAACCACGCAGGGTGATTTTAACTGGAATTATTTTCATGGTATTGTGAAGCTTGGACTTTGTTTATTTACGTTTATACTTTTTACCCGCCTTTGATGATAATTTATTCCTTTAAAGGATTAGGTATCTAAGCATTTAAATATAAATTTTTAATTTAGTTCAAATTATTTCTCAGCCTAGACGACTACATTATTGTGATTTATGAGTAAAGTGTGGAAATATTTCGTGAAGAATACGAGTGATGCGGTAGACTTGCAAAATTTTCAATAAGTGCCTTAAATTTAATGGAGCAACAACAAGTAATTTACTATTCAAATGTTTATGCTTAAATGGAACTTCCATTGGAGAATGCTCTACTAGGTAGGTAGTATAAAACTAGTCCAACGAATAAAAGGAGTAAAACGATAAAACGAATAAAACGAATACAACGAATAAAACGAATACAACGAATAAAACGAATAAATCGAATACAACGAATAAAACGAATAAAACGAATACAACGAATTAAATGAATACAACGAATAAAACGAATACAACGAATAAAACGAATTTTTTTCTGACTATTATTCGAATTCGAATATATTTTTAACGAATATTCGAATACGAAAAAAATTAAATTTGCCACCACTAGTACCTACTATGTAGAATTCATATGCATGCGCTCAAATATGGTTTTTTGGAAACGTGTTTTGAAAGATCTATTAAGTATTTATATTATACACAATATAATATCTATAAGTACCTATCACCTTTTTCTTTCCTTAATCCCGAGTTCATCTACTCATGGTGCAAGATCGGGGAGTCAGATTTCCATTTTTAATATGCTTCATATTGTATTTTTTATGTGGTAGAGCTGTCTCCATAGAATAATTTTTGGTTCTCTCTGAACTCTTTCATTCATGATTGGATCAATTTTTTTCATAATGCTGTATTACCTCCTTCAACTAGTTCCTGTATTCCCTGGTTTTGTATCACGTCTTTCAAAAATGTATGATACTTTTGCCTTCATGTTTCATATCTTATCAGCAAGTCGCTTATATAGTTGGTACTGTATTATTATTAGGTAGATTACGTAGTCTCAATTGGTTCCTGCACTGCGACCTTTTTGTCTATTGTGCTCCCCGGTTGTACCTATACCCTTCTAGAATACCTGTATTTTACCAAAGTCCAGGATTTTAGCAGGGCGAATCCTCGTTACTTCCTCTTGTGTAATCTTTTCATTTCCAAGTAGGTGTTCCGTTGCCTTTATGAACGCCTCACCTTGGCACATTTCGCCCAAGTAACACAAGACTGGCTTTTTAGCTGACACAGCCAAAAATTGGCTGCGACAACGTCCTGGCAGCACCTGAATGGCTGTATTTTGGCAAGCTGTATAATAGCTTTACATTTTCGCTGTGGCAGCGGTTTCAAGTAGACAATTTAGCTGAGAATGCCATTTGGCTGTGATGGAGTACATTTTACAGCCAAGCCAAATGAAATTCTAATATACAGCTATATGGCAATTCAAGCCATTTAGTTTTCGCATCGTCCATGACAGCCACGAATATGACCATATAACAGCGATTTAGCTGTAGGTGTTAAACACCAAAAAACAGCTGACCATGATCTAACCCCATAATTTGCTTAATATATTTCACCTCAAATTTGTTTAGGAAGTTTTTCTTTAAAATATACGGAGAAAGAATCAAAAATGTAATACCTAGGCATAACTTGTACCAAAAATTGTAATGCAACTTAGGTTAGGTATAGGTACCTTTAATTGAATCCGTATCGAATAAAATGCGTCTAATTTCTATATACCTACAAAATAAATTCATAACAAAAAATCCTGATCATTTTTAACATAAAAAGGCAAATCAAACAAAATTTAAACTAATAACAGGAAACAGCGCAAAGTTATGAAGTACGAAATGAGAAATAGAAATGTTTCAATTAACGCAGCGGTAATGTCGGATTTTCAAATTTAATTTACAACACACCTACCCCCAAAGGTTCGAAACCGGTTAAGGGAAAGTTTTCAAGCAAGTATACGTACCTACCATAACCAGTGAACTTTATAAGTTCACTGGTTATTATGGTGGTAATGAAGTGTCGCCTTTCACATTTCCAGGTAAAAACGGGTAGGTGCAAGAATTAAGAGTTAGTAAAGAGTAAAGTAGTACAGTTTGCACGTAAAAATGAATTTTTTCCCTTTTTTTGTATGGAACTACTTCAATAATTTCTTATTATGAACAAACAAAATTTTAGCTGTAACGAGGTCATATGAATCGTGGCGAATTAGGTATGGCGACGTTGCGACAGGTGATGAGTTTGGCTGCCAAAGTAGCTGCCATTTGGTCATCGCAATGTTTTTACAGCTATACATTTTGGATGCAATCGACACAGCCAAATGGCTGCAATGACGTCCTAGCAGCTTGATTATGACTCGCCATTTTAACAACGAGGACGTTTTCACATCGCTGAAGCGCTGTCACAGTTACTGCGCTAGACAACTTGGGTGTGCAGTGCAGCTGCCATGACGTTGTAATGACCAAATTACAGCTCGCTGTGTTACTAGGACGTGGTATATGGCCGTTTCTTCTTGCTCACCACAACCCATGCATAACGGGCTATCAGTCAATCCCATATGTTATGCAGATGTTTGTTCAGACGACAGTGCCTTGTGTCGCAAGTTTTATCTTCGTCCTACTAAACTTTAAGATGGACGCTGCTAAGTCCCCGCCTGGGGTTTCCAGAAAGGTCTTGGAATGACTCTGCACTGGAATTTTCGACCAGTGTCTCCAGTGCTCTTTTGTGAGTATTGCTTGAATCTCCTTTTTGGCTGGGTTATATGTAATCCCACAGGCCGGTTCGGATCCTATGACTGGTTTCGCACTCGCAACTCTCGCAAGCTCGTTAGCAATTTGGTTACCTGCGATTTTCACGTGTCCACATTATAGTGTGACTGTGTTACACTTGCCCATTGCGTTTAGCATTTGTGTACCTACATTCAGGACTACCCCACATATGAATCTACTGCTGCAATCGTTACTTTGCTGTCCGTAACTATAAAGATTTTCCTTTTGGCAAGGTTTTCTTTTAATAGTCGAGGTCAGGATTGCATATAGGTACCTCGGCTAGGGACAAGGTCGCTTTTTGTCCTAGGCTTACAGAAAGTTTGCAGCCCCGTCCATTGCTCCCGTACACTTCCAATAGTTTTTGAGCCGTGTGTGTAATACTTACACGATTCCATTCAGCTTTACTTTGCTGGAATTATTCTCCCAGTTGTACCGAGTGGGGATTGTTGTCTTAAACAGTTTAGTAGGATCAACACGTTTTGGTTCTCCTCCAAGGGCGTACGCAGTCTTAGTCTCAGTCGTTCCAGATCCATGATTGTTAACCTGTCTGCGCTGTATACTTGAAACTCATATTATAAGGTGAAAAAAAATTATCGTGAATTTTTTTTCATAATAAATGTAACATCAATTTGGCGCCTCCAGATGATGCGCCCGGGGACAGGTTTCCCCCCTCGCCCACCCCTAGCTACGCCACTGGGGGGGGGGGGGCCAAAATAAAAATTGTTTGGAAACGTCAGAAACGTGTTTAATAATGTATAGAGCTTCGAATATATAACAATGTTCGAAGGTATAGAGTTCACTGGTTTAATATTAAGTGCCTATGTTGTTACCCAACAATTCTTTTCAATACATTCAAGCATTTCTTAAAAATCATATATAATTCCCCTTGGATACAAATAGTATTTAGGTAGAAGAAACGCCAGGAAATGCTTAATTTCTTCAATAAGCTCCTTAAATTATATGACCAGTAATTAATTAATCTTGCGCGTTAAATGGAAAAATACCTCAAAGGTGTTAAAGGGTGTTTCATACCTATTAGCTAGATAACTATAATGTTGTGTATATTTTTAAAGTGGTAATAAATTGGCGATTTCTGGTTACTTTATTAAATTATTTAGGTTACTTTTGAGTTAAAATTGGTTATGAGCAATTTATAAAACATGAGAACGCTGGACGCCATTGAGATAGCCGAGCTCTACCACTCGTGTGGTCCTACCACTTAATAAAAGTGTATGGCCTTTATGGATGTGTGAATATTTGTACTCCTTGTTTTTACATTGTAATTCTTTACAACCTTTCACAATATTTAGCACACTTCGTTTTGCGTACGCCCTTGTTCTCCTCTCAGTTATCATATTGAGGTTTTTATCTCTGGATGTTCCGTCAAAGATAAGCGAATGCCTCATGCTTGACGATCACTCCTCGCCGTCGACTCTCAGACGGTATGCCCTTCTGCCCTAGTTACTAGGTTTGGTGGTGACAGGTTCAAGAGAGTCTACATAGCTGTCGTAGGGGTTGTTATCATTGCCCACGTAATTCCAATGCAAGCCCTGTGAAGCATATGTAATGATTGGTCTGATTATTCTGATGTATCCAGTGGGTCATGTTTATAGATAGACCCTACTTGCTTCTGAAATGTTCACCTACAAGCCCACATGGACTTTGTGGCGTTGTTCGCTATCTTCTCTAGGTGTGGTTTGAAGGTGAAGTACAATGCCTTCTCCCACTACCTATAGCTTGGTACCATACATTGCTATGTCCTTTAGCTGCGTGAGTTGGTACTGTAAGTGGAAGAGCCGGCTTGTTACCATAAACATAAACCAATTGTTTTTCGAGGGAAGGCGGACTAACGTATTCACTTTCTCATTGACCATTTTTCCAGGATACCCTTTAACTCATACGAGCTCCAGGGTATATTGATGTTTACTACTTGTTCTATTGTGTGGTAACATTCAAAAACAAGCCTAGAGGTAAAAACTGCCACCAGAAGCCATATGCAATAATTACAGTTGCCAATTGTTTCATTTCCCATATTATGCATTAAAAGCACATTTATTTTACTTGCAGGGGAAAGATGATTTAATGCAAAAGCAGGTTCACAGCCTGACAGCAAGGAGCATACCTCCAGTAATAAGGAAGGAACTACAGGAAAGTGAATGCAAAGAGGAGCTTCATAATTATTGTAATTCGAACTGTAACAAGTTAAGCTCAATTTTCATATCTTTTTTTTTTAGCTCTTGCTGGCGAGGAAATCATTACATCACAAGCAGCTATACCCCAAGAAACCACTGTGATCAAAGAAAAGGAGAAGCTACCCATTTTTCCTAACGCAAAAAGTCGAATTAAATTTTTTGAAAATTTAAATCGTTAAGTACCTATATATGTCATAAATAATTGTATATTTTAAAAAAACCAAATATTTTGTACATAAATTACAGAGTTACCTTTACGTATATATATTTTAAGAAAAGTGTATTCCTTCTTTGTTGAATGCATGTAGTACCCTGAAATAAAGGTGCTTTCATTTTTATAATGTTTAAAATTCGTTCACATACACAATAAAATCATCAATGTCCATCATTCTTGCACGCTTCTGTTCACCATGAATATCGACTAATACTTTTTCAACTTTTTCCTTTATACTAAAGTCTTCTGGAATTAACTGCAAAACGATTCAAATATAAAATGGAACTGGAAGACACATTGACGCTTACTTTATTATTTACGCTACAATGAAGCCTGTAGTTTCTATCTAATAATGCCAAAACTGAAGTTTGTTTAAAGGCACTACTTAATGTTTTATTTTTTCTTGTAAAAGCTATACGTGTAAGGCCGTCCCATTCTTTAAAGGCGATAGGAGGTGGTGGATTTTTAGGTTCTATTCTAACAACGGACGATTCCACTTTTGGCGGTGGTCTAAAATTATTTTTACCTACCTAAAATCGTGTTGTTTTTGTTAACTAAAGTAACATTTAAACACGCGTTCATACCTTCATTAACAGATCGACTCTCGCTAATAATTGCGTATTTATCGATAATCTACAGTACAGTTTATCACCCGGTTTTGCAACCAAACGCTGTGCGAATTCTCTTTGAAACATAATGACGGCACAACGAAAGAACGGTCGATGAAGAAGTAACTTGAAGACTAACGGTGACGAAATTTGATACGGTATGTTTGCGACGCATATATTGAAAAATGGTAACTCCGTCTTTAATACATCTCCGATCATAATTTGTAGTTTGCTTTGGAAAGGTGTTCCTATCACACGTTTCTGTAATTCGGCTACCAATCTATAAATACATATATCGTAAAATAACAATTTCCAAAAGAACAAGAGTACCTCGGATCGATTTCACACGCAATTACTTGCTTCACTTTTTCAAGGAGTTTTATGGTCATATTACCAGTTCCGGGACCAACTTCCAGTGCAATATCTGAAGGTAATAATCCTGATTTTTCAATCATTGATGTTATGATCATCGGATTTTTGAGAATGTGTTGTCCAAAATCCTTGTTGAACATAATACCTACAAAAAAATGGTAATTTGCCTCCACGATCACAGTACAAGTAAAGTACCTTGTCTAGCTATTTCACTGTGAACTCGTGATTTCTTTTCACTTTTTACTTTCGGCATTTTTAAATAAATATTTCGAACTAAGACAGGAAAAGTTTATGTTTGGTAAGAATAAATTATGTTGTCTCTTGAGATGTTTGTATGTTAGGTTATGCAAATAAGAGGTTATGTCCAAAATAAACACGTGCATCTGACATGCAGTGTCTCTTCTACCGCTACTATGTGCAGGGTGGTTGAAAAGTAAGTATTACGTTGTAGATTTTTTTCTAAACTATTGTTTGATTGATTAGTCTCTGTGGTCATGTTTGTTTTAGTAAAAACTAGTTTTTTGTTTTTTTAAAGTCTGCCATTGTAGTGCGTGTTAGGAAACCAGCTCATATTTTTGGTTTTGAAATGTCTGTAGGGATGAATTTTCTTGCGAAACCTCTGCGTAGTTTCTAGTCTTAATTTCAAATTTTATATTATGTAAAAATATACATATGAATATGAAATATGAACAACTGAAAGCAGTCGACTTTAGTTGGTAGACGTGAACATAAGATGGCAGGTGATAACCTTTAGGTAATCTTTGTTTATACAGGGTATATCATGGAACCCGTTCATTAGAAGTTTCGTCTCTTACAACGAATTTGAAACGTCCAAGTTAAGGATAACCATAGCCTTCTTTTGTTCTAAAATATTTTTGGATTATATACAATCGATTCTGCGTTATACTGTATTTAGATTATCCTGAGGCGAGTATTTGGTCCTTTCATGAATGATAAAAACGGGTTATTGGGTGTAGACCACTAAACGTGTATGAGAAGTTGTTTCATGTAATTTGTCACATCTGTTCCGTATGTGGTGGAAATTTGTTGATAAAAACCCATATCTGTAATTAAGTTGAGGCGAGTATTTGGTCCTTTCATGAATGATAAAAACGGGTTATTGGGTGTAGACCACTAAACGTGTATGAGAAGTTGTTTCATGTAATTTGTCACATCTGTTCCGTATGTGGTGGAAATTTGTTGATAAAAACCCATATCTGTAATTAAGTTGAGGCGAGTATTTGGTCCTTTCATGAATGATAAAAACGGGTTATTGGGTGTAGACCACTAAACGTGTATAAATACACGTTTAGTGGTCTACACCCAATAACCCGTTTTTATCATTTAGATTATCCTATAGGTACCTATCTTCAACTGTTTTTGAGATATTATGATTTTTTTTTTAATTTGCGTTTTGCAGAGGGATTTTTAATAGCCCACCTTTTGCTCTTCTTTGAATGCAAAACATTAATACTTTACAAACATCAAGTACAGCACGCGGCGCGTAAGAAGACGAGGAGCCGGCGCATCGCGAAGAACTACGACGGGTACCGACTATAATAAAAATATCAATCAGTGGCGTATGACATTTGTATGTTTAATTTTATTTATATTGGAAGAATGTGTATTAAGATGAATGATTCCAATACTTCCATTGGTCACGCGTTTTTTTAACATTTAGTTCTTCACGTTTGTATAATACGCCTGAAACAGTGAACTCTATACATACTGGAAGGGATACTGATGGTCGATCTCCGTTAAGTATTTGTGTCAGGGGCAACAGAAAGAGAGAGAAGAACCTGGAGGGCTTAGCATCGCAGTCTAACGCGTTGTTGATAACGTGAACGCGTAGCCGCTGATCAATTATTAATAATCTTTCACTTGTGTTTGTGATCTATAGGAAAACGTAAACTACCGTGAATTTCTGTAGAACTTTGTCTTTTGTGTAGTGCACGTTCAAACGGTCGTTAATTGTGTCGCATTTGGATGTAAGAACGTTTATTCGGAGGAATTTTTGTGTATACAGCTATTATTGCACCTCATTTTGATTATTGTCCGACCCAATTATTTTTGTCTCCCGAAAGCGACTTTCCAAGACTGCAAAAATGGTAAAATAAAGCAACCAGAATTATATTATGTTGCAGTAAAATAACACGAATATCGGGAATACTAAATGCATTACAGGAGTTTATTTTAAAACTTTGGTGTTTAGATACGCGAATTGTTAACCCTCTGTATCCAATCGTAATACCCACATTAGAGAATGGATCCTTTCCAAACATTTTGGTGTTTATTTATAAAATAATTAATAATATGTTACCTAGCTACATGCAAAAATTTTTTATTGTTCTATAAGGACATTCCACATTCATCAGTTCAGTATTAATAACTACATAAATAGTTTTAGGTTATAGGTACCTATTGTTAAGAAAACTTTCTCCAGAATAATTTATATTATAACTATAAGGGTTTAAAAAAATGTATAATGAACTGCCTGAGCCTGATTAAATTAAAGAAATGGAGTCATTAACGAATTTTAACAAAGTATACTCAGCGCACGTTAGATAAATTTTTTGTATCTGTAGGTATGTGATTACTGATTAGATATTAGGCGATGTAAGTATCTTATTAGATGATATAATAATTAATAAACCTCACTACTGTACTACTAAAATGTATTTATTTATTAAATTATTATACTTATTTATTGGTTTATTATGCATTATATGTAAATACATCGGCAATAATATAAAGTAAATCGTGAGAATCCCGTTTTGTGCCATATAAGCTATTGATTAAGAGAGAGACAACAATCCCTCACATCGACAGGTTGCATACTTTTCAAATGGCTTCAGCGGATCGACATTGAGTATCCCTTCCAGTATGTATAAAGTTCACTGGCCTGAAAGTATGTAATTATAGGCATCTCTCCCATTTGTCTAATAGGTAGTAATTCGCACGATGCGACGCTACTGAAGTAAACGAACGCGTGAATTTGAAAAACATCATAAACTCGTGGTTTGCGCATAGGCGGGCTCGTCTTCTTACACGCCGCGTGCTGTAAAACCATAGGGTTCACAAAATACATTTGCAAACGTATCACAGATTATACAGGGCGTTCAAAATTAGTGACAAAGTTAAAAAACTTCAAACACCAAAGTCATTTTTTTCAAATCGAACACCCCATATATTTTTACATACTTGGAAGGCGATTTAATTTACGCATCGATAATCTATAGGTATCCAGTATCCTTATACCTATCTTTAGCGGTTTTTAGCGCTTTTTATTTAATATTGATTAAAACTGCACTTCCACCCACATAATTTTGTGTGTATAGGAAATAAGCATTCACTAGGGATAATGTCACAATATTTTAATGATGGGTTTCCTGTACCATTTCTTGCATCCTTCTTCCCTTGCAATCCACGACGATGCATTTAGGTTTGACTTTTTCTACATGACGTCTTCACTTAGTAACAACCGTTTCAGAACCTAAATGACACGTGGACATACACACGTCCTGTTGGTCCCACCATTTCAATACTCTTTCACCTTTTAGCGATTCTTTTGCTATTTGCAATTTCTTTCGAAATAAATTGTCTGTTGGAACGCATGAAGCGTGTAGCCTACCAGATGTGTTTTCATCTCAAGAGGCCAGAGGTGCACTGGTGTAAAAATTGTCCACGTATTAAGTTCTTCCTTCCTGGAGAAGACCCTCAATCAGATCCATTACAAGATTGTATGTTGCTAATTGCGTCCTATCGTTAGCTTGATCCTTTGCTACCTACATACTGATGTTCCACCTGAATTGTGTACCCTTTTTCAGTTCATAATTTATATAACTTTATGCCATATCGATGTCTTTTCGACTGGATGTTTTGCCGGGAGCTGAATCTTCATCTAAAGGGCACCATATAATCTCATTGATGCATTTTGGAGTGTACGTTGGAAGTTTAATATAATTTCATTAAAAATGTTATTGAATTTATGAGTCGTCTCCTTGTTTCGCGTCATTATATTATTCGCAGAATCTCAATAAAAGTTCGAAACTATTCCGTGGCATAACACTCCTTGGCAGAGCAAATGAAAACAATTTATTCTGCGACTAAAAATAGTGTAATTTTGGCACTTTTACCAAATCCATCCATCAAAAGCAATCCCTTAAACTGTTTCATTTGACGAGCGTCTGTTGGAATCCAGTCGTGCAGCCGTGAAGACCGAAGGAAGTCTTCTGCTTTTTTTAGAGACAAGTTAGTCTCATTGACCATTAGATCTATGATTTACTTTGTAAAAAATAACGAGAAATAATCAGATGGTTCATCTAGTCCTCACTCCAGCATTAATTGGCTGCATATCTCATAAATGGAAACTGTTATTCATTTCAGGCAAGATCGCGCCAAATTAAATCTTCAAAATTCCTTGGCAGAATTGCACCTAATGCGGGGGAAATACTGTAAGGGATTCCAGTTTTTGCTTGTACCAGAAGTTTCTCGAATTGGAAAACTATTCGAGGAGCTTGCACCGACGGACTTTACTGTCACTATTATCTGATTCGGATGCAGCGTAATCAGGGTTATAATCTCAATTCAAGGACTCTTCATCACTAGAACCCATTGAACAATTGTTCACAATTTTATAAAGAGCTTTCCCAACTCTTTATCGGTTAATATTTTCCTATCCATTGTCACGCACTGTTACAGTCACTCACTGCTCACTGTCCAGCAGTGATACAATTATCGCTAGCGATACACTTATAAAAATCTAACAAAAAATCAAAACGCTGTTGAGAAATGTATACATATGAATTCTTAGGTGAATACAAAACAAAATTTGTCTGGCCTGAGCAAGAAAAAACTACCTACTTCAACCTGCCCGGCGAATTTTTTGACAAGCTGGTATTGAATGAACAGTGGGAAAGCATAATAATTTGGCGGATTATGCACTGGTAAGTGCTCGTAGAACAATCGACCACCTAAATCATCTGAATCAGGTATATTTAATAGTCCAAGAGCTGGCTGCAAAAAAGCGGGCCTATCGAGTAACAACATGAAATGATTTTTAAAAGCTAGTACCTACTTATACAGACCATTCATAAAATCTTTTGCTGTCTGGGCGGAACTTGTGTAGAAATTCGCCATGTCCTTTCTCCTTATCATTTTTTGGATACGAACTGTACCCATCAAGGAACAGCTTCAAATTACTCTTAAAATATAGCTTTTATATAGTTAAAAAAGAAAAAAAAATTCTGCCTTGTTAAATCTTGTGCTAATACCTAGGCAGAAAACTTTTTTTAATTTTTTTTTGGCACGTTGCTATACCTATCGAGTAACAGCTTCAAACTATAACCAAATTAAAGATTGAACATAATTCTATAAGAAAAATCATTTCTGCCTCGTTAAATCTTGTGCTAATGTCTTGGCAGAAAACATTCTCTTTCTCAAAGTGTTATGATACCACTAATATAACTATCATAGAAGTGTTTAGGGATAAACACAGAATCGTCCAATGAACAATTATAGGTAATGCTTTCGACAAAACAATTTTATAATATAAAATATTTAGTAATAGTATACAGGGTGTTTTTTTGGGAGTTTTAGTTAGACATTTCTGGGAAAATTTTATTGAAAGGTTTTTGAAAATTTGAACTTAGGGGTTACTCTGAAAACCGAATCGATATAAAATATTTTCAAAATGGTAGCGCTTCCGGAAATACCGGAAGTAGCTGGACACTTCGTTATTTTAAATGGGAACTATTGCATTTTTGGATTCTACGTGAAATTTCAGTTCCTTTAATACCCACATGTCAATATCTACAAGAAATTGTTGGAATATTGGAAGCTTTGTACCACCATAACAATTACCTAGATTAAGACCCGTTGTTGTTGTTGAAGATGAGGCTAAGATTATTAATGTACTTCGATATTTCACGGCATGCTCCACTAGGTAATTGATTTGGGTGTAAATGTCAGTTGTACCTATCTAAAAAATTCAAAAAAACTGCCATTATCGCTCATTTTCTCATCATAATGGGCATTTGATGCAACCAGTTGAATTCTCAACACGAATTGAGTTTTGCGAATATCTAATGCTGAGGAACCAGGTAAGATACTTTCGGCAACCTTATTTGGTCAGACTGGGCCAAATTTAGTAAAGATTTAATCGCCAAAATTTGCATTGCTGGTGCGATTAAAATCCTTGTTTGAATCGAGATGTACACTTTCAAGAGTGTTCGAGTTTTATTGTATTTTGGAGAAAACTCGGTTGCCATAGCTACAACGGTTTCCAAGTACCTAATAAATTCCTAAATTACCGTCTGCATCCGCCATTTTTTTTAAATAAGTGAAAATAACTTAAAAACCATAACTTGTAGATATTGACATGTTTTGGGTAATAAAAGAACTGAAATTTCACGTAGAATCCAAAAATGCAATAGTTCCCATTTAAAATAACGAAGTTTCCAGCTACTTCCGGCATTTCCGGAAGTAGTGCCATTTTGAAAATATTTTACATCGATTCGGTTTTCAGAGTAACCCCTAAGTTCAAATTTTCAAAAACCTATCTACTAACTAAAGCTCCCAAAGAAACACCCTGTATACTATTACTAAATATTTTATATTATTATATAAAATTATGTTGTCGAAATGATTATAATTGTTCATTGGATGATTCTTTGTTCATCCCTAAATACTTCTATGATAGTTGTATTATTGGTATCATATGACTTTGAGAAAGAAAAAGTGTTCTGCCAAGGCATTAGCACAAGATTTAACGAGGCAGAAATGTTTTTTCTTATACAATTATGTTCAAACTTTAATTTTTGGTTGTAGTTTGAAACTGTTGCTCGATAGGTACGGCAACGTGGCAAAAAAAAATTAAAAAAAGTTTTCTGCCTAGGTATTTTAGCACAAGATTTAACAGGGCAGAAAATTTTTTTCTTTTTTAACTATATAGAAGCTATATTTTAAGAGTATTTGAAGCTGTTACTCGATGGGTTCAGTTCGTATCCAAAAAAATATTCAGGAGAGAGGACACGGCGAACTTCTGCACAAGTTCCGCCCAGGTAGCAAAAGATTTTATGGATGGTCTGTATAAGTATTAGCTTTTAAAAATCATTTCATGCTGTTACTCGATAGGCCAGCTTTTTTGCAGCCAGCTCTCGCTCTATAAGTTGCATCAACTGCTTGACTCAACAACAAATACAGAAACAGATCCAAAATCTATCAAGTGGCACACGTTTCTTTGAAATAATTTTTCAACTTATGTCGATATCCAACAATTTGCTGGAGGTAGCAGAGTAGCAGTGATTTGGATGCTCCAAAAACCAACATTGAAAGCAGTAGGTAATATAAAGCACCTTCCTTTACATGTAAAATTGTTTCTAGCGAACTTGTGGCTAAGAGCTAAAGTTATGGGGGAAATTATGATCGACACTGATAATTCGCAATCTATTTATTACAGTGGATGCAGTGATGTCGACGACAAATGAAAGTCTTTCTATATACCAAATTTATATATTTTTTGGTATAAGTAGGTTATCATAATCTACACCATAATGTTAAACTAAATGCTGCTCCTATAAGGACTTGGTCCCAAATTCCATAGAGGAAAAGACGAAAACTTGACAAAGAGATTTGAATGCAACAGTAAATTATATAAAAAAAACTGGAGAGCGGTATATTTCTTGTAATAATCAAATAGTAGTGAGCCTAAAGAATTTTTTAAATGTATGTTGTGAAAAAGACAATTTATGTTCGTGATGAAGACAATTAAAATATACCTATCATCAGCTTCATGGCCAATATAAGTTTTCATTATTAATTAAATTAGAATAATTAAGATAAGTTGCCTATTAATAAGATGAGGTTGTTTCGTTTTATAGAAGTTAATTTCTTCCACAATCGAGTTTGTGAAGAATTGCCTTGAATGTAAAAGAATGGAAATCGTTTACCTTTATTTTATATGCATAGCACAAATACTGAGTTCTCAATTTCACTCAAAATGTAAATATTGATTTTCGTAATTGTGCTCTTAATTACTTACGTTATTTACAAGCGACCTCCTTTAAAATTAAAATATCCTATTTGTAAATATAAAAGTAGTTTACAAATCTATACATTTTTTTAACGAAGATTCTTCATTGTGAGATGCGAACTCGCGCTTCTTTTTAGATTAACAGTTATGTGTACTTGCCTTGACCCTCGCTAATGCAAGATTCTCTTAGATGTAACCAACCAGGTTTGTGACCAAATAAAGCGGCAAATAAAGAAGGATCTCGCATAAAAACTGCTTAAACATAGTAAAACCACTTATTTTTAATACTGACAGGATTTGTCCATATGAAGAAGTCCTTATAAGGCCAGCTTAAGAGAAAATTCACGCAGTTTCAGTTACAATATGAAAGAGTTGAAGTATTTCGTGATCGTGGTAAATGTTCTGGTAGTACAATCCGCAACAATTTATAATGAACCTTTTCATATACCGGTTGAAGTTGTTTATAGTGAAGTTAAACCCTACGAAACTGATTTTTACCCTTTAGAAAATGGACGTCGGAATCTTGATGAAAAAGTACAATTATCCAGAAAAGAAGCACGTCAGTTGTCATCACCAGAGGTAAATGGTTTGAGAAATTTAGACGCTAAAGTGCAATTATCAGCAGAAGATCTACAGCAAGCAGAGAAGTATTTGCCAATTAATCATGATAAAATTGGGGTAGCGTTTAGATCAAGTCAAGAAGAAGTTTTGAGTAACGTAGAAGAATCGAGCGAGGGTATCCAGCTTGCTGCTGAGAATTCATCAGCGTCTGTGTCTACTGACGAACCTAGTTCCTCTGCAAGCACAGAGGGAACCCCACCGGATGTAATTCTATTAATTCAAGTTGCCCAAGATATAGTAAATGAAGGCTTAAAGGATATTCAAGAGAATATCAACAAATCTAACTCTTCCAATTTCTTAGTGAATGAAACGCAATGGAATATATTGAATGGAACAATTGCTAAATTCTTTTCGGCTTTACTTCAACGCCCTTTTTTAAAGGCCAACAAAGACAGTGTAGTAAAAGAAATAATTTTGGGAGTGCAAAGTGCAACAAATAATTATGTCAATAACTTGAAAAGTGCAAATGATTCTCAACCTGAACCTCCTCCAAGTATAGGGCAAAACATAATGAACTTTTTCTCTGCCGGATTCCAGAGAGTGACTGACAGTCTTAATAGCTTACTTAATCGCAATACTGCTTCAAGTACAGTGGTGTCAAGTGAAGGCATACTCTCGTCTACATCACCCAGGCCGCTGCAAAATTTTATTAATCAAATCGCAAACTTAAATCCTTTTAATCGCAATACTTCTTCCCCACCACCCGCTTCTCCACAAGGTCAACAATCTCCCAGTTCCACTTTAAGTACTGTCCTAAACCAAGGCTCAGCATCTTCAACATCACCAAGACCTTTACAAAATTTTATTAATCAAATCGCAAATTTAAACCCGTTCAATCTGAATTTTACTTCGTCAACTCGTGTAGCTGATGGCAATTCAGGACAAAGTACTATTTTAGGCGAAGGCGCATCTTCAACTTCACCTAGACCTTTGCAAAATTTGATTAACCAAATTTCAAATTTAAATCCGTTTAACCGAACTTCGAGTTCCGTATCTCCTTCACTGAATGCAGATGCACCAACAACGAAAGGACCTTTGCAAGCTATACAAGAATCCTTCTCGCAAGTTGGACAAGCTATTAATAATCTAAATCCTTTTCGGCCAACACCAGCTCCAGGATCTCAAGGTGATGCTCAAACAACAAAAACTCCTCTGCAGGCGATTCAAGAATCATTTGGACAAGTTGGCCAAGCCATTAGTAACCTCAACCCTTTCAATCAACAACCAACTGCAGCACCTGGGTCTCAAGGTGACGCACCGACATCAAAGTCTCCCCTTCAAGTGATTCAAGAATCATTTGGACAGGCTATAAGTAATTTGAATCCCTTTAATCAGCAAGCTACAGCAGCACCCGATTCACAAGGAGACGCACCAACTACCAAAACGCCTTTACAAGCGATTCAGGAATCTTTCAATCAAGTTGGACAAGCCATAAGTAACCTTAACCCATTCAATTCTCCACCTCCTTCTAATTCACAAGGTGACCAGCAAACTACCAAATCGCCACTTCAGGCATTTCAAGAATCTGTAGGCCAAGTTTTTAACAATTTAAACCCTTTTAATCAACAATCTACAGGAAGTCCCGCATCACAAGGTGACGCGCCAACTACCAAAACACCATTTCAAGTAATACAAGAATCAATTGGTCAAGTTGGGCAAGCCATTAATAATCTGAATCCATTCAACCAACAGTCGACATCCTCCTCCGCGCCAGCAGTGCAAAGCGAAGGATCAAGTGTCAATCCAATACAAGGTGCAATTAACCAAGTACAGCAAGGTATCGTTGAAATTAGTTCAATAAATCAGGCATCTACAGTGATACAGTCCATTGGTAATCAAGGAGCGCAGGTTATCGGAAATCAAACTATCGAATTTGTTACAAGTGGAAGTACTTTAGTCGGTGACAGTATTCAAGCAATTGGTAGTCAGGGACAAGAGATAATTAATAATCAAAATCTTTCGGGTGCGTTGAACAATGCTACCGTTGGTGCAGTTGAGGGCATCCAGGCGATCGGAAGTCAAGGTCAGCAAATTATTGACAGTCAAAATATTGGTGGAAATATAACAGATGCGATCCAGTCTATTGGGAATCAAGGTCAACAAATTATTGACAGTCAAAATATTGGGGCAAATATAACAGATGCGATCCAGTCTATTGGGAATCAAGGTCAGCAAATTATTGACAGTCAAAATATTGGGGGAAATATAACAGATGCGATCCAGTCTATTGCGAATCAAGGTCAGCAAATTATTGACAGTCAAAATATTGCCGGAAATATATCAGACGCAATTCAGTCGATTGGAGATCAGGGTCAACAAATTGTTAACAATCAAAATGTTGCAAATATTGTTAGTGGTGTTAATAATTCCGCAATCGAAACAATCCAAGCCATTGGTAATCAAGGCCAAGCGATTGTTAATAATCAGAACAGCAGTAATTTGATTGACATGATAAATAGTGTAACAACTGGAATACCATCGATTGGAGGTCAAGTTTCGATTTTACCATCAACGATACCAGTTAGTGAGACTGTTGAAATTATTCAAAGTGTGGGTAATCAGATAGTCAATGCCGGACAAGTGGCACAATTTAAGGGAAAAAGTAGCGACGCAATTTTAGAAGACGAAGAAATAATGATAGCTTCCGACTAGACTGATAGTGTAAAACTTTGCCATATTATGCTTAAGTTATTATAGTATAAATTAAAAATAAATGTACTTAAGAAATAAAAACAACTTTACATAAATGCTGTTATTTACAATATAACTGGTTAAGCTTGTTACATTCTTGTATTTTATGTAAGTTGCTTAACTGTTTTGCATGCGTTCGTGGGATGAATGTCTTCTCATTATAAATGAGAGTGAAAGATAATTAGTGGACGGTCAAGGACTGATTTTTTACATTTTTTCTCTTTTCAAGATCTTTCATAATGGGGAGTTCGTAAAGGAATTCTTCCGTTCAGTATGCAGCAAGCTATCATTTCACTTTTTGTGTAAAAACTAGTTAGTCAACAAGTACAAAGTAAATTATAAGGTAACTAACTATCTATGGTCAAGTTTCCTTTTTAATATCCTTTCTGGGCAAGTGCATTTACATCAACCATGCGAACGTCCGTGAACTGGCGCGACCAATACACGAGGCAATGGCCCAAGTGAGTTTTATAGATTTTAATTTTTTCCTTATTGTAACTATGAATTAGGTATCTAAACATGATAGCATAGCGGTAAAATGATGAATGCAAATTTTTTACCTTAATTGAGGAGGTCGCCAATTAAGATAATATAATCTGCATATTATTACGTTCGATTGTTTGGATAGAAAATCTGCTTGTTAATATAATAGGACTTTTGATTACTTAATTTTGTATTGTATGATCAGTTGGAAATTCAGTTTATTCAAAAAAATTTATTTTCGCTTTACGTACTTTTACGAAATTCTCTAGGTTAGAAAAATGCTCTTCGGGCTTTAAGTGCAGTTTGCTTTCAGATACAATAAATTGTAGGTACCTACACATCGTATAACAGGGTTATTTATGGCTGTTTTAATGAAAAATGTGCATTTGAGATCATTTTTTGAGATTCCAACTATTTTGAAATATCATCCATTTTTTCACAATTTTTCAAAATTTTCAAAAATTTTCGGAAAAATGAAATACCAAACGGACATCCTAAAATTAAAAACAAGTAAATGTAGGGCACATGAGAATTTGATAGGATGTATTATTAGGTACCTACAATTACAATTGCTTAAATACATAATTATCTTCTGAGGAAATGGGCTCTTCCATTCTAATTGATTCAAATATTCATGGAAAAATGCATTTCCGTTGTTTCCAAATTAGTAGTTCTAATATTTATTTTGTTATGCCTTTGCACTTACAAAAGATTGATTGATCGTACCGCTTCCCCTAATATGTCACTTCAAAGTGAAGATCTCCAAGACGAGTTACTACACATCCTGGAAGCCATTTCTCTAATCGTGGATTACCAGACAGGAAGTGCACCGATTGAGCTGCTTCAAATTCTCGGAATGATGAATCGAATGTCAAGCGTTGCTTTCAGTTTCTTGTAGGTATCATCAGGCCAAACAAGATTCAAACGTGTCCGAATATTACGACCCAAGAATAAATGGCGATTGTCTGATGGTGATACTAGATGCTTTTCGGTACTGTAGTATAAACCCGTTCAAGTTGTTTTGTAATGAATCTCGGTTGGTTGTTACTTGTTATGGCCTTAAATACTTTTTTAACTGTTTGTATTTGCGCATTTAATGATGGGTGATGTGGAGCCGTCAATTTGTGTATGTGGCGTATGTGGAACATGTAGCCAAAGGAATTTTGCGTGCTGTGTCGCTTATGACCGCAGGTGCACTGTTGCTAGTGGCCCAATCAGCAAACCTAGATCGTTGCTGATAAGATCATCAAATCGGAGCAGTAAGTGAGTGAGTTGTCGTTGTTGTTCTAGAGATAGTTGCCGAGTAGTTATGGTAATTGGTGTAGAAAGAAGTTGAGGAAAACCTATTTCGTTGATGAATGCTGTTATCCATTCTTGCCCGAAAAGTGCATTGGGGTCCTCAAATACTTGCCTGGAAACACGTTCGACCGATGCAATTCATCAGTGAATTACTCCGATGTCCTGTGTAGCTTGCAAATTGTCGGTCAGTATTTCTCAGCGAAAAGTTGAACTTGATCGTGCGAAAACCCCGCTTGCTGATGATTCCGCACGGCGGCGCTCCAGTGTCCAGCTCCATTTTCACATCACGTCCTTCGATCTTCATGTCGATTACGAACTTTCTTGGACCGCTGATTTCATTAATCTTGCTCAACTTGTGTAGACAGTCGATATATTGCGCAGGTGCCTCCTCATACACTTCCTCAGTAAATTATCTCGCAGTGTTCGACCTGCATACCTTTGAAATATGTCCTTTCTTCCCACAACTGTGGCAAGTGGCGTCTCGGAAAAGGTATCTAGTGCCGTTGATGTCGCCCACCGCAACCATTACATGTCTGGTGCTTGTTGCTGCTGTTTCGAAAATTTCTCGGCGAAGGGCTTCGATTCCGACGATCTGGTGCTAAGTTACGAGATGCTGATTTCTCTTGAAATGTCTTGAAGGATTTGCGCATACCCGAGTTTGTGAGTAGATTCTACATGCGGTCGTGCTGGCGTGTGGCTTCCAACGTGAGAGCGATTTCGTAAGCAGCTTGGACTGTTTCCGGATGTTTTGAAATTATTTCCTTCCACATCTTACGGTATTCCATTGCGGTAAGCAGTTGTTCAATCAGAATTCTGTTTAGAAATTGGCCGTATTCACATTTAGCAGCACCTTGTTTCAATAGAATAGCAAAACTGGATATTTATTCTCCTTTTTTCTGTTCGATTGCCCAAATTTTTTTGCTTTCGACGTATTTGTTAGTGACACGATCAAAGTGTGCAATTAATGTGTTCATCAACACAGCATGAGATTGATTCGGGTTCTTCTGGACTAACGAGAAATTCCAGTGCGTTGTTCAACTCTCCATCCATATGTACGCGAGCATATTGCATGCTGATTTGCGAGTACCGGAACTGAACCGTTAGCAGTACCTTCGCTGCGTCTGTAATACGCTTGCGAGTATAATTGTGAGCCCTGCCAAGAGTTCTGGTGGAACTTCCATCACATTAATTTTGTTGTTCTACGATCTTTTACTTCCCTTTAACACACTTTCAATATAGTGCAACTCGTCCTTCCCTCTATCCCTTCTTCGTACATCACTGTCGTTTTCCCCGCTTCCACTCTTATCTTTTGTATCTTTGTCTACTCTGCTGTTATATATCTTGGTGGCCGCCTGATCAACCCATACCTCCAGTATATTTCCTGTACAATCTCCATGCTCTGCCTGTTCTTCCCACCTCCATATCTCGCCCCTAACTAGTTTCTCGAACATCATTTTTCTCCTGTCCATCTCCATTTCGAGGACACTTTCCTCTGTTTCCCATACCTCTCCCAATTTTTTCTGTCCTATTTCTAATGTGGGCTTCTTCCTTGTTTCCCTGTGTGAATTTATATCCCAAATATGTGTAATTTTTTACCACCTCTATCTCTTCCTCTCTCCACTCTATTCTTCTGTTTTTCCCTAACTTTTCCTTCTCCCTAAATACTATCACTCTTCACGTTTATCCTCAGGTCCTCTATGTTGGCGTACTTTTATGTTGTTTTAATCATCTCTCTAAGTTCTTTTTTAACCTTTGCCATCATCACCACGTCGTCTGCGAATGCTAGCGTACAAACCTTTGTTTTCCCTACCACCACCCTTGAGTCCCTTTCTCGTACAAAATGTCTCACTTAACTTCCCGTCTGCTGTTATTCTGTTACTCTTCTCTATAGGTGTCTTTCACTCTTTTCCTTATCCTCTCGCTTATTCCTTTTTTCTGCATTATTTCTCCCTGTTCACTTTATCGAACGCTGCTTCCATATCCAAAAACAGTGCGCATAATTTTCTTTTCGAGCTCTTTAATCTACCACGTCCTTTGGTATGTAAACATTTTCTATAGCTAAAGCCCGCCTATCCATCCGGTAGTACCTATGTTTTTCCTTACCAGTTGTCCTTGTAATTTTTGCTCTATCACTTTCGCGTATATCTTCTATCCTAAATTTAGGAGGGTAATTCCTCGATAGTTTTTCGTCTTGTCCCCTTTCTCTTATATGTATTATAGGACAGATGATACCTTCCCTCCATTCCTTTCGGAACCCTTCTCCTCTTCATATTTTGTTTATTATTTCTGTCATTCTTCGTTTTATCGTTACCCCACCGTAAATTCATTCTACGTTGTAACCAATTATAAGCAGTCATTTCTGATGGTGCTTCATTATCAAAAGTAGAACAAAAGCGATTCTACACATTGTTGCTGATATCGACCTTTTACGAAAATCGTAAAAAATTAATTATCGAGCGAAAACCTTTACGAGTTTGCACAAAATTATCCGTGCACCTGACTCCCTTGTAAGCCATAATAATTCTCTAGTGTAGTGTGTAACTATCAATAAAAAATTGTGGCATTAGTTGTTATTGAAATAATATAACTAAAAAAGAATAACGTAAACCATTATAAAAAAATACGTTTTCAAAGAAAATTTAGAACAGTTTATGGTTCCTTCTTAATTTATCTTTTTTTGTATCCTTTAAATTGATAAATCTAGATAAGAGCACGTACTGAAGTTGAAAGCTCTCATTTTTATTCCATTAATTTCACTGAAGTGCACGTGCTTAAATTAGTAATAGGACTGAAATGTTTTCCATTTAGAACTAAATGGAATTCGTTGGCTCTCGTATGTATTGTTATGGATGAAGAACTTGGACTAATTACAATTATTAGATACATTTTGGCAAACAATAGCAAGTTAAAATTAATTTACTTGTCGATCAATCAACCATTTTTTCCTTGCCGAATTTAATTATCTCTACCACCAAACATGTTTTGTTAAACGTATGTTTTCGGAGTATGTAAAATACACAAAATTAATGACCGACCCAACGCGGTGGCCTGAGGGAATGTTTTCGCCGCAAAAAGTTCAAGGATTAAATTTGATGCACCATTTAATTGCCAAGACATTTCGGACGAGAAAATGTTCAGCATAATATATAACTCATAAAAAATACTTGATAGATTTCCGTCGAAAAAAAATGCAAAGGTGTACCGACGTCTTTTATCAATTGAGGTTACGTGATAATTTGCACATTTTCAAATCATCGAACTTTCCTTTATATACGCGGAACGATAAATTTGCATAATCTATACATAGATTTGGCGGTCACTGATCTGATCTACTTGCAATACATTGTGGCATTAGATAAACTGACAGTTCTAATTTAACAATGATGTGTTCTACAAGGAACTAATTATTGTGTGACCCGCATAAAATGGCTATCGAACTTAAATTTCATAAAACGGATAATACTCCTTGGGGGTTTAGACTAACGGGTGGTGCCGATTGTGATATTCCTCTCACAGTAATTAAGGTATTTTTTAACATCTAGTTTTACACACCGACCGAACGGTATTTTGACCTGATCTATGCAAAAAAGAAAATGTTTGTTCAATAATTTGTTGCACTACCATGGGTCAAAATTTGCATTCCGTTATTTACATGAGAGTTTTGTTAATAAACGGTGAATTTTTTTTTTGGGTTTTAAAGCAAAAAAGTATTTTGCAAATACTGTACTGATTTTCAAATTTTACAGGTCGTAGGAGACAGTATTGCTGATCGAAGCGGATTGCAAGTGAGTGATGTGGTCGTCCGAATTAATGATAAACCCACAGCTAATTGTACCCATGCAGAGGCTCATGAACTTATTTTAGAAGATGAAGATGATCTTATCTTTGCTGTTCGCAGGTTAGTTATGTGAAGTACATTCCTTTTTTTATGTATGGTAGGTTTTACGTAACTCGAGTCAAATTAATAAATTAATGTACTTAGGTATATTAATATTCAAACAATAATATTGAATGTAAAAGTTGACAAAAACTAAGGAAAGTGCAAACAACAAAACGCTGTTGGGAGATTATATTTCGAGATGGAGTACTTCTGCTAGGGAAGTGATACAAATTCAAATATGATCTTAGGTTTATGGATTGTTTGCGTATACAGAAAATATGTCTAACGGTATAAAATCAAATATTCTCGCAAGCCATTTCACATCACCACACCCCGTGATTTTTCGAGCGGAATTTTTCACACAAAAATCAAAATTTGTTGCGCAGTGTGGTTCGTTACGCCATCTTTTTGGAACTCAACATTTGTGAGAGCAATCCAAAGAAAGTTGGTCGTGGGAATGCTATACCTAGTGCTTAATGTTAATAGTAACAATTACCTATTCTTCTTTTGCAATTTTCAAAAATTTGAATTGCATGCATTATATAAACCCGTTTAAAGAATTTTCACAATTTGTTAAAGGAGTTGCGGAATCGGGTGGCTGAAAAAGGATTGGTGTAGTAGAGTAAATTGTATATTGACTGTAGCTTCCGTCATATACAGGGTGATTCATTAAGAATGTCCAATCTCTGAACTGTAGATTCCAGACCTCGAAATATGATGATTCTGCCCAACATGCCTTATACAAATATTGATAGTTTCCGAGATACCGGGTGTTTAAAGTTTAAATATGAATTTTGATTTTCGCAATAACTTTCTATTTTTTCACAATTTCTTTTTGAAAATTGGCAGTTTTACCTTTTTTTGCATGAGGATTGCCAATTTGGACTCTAATTTAGCATTGCTAATAGAGGGCGCTAGTTATACTTGGTTGTGTTTAGTAAATCTAAGCAAAAATTTTTTTCGGCTGAACTATTAGCAAACTAATAATAAAATATGGAAAAGCGTTAGATTCTACAAAAAAAAGTTACTCTTGTTTGATTCGTGTAACTCGATCAGTTATCGAGTTATTTGCTTCTAAACAGTTCAATAAATTTTAATTAAAAAAAAAATTTATTCTCTAAATGTGTAACAACAATAAACTATTATTTATGATCCGTTTTCGCAAAGATCTCTTCATATCAAATAACCCTTGTCTATTATTTTTAATCACATTAATTAATTGTTATTGCGAAAATCAAAATTCATATTTAAACTTTAAACACCCGGTATCTCGGAAACTAGCAATATTTGTATAAGGCATGTTGGGCAGAATCATCATATTTTGAGGTCTGGAATCTACAATTCAGAGATTGGACATTCTTAATGAATCACCCTGTATAATCTCTGTTTATATGTCTATTTCTGGCTGCAGACGTTTCTTGAAGTCTTAAAAGTTTTATACTGAGTCAATTTAACAAAATCTAAAAATGTCGATTCCTGACAACATTTCTGGTTATGACCAATAATAACCAAAGTAGTTAATACAGATGTTTAAAAATGCGGCCTTCCTAGAATATTAGAAATAAGGATGAACGAGTTAGAAAGTTTTTAATTTCTGATACTGATGAAAGGACACTTCCAAGCTGCTCAAATATTCTAACACAAAAAGATTTAAATCAAAAAGTTTTCCCAAGAAAATTGTAGAATCATGATGCCGATAAATCGGCTGGATGACGTCATTATACTCCACTAAGATAAGTTTCCCAAATTTCCCAAAGGTTTCACAAATAGACAACTTTGCGCTCTTCATCGTTCATAATTTCCATACCATACCATAGAAACAACGACGTCATCTTTACCTCATCTGACATATATGCGGTATTTACACACGACGCATAGCAACAATCGTATCCAACGAAACAGTATCGTCATCACATCCAACATTCATGCAAGTAGTCTGTTTAAAAATAAAATATTTCAAATTTATGATGCCAGCATAAAAGAATAGAATAACTCGTTATAATCTTGGTGTTAATTGCACTCAGGAAATTTAGCGTGACACGCTCGCTGTGCTCTCTCGTACGTTAAACATTCTCTCGTGCAAAAAACACCAAGATTATAAACTTGTTGTATAATATACTATTAAAGTGGTAATAGATTGGCGATTTCTGGTTACTTTATTAAACGATTTAGGTTACTTTTGAGTTAAAATTGGCTATGGGCAATTTATAAAAACTGGAAACGCTGGACGGCATTGGGATAACCGAGCTCTACCACTCGTTAGTCCAGTCAACGAAGCTCAATATTGGGGGGAAGAAAAACAAAAAATGCAAAGGTTTTTTACTTTCGCTTAAAATGTCTATTAGGCCTTCCTGTCAAACATACTAAAAGTCCCCTATGATGGGAGCCCGGGAACCGGCCGCCATCTTGGATTTTAGCTCCCATTTTTCGGTTTTCTCGAAATATTTCGAAAACAATCAATTTTTTTAAACAACATGAAATTAGGAAAATGTTGGGGGACAACTTTTGATGTCAAATTCCCTACAAAACGGTGTATTCAATGTTTTTTATCTGTTACCGTTTTTGACAAAATGGCGCCTAAACTCGGGGAAATGTGGAAATTGGTGTGTCGGAGGATGGAAGGCTGAGGTATTCCGCAAGTTATGTCACCGTACCCAATGTCACTGTTTGACGACTGCGGAATGCGGAAAATCACAAAATCGTCCTTGTACGATATATTCACCGTCTCTGAAACTGATATACAGGGTGGGCCATTGAAAAGGAAACACGCCTGTTTTGGGACACTTAGACTAGTTTCTTAAAAAAACGCTCGGACACGTCGATTTTTATTTTTGGGGGACAACTTTTGATGTCAAATTTCACTTTGTCAGGTCAACCCCCTAGCCTCAGCAACCCCTAACTCAAGACTTTAAATAGGGAAAGGGAGCCGAGCAACGCCTCATTTGAAGCGTCTTTTAATTCTCTATTCGACAGTATGAATGAAAATTAGTTTTATTCAATTTTTTTTCGCCCCCATGAAAAGCACCCTCCAGATTAACTAAGGTGGGGGTGTTGTTTAGGAAAAATACTGAAACACGCCACATTGTGTTTACAGCACAAAATTTAGTACACTTTAGCAATTAAATTAATAAAGGTTTCTTTAAAAGTTCAACTAGGCATGTTATAAAATAAGCAAAAATTAAGGGAGCAAAATCTTGAATATTAAAAGTTAAGCGTATGTGGGATTAAAGTTAAAAAGTTCACGTAGTACAAATTTAAAGTATTAATTAATTAATCAGAATCAGATTATGAGCAAAATAAGTAACAAAGAGGAAAACTAATATTGGTTTTTTCACTTAGCGACGGTATAGAAAAGTTGAATTAGATGAGTTTTCGTAGCGGCGATCGAGGGATTGAAGAAACAGTTGGTTTCCCCCGGAGCGTCGGTCACGATGAAGTAGATTTCGGAGAAAGATGCAGGAAAATGGTAGCAGATTTGGAGGCTATAAAAAGGGAAAGCGAAATTAGGTAACTACATTGAGCAAGAAAAAATCAGTACCAACCTGGAAAATAATTTTTAATCCAGCGTTTTAAAGAAGAACTCACGTACACTTTTCTTTACTGTAAAAATACGTAAAAAGTACGATTTCAGTGATTTCTTAAAAGCATAAGTTAAGAACGTTCACTAAATTTTGAGATAGATTAGCACAAGATCCGAATTAATCGAGTTTCAGTAAATGCATATCTTCTCATACAGAAATGAAGCGATGTGACTTGATTATTGAAGCGATGTGAATTGAAACGAAGCGAGTAGCTAACTGAAGAAATAAATAGAGAAAAGTGGGCTCTTGACCCTAAAGGCAGTAAATCAGCAGGTTCTACATAAGCAAATTAGTACAAAGGACAAAAGGGAATGAATGGATCTACAGTGCAACATAGTAGCGGACAAAGAGATTTTAGTCATACTATGTAGCGAACAAAGAGAATTCCGAAGGTTTAGATTACATAGGGCTAAGATAATGCGTCATGAGAGCAGATGCTCTCTACATTACAATGTAGCAAATTTAAGAATATTAGTTATTAATGTAAAGGAAATTAGGAATATTTCAAATATAAAATAGTAAATTAACACAAGGGCGTTACAACCTGTTTGATAGGCACATTGGTATTTATCGATAGGCCCAAGCCCCATCATCTCGTCCCTAATGTGTCGCTCAATGAGTTTCACTGAATAGTTTAGAAGAAACGACGTTACACTGATGGATCTAAACAACTTGGCTTGGGCGTATGAATCTCGTTCAGGTTCGGAATGAATACGACTTTTACGTCCCTCTATATGTCATGGGTATGTATCTGTACGGCATTTCTTGGCCTTTAGTAACGCTGCTGGCTAACAGGTTGAGGCCCTTGTGTAGTAAAGTAGAGAACATTCTTCAATGCCCATCTAATTTTGGTTAGGTTGCACATTTCCCCTACCATCAGCTTTCTTTGTTATATTTGTTCAAGTAGTAATTACTTTGGACTTGGACTCAATATTCCTAATCCTATCTTATCAGTAATTTGCTTTGATCAGGAAATCGTAGAGAGTACTTTTTAGATTTATTTGATTATGTTGATGTCATCGTGATGGTTGTTAACATTCCACTATCCTTATGGTAATAGAGGAACATTTAGTTATTGTTTCATTTTTTAATTTTGGATTGGTTATTAAAGACACAAGACTAATGTTGATCTTTTTAGGGATTATTATAATAGTGAAGATGAAGCAGTAAGTATACATTAGCATTAAACACATTAAAAACGAATCCCCTTGGTAGGATGAGAATAATAACGAAGTGTTGAATATTATGGGAAATTTCATTCAAGCGCTTCCTCCCAATTTTAGTTCAGTACACGACGAGTTAAAAGGTAATGGTAAAACTTACGTAGTAAGTTTTAAACATTTAAGAAATTTTAGAACATCACAAGGATTATTCCTCACTTTCTAGTCCGACAGAAGATCTAATAGCGGAAGTAATATCAGGTGAAGCTGAAGTTATACCCGGGCAAAATGTTTTAGGGTAATTATGAAGGTGTACTTAATTTCATATTTCGTGACTGTATCTTTTAGGGTTAATTTCAATAAAGTTGATCTTTCTCAATCCACTATTTTGAAGGTAGGTTTGTTTCATTTCAACCGTTAATCTTACACGTTAATTGGCAGGTGATGGAAGAACAACGTAAAGATGATGAAATGGAGCTTAAAGAAAGGCAATGGTCAAGTTTTTTACAAAAACCACAACGACCAATTATCATACCGAAACCTAAAAGAATCGAACAATCCAAAGTATATTATAATATTAAATACTTGGCATGTGTTTAAAATTGTATTGTAGGCGCCCGCTTATCAAGTTATCATTAAAAAACAGAAGAGGAAGAACGACGCTATTATAGACACGTTAACGGTAAGCTTGTTAGGAATTTTGATAGTAAACTCAATGGTACGCGAGATTCTACAGGATACACAAACCGATGCTATACCTGAGGACGTCACTCGAGAAGAATCACCACAAACTGTCAATATAGCTAGCGAATCTGATGACCTAGACGAGTGTAGAGATTTAGAAAATGTGGAATATATAGAACAATTAGATGAATCCGCTCAAAACATAGATGAAGAAGGTGACGAAGGAAATAATAAGAACGACGATGAAGTGGCTACAGAAATTGAAGAAGAAGAAGAAGAAGGTAGTATTATACATGTGCTTGTTCAAGTACGCGAAAATTCTGTTTGTAGCAAAACCGGAAACTCCGCCAGTGGAAGATCAGCTGATCCAAGTTCAAATGCAATTGGAAGCTTTGGCGCAACTACCTTCTTCTATACAAGATACCTTAGACGCGGTTACAAAACAACTTTGCAAAATTCTAAACGCAACCACTTCGCGCACTGAAGAGGTATGTTTAAGTATTGCCAAAAATTCAATGCCAATTATAATTTTATTTATTATTATTTTTAGAATAAGCTCCCTGATTCAGTACATTCTAGCAGAGAAGCCAGTGTAGATCGCACATCAGAAGGTACTTTTTGGTAAAGATAAACTCATAAAACTAACGTTTTTGTTTTATCTGAAGGTTCAGGTATACAAGAAGAAAATAATATCGATATTACCCAAAAAGAAGACAATTTTGAACCAACCGATTCATTGGATATATCGGAGAGAGGTTCAAATTTCAACGACGAAGATAATACAGAAGTTGAGATAATCTCAAATGAGTATGAGTACGATCACGATTTAGAGGAAGAAATCAATGAAGAAGAACGTGAAAGATTGTTATTAGAAGAGGAAAAAAATATTCAACAAGAAAGGGCAAGTATCTTTTATTATTCATATGCTATTCTATCATCATTATTTCCGGGGGGCCGTTTGTTTAAAGAATAAGGTTACAAACTTTTAGAAAATGAACCCAATGCAAGAATCACATCAACGTCGTTTGGAGCAACGCCCCACTAATCCATTAGCTCCAGTTCAACGCCCGATTATTTTACCGGGTGGGCGTCGATGGTCCCAGCCAGATGACGCGTTACCAACACGCAAAAAGAAATCGGGAATGTCCGATGAAAAAATTTGTGAAACTTTAGATCTGTATTCCGAAACAATTGTAGGACATACAATGGGGTACGTTATTTACTGAGAATATATTATTCAATGGCTGCTCTTTTCAGGTTAACCAATGGAATGCTTTGTGGCCCTGGTCTGACGACACCAAGCAAATCTACAGGTATTGTACTTTTGTTTAGATCCAGGGTAATTTTAGCTACAAATATTAGTTTTTTTTTGGGAATAAAAGTAATACCTTGATACACTGGCAATTTTCCATTGCTTCAATTATACGTCGCTAATAGTACAAAATACAGAACATTATGGCCAAAATGTGATGCAATTATAACATTATGTGCGCCAAAGGATTATTTTTAGAACATACGTTGTTAGTACACAGTAAGGTCTACTACGTTCAAATAAGTAACACAACTCAACCATTTGCTTGGAAATTTATTGAAGAATTTGTTCAGAGATATAAATGGCTTTAGAAAATTCATTGATTCATCACCTTCTCTTGGGAAATTAAGAAATGAACACAGACAACTGTTTCCATATACGGAAGAAGCGACGGCATCGTCGTACCAATAAATAGGAAGTAGATACGATGTTCTGACATCGAACCCATTTGTACTTAACAATTAAGCAAACTCAGCAGCGAGAATTCAGTTTTTAGTTGTTATCTGCATGGCAAGTAAACATAAATAACGTAATAATGCTTGGTGCCAACTATACATCCAGCAACTCATTCGCGTCTTGCTGTAATAATGAACTTGTGAACAAAACCTTTGCACCCTATCAAAGCAATAATATAACAGGAAGATTTGTATTCCTAAACTAGGGAGTAACTGGTTCCCATTTTGGAGATTTAAATCAGTCATTGACATTTGCGATCTGCAGTCGATTCCTTGTGTGCTTTTCCGTCACTTGCATATTAGCAAGTCACTTCAAGAACTGTGCTGAAAGTTGAAATCCCTTTTCAAACCGAGATCGCCCTTTATATCAATAGCTACATAAACAATGCATACATCTTTGTGGTGGTCACTCTAACTGGACGCAATAACAATGGATGATCGATCCCTCTACAAGGGGTAGTGTTTTATCATGGATCGGGAACGAAAGCTAGGGATTAGAGCAACAAAATAGTACATTAAAGTATAAGTGGATGAACAGGTTTTTAAAATACGCGCGAGTTGAACTTGAAATAGAGCAAGTGTTTTAAAGACCAGTTAACCACGAATACTTTACGCTATTTTTTATTTGGTTCACTTTGAAATCTGGTACTTAAATGGAAATAAGAACTAATAATGGGAAATGGTTGAATTGCTAATGTGAAATCAGTATACCTTTCGTTGTCATGGAAATGAGAAAAACGGAAATTAATTTGCAATCTGTCATTTTATTTGACGTAACAAACCACTCGTGTCAGATGAATAACCAATAGAATTCACGTTCTCCAAAGTGGTGATGTTGCCATGGCAACTTTAAAACACGCGCGTTTTTGAAAGTGGGATTTAAACACGCTGGGGCGTGGTTTAAAAGGCTAAAATAGGACACCAATAAAAAAATTATTTTTCAATATTACTTTTTGTTTTCAAATGCACGTTGCAATGACATTACCAAAATATTCTTTTACCTTGTCCACAAAATGGCATTCTATAACAACTGTAAGTTTATTTATCATTCCTACCCTTAGAATAAGGAATTTTGATAAAAAAAATACTCACAGGGGACCAGATCTGGACTATATGGCGGAAGGTAGATTTGATACTCTTGACTTGTTCACCGATGCATAATCGTGAAGCAACAGGACACCTTTCGTGAGTTCTCCTCTCCTTTTCACACTGACAAACAGTTGACGCGGTACGCTTATGCAGATCATCTATCATTAAAATTCCTCCATTACTTTCCTGCAGAAGAGGTGATTTTAAACTTCCTGTAAGGAACCGAACCCTTTTGTTTCAACGTGGGGCCACAACAATATGTACATCTCTAATGACAAGTCGATTGATCATAGAATTCCTAGAAGCTCAAAAATTGTTCGGACACGCATTTGAAACTGTAAAAACATTAAAGACACCAAGGCATTTTTGTGGAAATCGTGGTTTCCGAAATTTCTCACATCCTATTAATTGTCGCCGTGCATCGTCCCGAACCAGACACTTGCATTCAGTCATTCTCAATCATGCTTAAACAATGTTGTGCTTTTACAAGTAGTTGACCTGGAAAGGTGGCCATCTCCGTCTATAGCCAAGATTCCTTCATGAGTAAGTTTTCGAGTTTTTCCTTGTTTTGTAGGAAATCTTGTAGTAGCTGTGCTCACTTTGATATCTCACCACACAAACTAACAGAAAAGTTACGGTGC
Organism: Pyrocoelia pectoralis; assembly: GCA_036250285.1. NCBI lineage: Eukaryota > Metazoa > Arthropoda > Insecta > Coleoptera > Lampyridae > Pyrocoelia > Pyrocoelia pectoralis. The sequence goes on along the minus strand of CM070076.1, from coordinate 18,521,072 downwards.
TTCTTTTGTCCTTTATTATGTATCTTCAACGCACTACCAGTTCCAAATATTGACCCACGTACCACGTGCGTAATTGTTAGCCATAATGTTATCATTTGTAAGATTTTGATCTACGTGGACTACTTAGCACGTCAATGGAAAATCAAGTTGTATAAAAACGTTCTAGTAATTCTATGTACAAATGGCCTTTGTACATATAAAATAGGCAGTTTTGAGTACAGTTGATAAAAAATTCAAATATTTCAACTAATGTTTGTAGCAACAGTTAATCATTGCAAATCATATTGTGAGTAGTAATTTTGGTCGATGCCATGCCAATTGGGCGTTCCTCCAACTATATATACCTATCTACTTGTAAGTATTTAAATCTTCAATAATTAGAATTAGAAATTTGAGCCAAACAGTTTTTGAAGTAAGACATTAAGTTAAAAAGGCGTTGAAAAACTTTTTTTTGTAAAATCACTATGAACCGGTGCATAAATGGATTCATGAATGGTCATGTTAAGTGTCTACCTTCGTTATAGGTAATATCAGGTATTACTTCAAAAACTGAACTCAAGAAGTATTCATCAATAGTTTCATTCTATTTTGAAGATCTCGTTAGAGCGGACATGATCATTTCACTACTCTTCCTTTTATTCTTGTTAAAATTATGCACGATCCACTAGTGGATTGAGAAGTTGTCGCTGCATATATCAAATGATCATGTCTAATAGTTGTTTAACAAATAGTAATCCGATGGAATGCAGCACGTGTAGGTGTAAAAGGTACTATAAAAATGCAATATTACTCAGTTTAATTGAATGTGCGCAGTCTCAGTCATTTTAAGGTAATTAATTTTTGTTATTTTGCCAGGATCAATTTCTTGAAGTATCAACCTCCTCCTAAAAATTTGGATTATCTTCAGAAATCTGAAGTTTATAAATTAATCCACGATATGGAACCGCCTGCAAGAGGAATTGCAACAAGACCAGGAAGGGTCGCATCCGAACAAGATTATTATGAGAAGGTAAGATATTAACATCCAATGATTCATATATTAACGTAAATTCTTTCATTTTTAGAGAAACTAAGGTGGCAGTCACGATTATGATAAATTTATGGTACAAGTTGTTAAACTTAGCGAGTAGATAATAAATAAATAATGTGCTATGTTGTGAACAAATTTTGTTTGAATTATATGTGTGCCATCAACTCCTTAATACAAAAATAAATCTAATCACAAACTTCAGTACAAAGGTCACAGCGTACTTACATTCCATACTGACTCCAAAAAAGAAGTTAAATCGATGATATGGGTAGAAACAACATTGTGACTGATCCTAGGAGTACAAAATACTTCAAAGGGGAAGGTAATAATTTGGACGTGGAATAGGCGATCAGCTCACCTTCAGAGAGTATTCATAGAATGCAATTACTTAGTGATTGTACTAAAACAAGACAACATTAAGACGCTATAAGCTCTACAAAGCGGAATTTTAAGCCAAGCCCAAATGATACGTAAGCCCGTTTAATTTAGTGCTCAATAGATCTCACTATGAAACTTAGGTCCTTCCTTAATACCACTATACAATAATTGAAAAATAAAAGATACTGTGTGTCGGTGATTTTCCACTTACACTGTTAGTGACACTCAAAGAGTAATTTTCCAGTTTTGCGCCTCAATTACAGCTTGATGGCTATCACTAAATGTTCCGATTTCTTTGTTTGTTCTTTATCGTTTCAGCACAAAATAAACTACTTATCACATTAACGTAATAAGTAAGTAAGTAGTTCATTTATATTTTCAAAGGTTTAAGCTTTTCTCTAAAGAAGCCCCTACACTAATTTGTCCAAAAATCTTGCAGGAATCCTCATTATAATATGTGCAAGGATTTTAACTATACTTGGGGAAGTTTACATAGTAATTTATACACATTATCAATATGTATGTTCCTAGCATGGCGATCACTTGTATCTGTGACGGAGTACAGTGGCGTCATTTCAGTATTTTACGGGGGGGGGGGGGGGGGGGCAACGGTAAAAAATTTTTTTTGAAGAAGAGGCGTGGTTGTCAGTTTTATAAGTTTGACTTACTTTTAACGTGCTTTTTTCTTGGTAGTAGTAATTCCACGGGAGGTCAACTGCCCTACCCTGCCCCCCCCCCCCCGCCCCTAAATGACGCCCCTCACGAGGTGCACGTTGTTAGAGCTTTTTGGAAATGCATTGAAACCACTTTGTCTATAATGTCAAAATTAGTACCTTCCTATAATAAGTATAATAAGTATAATAAGTACGTGTACCTGCTATACTATGTAATTTTTTACAAAATCGATCTACTTGTCGAGTTCCCAACGCCATAATCTGTTGATCTAGTGTGAAAAGAAGAAACAGGCTTTGTGTATTGGATTCCTTAGTATTAGGCACTGGGAACATTTTAATGTCCAACCCTAGGGTTTGATAAACTGCTAAAGCACACTTATCGTAAGAGAGGCTAGATGCTAACTTGAGAGTAGCTTATACCGTTTCAGACTTTAAGGTTGTCTATCGTTCTGTTACCGGTGATAGAATAATGTAGTTTCTCCATTTAGTTCAAAGATTACTGTGGAGCTCCTCACCAATATTGAAGAGATTAAGACTTTTAGGTTAGGTAGCAGTGTAACGAATAATTTTGACCTTGTCAGGTCAACCCCGTAGTCCCAGCAACCCCTAACTTAAGAATTTAAATAGGGGAAGGGTGTCGAGCGACCCCTCATTTGAAGCGTCTTTTAATTCTCTATTCGACAGTATCAATGAAAATCAGTTTTATTCAATCCCCCCCCCATGAAAAGCACCCTCTACATTAACTAAGGTGGGGGTGTTGTTTAGGAAAAATCCTGAAATGTGCCGTTCAATAGGTCAAAGGTGGCGTGTTTTAAGATTTTTCCTAAACAACACCCCCACCTTAGTCTAGAGGGTACTTTTCATGGGGGCGAAAAAAAATTGAATAAAACTAATTTTCATTGATACTGTCGAATAGAGAATTAAAAGACGCTTCAAATGAGGGGTCGTTCGGCTCCCTTTCCCTATTTAAATTCTTGAGTTAGGGGTTGCTGGGGCTAGGTGGTTGATGTTAAGTTTGACATCAAAAGTTGTCCCCCAAAAATAAAAAATCGACGTGTCCGAGCGTTTTTTAAGAAACTGGTCTAAGTGTCCCAAAACATGCGTGTTTCCTTTTCAATGGCCCACCCTGTAATTGTAAATATTATATCTGAACGATAAAAACGGGTTATTGGGTGTAGACCACAAAACGTGTATAACAATGTTTTTTTATTATTCAATATTTCGCTAATCAGATATTAGCTTCATCAGGAACTAAAAATTAGAACAGTGACAATTACAATGAATCAATTTTTCTAAAATTTTTAACTTACTATAAATTAATTGTTAATTAAGTTGTAACATAGGAACTTCATTAGAACGTTGACAACGAATTTCATAATATAACTCTAGAAGAGATGAGCACCGTCCAACAGGTAGACGAACAATGACTTTAATGGCGGTAATGTGTGGTTATCAACCTACACAAGGTGGAGGTTGATAACAACTAACGTAAAGTTGTAAACAAGATAAGAAGTTCAAAATGTAGTGTAAAAAATTTTTTCAATAGTAAGTTTGTAAGTGGAGGAATGTACATTAATTAATTGAGAATTAATTGGTAACAATAAAAAATTATTAATAATTTCTTAAGGAAAATAACACGTTAAAATTGTACACTAGTTGGTAGCTAATTAGAGTTGGTCGAGTTATGCATGGCCAGTAGATTGGCGTAAATGACATGTAGATTATCTACATCAGATCTAAAGTTAACAGATTGTTTAAGATACTTATTAATTTCAACCATCTCCATCAATTTGAGGGTAGTTCTGTTATTAGAGCGGTTTAAGATGGAAACATTATCAAAATCAAATTGGTGTCCCAAATCTAGGGCATGATTGGCTAAAGCACATCTAGTTTTTTTGGTTTTAATATCACTTCTGTGGGTGGATAGTCGAGATTTCAGCCAACAGTTAGTTAACCCGATGTAGACTTTATTGCAGGTCGTGCAAGGAACATTATAAATGACACCTGATTGAAGTAATATAGGTGTTTTATCCTTGAGCTTCGTAAAAAGTTGGTTCAGTGGAGAAGGGTTGTAATAAGCAAATTTCGTATCGGCATGCCTTAAGATGTTGGTAAGTTGGTGGGTGATATCCGGAATGTAGGGGAGTCTTGAGTATCTGGGAATGGAGACGGCAGCGGGTTGTTGAGTTGCACTAGTGGTGGCTGGTTGGTTATGCCGTTGGTGAAGATTACAGTTGTTGTTAAATAAAATGCTGTTGACCAGGGACCTCGGAAAATTGTTAGTTATGAACATTGTAGACAGTCTTTTCAAGTTTTTCCGCTGGAAGGTAACGTGGGAAATTTTTAAGACGCGGTTCTTCATCCCTTTCAGAGTGTTGACTTTTTGCCTCATGATGTGGTTCGAATTAAAGTTGATGTAACGGCCCGAATGAGTTGGTTTCGTGTACCAATCAATAAAGATTTTGTTATCTGATGTTCTAATTAACTTTGTGTCAAGGAAGGGGACCCCATTGTTGTCCTCCCTTTCCACCGTGAATTGTAACTTGTAGTGAATGGAATTGAAAGTGATGAGTGCATTGTCCACTTGGTTGGCCGGTAACCCACAAATAATGTCATCAACGTATTTGTAAATAAAGGAAAACTGGAAGGGTAGTAATCTTTTGACCTGATCAATTATGTAATCCATTGTAATTTCAGCTAAGATTGGACTCATGCTACCTCCCATGGGGACGCCGTCTAGTTGTCTATAATATTGTCCATTGAACATGAAGAAGCCATTATTAAGAACAAATTTCATGCAGTTGCTGAAGGAATTCTCATCCAAGGTCGTGAAGAGTTTGATTTGGGACCATTGGTTCTTGATTAATTGCAGTACTAAATCGGTGGGAATATTGGTAAATAAGGAAACGACGTCAAAGGAGACTAACACATGGTTGGGGGGTAGTTGAAACTCTTGCATTAGGGAGGTGAAAGTGAAAGAATCCGGAATATCTACTTTGTCGGGTTGATTATGTAAATAAATTGAAAGGATGTTTGCTAGATATTTAGATAATTTAGCGGTTGGACCATTAGTGGAGCTAACAATGGGTCTAAAGGCAATAGGGTTTTTGTGTATTTTTGGCAGGGCATATAGCTTTGGAGTGGAGGAGTTGTAGATGGTGAGTTGCTTCTTCTGGACCTCATCAATAAGGCCCTTCTTAAAGATTTCGGAAACCAATTTATTGTTGTGAAGCTGAATGGAACTGGTGGGATCTTTATCAATAGTGTTATAAGTCGATTGGTCTGCTAACAGTTCTTCTGTTTTTTTGAGGTAAAAGGGTTTATCGATGGCTACAGTGACAGCGCCTTTATCAGCTTTAAGGATGATGACCTCAGGGTTTTGCTTTAAGAAATTTTTCGTGCTCCTTAAGGTACTTGCAAAAGGGTTCTTGCTCATAGGTTGATGCTGCATGACCTATGAGCAAGAACCCTTTTGCAAGTACCTTAAGGAGCACGAAAAATTTCTTAAAGCAAAACCCTGAGGTCATCATCCTTAAAGCTGATAAAGGCGCTGTCACTGTAGCCATCGATAAACCCTTTTACCTCAAAAAAACAGAAGAACTGTTAGCAGACCAATCGACTTATAACACTATTGATAAAGATCCCACCAGTTCCATTCAGCTTCACAACAATAAATTGGTTTCCGAAATCTTTAAGAAGGGCCTTATTGATGAGGTCCAGAAGAAGCAACTCACCATCTACAACTCCTCCACTCCAAAGCTATATGCCCTGCCAAAAATACACAAAAACCCTATTGCCTTTAGACCCATTGTTAGCTCCACTAATGGTCCAACCGCTAAATTATCTAAATATCTAGCAAACATCCTTTCAATTTATTTACATAATCAACCCGACAAAGTAGATATTCCGGATTCTTTCACTTTCACCTCCCTAATGCAAGAGTTTCAACTACCCCCCAACCATGTGTTAGTCTCCTTTGACGTCGTTTCCTTATTTACCAATATTCCCACCGATTTAGTACTGCAATTAATCAAGAACCAATGGTCCCAAATCAAACTCTTCACGACCTTGGATGAGAATTCCTTCAGCAACTGCATGAAATTTGTTCTTAATAATGGCTTCTTCATGTTCAATGGACAATATTATAGACAACTAGACGGCGTCCCCATGGGAGGTAGCATGAGTCCAATCTTAGCTGAAATTACAATGGATTACATAATTGATCAGGTCAAAAGATTACTACCCTTCCAGTTTTCCTTTATTTACAAATACGTTGATGACATTATTTGTGGGTTACCGGCCAACCAAGTGGACAATGCACTCATCACTTTCAATTCCATTCACTACAAGTTACAATTCACGGTGGAAAGGGAGGACAACAATGGGGTCCCCTTCCTTGACACAAAGTTAATTAGAACATCAGATAACAAAATCTTTATTGATTGGTACACGAAACCAACTCATTCGGGCCGTTACATCAACTTTAATTCGAACCACATCATGAGGCAAAAAGTCAACACTCTGAAAGGGATGAAGAACCGCGTCTTAAAAATTTCCCACGTTACCTTCCAGCGGAAAAACTTGAAAAGACTGTCTACAATGTTCATAACTAACAATTTTCCGAGGTCCCTGGTCAACAGCATTTTATTTAACAACAACTGTAATCTTCACCAACGGCATAACCAACCAGCCACCACTAGTGCAACTCAACAACCCGCTGCCGTCTCCATTCCCAGATACTCAAGACTCCCCTACATTCCGGATATCACCCACCAACTTACCAACATCTTAAGGCATGCCGATACGAAATTTGCTTATTACAACCCTTCTCCACTGAACCAACTTTTTACGAAGCTCAAGGATAAAACACCTATATTACTTCAATCAGGTGTCATTTATAATGTTCCTTGCACGACCTGCAATAAAGTCTACATCGGGTTAACTAACTGTTGGCTGAAATCTCGACTATCCACCCACAGAAGTGATATTAAAACCAAAAAAACTAGATGTGCTTTAGCCAATCATGCCCTAGATTTGGGACACCAATTTGATTTTGATAATGTTTCCATCTTAAACCGCTCTAATAACAGAACTACCCTCAAATTGATGGAGATGGTTGAAATTAATAAGTATCTTAAACAATCTGTTAACTTTAGATCTGATGTAGATAATCTACATGTCATTTACGCCAATCTACTGGCCATGCATAACTCGACCAACTCTAATTAGCTACCAACTAGTGTACAATTTTAACGTGTTATTTTCCTTAAGAAATTATTAATAATTTTTTATTGTTACCAATTAATTCTCAATTAATTAATGTACATTCCTCCACTTACAAACTTACTATTGAAAAAATTTTTTACACTACATTTTGAACTTCTTATCTTGTTTACAACTTTACGTTAGTTGTTATCAACCTCCACCTTGTGTAGGTTGATAACCACACATTACCGCCATTAAAGTCATTGTTCGTCTACCTGTTGGACGGTGCTCATCTCTTCTAGAGTTATATTATGAAATTCGTTGTCAACGTTCTAATGAAGTTCCTATGTTACAACTTAATTAACAATTAATTTATAGTAAGTTAAAAATTTTAGAAAAATTGATTCATTGTAATTGTCACTGTTCTAATTTTTAGTTCCTGATGAAGCTAATATCTGATTAGCGAAATAATGAATAATAAAAAAACATTGTTATACACGTTTTGTGGTCTACACCCAATAACCCGTTTTTATCATTTATGAAAGGACCAAATACTCGCCTCAACTTATATCTGAACAACAAAAATAGTCCACAGTTGAAACAGTTGAAATGAAACTCACACAGCCTTCCCCATGATTGATTTAATAAGAAATTGTTGAAAAAGTAAAGTTGAAAATTATTTGGTGATGTTGATTAAATTACATTAATAATTACGACATGTTTCGACATTACGTCATCTTCAGGTACGATTAAATAGCAGTGCAGGTAAAATTATGAAATGAGGGCGAGTGAGGTGACACGAAAAAAGTTTCTTAAAAATATAAAAGATCCATCCACAGCGGCAACAGCCACAATTGTTTGATGGGAAATTGGAAAACGAAAGTTAGAATTGCCTATAAGTTAAACATTTTGAAGGACCATGGGGAAACTCAAACTCCGCCAAACTAACACAGAAATAAAATTCGTCAACTGGGGAACTTTACTTTTTCAACAATTTCTTATTAAATCAATCATGGGGAAGGCTGTGTGAGTTTCAGTTCAACTGTTGTCGTTTTACCCCATTTAGAGAATACGTTCCAACGATATGGAACCCATTAATCAAAAATAGTTCAGTTACTTAGCAATTTCTAATAAATGTAAAATATAGTTGAGCAAATCTGCATTACGGAAAATATGAACTACTTAAAAGTTTTATTTATAATATAGGTAAGTAAAATTAAAATTCCAGATAATTATTTAAAGTAGACCAGATTTACATTCATTATAATTACCATAGAATTAATGTATAAGCAATAAATGAGTCATTGCAGATTAAGACTGTAGCCAATGAAAATTCAATGAAGTAGACCAGGTTCAGATTCATTGTAATTATGCTAATTATTGGCTAGAAAATAGGTGTGCAATTGTAGCATAAATACACCTTAACAATTTACCAGCAACTCACCCCCCAAAAACTATTACCCCTCACACTTAGGTGGTACGGCCTCTTAATGAGTCTGCCGAATTTTGTATCCGTAAAGAACACTGGTTCACAAGCTGTGGCAACAGTTATTTACCTAACGTACATTCGGGAAGAAACATTTCCCGCATGAACTTTTTATTTAGAGCGAATGCGGGAAATTTCTTCCCGAAAAGTTAGGTAGGTATGCTACTTTTTGCACGATTTTTAATTTTAAAAATTATAATTCGATAATTCTAGTTGACGTCAGTTGATATGAACTACTTCCAAAGGAGCATTTAAATTCAGCAATGTATTTGAATAGGTGGCTATGGCAATAAATTTTGGGTAACTGTCAATTTTAAGCGTTGTTTCCTGTTTTAAATTTCCTGAATAGAAGAAATAGGAATAGTGAACAGCTAACTCCGCCGGAAATTAGGGCACTGCTCATAATGCAGTTGAGATTTTATTACTGTGGTAGATCCAATTTCTTAGTCTTTAGTCTAGTGGATCCAATACGTGCTTCTTGAATGACAGTTCTCTGATCCTCACAAAAGTTGTTTGTGGCTTTTTTAATTTTCTTGAAGGAATTTTTCCACAATACTTGCGGTAAATGGCGTCTCATAAACGAAATTTTATACAAAAGAAAATTTTATACCATTCTATGTAAGTTTGTAGCAGTGTCCCATTATTCCGGTGTTTTTTGAAATTTTGCCTGCACTTGTTCGTCATCGGAAAGTATAAATTTTAACGTTTTACATGTGGTGAGTGCGAAATAGCCATTTATGACTTCCACAGAGACTTGTGTTCACAGAGAGAGAATGACGGATGACATTGTTTTTCCATGAGTGACTTTCATTTATCGGGTACTGGTTCGCTAATAACACCCGACAGTTGTTTCCAAGATTTCTGCATTTTGAGAAAGTGCCTGTGTGGTGCGCAGTGGCGTAAATAGGATTTGAACTTGGAGTGTGATGAATTTGACGCCACCGGGAGTATGGAACACCACCTGTAGTGTTGTTGCTGAGAGTTTCACAGCAATGTTGCTCGTCATCATACTCGATTGAGAATCTCAGTGCGTTTTCATTTCGCCAAGATGGAGTAAGTGTACGATGTGTAGGTAAGTAACAACACTTAAAAGTGTCACATTTAGCCCAACGATAATATTCCATCTAATCATTGAATATATAAATCAGAGTAACATTCCTAAACTACTATCAGAGTAAAAATGCGAGGCCCTTGGCTATAGAAGCATGTATCTCAGTAATTAGCAAATCATAATTTAATGAAATAAAGTGCATTTATTTATTTATTTATTGCTACATAAAGGTGTACAGTTTTAGATTTTTGCAACACATCGTTAATTTTCTGTATCAATGTATGTACAAAAAAGTGCTAATTATGACTCAAATCGCACAAGCGCTCGACTTTAAAAATTAATGACAACTATATTATTTAAACTGAGTGGTAGATACCTAAATATTTGAAAAATGTATACTTATTTGCCGATGTGAGATGCTTTTGAGGCCAATTGGTTTATTAGTCTTAAAGCTACAATAAAAAAACGAAGATCTTGCGTAGTAACTGAGTACCTACCTGAAAGTTCGATATTAATAATATTGACAGTAACATAAAAAGTTAAACCAATTATGTTGTGGTCTAACACGATTTAAAAAAATGTCATTATACATCGTTATTAAAAAGAAATTCTGAAAAAAGAATGGATGCTTCTGCTGGCGCGGTGAAGTGCAGTGCGCGGGGAAGCTGTTATCGTACACTATTGCTATGAAGTGCATGGTTTTGTACAATGCAAAACAATAATCACATTGTTGTGGTTTGCCGCTCGCTGTTTACGATGTGGTAGATTACCTCTAGCGGGAATATGTGCGTCTTTCTTTCGCGATAAACATAACATTTACATTGAATTACCAGAAAACAAATTTTGTTTTCAATAAAGGAATAATGCAGCTTGATTTCAGTAATACAAATTTAGCATTTAAAACAAGAATTTTTTCTTTAGTTTCCGTATATTGGAAAATAGTAAATTTTCGATTATAGCTCATAAAACCAGTTAATTGTATCAATAATCAACATTTATGGGCTTTCGACTTTTGAGAAATATGTGTGCCACAACATTTTTAAATTTGGTAACTATTTATGGAACAATAGCAATTTTATGATAAGTTAAAACTGACCGTCAGCTAGGAAAATACTAAATACAGCGTTTTTATTGCTGTTAATTAAAATAATAGTTAAACAATTGATTCTACCATTTTAATTTTTAAACATGTTAAACATATAGATATAAATGACTAATATACTGTCCAAAAATGAAAAATTTCACCTCCCAGTTTTTTTATTATGACCACTCAAGTCAGGGGCCTTGCATTTTTACTCCGATAATAGAAAGGATGGGATAAACTAATGACACCGAGTGTTAAGTAACAGAAAAGTATGTATGTATGTAACGTTATATACTCCTTGGTAAAAGGGTTAGGTACCTAATATTAATAAATGCAATTCGCGAAAGTGTATAACCACTTATATAAAAAAGTGATTGCTTGATAAAGCAGTTATTAAGCGCGGAATCCGGTAGTAACAAGTAACATCATCAATAGAAGATTACACCTAATTATTAACCCCATACGTATAGTTTGTTATCTTATTTAATAATCATATTATCATACAATACAACAATAGGTTTTAGACCTTTCTTCATGGTCACAAACCTATTTTTGTAACAATATGCTAAACAAAGTGGTGTATCGCGTAAATGTATGTTGAGCAATGTATTGACAATATGAACAGATCGTATAATCTGATGAACATGTTCAATTCGTCTGGTAGAAGAGAAAGCGACAACTAGCACACATACAATAAAAGGTTAAATTAGCATGCATGTGAAATCAAACTGTCTGAAGGTCGACGAAGTGCACTAATTAAATATGCCTTGTACGTTATTCAATGCTTGTATTGTGCTAAAAAGGATGTTTTTTGTTGTAATTTTTCATAAATCGTCAGTTATGTAACACTTCTCTAATTTTATGCACGCTATTACATCATATGTTTCTATTTTCGGGTATAATTATGGAAGTAGGTACCTACCTATTAATCATTAATTAACGATAATTATTTAAAATTTATAGTGACATCATTCATTGGTAGGATGTTTATAGTTATTTGTACAACTAGGGAAGAAGTTAACTACTAATTTACATTTACCTACAAGCGTTGATTGAGAAAACTCTTTAGTCAATGCTACAAGCCTTTCAATATGTGTTAATCCAGAAATTTTGTATTCGTTAACGTACGGTATAGTGACGTTGTTCAATTTTAGTACTGGTCCGTCGTGCTGTTTCTGTAATCTACAGAAGCGCATACATATGGTTTTCTTTGTAGAGAACTTCATGCAGCGGCCTTCCGCTGCCATTGTTATTTTATTGATAGTCTCTTGTATGATGTTCTTCATTTCTATCATTTCATTGTCGCTCGCTGCAATTTGTGAAGTTGCCAACGTCTTCTTCGGGTTCGTATTCTATTTTCCCGACTCATTTCAACCATTGTTGTAAAACCCATTCTGGCCTATAACACTTCTCAATTTTTGCCTATGCAAGTAAACAACGTGACGATCCATGCTAGTTCTATTATATTTGTATGTCACTCTATTCTCACAATTCTTCGAAATAAAATTCTTTGAATTTTGTTCTTCAAAAAAAAAAAGTTCATCGAAATGAACATTCTTCGAATAGAGTATTCTACGAAAAAAAAATTCTTCGCACAGAACATGCTTCGAAAAGAGAAATGATTGGAAGACGATTAGAAAGTTTTGATCTTATAGTAATTACCGCTAACAGCGACGAGTTACTTGTGGCAATTTGGGCGCTTAAAGGATTTCATTTAAAAGTAATTGCACCCCTTTCAAATTACGCTAATATTAAACATTGACGATTGTTTATATAGATTCTCAAAAGATAATAGGGCTCTAGTGTACCGCGGGAAGAAAGATCACAAACATGCTGCTGATGTTGCATTAAATAACATAAAGAACACCGAAAGAAGTAGGTAGGTACTCAAAATTCTTCGCAAGTTATTTTGCCAGAGTGAGTCTGAATATCGCAGGAAAGCTATACCACCAGTTGAATGCATGGAAAAAACAATTAGAAACGTACGAAGAAGAGAAAATCCAAAATATGCGGTTCTTTTACATCGAATGGATGTTGTCTTTCCTGAATTGTTCACCCTAACAGAAAACCAAGAAGTACTTCACCAGAATCGAACTTACAACTATTGACACGCTCCATTCACTGACTAGATATTTAACATATCTCCGCTCTTCTCACCAATCATGGACTAAGAGAAAGCTACAGTATATCATTAGCATGCGTTCTCTTGCCAGATAAAGGTCGCGATACCTATGTGCGACTACTTGGACAAATTAAGCAGCTTGGAAACGGTAATATAATCACACAAAACATTCCCCATATGAAACTTACTAAAGTTTAATAAATTTCATATTGGGAAGGCTTTGTGATTACTGCTTCCAAGTTTCGCTTTACCCCAATTGGTGTCAACTTATATGGATCGCAGCAACCAAATTAAGCAGCTCGAACTAAGTGTTAACCACGAAACAATATTATAAGACGAATGTGCTTCGATTTCCACCATAGAAAGCGAATTTCCTCGGATTTTTGTTCGTGGATGCTTTTTTTATTTTTGTCAATATATTTTTCATTGTATTCAATCAAATTGCACTCACAGTTCGCCATCTGTCATCACTATTTTGTTCCTCTTAACGAGTTAGTGCATTCAATTGATCTATTATTGGATAGTGACAAATTTCAACCAGAAGCAGGGCTGGGCAAAATACATGCACTAACGTATTTCAAATACAAATTACAAAATATTCTTAGAAATGTATTTGAAATACAAAATACAAGATACTTTTATATTATTTTTAAAAATACAAAATACAAATACAATATTTGAAATACAAAAATACCTATACGCATACGGGGTGTTTTTTTGGGAGATTTAGTTAGACGTTTCTAGGAATGTTTTATAGAGGTTCTTGAAAATGTGTACGTAGATTCACTCTGAACCTATCGATAACATTGCGGTGGGCAAAATACATACATTAATGTATTTCAAATGCAAAATTCAAAATACTCATGAGTCATAAGAGAGTATTTGAAATACAAAATACAAAATACTTTAGGAAAAAATCATCAAATACAAATGTATTTCAAATACTGTATTTTCAATACAAGTATTTTGTGACTGCCCACCCCTGACCAGAAGCTAGTTTTCTTTTGCATTTAAGAGTCGTTTTCCAGTAAAAATGCTCTATAGTTTATCTCACATCATTTGAAAATTGTTGACAATAATATATCAATATCGTCAGTTAAGTATTTTTGTAGGTATAAAAAGCGGGAAACTGTTTATAATTTCAATTTTTACTTATGCGTAAAATCGTTGAATGATAAGTTCTTAGTAAAATTAAAGCAGGTTGTATAATTATTATTAATTTCCATAGAACGTAAAAAGAAAAATGAACTTTAAAGATAAACTAGTTCACATGCGCAATTAACGTGAGTAGGTACTTGCATGTCCTTGGACAATGTATACCTATAAGTAGATTATGTATTGACACTATTTTCAAATTGACAATTATAATTCATAAAATCCATTGTAGATTGTAGAAGAAATTGTAGAAATGGAGCGTGATTCATAAGTGTAGGTACATACTTATGTACATGTAATTCTTGTGTGTACGTTTACAGTTACTTGAAATAAGTAAATATAATAAAAATAGCAATTTGCATTTAAAAATAGCTAATGAATTGGTGTTTTGTTATCTCATGCTTATGAGTTATGAAGAGTGTCAAGTGTAATTTTTATTGTTAATCAACGCGTATGTCGCTCACTTATTGTAAATCTTTTTATAATAAATCAGTCGTGTACGAACTGTTGAATCATGAGTGTTGTAGCGGTAATTGCATTGGTAACTTTCTTTTTCATTCTTATAATTTCAAAGTACATTAAGTGTAAAAAGTATATAAAACATTTGGAAAGATATCCCAGTCCTCCTACGGTACCTTTGCTGGGAAATGCATTGGATTTCAAACCACCTGTAGGTATGACCCACTTTCTTAATTATTATTAACGCTGCAAAGTTTTTTCTAATTAAGGTAGGTATGTGTGATTAACAAATAATTCGGTCAATTCGGTAATTTAAGTTTAGAGAATTAGTGCACAATATTGAGTGTGTAAAGAACAAGACTATCTGTTAAGATTTTCTTTGTTATAGTTTGTGAAATAGTAATAAAACATAAGCAAACTCATTAACTTTGATAAAATAATAACAAAATGTCTATGGAGTATGTATCAACCTCGGCATCAACTTAATGCCAAATCCAAGGATTTATTATGTGATTATTATACAGGGTGGGCCATTGAAAAGGAAACACGCCTGTTTTGGAACACTTAGACTAGTTTCCTAAAAAAATGCTCGGACAGGTTGATTCTTGATTTTTGGGGGGCAACTTTTCATGTCAAACTTGACATTGACACATCAACCCCCTAGCCCCAGCAACCCCTAACTCAAGAATTTAAATAGGGAACGGTGGTCGAGCGACCCCTCATTTGAAGTCTCTTTCAATTCTCTATGCGACAGCATGACCAAATTTAGTTTTATTCAATTTTTTTTTCGTACAGGCTTCTTAAAAAGAAACAATTTGAGCATTTTTGTTGAACTAATAAACATTTCTTCTGACGTTGAATTTTGATGCTTAAATATTTTTCTACACTTTTCCAATTGTTATAAACCTAAAAAAAATCATGCGCTCACATAGAGAATGTTTCTTTATGTTGGGGCTAGGACCTAACAAAGTCAAATTTGACATCAATATGTGCCGTCAAAAAGGTCAAAGGTGGCGTGTTTTAGGATTTTTCCTAAACAACACCCCCACTTTAGTTAATCTAGAGGCTGCTTTTCATGGGGATGAAAAAAAATTGCATGAAACTAATGAGGGGTCGCCCGACGCCCTTTCCCTATTTAAATTCTTGAGTATTACAGGATGGCCCACTACACTTGTGTTTTATAAATGGAACACCCTATATATTTGAAGTATCTGTTAAATGTTAAACATAATGATATGGGTCTACGTTCCTAAGTTATTGACATTTTTATGTAAGAAAATTATTCAATTAAGTAGGCTCCTGTTCTGCTATCTTTAAAGATATCGAAGTAAAATTTTGGCATTTATATTCCTAATATGTCTAGTATTAACTTCTATACACAGATTGCAGAATCGTTTCTCTACATTTGGTGGTCCATTATGTTAAATGTTATTTTTATCACTCTTAATTGGCACACCCTGTATTTTACTACAGATTTGAACAGCACTCTTTACGAGGTTTCAATAGATACTCACTTTGTATGACCTTATTCCTAAGTGTTTTAGAATTATTTAGTGACAAAGTTGAAAATTGTAAAATTTTCTTACTTTTTTTTAATTTGTCAAAATAGGGTCTATAAAATCAATTAAGACAATGTCATCGTTCACAGAAACACCAAAATGAAACAATGCTAATTGCAATGAAACTGTGAAGCTGTACGTTTTGTAAACAAATACAACACTTTTGGACTACAGAAGGAGAACGCTTAGAAATAATGAATATATTGCTTGGCCCAGCGCCGGATTTATACTTCGGCGGCCCATAGGCAGAGCATGTGGTGGAGGCCCCCAAATCGTTTGTGGTTAACTGTTGTTGCGCGCTTGGGCGAGTGGCGCGGCGGCGTGACTTTTTCCATAGAGAGAGAGCGAGACGCCGCTCTATAGCTTCATAAACGCATCTCACTCGCTTTCTCAATGGAAAAAGTCCTGCTCTTTTAATTGCAAAAATTATTCGCGCGCCGTGTGGCACGCCATTTTCCGCTGTTGCTATTGGTCTAGCGCGGCGCGATAGAATGCGCGAAAGGAGCCATTTGTGTTCATATTTCGTGCTGCTTGATCTCGCAGATTTTTAAATGTTAACTTTTCCCGCTCAAAGATAAAAATAAGTTTTTCGTCTAACTATTTGTAACAATCAGTATTTTTTTGTTTCTACTAAGCCTTTATTGATTTAATTTTATTTTTTTATTTTTTTTGTGGTGTGGTGGCGGCCCCCTTGTGGTGGCGGCCCATAGGCAACTGCCTATGTTGCCTGTGCTTAATTCCGGCACTGGCTTAATGGTTGACATTTTTCATGTTCGCGAAAACGGCTTTCAATTCTTGCAAATGTTTTGTGATTCACATCCTACGTTTTGAAAATCTTTATCACTTTTTACCTTTCGATACAGTTTCACGCTCTACGCCGACTTATTGAAACGCTTTGAAGGGATGCAGATAAGATAGGTTAGATCTTAGATTTTGCAATATAAAATCCAAATGAAATGTTTTAGAAATCTTTTTGAAATCTATGTATATTTCACATAATTTATAACATGTAATATTAGCAACAATTTATCAAATGAGTAGTTAATTTACGGATCTCTTTAGATTTCATTTCCAAGTTTGCTGAATATGCTGAACAATATGGCGATATTGTAAAGCTGTATTTGGGACCAATTCCCTCTAAATTAATTATTTCCAACTACAAATTAATCGAAATGGTTCTCAATTCAAACACAATTTTAAATAAAGGAAGAGAATATAAATATTTTTCCAATTGGTTAGGCAATGGATTGCTTCTTAGTGACGGTGGTAAGTATCAACATCAGCTATCAGTGCATTTATCCATATTACACAGATAGCAGATGGAGGAGCCACAGGAAACTACTACTGCCCTCTTTTCATGTGCAAATATTTCAAGAATTCCTCGAGATATTTGAAACTAATGCACAGTTGTTAGTGAAGAAGTTGGAACAAGAATTGGAAAAACCCTCATTTGATATTCATCCCTACATACAATTATGCTCGTTAGATATGATTTGCGGTAAGTCTCTTGACTTATTTAGAATTAATCAATCAAAGTATGATCACACCCTTAAAATACATACATAAAGAGATTTTCTTCTACAGAAGCAGCAATGGGAACATCTATTCACGCTCAAGAAAATAGTAACTCGGATTATGCTAGGAGTGTTAAATTAATGGGTGAAATGTTTGTAAAAAGGTCGTATAGTCCAATTCTACGCAACGATTTCTTGTATAGGTTTTCAAATCTATACAAAGAAGAAAAACGAGCATTAAGAATTCTTCATGGACACACTACTGCAGTTATTGAAAATAGGAAGAAGGAGTTACGACAGAAAGCTCAAAATCACGACGTTTTCGATAAATTTGCAAGAAAAAAGAAACTTACATTGTTAGATTTAATCCTAGAAAAACGTAATGAAGTAACTTCATTAACCGACACAGCAGTAAGAGAAGAAATCGAAACTTTCATGTTTGCTGTAAGTTTTCAGTATCAACTGTTTTCATAAATGACGAATCTTCATTACCTACTGGTTTTGTATTATTTGCTTTTAAACTAAATAGCTGCATGGATGGGATTGAAAGGTTTCTGGCGCAATAACTTCACATACCATACGGTTCAAACATTTCATGCATTGTGGGGGGATGTAAAGTAAATGTGTAAATTTTTGTATTTACGTTTTTATTGCAGGGTCATGATACTACTGCTACCGCATTAGGTTTCACAACATTTTGCCTATCACAAAATCTAAAAATTCAGGTAAGTTTATTTTGGATAGGTAAAGTAGTAAACACACGTAACATTATTTCAGAATAACGTTGTGGAAGAATTAAATGAAATCTTTGCCGACGATATAAGTAGATTAGTTACACTTGAGGATATTACCAAAATGAGATATATGGAGGCTGTTATAAAGGAAGCTTTACGGATTTATACTCCAGTACCATACATTTCAAGAACAGTGAGCGATGAATTTGAATTTGGTAACTTCTTTAACTCTTTTTTTTCGAATAGTGTAGATATATTTGGTTTCAGATGGAGGAACTATACCTCAGGGTGTAACAGTATTATTGAACATCCACGGTCTACATCACAATCCCAAATACTTTCCCGATCCAGATAGATTCATACCTGAAAGGTTTTTGGGAGATCACAATGGAAACGGATTTCCATATTCTCACATTCCATTTAGTGCAGGACCTAGAAATTGCATAGGTAATTCACTCCGTCATATTGTCATAGATTTTCATTAATGTGTTACAGGACAAAAATTTGCAATGCTAGAAATGAAATCTGTGTTATCGATTTTATTACGACATTATGAGATTTTACCTTCAAATCCAAGACATACTCCTTTATTATCAACGCAAACTGTGTTATTCTCGAGAAATGGTATTAATGTTCGTATAGCGAAGCGAAAGTAAAAATTTTAGTATTTCCGCACAAACTTTGTTATGGTAAATAGTGTTGTACATAATATAGTGCTAATTAATATAGTACTGCAACTAGTCTTACTTTCATTTACGTTTCAGAGTTCACGCTGTAAAACAAATTTTGTTTGAATGTGTTAATGTTTTTCGGTATTTTCAAAATTACGAAATTAACTAGCAAGTTAGTGTTTTCCTTACAGCTGCACTAGAATTTTGAAAGTAAACGTCGTAAAATTTTTAGGGAAGTACCAATTACTCGTTTTCACAGAAACACCAGTAGTAGAATGGTGAAATATATTTCTGTAGAAGCGAACCCCAGCTACTTCAAGAATCCAACTGAAAAAATATAATCAAACTGCTGCGGCTGCAAAACTCACAGATGATACACACAACTGTGTAATATGTTTGGTCTCACTCTTGTTTTGCAGTTCATAGGTCCACAAATACTCTCCATTTACCACATGCATTTTGCAGAGCGCAGAGTCATTTAGGGCAGTTAGTATGCTTAGTATTACCAAAAACTAATTAATTATCTTTGGTATTACATTTCACTTTCAAATTATGCTAACATCGAACATTCTAACATTAATTGTTGTTTTTATGAAGTCTCAAAAGATAATGATAAATCGTAGAATCACACATCACCATTCCCCATAGACTTTTTTAAATTTAAATCAGTGGCGGCTCGTGACTTTAGAAATAGGTGACGCAGTATTTATACAAACACACGGACACAACCATCTCTCACAATAACGTACATTTAATATTAAAGATGATGGTAATATATTTAAGGGCGTTATGCAATCTGTAAATTTCTAGTGAAACTTCACCTGCGTCACTTGACGAGCCGCCACTGATTTAAATTGGCATAAAATTTAACTTGGCTAAGTACAAGTTTCAACAATATAAAATTGTCATCATCAGGCCGCTGTAAATAGGTACCTACATTAAATTCTACTGAGTAAATACTTAAAACTTACATTCGTTAAATGGCAAAATTACAAGCCAGTGTTAAAACCAAATAACAATAATCAAATTGTCACGTTGGAAAGGTGTTGTGTGATTCTACTTAATTGACCTTCGATATATGGAACCCTTTAATTTCAAAAGATAATAATAAGGGCTCCAGTATTTCCAAATTTTTCACATTTCATATCTTAAGGAACCGAAGTTATGTATTAATAAGATCCGTTAGGATGTTTTTATAGTTTGTTGAAAGAAAAAAGCGAAAACGAAAATTGTGGATAAAGGATATCACCTGTTTTATAAGGATAAGGTTGCGAATGAAACAATCCATTGGAAATGTGAAAAATATCCAGATATGAGTCTGACCGTCGCAAGAAGACTACCATCGCTTGACTTCATGAAAAAACAATTAGAAACGCACGAGCAAAAGAGAATGAAAGCCCTGTGGTTCCTTTACATCGCAGGGATATTGTCTTTCCTGAATTGTACACCATAACAGAAAACTAAAGTTTTTGTAATGTTGATAATTTCCATCAAAAAGGACCTACAACTATTAGCACGTATATATAAAATACATATAAATTATATAAGTGCTTTTTAGATTTATATAAAACTGGAAGAAAAATAAGAGATATTTAATGTCAGGATGTCACCAATTTTCAAAATAATATTATCTATTATACAAGAAAAATAAAGATGTAGAGGTCTGAATGACCCTCCCGCGCTCTGGCTATGCCTTTGCGGGGGGGAAGTTTCCATTGTAACATAATTGAAATTAATTTACTCAATGTTGTAATTACACCTAAGAAGTATTCAATTGATTTAATTTGTATGGGAAATAAAGATATTATTATTATTATTATTTATTTAAATATATATATGTCTATTAGATGTAAATTCTTTATATCTGTAGTACATGAATTTATATACGTTTTATGTACATTTTATGTAATATTCACATAAAAAATATTAGTTGTAAAAGCGTTGCGATGACCAAATGGCAGCTACTCGAGCATAATGTAATTATTACCAATGTAAAAAATTATTTAAGCAGTTTCATACAAAAAAATGGAAAAACTACATTTTTACGTTCAACTGTACTTTTAATTAACTTAATTCTTGCACGAACCCGTTTTTACCTGAACTGAAAGCCGACAGTTTATTATGATATTATATAGTTGCTTGAAAAGTTTCCCATAACCGTATTCGAACCGTTGCGGGTGGGTGTGCCAAATTCCGAAATCCGACATGTGTTTTCTTTGTATCCGACATTGTACCATTGCGCTAATCTGAAACATTCCTTTTTTTATTCCATTCTTCCTAACTTTGCGCTGTTTCGCGAGTTTATGTTTATGGTTATGTTTGATTATATCGTTGAGTGAAGTCTTATTCAATGATTATACTTACCTTTATGTTAAAAATGACCAGGATTTAATTTATTTTATATTATTTATTTTCTATATAAATTAGACGCATTTTAGTCGATACGGATCTAATATTAAAGGTACGTGAACTACAATTTTTGGCGTTATAGAAAACCCGCGCGTGCGATTAATTATGCGGCGCAAATAGAAACGGACTTTTATTTTCGACAATATAATATATCTAATGATAATTTATAATTATATTTACAGAAGGCATACATAAAAAATATGTAATAAAGTTTGATTTTTGAGAAGTTAGGTACATAGTTACAATTGTTAATAACAATAGTAACTAAGAAAAATGTCTATGACGTACACGCACCTTCTCAAAAATCAAACTTTACTTAGTACATTTATAAGATTTTACATATAACGTACATAAATCTAATCATATAAATATGACAGCACATAAATTTCTTGGGTAATATGTAATTATCTATATGCATATATTATATGAATTTCTGTATACAGAATATCCGTAAGTTTATATACTATTATGTAAAATATACGTAATCTGTTACATACGGTTTATATAACTTTATTAAAGAACACTTACATACTTGATATATAAAAAAGCATATCTAGGGGTATTTACTTCAATCTTATATATGTTGTATGTATATTTTATATGTGTGTTTGCTGGGTTACAACTATATACCCATACATGGACTAAGAGGCAACAATATATCTTTATCACACGCATTTTTAACAGATAAAAGTCGTGATATCTATGTTAATGTATGAATTACTTCTTAGAAAAATTAAGTTGCTCGAACTAAGGGTTAACCCCAAAACAATATTAATAGATTACGAATGTGCAATGATCGGTGTCCCTGAAAGCGAAATTCCCGGAGGTTTTGTTCGTGGATACTGTCAATATATTTTTCATTTTATCCAATCAAATTGTAGCAACGTTACGAAAGGGATGTTGAATTTGCACTCATAATGCGCCCTCTGTCAGCACTATTTATTGATCTATTATTGGATAACGACAAATTTCAACCAGAAGCTGCCAAGCTGGTTTTCTTTTGCATTTAAGAGTCGTTTCCTAGTAGCTAATTTCGTAATTTTGCAACAATTGCTTCATAGTCAATCTCGTATCATTTGAAAATTGTTGACAACAAATTAATATATATTGATAATTACTGTGAGTAACTGTATTGTCTTGTTTATAAGTAGATTATATTACATAATCTATTGACACCATTTTCAAATTGAAGATTAATTCATAAAAGTCATTGTAGATTGTACCCCCAAATTCGACACAGTTGATTGGCAAATAAACAGCTGTCTACGCTTACTCAAAGTGGAAGAAATTGTAGAAATGGGGCGTGATTCAT
Organism: Pyrocoelia pectoralis; assembly: GCA_036250285.1. Lineage (NCBI taxonomy): Eukaryota > Metazoa > Arthropoda > Insecta > Coleoptera > Lampyridae > Pyrocoelia > Pyrocoelia pectoralis. The sequence continues at coordinate 18,498,229 of CM070076.1, read as the reverse complement.
AAGTGTGTGTATATTTAATTCTTGTGTGTACGTTTACAGTTGCTTGAGATAAATATAGTAAAAATAGCATTAACAAAATCACTACTGAGGAAACTACATAAAAAACGCGCCGAAAACTACCTCTACGGTGGTGTGAAAATGAGTTGAGTCGCTTCCGCCATGCCTCTGAGTTCAGCATGTTCCCGGGCGTGATCCATGCGACGTACGGAAAACTTGCTGCTACGAAACTTGTAGGGAATTCAGTCCTCTACAACTTTTGTCATTTGAATCTGTCACTTATTTTTAATAAAAATGGCCCAAAAATTGAAAAAACTGGTTCAATGTCCTAATTTTTCACACTTTTTGCTCATTATTAGCAATAAATAATCATTTTACAACAAAATTGTTAAGACAAAAAAGATAGAGAATTTAATTCTCTACAAATATGATTTCTGCCAATTTCAGGGAAAAATGCAAAATGCGCCTGCAAAATCGATAAACGCAAAATCCAAAATTCCGGCTAGACGCCATATCAAATTTTGGTGTAAAACTGTGCTTTTATATTCTATTCCATCTTTGGAAATTGGAACCTAACTGCGTCAAAAAATTCTGTACTTAAATTAACTTTGATATAATATTTATGGTGAAATTTTGTCTAGGATGAACGAGCTACTTGTGTATACGATTATAGTTGCTTGAGATAAATATTCAATATAATACAAAAAGCAATTTGCATTTAAAAAAAGCCGATGAATTGGTGTTCTTTTATCTCATATGAAGATTGTTAAGTGTAATTAACGCGTATCTACTTATTTTGTGTGTCCCTCACTATCTTTTTATAAAAATTAGTCGTGTACGAACTGTTGAATCATGAGTGTTGTAGCGGTAATTGCATTGGCAATTTTCTTTTTCATTCTTATTTCAAAGTACATTAAGTGTAAAAAGTATATAAAACATTTAGAAAGATATCCCAGTCCTCCTACGGTACCTTTACTGGGAAATGCATTGGATTTTAAACCACCTGTAGGTATGACTCACTTTTTTAATTATTAACGTTGCAAAGGGGATTTTTTTTCTAATTAAGGTGGGTATCAATTGGGTACTTCATTTAAGTTTAGAGAATTATTGTAGAACAATGCATTGCTATTTGTTAAGATTTTCTTTGTTATAATTTTGTGAAATAATAATAAAACTCAAGTATTCTCATTAACTTTGATAAAATGGTAACAACAAAATACAGTGTGTATCACACTCGGTATCAACTTAATGCTAATTAAAGTCCAAGGATTTATTTATTGTGTGATTATTATATGTGTGTGTATAAAGCTTCGCAACATGTTTTATAATATGAATATATAATACTTACCATTATCTTTATTTAGAACTTTAAAATTAGGTTATAGAACGTAAAATGAGATTGTAAAGTATCTGCTGTAAAATGATTCAAAAGGAACTCATTTAGTTATTACTAAAAATCTCCCATTAAATTGGCTTTTCAAAACTTTTTCTGAAATTTAATGCTGAGCTTTCTCACAGCATTTTAGTTATTCCACCATCTCAGCGATTGTTTCAATCCATAGGTAGGTAACTTTAAATAATTAGTAAACCGGACTAATCCCGTCTTTAAATCCTTCTTATTGGTTCATAAATATTTCCCCTTCTAAATTGCTATAAAGAAAAGTTGTACTTACCATTTATTAAGAAGATTTAGTTTTTCTGTTGCTGTTACACTGGATACGGTTCTGATCTGTTCATTTTTAACTACTTATTCAATGTAATTCACCTGGGCTTCCGAAGCATGTAATTGTAGAGTGACTACACTCGGTTTAATATGCTCTCCTCTAATCATTTTCAACATTTTATTGTGTTTTAGTAACACTCGACCTGACGTTTCCATAAGAGCAGTTTTTTCATCCTCCAACCCAGCAAACACATTTATATATAAAATACATATAAATTATGTAAGAGCTTTTTAGATTTATATACAACTGGAAGAAAAATAAGAGATATTTAATGTCAGGATGTCAGCAATTTTCAAAATAATATTATATGTCTATTAGATGTAAATTCTTCTACATGAATTTATATATGTTTTATGTATATTTTATGTAATATTTACATAAAAAATATTAGTTGTAAAAGCGTTGCGATGACCAAAATGGCAGCTACTCGAGCATAATCAATGTAAAAAATTATTTAAGCAGTTCCATAGAAAAAAGGGAAAAACTTCATTTTACGTGCAGCTGTACTTTTAATTATATTTAACTTAATTCTTGCACGAACCCGTTTTCACTTGAACTGAAAGCCGACAGTTTATTATGATATACTTGGTTGAAAAGTGTCCCTTAACCGGATTCGAACGTTTGCGGGTGGGCGTTGCAAATTCTGAAATCCGACATTGTACCACTGCGCTAATCTGTAACATCCCTTCTTTTTATTTCGTACTTCGTAGCTTTGCGCTGTTTCGCGTTATTAGTTTAAATTTTGTTTGATTCTACCGTTGAGTGAAGTCTTATTCAATAATTATACTTATCTTTAACTTTATGTCAAAAATGACCAGGATTTAATTTATTTTATATTATTTATTTTCTATATACTATACTATAGGTACGTGAACTACAATTTTTGGCTGGCGTTATAGAAAACACGCGCGTGCGATTACTTATGCGGCGCAAATAGAAACGGACTTTATTTTCAACCATACAATATATGTAATGTAATGATAATTTCTAATTATATTTACAGAAGGCAATAATCCATGATATGTCAGTAATACACGAAGAGGGTCAATGATAATAAATAAAACTACTCAAAACCTCCCCTTAGACAATGAATTTAATATGTGAATTACGTAACCTTTCATCACATCGTTCATCTAAGTCTGACATAATTCACATATTAAATTCATTGCCTAAGGGGAGGTTTTGAGTAGTTTTATTTATTTACCGAAGGCGTACATAAAAAATAAGTAATATTACATATAATATTTTACATATAACGTACATAAATCTAATCATGTAAATATGATAGCACATGAATTTCATGAGTGATATGTAATTATCTATATGTATATATTATATGAATTTCTAGGTTTCTATACTATTATGTAAAATATACGTAATTGTGTGACATACGGTTTATATAACTTTATTAAAGAATACTTACATACTTGATATATAAAAAAGCATATGTAGGGGTATTTACTTCAATTTATATATGTTGTATGTATATTTTATATGTGTGTTTGCTGGGAAGTTGTAAATTTTTATTTTGAAATTCTTCTTTGTACACAAAAAATAAATGTTGATTTAATAAAAACCATATAACAGATTATTGTAGTCAACAACGAGGAGCATCTTGTAAAAATATTTTTGTATATACAGGATGACCCACTGCATTAGATTTGTGTTTTTTAAATGGAACGCCCTATATATTTGAATGCTGAGCAAAATGATATAGGTACCTACTAAAGGTATTATAAGTTCCTAATTTATTGACATTTTTATGTAAAAAAATTAGTCAATTAAGTAGACTCCTGTTCCGCTATGTTTAAAGATATCGAAGTAAGATTTTGGAATATTATGTTTAGTATTAACTTCTATACTTAGATTGCAGACTCTTTTATCTACATGTACAAGGTGGTGCATTATGCTCAATGTTATTTTTTTTAATTGGCACACCCTGTATTTTATTACAGACTAATAGCTGTTGCCAGCGATTTCGTCCGCGTAGACTTCGGTTACAACGTAAGTACTCACATCCGTCCCTAGAAAATACCTTACGTCCGTCCTTGGGTTTCCATTTACATCTTTGCCAATTTTGGTTCAAATCGGTCAAGCGGTTTAACCGTACCTACGTCTTTTTAAACTTCTAACTAAATGTCCAAACACCAATTTTTATGGATTTAACTTAAAAAATGACTGATTTCCATACAAACTTTCATCCCCTATTTTACCCCTGAATTTCGAAAAATTCGGCCTTATATAGTGAGTACATGGTAAATCAGTTTTTACGCATTTACACATTCGCGAACAAGAAACTCTCGCGATTTATCGCCGGTTGGATGTTCTTGGATTCATACTGGTTCCCAAGAATCGGAATCCGCACACCGTGTCCATCCAAATACTCGCAAATCTGGAACCGGAGATTTTGCTTGAAGAGCTTGCCCCCAAACGAGGCCAGTTTGGTACGCGACCCTTAGGCTATGCTGTTTTAAGGCATCTTGAGTTGGTGGAATGTTGTCCACATCACGGTACTTTCGCACAAACAACTCGAGCTTGGCCTTATTGACCTCAGTTTCGTCGCTGCATCTTTCATACAAAAGTACGACACATGTTTCGATCACAGGTATTACAGCGTCGACGTTTTCAGGCATTGGGAAACAGGAAAGAACACACAGAGCTGGGGTTACTTCCGGATAGCTGTTCCACGTTGTCTAGCAAGTGGATTTGCCTCTTGCAGCGAATTTCGACCTAGTGTCGCAACCGGTTAGTGCGTGATACGCTAGCAGAGCTTTGTACTTTTCTGCGACTTGAGTTATCAAGCTTTTCCAAGTCAAGCTTTCAAGCTTTTCCCAAGCTTTCAAGCTTATATTTTTAAGCATTTTTTAACTATTCCATGGAACATAATTCTTAAAAGATCCAGCTGATGATTTTGCATTCTACCATAAAAAATAAAAATATTCGGTATAAAATAAGTACGTACCTATAAAAGAAAGTATAAAAGTCCCTACCCCTTTTGCTGTGAATTGTAAGTTAGTGAGGTATATATAGATGTGGCTTTATTTTTAGTGTTGCTTATCATCTGCGTAAAACCGCAAAACCGCAAAAAACCGCTAAAAGTTAAAAAAATCATTTTTTTGCCTCCCGAAGGAGATATATCTGTGATCTCTGACACAGTTCCAAAATTCTAATGTGCTATATCAATTCTTCTAAATAAAGGTTGACGCTCCTAAATAAACACATATTTTTAATAAAAATATTTAGTAATACTGTGCGCCATATTGATAAAAAGAAACTATCATCAAGGTTATCCAGGTTACCATTGCTCAATTCACAAATTTATCTTATTATCACTAAATTTTAAGTGGCATTCCGTTGATCAAGGAATGTTTTAATTAATTACTCAACTTCCGCCAATTGTGAGGAAACCTGTAATCTTTGTTAGCAGTAGCAAGGTGCTCTTTTTGATGTAATTACATTTAAATAGTAACTGCACTAGAGTCAGGGGAAGCTATCTAATTGTTATGGTGACACCGTTGAACGCTCCTCACAACTCACCTTTTTCAAATTTAGCCCAACGAGAAATTACATTGAAATGAAAGAAAAGCTGAAATAGGTACGCTTTCCACTAAATACATGTGTTGAGAACTTGTTTCAATTCTAAGAAGTCCGCCTAACGGCACTTCAAATCGGACAATAGGGGACGTCCTGGTTGTGGGCACCCCTAAAAGAAAAGAGTCGGTTTTAAGCTGCTGTGCTGACAGCACGCCTTATTAAAGTTCGTACGAGTACTATTTTTTTGTATAAAGATTAATTAAAATGTTTAGTAAAACTATCCGATAATTTTTTATATTCGTTTGGTTAGGACGCCGCAAAGGTCCAACAACTTTTCAAAATTTCAGTGGGATTGTGGACCCCACGACCAGTAGATTACAGCTACAAATGTAATTACCACAACAACATGAGTAATTTAAAAAATTGCTTCCTTATTTAGAGGTTCAACCAAACCGCAAATTGGAGGATACGTATTTTAAAAGAGAGTTTATTTAAAGTTTTAATTTTAATACTATTTTGGAAAAAATTGGAATTTTTTTTAGATATTTGTTTTACGACTCACGATTGGGAAGAATCAGTTCTTGAAAACCAGACAAGATTATTAAACAAAGAATCGGTTTTTCATTAAAACTTAAACACCCTGTATCTCGGAACTAAACCGTTTTCAGACATAGGTTAATAAGAAGATCCTTTCATTTCTTGAACAAAGGAATTAATATGCCTATACATTTTTGTGCAACATTAATTAATCACCCTAATAATACAATAGATACAACAAAATGGTGTAACCTTGTTGTTAAATGGAGTCCCAGCGGTCCTTATCTAACAGTATGCAAAGAAACCTCGACAAAGTTGCATTCCGTGCGTATGCTGCAATTTTGTACCAAAGGGTCCTCCTAGTTTTGAGATGGATGATATGCGTGAATAACGTGTGAAGAATTGTGAATGAGAAGGGCTGCAGCAAAATTTGTGCCTCTATGACTGACTTGTGACTCGAAAAGACCACCCCTTTCTCTGTTTACCATGTGGTGTTGGACGAGGTCAACAGAGTCCACGTTTTTATCAAACGTGAGGACAAATCGTGGTGCTTTGGTGACTTACTGAAACCAATGAAGTGATAATGATGAAATCAAAATGAAGATCATGCTCATTTGTATTTCCGATAACTTTTCATTGCCATGGTTTTGTTGACAAAAAAACGGCATGATTCCGATTTTACCATCTTCGCCTCCTGCGACTTCTTTTTTCCGGCAATGATGACCGATCTCAAGGCGAAGCGATTTGCGCATCAAGGAAGATGACTTCCAGAGGTGTTTTAGGGAAACCGATTGAAGATGTCCATTGCGTCGAATTAGTTTTTACATTATCGCATCGTCAATTAATTAATGTTTTCAAAAAAGTGGACATCATTTTGGTTTTTAAATGAGTCTCATTTTATTATGGATATTACAACGAAGACGTTCGTGTCAGTCTAATTAGGGATAAAATCAAGTCAAGCCTACACAAGCTTAAGTATTATCCAAGCCAAACTTATTTGTCAAGTCAAGCTTTCAAGCTTTTCCCAAGCTTTCAAGCTTTTCCCAAGCTTTCAAGCTTATACTTCTAAGCATTTTTTTACTATTCCATGGAACATAATTCTTAGAAGATCCAGCTGATGATTTTGCATTCTACCATAAAATAAATTCATTCTGTATAAAAGAATTAGAGCAGTTTCAAAATTTCGTGACACTCGAGATGTGCGGCAGGTGTTTCGAAACAATTTCGAAAAGTAACCACGACGTTATACGTCGAGAGACATCGGTAGGTCAAATGCCATCTTAAATATGTACAGTAAATGAATAAAGGTGTAATTATTTATAGAACTTAGTATCGTAGTATCGCGTTTAAATAAATCCCGCCACGCATCTCGAGTGCCACAAGATTTTGAAAGTACTCCACCTACGTGTAATTCAGGGTAGGTATATTTGAGATAGTCTGTGCTCTACTAAAACAAATAATATATCTACTATTAGTAGGTATGTTGATATAAAATCGCAATTAAACCATAAAGTGCTTCTAATATTATGTATAAAAAAATCAGGATCGTGTTTAAAAAAACAAAGTTGATGATGGATACTTGAAAACGAAACGTCGGATTCCAATTTGCTGTATGACATGTTAAAGAACGTTAAAAGGTACCTGTAGAAGCTTCTTTTACTTTTTATTTAACATAGTTAACAATCGCTTACTTAAGTACTCAACGGTGACTAAAACTAACCACTAACCAGCAGTTGAGTAATACTGCGATAATCCGACAATGAGCTATACACATATGACCAACGAGTATATGCAATGTGTTCCAACCTCAGTACTCTTACGGGAGGCATATTTACATATCCTCCTATACAACGGCACCAGGGTGCTGAAATCTGTTAGTCTTTGTGGCGTAATTGAGCTATAAACGCTCACTGATTTAGGCACCTCCGCGAATTGTTTAACTTATTTTAACACTTCCAGGTAAAATAAAGCAGCAAAAAATGTGATTTGTGATTGTGAAATGTGCAAGTAAAATACTCCTATTTCGAAAATTGTTATAAAGAAAAGTTGGTCAGAATTGAAAACTACGTTCAGATATGCAATCATATCCATTTGTATTAAAAAATAAGAACCTTTTAAATCAAGTTTTTTCAGTACATGTTTCTACAGAGTATATTTTTGTATCCATTTGCATTCGCTTTCATAGTCGTCCGAAAATTTTGTTTTAAGTCCACAATATATTTATTTTCATTTATAATCGTATTTAACACGATCTTACACACTGGAGCAACACGATATGAAAGGGACTTTATGGTTTTACTTTTAACATATTCCTGCTCCATTGTGGCGTGCACTTAACTCTATTAACAACTAGGAACGGAAATATAACTGCCAAATTCTTATACGTATGGTGTACCTATGCATGCGCACGCTTGCAGTGATTTCAGCTCTCGGAGAGGTGCCTAAATCAATGAGCTTTTGTAGCTCAATTGTACGCCACAAAAACTAACAGATTTCAGCACCCTGGTGCCGTTGTATAGGAGGGTATGTAAATATGCTTACGGGAGGAGCCAGAAGAAGTTTGAAAAAGCTTGGGAAAGCTTGATAACCAAGACAACACTGCATTCGCAAATATCAAGCCAAACCAAGCTTTTCTTCTTGCCTTTCAAGCCCAAGCCAAGCTATTATATTTCAAGGTAAGCTACTTGGCTTGGTGAATCCCTGACTTTTGCAATATAAAATCCAAATTAAATGTTTTAGAAATCTTTGAAATCTATATTTCCGATAATCTATTATTATATGTAATATTAGCAACAACTTATCAAATGTGTAATTACTTTGCGGATCTCTTTAGATTTCATTTCCAAGTTTGCTGAATACGCTGAACAATATGGCGATATAGTAAAGCTCTATTTGGGACCAATTCCCTCTAAATTAATTATTTCCAACTACAAATTAATCGAAATGATCCTCAATTCAAACACAATTTTAAATAAAGGAAGAGAATATAAATATTTTTCCAATTGGTTAGGCAATGGACTGCTTTTGAGTGACGGTGGTAAGTATCAACATCAGCTATCAGTTCATTTATCCATATTACACAGATAGCAGATGGAGGAACCACAGGAAACTGCTGCTACCCTCTTTTCACGTGCAAATATTTCAAGAATTCCTCGAGGTATTTGAAACTAATGCACAGTTGTTAGTGAAGAAGTTGGAACAAGAATTGGAAAAACCCTCATTTGATATCCATCCTTACATACAATTATGCTCGTTAGATATGATTTGCGGTAAGTCTCTTGCCAGTTACTTCAGTCAATTAATTTAGAATTAAGTAATCAATCAAATTAGGACCCTACCCTTACAATATTTACATTATAGACATGCAACTAATAATTTCTTCTACAGAAGCAGCCATGGGAACACCAATCCATGCTCAAGAAAATAGTAACTCAGATTATGTGAAGAGTGTTAAATCGATGTGTGAAATGTTTGTTAAACGGTCATTTAGTCCAATTCTACGCAACGATTTCTTGTATAGGTTTTCAAATTTGTACAAAGAAGAAAAGCGAGCATTAAAAATCCTTCATGGACACACTACTGCAGTTATTGAAAATAGGAAGAAGGAATTACGACAGAAAGCTCAAAATCATGACGTTTTCGATAAATTTGGAAGAAAAAAGAAACTTGCATTGTTAGATTTAATCCTAGAAAAAAGTAATGAAGTGCCTTCATTAACCGACACAGCAGTAAGAGAAGAAATCGAAACTTTTATGTTTGCTGTAAGTTTTCAGTATCAACTGTTTTCATAAATGACGAATTTTTGCTTTGTTATTTACTTTTTGCACTAAGTAACTGCTTAAACATTTTTATAAATCGAATTGAAAGGTTTCTGGCGCAATAACTTCAAATACCATACATTTTAAACATTTCGTGCATTGTGAGGCGACGGAAAGCAAATTTATATATAATTTGTACATTTTTAAATTTACGTTTGTATTGCAGGGCCATGATACTACTGCCGCCGCATTAGGTTTCACAACATTTTGCCTATCACAAAATTTAAAAATTCAGGTAAGTTTATTTTGGATAGGTAAAGTAGTAAACACATGTAACATTATTTCAGAATAACGTTGTGGAAGAATTAAAGGAAATCTTTGCAGACGATATAAGTAGATTGGTTACACTTGAGGATGTTACCAAAATGAGATATATGGAGGCTGTTATAAAAGAGGCTTTACGGATTTATACTACAGTACCGTACTATTCAAGAACAGTGAGCGAAGAATTTGAATTTAGTAACTTCTTTAACTCTATTCCTTTCGAATAGTGTAGATATATTTGGTTTCAGATGGAGGAATTATACCTCAGGGTGTAACCCTATTATTGAACATATACGGTCTACATCACAATCCCAAATACTTTCCCGATCCAGATAGATTCATACCTGAAAGGTTTTTGGGAGACCATAATGGAAACAGATTTCCATATTCTTACATTCCATTTAGTGCAGGACCTAGAAATTGCATAGGTAATTCATTCTGTCATTGTTTGTCGTAGATTTTCATTAATGTGTTACAGGACAAAAATTTGCAATGTTAGAAATGAAATCTGTGTTATCGATTTTATTACGACATTATGAGATTTTACCTTCAAATCCAAGACATACTCCTTTATTATCAACGCAAACTGTGTTATTCTCGAAAAATGGTATTCATGTTCGTATAGCGAAACGAAAGTAAAAATTTTAGTATTTCCGCACAAATTATTATTATTATTATTATTTACTTAATGTTAGAAGTAGTACTAAGCGCTATGATTAGGTAATACGTTCATTATAAAATAAACCTCAAGTAACTTATTCATGTTTTAACATGGTACATGTGATTGTTAATGGGGTTACACAAGGATTAGCGCTTGAGGATTACATTGGTACATCAATATTTGCATTGGAGCGCATATTAACACGGGGTTTGTAACTTCGACTTAAATTTACAAAAACAATAATTTCAACTACCTACTATATGTGTATGAAGTGCCTCTTTCACACAATAACAAGAATCAGAAGACGTAAACCTAAGCGTGGAAGTACGTTTTCCGTGGGAATTTTGAAAATAAACGTCCAAAACTTACTGCTTTTCACCAATGTGCCTATCAACCAGGTAGATCCTGTGAGCTCGCCATCCACAGAGTAGTGGACATAGCCGAAAGGGCGATCTCCTGTAAGGAGGTCGCTCTAGGGGCGTTTATAGACATAGAGGGGGCGTTCGATAATACCTCTCTAGAATCAATCAAAACAGCTATGGAAAGCAAGGGAGTACAACCTACCGTGTGCAGGTGGATACATACCTACCATGCTAAAACAGGAACGTTACAGCCTCGCTTAATAACGACTCTGTAGTGGTCAGGGCCGCACGAGGATGTCCACAAGGGGGAGTTCTCTCTCCTTTATTGTGGTGCCTGGTAGTGGACGGACTGCTGAGGCGACTAAGCGAGGCTGGTTACACCACGGTTGGCTATGCCGATGACATAGCGATTGTGGTACGTGGCAGATTTGAAGAGACCGTATCAGTTGTGATGCAGGGAGCTTTAAATCTAGTGGAAGCATGGTGCGGAGAAGAGGGTCTGTCGGTTAATCCAACAAAAATGAACCTCATTCTCTTCTCACGAAGAAAAGGGCCGGCAAAGCTAAAAGACATAGCAATGTATGGCACCAAGGTGAAGGTTGTGGGAGAAGGCAAATACTTGGGAATAACGCTTGACCAAGGGCTAACCTTCAAACCGCACCTAGAGAAGACAACGAACAAAGCCACAAAGTCCTTGTGGGCTTGCAGGCGAGCGTTCGGAAGCAAGTGGGGCTTATCTCCAATGATGACCCACTGGATATACACCAGAATGATCAGACCGATCATTACGTATGGCTCACTGGTGTGGTGGCATAAAACCTCCACCCAGACGAACATACAGAAACTTAGCAAGGTGCGGCGTAGGGCTTGCCTTGGAATCACGGGGGCAATGATAACCACCCCTACGGCAGCTATGGAGACCCTTCTGAACTTACCGCCACTAAACCTAGCAATTAGGGCAGAGGCGCTCAGAGGGGCATACCGGCTGAGAGTTAACGGCGAGGAGGGATCGTCAAGGGCGGGGCACTCGCTCATTTTTGACGAAATCTCCAAAGACAAAACCCTTAGTATGAATACTGAGAGGATACCCAAGACAGTTTGTCCCATCAAACTGTTTAAGACAACAATCCCCACTCGGCAAGACTGGGAGAGCAATTCCAGTAAAGCGAAGCTGAATGGAATCGTGTATTACACAGACGGCTCGAAAACCACAAAGGGCACCGGCTCGGGAGTATACGGGAGCAATGGACGGGGCTGCAGAATTTCTGTAAGCCTAGGACAACAAGCGACCGTATTCCAAGCCGAGGTATATGCAATCCTGACGGCAGCTGCTCAACTATTAAAAGAGAACCTTATCAAAAGGAAAATCTTTATAGTGACAGACAGCAAAGCAGCGATTGCAGCAATAGACTCATATGTGGTAAATTCAGGGCTAGTCCTTGAATGCACACAAATGCTAAACGCACTAGGTAGGTGCAACTCAGTCACACTAGTGTGGGCACCTGGGCATGCGGGAATCGCAGGTAACCAGGTTGCTGACGAGCTTGCGAGAATGGCAAGCGCAAAACCATTCATAGGACCCGAACCGGCTTGTGGGATTACTTATAACACAGTCAAAAAGGAGATTCAAGCAATACTCACGAAAGAGCATTGCAGACATTGGTCGAAAATCCCAGGACAGAGTCATTCCAAGATCTTCCTGGAAACCCCAAACGGGGACCTAGCTACGTCCATCTTAAAGTTAAGCAGGACGAAGATAAAACTTGCGACAGAAATGGTCACTGGCCACTGTCGCATGAACAAACACCTGCACAACATGGGACTGACTGAAAGCCCGACGTGCAGGGGTTGTGGTGAGGCAGATGAAACGCCCTATCACGTCATTTGCCAATGTGAGGCATTCATAAAGGCAAGGGAACTCCTACTTGGAAATGAAAAAATTACACAAGAGGAAGTAACGAAGATTCGCCCTACTAAAATCCTGGACTTTGTGAAAGATACAGGCATTCTTGAAGGGTAGACAACACCGGGGAGCACAATAGACCAAAAGGTCGCAGTGCGGGAACCTATCGGGACCCCCCCCCAGAGAATAATAATAATAATAATACTGCTTTTCACAGAAACAGCAATACTAGAATGGTGACATAAAATTCCATAGAAGTGAAGCTCATTCTTTTATGGTTTGTATCAGTCTTTATATGGATCACGTTCTCTTATAAAAATTAGATGATATAGTTAACACCCTGTTAGCCAAGAGATAAGCCGTAAAAGACGAAATTGAAAATCAACATTAACAAACAAAGTATAACTTTTCAGCAGATGGGCCAAAATAAGTGCTTCCACGATGAAGTAAAAAATGCTGCCCGCTTCTCATTCAAAACCTTTGGTAGTGTGCACCTTGAAGGCAGAAGCTAAGCTATAATCTCTTGGCTGTACATTGTGATTTACCGTACGGATAGCATATCAAAAAAAAACAAAAGAACTTAATGTTGAAACGCGTTAGGTTGTATTCAAAATAAAGAAATTGGAGTAGAATTAGGTACTTGTTATTATTATATTTTATCTACTATTCATATATAAAGTTCAACATTACGACACTCAAATGAGTATCGTAATAAACTATTTTACCGCACTCATTTATTAAGGTGACAGATGACAGATATGCCTACTAAATTATTTCTAATTTTTTACAAATTTCTTTCGATTAACAATATTTTATGAATAGTAGATAAAACGTTGTACGATATTCGTATCGTAACATCATTTTACGATACTCGACCGCTTATTAAACTCGGCCTGCGGCCTCGTTTACTAAACCGCCGTCTCGTATCGTAAAATGATACGTTACGACACTTGTATCGTAAATAACTATTAATCAACTATTATTCATATGGAAAATGAGTGGTCTGGAACCTTAGAAGATCATCAGATACTATCTGCTTCTTCTTAAATGCACCGTGTGGAAGTTATATTGCTTCAATTGGAAAAATCGGTGTCAGTGTTCTTTGAAGATCCTTGGAATTATCTAGCTATAATAAGGAGTAATGGACGGCCATTACTATGGAGTTTGATTCCTCTAGACTTTTAAGAATTATGGAGCTACTCAGCATATCATACCATTTGTATACTTGGAATTTGTCATAACCGTTCACATCCGTTGAAGGGAAATTCAAATAAGGTTAAGAGACCAAGGAGACCAGTGGCTAATAGACTCTCTTTCAAATAGCCCCAAAGAACAAAGCCTGAAGCGGTGAAATCCGGCGAACGCGGCGACCAATTAAAATCGCCCCTACGCGAAATAGTGTGGTCGCCGAAGATCTCCCGTAACAGCACCATTATGTCCATTGCAGTATGGGCCGTGGCGCCATCTTGTAGAACCCAATTTGAGGGTGGTTTGCCACAGCTTGCTTCAAACAATTTTCCAGGATATTACGGTAGTGGACAGCATTAGTGGTAACTGCAGCACCGGCTGCTTTTCCTTTCGGAAAATATACCGCACCAAACAGTGCGTTTAAGATTGGAGTGGGTCCAGCTCTCGTTTATGAACTCCTCTTGGATTCTCCGTAGCTCATAACCTGCTGTTTTGTTTGTTGACGAACCCATTTAAGTGAAAATGGGCTTCATCGCTCATTATCAAATTGTTAATAAAATGGGCATTTTCTCCTGTTTTGGCGCAACCCAATAGTATAATTAAGCCGTTCTTGGTAGTCTACCGGATTTATCTCTTGTACCAGCTGGATTTTGTATGGAAACATGTGCAATGTGTATAATATTCTCTGAATAGACCTTCGTGATAGCCCAGAACGTGCAGAACGTGTTCAGGTTGACGTTTCTGGACTTTCTTCCACACTCTCCCGTAGGTACACGTTCAATGTTTTCGGCGGTGCACACCGCACACCAGGCAGATTCCTTACTGAACCTATGCTGCTGAAAATTTGCAACCAGGCGATTTATTGATGTACTGATGGTCCATTCCCCACATTAAAGTATCGACGACGTGCACGCTACGTCAGAATAACTAAGTTTCTGTTTGAAAATAATATGCAATGATTTCGTTCGTTTTTCTATTTTGTACTGTACCATTTTAAATTCCCCGAACCTTCTTCTCATAATTCTGAAACAGAAGAAAAAAGAAAATTTTAAACAAAAAAGTTATAAGTAAAGCATTTAAACCATATCGTTCATTTTGCGCCACCCTGTATATGGATGCACTCATAGCGCACTAATTATTGACAGCTGACAGCTCATACTTATTGGGACTAATAGGCATTAAAATTCCCCGATTAAATTTACGCAGTAGTAAGCTTTTTTTCATATCAACTCCAAAAACCAATACCTTGTTGTCCTCCCCCATGTTCAAAATGCTATCTTCCTATAATAAGCTATCAACGGATGTAGATTTGTTTAATTTGGCTAGGTGTGAGTTTGTAAGGATTGTTGAGGGGAATGTGGCTGATGTTTTTGTTCTCTGCATGTGTTATTGTAAGTTATTGGTATTATATTGTATTTTATTGTTTATATTTATTATCTTCTTTTTTATTATTTTTTTTATTTTTTATTTAGTGTTATTTTTTTGTATGTGTTACTCTGTAATAGGGCTTTGCCTGTTGAGTAATAAAGGTATTATCATTAGTATTATTATTATTATTATTATTATTATTATTACCTAGTACTTAAGTATTTATGCTTCACTAGCACCAAATAGTTAACAATGATAGTGGCAGTGAATGAAAATGACATGAGAGTGAAATTTCCATGAAGTAATTTTCACATTGTAAAGGTGCATTTTGCGATCTTCGCTCTCTAAGTGCTTACTAATTAATTAAATATGGATTACGTTTTTGCAAAGTTGTTACAGTTACACACTAAAAAGTAGATACGGAAAAGGGCGATTCACTCTGGTTCATTCATTGAATTGATCAAGTATTTTATTCGTTATTTGGTATTTTGCACAAAAAATTAAATAGGTACTTCGTATGGGTTTAATGTAGCATTTTCAAACAAAAATGTTAAATAATAGGTAAAATGTAAACTCAAAACCTTCCCCATATTATTTTTAATTTAAAACTGCAACGAGTTTCGACTACTGTAAGTCATCTTCAGACATTACATAAAAATTGGTGCCGATGATGATAAAAGGTGAGTAAGGTAATGAAAGAAAATTACGGCGGAACTAATTATATAAGTCACATTATTATTATCACATTTTTCTTTTTTATAAACTTATCTCGTAATTTATACTTAGTTAAAAATTGCGATTGAAATAAAGTTAAAGATTAATGTTTGTCAACATGATTGCGAAACCATCTTTTATCATCATCGTTATCAATTTTATGTAATGCTTGAAGATGACTCACAGTAGTCGAAACTAGGCGCAATTTTAAATATAAACAAAAAAATAGGGAGTTTTAGAGCTTTTAATTCATATTTCAACCCCATTTGGAGGATGAAGTACATTAGAGATGGACCTGTTTTAGATCAATTGAAACTGTGTTAAGCCCTTTGACAATATCGTTTATTTGCTTTGCTCATAAGGGACATTTTGTTTGGAAATATTTGACAAGTGTGAACAAGTTTTTCCAGTTTTATGCGTAATATTAATAAATAGCTATCTTCGGTTTATCAAAAATAACTTTGAACTCTCGATTACAGCGTACAATCTTTTTGCAATTTATTATCCAAAACCACGAATGTGTGTTGTAACAGGGGATTTTATTTAAAACAAGTATCAAAAGGCGCAAATTCTTATAGAATTTTAATTTCAACCAACTTCAAATCTGTAACTAATTATGGCATATACTATACACTGTGTCCAAGATAAGGAGGGCCACTATGGGGATTTCGGAAACGGTAAGAGATAGAGTTTCGGTTAAATGGGAGAAAAGTTGGGCAATTTTGAGTTTAGTACAATGAAATTTTTAAACTTACGAAATTCCGAACCGTTCCGAAGTTATGCGACAAAAAGCGAATTTTCAGGATTTCGTTTTTGACAAATTGTTACTTTGTCGTTGATGTTAACTGAAAAGTAAAAGGACCTTCTACAGGTACTTTTTAACGTTCTTTAACATGGCATACAGCAAATTGGAATCCGACGTTTCGTTTTCGAGTAACCATCATCAACTTTATTTTTTTAAATACGGTCCTGATTTTTTTATGCATAATATTAGAAGAGCTTTTTATTCTGCATTCAAGCATGTATCACACTTTATGGTTTTATTGCGATTTTATACTTACTTTACGATTAGCGGAAAAAATCCTAAGTACGAACCTGTATCCTTCCTCAATAACATTCAAACTGAATTTTATTTATAAATGGACTTTTGCTAACTGTGCTTTCCTCATCAAATTAATGAAATGACACAGAATTTTCAATTTTGAACACAAATTTTATAACCAAGTGTACATAATTACAAACAATCAACTAACACGTCATAAATGAACAGAAAACATTTTATGAAACGAAAATTTAAACATGACACATACCAATAATTAGAAAAAAAATTATAATAAATGCTCGCAAAGCCCTCCTTAGTTCTCCAATCGTCAATAGCATCTTCTAACTGTAGATTCCAAAGCATTCTTTAACATTGTAGGTGTTACAGTTTGGAATCGGTTAAGTACAAGCTTTCGGAGTTCTTCTTCTATTCCAAAGGTATCTTTGTAAACATAATTTCTTACGTACCCCCAAAGAAAAAAATCCAGCGGGGTTATTTCGGAAGAACGAGTTGGCCAGGGCGTTTCAGAATTGGCGCTTAAAACTCTTTCGGCAAACCTATTTGAAAGGTAATCCTTAACCACCCGTGAATTGTGCGCAAGTGCACCATGCTGCTGAAACCAACAATTGCGTACTACGGCTTAGGGTAAAATATCAAGAGCATCTTCCAAAGTAGAATCTAGTAAATTTAAGTACAATAGTAAAATAAGTATAAAATCGCAATTAAACCATAAAGTGTGATACATGCTTGAATGCAGAATAAAAAGCTCTTCTAATATTATGCATAAAAAAATCAGGACCGTATTTAAAAAAATAAAGTTGATGATGGTTACTCGAAAACGAAACGTCGGATTCCAATTTGCTGTATGCCATGTTAAAGAACGTTAAAAAGTACCTGTAGAAGGTCCTTTTACTTTTCAGTTAACATCAACGACAAAGTAACAATTTGTCAAAAACGAAATCCTGAAAATTCGCTTTTTGTCGCATAACTTCGGAACGGTTCGGAATTTCGTAAGTTTAAAAATTTCATTGTACTAAACTCAAAATTGCCCAACTTTTCTCCCATTTAACCGAAACTCTATCTCTTACCGTTTCCGAAATCCCCATAGTGGCCCTCCTTATCTTGGACACAGTGTATACAATATATATGCATATAGCTACCCCCCTCCCCACCTGAGACACAACCACGCCGGATTCTGCACAAATGAGTCATTGTTTTTCTTTCCACCCTTAAGGGAGATGGGAGTGGAGAGGGTGACGGGCAATTTGTAAATCACGAAAAAATGTTAGAGGAAAAAAAAGTAAAAAAAGATCGTTTTCTGCGGACGTGCAATTTTCCCCCTTTCCACCCCCAAAAAAGGGGTTGCACTTGGGGGTGAAATTTGCAATTTGAGTATCGTCTTTTATGGAGAATCCAAAAGTAATAAAAAATAGGTGTTTCCATTTAAGTTTTGAAAACTCACCCCCGCTCCACCCCACAAGAGGGGTGAGGGTGATGTTTACGTATCATGAGTCAATAGGTTTCAACAAATAAAGGAAACATATTTTTTTCTTTTTGTAATTGGACGAGTGTCGTTCTCGAGATATTAAAGGGTGTATATTTTGACTTTAATGGCGTCCCGACGACGAACGGGTGATCCGATCAAAAAATTTACCAGCGATTTGAAATCAGTGAAGAATTTCCTATAAGATGACACCACTTCCAGCTTTCTAAACCCTGTAACATCGACCAACGCACAGACACACAGACACACAGACATCCGGACGAATTTAGTAACCAACTTTTTGAAGTTGGTTGAAAAAATAATACTGAATTAATATCTAAATATTTCGCGGTCCTAAATGAAATCTTACTATACGCAACAATTCAATTTTTGTTTAGCATTTAGCTCCTACACAGATTTTGCATTGGTAAGCGCGAGCTTTCACAATTTTATCTTGCGAAGAATACTTCAGTTGCACAAGGCCGTCCAACAGCGCAATTTGTACAACAATTTTTTTTAACCGATAAAATGGACACACGCACGCGGCTTCTTTTTGTATACAGGGTAAGTAGGTATGTCAATAAAAAATTTGTGTTAGAGGGGACCAAAACAAGCATTTCCTCCAAATAAACCGAGGGTAGGAAACGTTTCGGTTAGGAGCTACCCTCAAATGTGCCAAAGTGGGAGCAAAGCACATTGAGGATCATTCCACTTTTTCGACTTGTAGTCCATGTTTAATTTTCGGAAAAGGAAAAAAACCACAAGCCCCCAAATTAAGATTATAAGATGGATTACTACAGTCATGGTGTTTATAATGTAGGTACCGCTTTTCGATATTGTAAAGTAATTGTCAGATAACTTGCCGAAAAAATGCTACAGCTATTTTCCTTGGAGATTCCTCATTTGGCAATACTTAAACCGTCGACTGGTACCTATGTAGTTTACGTATTACATCCGTAGATCTAATCCTCACCTCCCGTGACTATGAAAATCTTTTTGACCTTCTCCGGTTCCAAACTTGACAAGTATTCCTTTGATCGATGATTCGCAATACGAGAATATAAATTAAATTAAAATGTGTTTTATATTCTCAGGTACTGGGTGTCCCACATAAAACCGGTGCGCGTCATAGTCTCATTGCGTCTAGCTCCACTTTGTTCATTTTTGACGCCTGTTTTCTTATAAATAATATTGGCTACACTGCGTGACTCATTGTTGGGGTTGTATATTTTAGTTTGACAGCAATTGTTGTGAATATCGTGGAATATTGATAGAGAAATGACGCAGTTCTCAATTGAAAAACGATTTGTACAAGAAATGGAGGGCTAAAGGTTCCATCGTGAATATGAAGAAGAAGAAGCGTCCAATAGTGGTAGTCAACAGAATTCGAACAAACATAACGAAAAGCCCCAATAAATCTATAAGGAGATTGTCTCAGCAAGTTGGCGTATTTCGCACAAAAGATCTCAAATTCCGACCATTTCGTTTCAGTGTAGTGCATGAGTTACAAGCAACAGACAAAGAGAAACGAGTTACTTATTGCAACTGGCTCTCATCTTCAATCGTTGACGGTTTATTGAACCCAATGCTCTTCCATATCATAGATGAAGTCTGATTTGATCTGTCGGGTTATGTTACCTCACAGAACTGCAGATTTTGGTCGCAGAATAACCCACATGTTGTGCATGAAGGACCCACAAAAGATAGGCTACAGTGGCAGGAATGTGTATTATCGGCCCCATTTTTTTCAATGATACGAGTAACTCTGCAAGATATCTGGAGATCTTTGACACTTTCTTTTCACAATTAACAGAAAATGAAAAGTAGTATGGCGTCTTCCAACAAGGTGGTGCCCCATCATCCCACACATCCAACCAGGCTACGTCCGATATCAACATAGTGTTTTCTGAAAATAGGCTTGTCAGAAAAAACCTGTGGCCTCCACGGTCGCCGGATTTAACATGCTGCGATTTTTATTTATGGAGAAAAGCAAAGTTTATGCAAACAACCCTCGGACGGTAGACCAACTTAAAGAGAACATTACTAATGAGATAAATAACATCTTGCCTCAAGAATTACAACGTGTCAACCAAAACATTCTCGTAAGAGCGCAGTGATATCTGGATGCCGGTGGAGAGTAGGATACACATTTTTGAAAGCGATTCTTCTAATTTTACGGCTCGCCTGCTACATTAACAGGCCTGTATAAGGTCAGTACGGCTTTGCCTTGAGGATAAATTTACTTCAATTTGTCGAATCATTTAGTCCGGAGATTTCGAGCCAGACATAGTATAGTATAAACGGTAGATAACAAAATAAATTATATTATGCTTTGTTCATAATTAAATATGAAAGCAGGAAGTAAAAGATATGGACGCAGACTTTATAAACAAATTTCAACCATTGAAAATTTTCGTGTAAATCTTAGAACCACAAAATGGTTGAGTTGTGGAATTAATTAAAAAACGAAAATTTGTCCGTTCACTGCATTTTCTTCTCGTCTTTACTATTACATCTTGTACACAGCAGTAGTCACATTCATTAATTGAGTATAAAAACAGTAAGATGACTTGCAAATTACGAAGAAGAGACGATCTTTTTGAATTGATACTTAATGCTTATCTGCCTATTAAAAGTATCTACGCTATTTAGCAAGTATGATGGCTATTATTCACGAATTACGTGTCGAAAAACATAGGCCCGTAGCCAGGATGAAGTAGCAGAGGTGGCAAACAGTTTTCTAGGTGGGTTAAAAAAATATTGAATGAAAGTACCCTCTGCAAATTAATTTTTGTGGTCTTTCTTTTTCAAAGGCTAGAAATGACAAATTGGACAGCCTTTGAATTGTTATTGATAGTCTTAGGGGTTTACTTATTCTCGTCATCGTCCTGCCCGTGTCTCTGTGCAATTCTGCAATTTTGTTTGGATACATAGCAAAATGCTTCTGAAGATGTTGTAAATTTATGTAATCATAGTTCATTAAAATCATTGAGATACGTAAATTAAGTACTCTTCCTTGAGACTACTTTGACCTTGAAATAACATGAAAGTCAATTATCTATCATCGTGAAGAATGCTGATCGTGATCATTATTTCCAAACAAACGCGTAAATAATGAACCTTTTTGTATTGGTCAAAAGTTTAATTACCTTTAACTTTGAATTGAAATAAATAAAATAAACTCGTACCCCCCCCCCCCCCCCCCCCTGAAAATGAAATGTATATTATTTCATTGTCTAAGCTCTAAGGGGAGGTTGCCAGTTTATTTATTTCAATCTTTACTCCCTTTGTGATTATCTGACCTTTACCATGGATTTATCCGTTCAATTTATAGTAATATTTGTAAACACACGTGTACACTAGTTTTTGTTAAAATATCTCATTAGTTATTAATAAAATTATTTATGATGTTTGCGATAGCGATATGAGTATATTATTACATAAGGTATTTTTTGTAATAATTAATATGCGTTGTCCGGTTTTTAAGATAATATTTAGAGTCACACTGTTTTTAAGTTTCAGTGTAAGTATTCGAAGGCGTCGTGATGAATTTATTACCTAGTTACGGTCTTTTCGTAATCCTTATTCTAATTGTAATAACATTATTTAAAAACAAAAGGCATAAGAAGGGAATAAAGGAATTTCCTATGCCTCCATCACTACCACTTTTGGGAAATGCGTTAGATCTTAAATCGGCTTCAGGTAAGCGTATTTACATTTGCATATTTTCATCATGAGTGACAAAAATATAAGACATACCCGTATACCATAATATACAGAATTATATTATTACACTTCACTTATTAATAAGAAATTCTTTTCCTACTAAACACATCAATCAGTCATGTACCTAAGTCAGTATACCTACTTACGTATAGAGAATAGGTACTTAACAAAAGTGAACGGGTAACCTTTGCATAAAAATTTTATGCAAAATTTAATTTTGTGTAAAATCAAAAATTATTTGATAGGGCTTTTGTAGAAATTGCACATCTCGCCTTGGTGGGATATATACATACTAGAAGTGTTTATAGTAAACCTATCAATAAGTTGAATGTAGGGCTTACAATACCGGAAGAAATTTTGAATACCGGTTTTCGGTATTCGATCAAGTGAATCCCGGGATCTCGGATAGTTTACAAATTCAGAGTTCAAAATTCCAAATTCAAAGTATTCACTATTCAAGTTTAGTTATTCAAAGATGTAAATATGAAACGTAAATTAAAATAATCTATATAAAATTCTGAAATTTCGTATTCAAAATAGAAATTTGAAATAAAAAATTGAAACTCAAAATACATATTAATGCTAATGAATTTTAAATTGTAATTTGAAAATTCAAATTTCAAAATTCGAAACGCAAAATATTACTGCTACTTAAAGTTAAAAACTTTAAATTAAATTCAATATTGAAATTGGAAATAATAAGCTCAATTATAATTTTGTAAATTCATAGTTCAAAAATTAAAACGTAATAAACAAAAATTGGTATGTAGTGCCATTTGAAAAATCAAGTTACCGTTTATAGAAATTTTTTCAATTGACGTAGTCATTTCTCCGAACACAAGAAGATTTCGGATTTATAGTACATTTCATGGTTTAGTAATATCGCATCCTCACGGCCTCTAAGCTTTGTGATCCCTGCAATATTCAATTTTTTGGACACATGCGGCCAAACGATTCGTTTAAAGTGTGTGATACATAAAGTCGCACTAGAATTGACAGGGGGTTCCATTAAAAAAAATGCAACTTTGATATAAATCATCCCGTATAAACTATAAAAGTGTTTGTTAATAAACCCATAGGCTTCCATCCACACACTATTGACCCACCCTGTATACATACAAATATTTTGCACTATAAATAAATATCATTAATCCAAAATATTTTCTACTAAAATAAAATTAAAGTAATACCGAAATACCGGTATTTACGTATGAATACCGGTTTTAAATACTGCATCAATTTTGTACGGGTTCCCGGTTTTCAAAATCCCGGGATTCCGGTATTGTAAGCTCTAGTTGAATGGTAATTATTACTACATATTCATTTCTTGCTCAAGTTATTATAAGTACTAGTACAGATGTATGAACTAATCTTGAATCATATTCGGTGGTGAACACTAATACAAGAATGTTGTATTCCATTTCAGATATACTACCTGTATTCGAAAAATACTCTAAGTATGGAAGTATTGTAAAATTTAATGTTGGAGCAGACACAACGCTATTAATCAGCGACTGTAAACTCATAGCGTATATACTATCATCAAACAAGATAATAACTAAAGGACGCGAGTACAATTTTTTAATGCCTTGGTTGGGACAAGGATTAATTACTGCAAATGGAGGTAAAAATGTTTATTTCTGACCGGGATAATATAAGCTTATATTGTCACGGCTATGCTATCAATAAAGAGGGTTATAACTCCCTTGGGATATTAAAGATTCTTTAATTCCCTTTATCGATAACAACCGTTTGTTTATAAATAAGTAACATAGCAACAACCTGGCAACAACCAAAACTATAATCGACAGTATCTGACTCAATATACCGGAAAGGTAATTTTTAGTTCTTATGGTCATAAAAAGTTAGAAAGCAAATTTTTTCCTGGGGTGTACAAATTTCCGTGTTAAATCTGAAACGGTACTTAAAGAGAATACGGACAGGGCTGGCCTAGTTGTTTCCACGCTCAACTCCGATTCGGAAGGGCGTGAGTTCGATTCTCACGGCCGAATCTTCTGTATAAGGATTTTTCAGGGGGTTTTCCTCATACATAGGTAGCTTCATATGTTTCTAGTCATCATGCGCAAATCTACAATGTGAATGCGGTAAGGTAATGGGCGAAAAAAACGTAATGCGAATAAGTCAGAAACTATTAAAGATAGGGATAAGAACATGTAATACCAAAATATGCCCATTTTGATTCTCTATCAAATTCAATAGTAAGAAAATGGTCATTTCATCTATGAATTTCCTGAAATTTGGAGCCCAATAGGTGAGGTCGTAGTTTTTTTACGTGCACCAAAAGAAAGCCCTATTCTTCCTCTACCCGCTGATGAAAGCACCATTTAAAAAAAAAGTGAAAATAATTTAAAAACCATTAATTGTAGATATTAACATGTGGGTATCAAAAGAACTAACATTTCACGTAGAATCCAAAAATGCAATAATTCTATGACTACTCTCGGCACTTTTTTTGCTAATATTCGTTCTTCACTTTAGATAGGTACCTCCTTTTTCACTGTATAACAGTACCTACGATAGACCTTTTCATCGTCATTATCTCTGGTACAGAGCCATTTGAGATACAGATTTTTCTTATCGTCTATAAGCATCTGAATGTCTTCGGTGAGCCATTCATTATTTCTTTGGTGATTTCTTCTTGATTCCTCGCCATAGCTGCTTGATATATATATATATTCTTTTAAAGTATTATACATTTCCTCAGGTGATCTTTGAGGTAGATTTTCATTTTTCCAGCCAAACACAATTTGTACAAAAAGACAGTCCAATCATTTTGGAGCCCATCTATGTATGTGAAACATTAAGGGCTGTAATTATGTTTGATATTGTCCAGTGTTCTTCAAGCGCCTCAAAGTTACAGTAAGCACGGTAAATTACATGCTTTGACCGTCCACGGTGCATGTTGTCTTATTGTTGTCTTAATTTTACATATTAAAAAGAATGCCGCTGTTTAAAAATTGTGGAAATTGTGATAATCCTATTGATTTTGATAAAGACCGGATATGTGTGTGTGATAAGTGTAGAATCTCCTATCATTCGGCATGTTCTGGACTTTCCCATTCTGATGTAAGGATATTATCTTCCTCGGATAAACGAAGGCCAGCTTTCCATTGCGACAAGTGTGTTGATGATAAGGTACATACTTCTGAATTAATTAATATTATCGCAAATTTAAAAGCGGAAATTAACGATCTAAAGCGCCAAATACAAAAACCTAATATCGAAGCATTACCTAGTACGCAAGTGGAAGAATTAATTAGTGAGATTTCTGATAGAAATAAAAGGGCGTCAAATGTCATATTGTTTAATGTTAATGAACCTACATTCGAGTCTAATAAAGACCGCACCGCTTCTGATTTGGATACAATATCGAATATTATCAGTGCAATCTCGTCGATTGATGCTAAGGAATTGAAGTTCTTCCGTATTGGTAAATTTCAACAAAATAGAACCCGTCCCGTTAAAGTTTTACTGAAAACTATCAATGATGCCAATGCTGTTTTAAAAAACAAAGCGGAAATACTAAAGATATTCCCACAAATTCGTGTGGCTTCGGATATGACTCCAGCACAACGTCAATATGTGAATAACCTGCGTGTCTCATTAAAGGATCGTCAAGAACAGGGTGAACAAAACTTGACGATTAAATACATTCACGGAATACCAAGAATAGTCACCCAAAAAAACTAATTTCGTCAAGTCCTGATGCTACCGATATAAATTTATATTACCAGAACGTACGAGGCTTAAACACAAAAACGCAATCTTTCTATAATTCGGTAAGTGCTTTGGACTTGGATGTGATATGTGTAACCGAAAGTTGGATTAATGAAAGTGTAATGAGTGCGGAACTATTCCCTAATTCTTATTTTGTATTTCGTTCGGATCGAAATTTTGATCATTTGCAAACCTCGAGAGGTGGTGGTGCCTTATTGGCTATCAAATCGAAATATTTAGTTACGGAGATTGACTTCTCGAGTATTAAAAGCTTAATCAAATCGGTAGATATTGTCGGTTGTAAAATTGAAGGTAACAAAATCATACTGTATATAATTGTGATTTATGTACCTCCTTATATTCAAGTGAATGATTTTTCCAATTTGTTTGAATCCTTAGCATTGATGAACTTTTTATACCTACAAAATGTTATTATTTTAGGAGACTTCAATATTACACATTATGTTGATGACGAACGGAATGATAGTAAATGTGATAATTTGAACATATTCTTGAAATTTATAAATTGTAAACAAGTGAATAATGTGCTTAATACTAACAATAGATTATTAGATTTAGTTATTAGTAATTTTGATATTCGTATTAGCGAAAGTAATACTAGTTTAGTACCTATAGATAAACATCACCCGCCTTTAGAAGTGTTGGCCAAGCTTTGTATCCCTACTCAAGATAAATTTAAAACTGGTAGTACTACCAAAGTCTATAATTTTCAGCGTGCAAATTATATAAAACTATACGAGGATATATCATATATAAATTGGAATAGTTTATACGCTCAGAATGATGTTAACAATGCTTGTCATGTTTTTACTTCCCGAGTACGAAGTAAAAGGGAAGTATTGTATTAGTTTTCCAAAAAAAAAAATTTGACCTATGGAAATTTTTACATATCTTTGCGTTTCCGAATACGTAGATTCAAAATATGCAAAAAAAAATTTTCCGTCTGTCGTCTGTAGTCTGTAGTCTGTAGTCTGTAGTCTGTAGTCTGTAGTCTGTATGTAGTCTGTACGTACACATTCCTTGCAACGCTCTAAACTCAGAAACTATTAAAGTTATCGAAATGCGGTTTTCGCCAATCGATTACATTCGGGCCAAGGACGAAAATGCTGTTATTACCTTTGATGACGTCACTTCCGGTATAAGCTAAAATGGCGGCACTCATTTTTTTATAAGATAAAGTTGCAGTTTTTTTTATGTAGTTTAAAAGAGAATTTTTTTTTGAATTCAGCAATATATATTGTGCTATACTTATTTTTTGAAAAAAGTGTTAAAAAAATAATTATTAAAAAATGACTGCAACGCTCGATACTCAGAAACTATTAAAGTTATCGAAATGCGGTTTTCGCTAATGAATTACATTTGGGTCAAGGACGAAAATGCTGATATTACCTTTGATGACGTCACTTCCGGTGTAAGCTGAAATGGCGGCACTCATTTTTTTTATAAGATAAAGTTGCAGTTTTTTTATGTAGTTTAAAAGAGTATTTTTTTCTGAATTCAGCAATATATATTGTGCTATACTTATTTTTTGAAAAATGTGTTAAAAAAATCATTTTTAAAAAATGACTGCAACGCTCTATACTCAGAAACTATTAAAGTTATCGAAATGCGGTTTTCTCCAATCGATTGCATTCGGGCCAAGAACGAAAATGCTGATATTACCTTTGATTACGCCACTTCCGGTGTAAGCTAAAATGGCGGCACTCATTTTTTTATAAGATAAAATTGCAGTTTTTTATGTAGTTTAAGAGTATTTTTTTCTGAATTCAGTAGTATTTATTTTTTGAAAAAAGTGTTAATACGAGGGAAGTCTCGTGGCAACTTGCCAGAATTTTTTATTCCACTCTTGACTCCGTGCTAAAAGATAGTGTTCCCTACTACAGCCCAAAAAGCAAAATTAAAGGTTCTTACCCCCCTTGGTTTACACACGAGATAATAAAAAATATCAAATCAAAACTAAAGGTTCACAAAAAATACAAAATAACAAACTCCTTATATTATTATAATGAATTTAGTCAACTAAGAGCTAAAATCAGACTGCAGATATCAGATTCCTATAAATCTTACATCAGTCGTCTTGAGAACTCGTTTAAAAAGAACTCACATGCCTTTTGGTCTTTTGTCCGCTTAAAAAAAGGCATATCTAGAATTCCCCCTAAAATGCAACTTGCGGATTCTATATTTGATGACCCACAATTAATTGTTGATGCATTTGCTCTATACTTTTCGAGTGTATATAAGAAGTCATCAACCGGTACTTCCACGTTAATCGAAAACTCTAACTCCTGCATTACTATTACATCAATTTCAAATGAAGACATTGAAAAAGCAATCAAGAAGTTGAAAAATAAGTCAACATCTGGTGAAGACCAAA
Organism: Pyrocoelia pectoralis; assembly: GCA_036250285.1. Classification (NCBI taxonomy): domain Eukaryota; kingdom Metazoa; phylum Arthropoda; class Insecta; order Coleoptera; family Lampyridae; genus Pyrocoelia; species Pyrocoelia pectoralis. The sequence goes on along the minus strand of CM070076.1, from coordinate 18,469,775 downwards.
TACCCAGCTTTTTGATTAAGGACTGCATGAATGTCCTGATACCCCCGTTGCACTATATCTTCAACTTAATGATTACTAGAGGGGATTTTCCTCAATGTTGGAAATTGGTGCGCATTACTCCAGTTTTAAAATCGGGCACATCGTCAAATATCGAAAACTATAGACCCATCTCGATCATTTCAAATTTTTCAAAATTATTCGAAAGCATTCTGTATCGGAAAATATCATACCAGCTGCAACCAATGATGTCTGAATACCAGCATGGATTTATTGAAAGGAGATCTACACTCACTAATCTTGCCTGTTTCTCTCAATTCTGTACTGAAGCTATTGATGACCGAGGTCAAGTCGATGTTATATACACCGATTTTCAGAAGGCATTTGATCAAATAGATCACAACATAATCCTGCAAAAACTTAAGTACCATGGATTCAATCAATCACTCATAAACCTATTTGAATCGTATTTGATAGGCAGACATCAAGTTGTGAAGTATAATGGCTTTTGCTCCAAAACGTTTAGTCCGTCCTCCGGAGTCCCGCAAGGGTCGAACTTGGGTCCCTTAATCTTCCTTATTTTCGTGAACGATCTCACTGAAATTATTGACTGTCAAAAGTTGTTATATGCTGATGACCTGAAAATATTCACACGAATCTACTCAATTCATGACTGTTATAAACTGCAATTAGGATTAAATAAAGTCTCCGAATGGTGTGATGTTAATAACCTCAATTTAAATGTGAAGAAATGCAAAGTAATGTCTTTTTCGCGAAAAACAAAGAAAAATATTTATTTCGATTATTCAATAGGGCAAACATCATTAGAACGAGTTCAAATTATGAAGGATTTGGGTGTATATTTTGACACTGCTCTTACCTTCTCGCATCATATTAAAGAAATCACAAAGCATGCATATAAGATATTAGGTTTTATCATAAGAAATGGAAAGGACTTCTCCAATATTTCCACACTTCTAGTATTATTCTACAGCCTAGTTCGGTCAAAACTGGAATACAACGCGTTGATTTGGAATCCTAGCTATAAGAAGTATGAAAATATGCTTGAAAGTGTACAGAGAAGATTTGTCAAGTTCCTGGCTTTTATTTGCGATAATAGGTATCCTGAGCAGGGTATCTCACAAGAATCGCTACTCGATAGCTATCTGCTAAGCAAACTACAATTTTCCATCCCCAGGATTTCCTCTCGTAAAATTACCACCTTTTATTGTCGCTCTTGTAGAACCAATCTCCTTAGGAGATCACCTGTCCATTCAATGTGTACTAACTATAATTCAATTTCCCATATAACTGATATCTACTTTGACAGTCTGAATACACTCTTGGATGTGATGAAATAATAATAGCATATCTGATTAATTTTCTTTTTTCTTATTTTTTTTCTTATTTCACTAATTTCTTTTTGATTATATTATATAAGTCTTAATTTTTTCTTTTTGTTGTTATATATATTTCAAAATTGTCCATTTTTTTGGTTGTAAAACTGTAAGGACAATAAACATTATTATTATTATTATTATTATTATTATTATTATTATTATTATTATTATTAAATTACAAACATTCTCCTGAATGTTCCTTCTCCTTTATTAGGGGCTCAATAAGATTTACCACAACCTTTCTACACAAAATTACGTTAAATGTTTATGGATATTGTGTTACGAAAGCGTAATCCCGAGTAGCTCACAATATGACACCAACGACACTGAAACAACAGCTCGCTGAAAAACATTAGACAGAGAGCTATTTCAGTCATACATCTCGAAACAGAACTTTTGTAGTGGATTAATGTACGATCTAAAATTGCCCTCCAATTTTGTATTCTTTGGAGATTGGTCAAATTAGTAAATTTAGCCGTGTTTTGAAAATCGTCCAATAAGTACAAGAAATAGCGGAAATCATAACATCAAAAAATCACCAACTCATGTAGGTATTATGTTTTAGGTATCGCATGGAAAACACACAGAAAAGCGATTGGACGTTGTTTCCAAAAGAATATTTACAGTTACTTTATTAGCGTCTATGAAAGAAATACGAATATTTTGGTCAATAAATGGAAAAAAGAATTAGGCAGTTCGTCATTTGATGTCTGTCAGACTATACCGTTATCTTCTTTAGATATTATTTGCGGTGAGTTCGAAAAGAAATGCTTTACACTCACGATATAGGTTGATTTGAAATTGTAGAGGCCGCCATGGGTACTTCTGTGAATGCTCAAGAATCCTCAGAGTCAAACGTTATGAAAAATATTAAGTATATGTGTGATTTAGTAATTGATAGAATGTTTACCATATACTTGCACTATGACTTCTTATACAGATTCACAACACGGTACCAAAAAGATCAGGTAGTTGTAAAAGATCTTCGTGATTATTCACAAAGAATAATTGAAAACCGTAAACAAGAATTTCTAATGTCATTAAGTAGTTGTAACGACGTCGACGGGAGGAAGAAGTTAACATTAATGGATTTGTTGCTAGAAGAAAATCAGAATGGTAACATATTTACAGACGCTGATATACTAGATGAAGTTCAAACATTCGTATTCGCAGTAAGTACCATGTTTATGTGATTGTAACATTTTAAGCATGTGAGGTTTTAAAATTATCATATTACATTTGAAAGTTCACAAACAGCTACAATATTTGATACCTACAACATCCATCTTAACACCGATACCATCGCTTACCTCAGATACTGCTATTTATTCCTTTATCTGCGTTGTATATGCTGAAATAATTATATACTCGTATCTTGTGATAGGGCCATGACACAGTCTCATCTGCTCTAAGCTTTGCAATTTATTGTTTATCTGAAAATTTAGATGTACAGGTAAACCGAAATCTTATTATGTTTATATAACGACTATTTACATAATTTTAGGACAAAATCGTAGCCGAATTTCTGAAAGTTCTTCAAAATGATATTGATAGAACAATAACTGTAGAAGATTTACACGATATGAAGTATTTGGAAGCTGCGATTAAAGAATGCTTGCGGCTTTATCCACCTGTCCCATTTTTTTCACGAACTGGACATGAATTCGAATTTGGTAGGTACCTGCACCAATAAAAATTGTTTATCGCATCTTCTTTTGAAGATTTAGTAGCATTGGATGTTGCCTTTTTAAAACGCAAAATTTATTAATGTTAGGTATAGGGTCATTAATCATTAACTTTGTAATGTCAGTGGTAGAAAGAAAGGACAACAGATAACACTGACGAGTTTTTGACAATCATTCGTACTCCTATTCCCTTATAACATTAAAATTCTTGTTGGTTTCCTTTAAGTGGTACTCTTGCACCCTTTCGGTTATGGTATCAATATGTAGAGACATTAAGATAAAACATTAGCATATAAAAACATATAATGCGATTTGAAAGTTTTGTTCGTTTTAAATCTTAGGTACTGGTACGGATGTCCTCTGCCAAACCGTTGTAATGTTCTTGGCATCTTTCTGCCATGTAGTAGCCAATCCTACTAATAATTTAATGAATGGAGCACCCTTAGTTTTATGGGGATTATCTACACTTGAAATTGATTGGGTTCATAATCTTGATGTAGAAGTGATTTCTTCAAAATGGAGTAATTAATGGTACTAGTCAGTTGTAATTCAGAAAACCTTCCCCATAAATAACATTTATTAATAAATAGACGATAAGCGAAGTTGATATATTAAAGTTAATTACATTGAGACATGTTTCGACAAAATGAAGTTCTCATCAACAGGCTAAAAATTACAGAATTTATACATAAAACTTTAGTTAATAATACTTACTCATAAATATAATTAATTGTAAAAATTAATGGAGTAATGGAGGTGAATGATGTGTGTTAAAAAATATTATAAGTTGATCATTGTTAAAGTCAAATCACGACATCACTGAAATTCAAAAGTGAAAAATAGAAAAATAATAACCCAACTTACAAGTTAAACCATAAAAGTGAAATCCATACATGGGGGGACAACACATGCTGAAAAGATAGGTTAAGAAAACCACAAGTTAGAATTAAATACTTACGGGAAAACAATATAACAATTAAACAGAGCAGAAGGTTCGTCGTGCAACCGAGGAACGCATTTTAAATTTTAATGCGAACCAACAATAAATAATTGAACAGCCAAAGATGAGGAAAATACTACCATCAAACATAAAATGGAAGTGAGATAAGAATGAAATGTGACAAATTATACTTGAAAATACTTTTTTTCAACATCTCTTTAGAAAATTCGATTTTCCTCCCTAATTTTCGTGACGAGAGGCTTTTCCTTCCTCCCTCGCTGTAATTATATTAGTTAAAAATTATTTATTAAAGTTTTACAGTTACGTTAATAATATAACATAAATATACATATAATAACAATTTGAACAAATTAAATCAACAATTTTAACAATTGCTATTGAAAAAATTAAATGTGCATTTTGTTACACTATTGAAACTAACTGGTGCGGTGAACGTACCAGGAATGATTGTTTGTATTGTAAGAAACTGAATTTGCAGCATTTTCTTCAATATCTTCCATTTTCTTGAGGAATATGGGAGACGAAATTGCGAAAAATGTCAATTCTCAAATCAAATGTTTGTTATTTTGCAACCTTGGTGACAATCATAAAAACCACTTATATGCGAGGTTCTTGTTTATTATCACTTTTTACTTCCCGAGTACGAAGTAAAAGGGAAGTATTGTATTAGTTTTCCAAAAAAAAAAATTTGACCTATGGAAATTTTTACATATCTTTGCGTTTCCGAATACGTAGATTCAAAATATGCAAAAAAAAATTTTCCGTCTGTCGTCTGTAGTCTGTAGTCTGTAGTCTGTAGTCTGTAGTCTGTAGTCTGTAGTCTGTACGTACACATTCCTTGCAACGCTCTAAACTCAGAAACTATTAAAGTTATCGAAATGCGGTTTTCGCCAATCGATTACATTCGGGCCAAGGACGAAAATGCTGTTATTACCTTTGATGACGTCACTTCCGGTATAAGCTAAAATGGCGGCACTCATTTTTTTTATAAGATAAAGTTGCAGTTTTTTTTAAGTATGTAGTTTAAAAGAGAATTTTTTTTTAATTCAGCAATATATATTGTGCTATACTTATTTTTTGAAAAAAGTGTTAAAAAAAATAATTATTAAAAAATGACTGCAACGCTCGATACTCAGAAACTATTAAAGTTATCGAAATGCGGTTTTCGCTAATGAATTACATTTGGGCCAAGGACGAAAATGCTGATATTACCTTTGATGACGTCATTTCCGGTGTAAGCTAAAATGGCGGCACTCATTTTTTTATAAGATAAAGTTGCAGTTTTTTAATCTAGTTTAAAAGAGAATTTTTTTCTGAATTCAGCAATATATATTGTGCTTACTTATTTTTTGAAAAAAGTGTTAAAAAAAATAATTATTAAAAATCGACTGCAACGCTCGATACTCAGAAACTATTAAAGTTATCGAAATGCGGTTTTCGCCAATCGATTGCATTTGGGCCAAGAACGAAAATGCTGATATTACCTTTGATTACGTCACTTCCGGTGTAAGCTAAAATGGCGGCACTCATTTTTTTATAAGATAAAATTGCAGTTTTTTATGTAGTTTAAGAGTTTAAGAGTATTTTTTTCTGAATTCAGTAGTATTTATTTTTTGAAAAAAGTGTTAATACGAGGGAAGTCTCGTGGCAACTTGCCAGAATTTTTTTTTTTAATTCTTCGGAGTGTTGCAAGAAATCATATGCATTACATTGGAGTAAAGTGTCTTTTCCTCTCTTGTGCATTTGCTGCCCTCGTCAAACCTTACACGCCAGAGGTAAAGCATCACTTTCCTCCCTAGTAATTCAAATAGCTATTGTAAATTGTACCTGGTGATGTAATTCAAAGAAGAATACAATATAACACTGTTATTTTAGATGGATACTCTATTTCAAAAGATATGTCCCTAATCTTGAACGTTTATGGAATTCACCATGACAAGGAATTATATCCAGAACCGGAGAAGTTTATTCCAGAACGATTCTTTGAGCGACAATTCGTTCCCTATAGCTACATTCCTTTCAGCGCTGGACCAAGGAATTGCATAGGTAATATGTTCATTCAGAACATTTCTACCAGTTTATTCAATTGAATTTTGTAGGTCAACAGTTTGCGATGCTCGAGATGAAGTATGTGCTAGTGACCTTACTTAAGCATTTTGTAATATTACCTGCGAATCCGATTCATAAAGTTATATTGTCAGGTGCCATAATATTAATATCACAGAATGGCATACGTATTGCAGTTCAAGAAAGGAAACTGTAAGATTTAATGTTAGGCATAAGCATGTTAAGATGCTGAACTATAAAATGCTAAGTGCAACAAATATGAACAAAAGTTAAGTTGTGAAATTTGTGCCTTTGGTGGGATGTATAGGTTACAGGTTGTGCATTTGAATATAAATATTTATATACGCACTTAGGTATACCTACTCTACGTTTCCTTTTCAATACAAATAGGTACCAACGACAAATGACACTCATTTAATAAACGACTTTAGGTATATACTGTTAATAGGAAAATGCCTGATTCTTTGTTCTGAGGTTCTAGGTCTTTATTTTATTACCTACCTATTTATTATTTTTTATTATTTATTTATTCATATTTACAGGAGTGCACATAAAATTTGTATTATATAACATCTAATATACACAAAATAAAACAAAATATTTAGATTCAATTATATTATTTGAAGTGCTGCTCTTAAGTAAGTTTAAGCTTGTTGTCAATTGTCATACATGTGAACGAGCTTAAGGTGATATGATAATGTAAAAAGGTTTTGAATAATTGAACATTGACATCTGAAAGGTGAATAATAAGTTATATAATTATAAGTATGTTAAGATTGATTATCGTATGTTAAGTAAATAAAAGACAATTAATACATAAATATAATAGTGTTTGTTTACTAATACGAGTTAATTATAAATAAATAAGACACTTGTGTTTATAAGAACATCCACCTCAACAGAACCATTTATATCTATCTATCAAATACTATTTTATATCTAGTCCTGACAAATTTAATGTTATTGGCTGCCACCATGCATATGAAGAGGAGTTGGTATTTGAGATTGTTGTATATTTAGTTTTATATGAAATTATTATATATAGGTAGGTATATGTTAGGAAGACAGTTACGCTTACGTGATGTAAGTGACCCCCTAAGTATTCCTGAAACAACTTTTCGTGGACTAGGTATACGTATCTCACGTCAATATGTATATGATATGATATGTAACGAAAATATACAAACAATCTGGCCTTATCAAAAAGACAAAATTCGAAAAGTATTTGAGATATCGAAAAATTGGGACCGGATCTTGAATCGGCATAAAATTTCACATAAGATCCATATCTTAAATCGGTTGTAGACAATACGCGTCTATCGCAACGCACGGGCCGGACCCTCGGACGGAATATCGATTCCAGTAATCCAGTAACGAACGAAGTTCGTTGAAAACACGTGGGATTATGAATAGTTGCATAAGAAAATGTGGCTGATTCACAACTACAATATTGAAACAAATTTTAACCTTGGAACGGTTACCAATGTGGCCACGGGAATTGCTAATGCTGCCAACCTTGGTTCAAACATTGAAAATAACATTGAAATAAATCCAATGTTGGACATTTTTCAATGGTCACCAGAATAGGGCTGATTGTTTTGATTGGGTGTTATATTGCCGTTGTATTGGAATCATGGTTTTCTGTTTCACGCAACTTTTCATTGTACGGTAAACATCACAATGCAACAAAAGTTAAAAAAGAAATGAGTTACGATGACATCATCAATGATGAAAAAATAAAACATTTTTGAGTTGCCGAATCATCGATTTAAATTCATTGCGCATAACACAGTAATCCCCATGTATCACCAAAACCCCCAACATTCACTATCGACCTCTATGTACTTGAAAACCTAATTTTAGAAAAGCCTTCTAGAGAAAGTAAAACGTTACAAACGTTGCGCCTGTTTTAGCTTTATATCGTGTCATATCTATCGAACAAGATTTACTTGTACAAGCTTATTTAAAATTTTGTCTAAACTCTTATACGAGGATAACTTGAATGGACGTCAGACTCTACTACTAGCGTACACTATAGTAGATCATTAAATGGTAACCATTTTTGAATAGGTCGCTCGTTTTGTGATAACAATTGAAGTTTCGTTGTTTTTTGACGTTGCTTTGACTACAGCTGTTAAAGCTAAAGAAGATGCGCAAATTCAATACCGTATAATGGATAGAGTCGGCAGAGAAAATGATTATAAGAACTGAAATTTTTACTGTTATAGGTACTTATAGCAGACCAACTAGGAGCCTCCATTGTATTCCCGATGTTTGGGAAAGGCTCCTAGTTGATCTAAGACCTTTCAACCACTATAACTTGTTAAATATTTAAGATATTCCCGTAAGCTTTAAAATCATTCTCAATCCTGCTTGATAATGAAGCCAGTATGGCTTCGAAACATGTAGCATATAAATAATTTTACCTCATAATTTTCACTTCATAATTTTCTTGATCGCCACAATCCCAAGGATGTAATGTTCCCAGTTTGTTTTTTCGATTGATAACAACTTTGGTATTCCTTTATTTACCGTCAAATTTTACTTCGTGAGCTTTGCATTGGTTCACGTGTCACGTGCTTTGCACCTTATCTAAAAAACATAAAACAAAAATCACTTCATCTCTTCGTCATAACAATTCCCAAAGAAACAAAATTGTTCATTAAATTATATAAGGGGAGGCTTTGTGTTTTATTATTTGAATTTACTTGAAATAAGCATTTCATGCCACGTCCAGTTGGGTTATAGAGTGGTGATAGGATCCATCCTTGATGTTGAATACGAATTAGAGTGACTAAAAACGGGGTTAATAAAGTAACATCAGCTTTGAGCAGTGCACAATTCTCCCAGGGCCTCTGAGTGAGGTAATGGTCGCAATAACTTAATGCAAATGTTTACCTGTACGGTGTACGTTATTTCATAATTTGAGCCACGTGAATCTTAAAAATAGGTAAATGTCACAACACAGTAAAATAAAAACGATAAAATTTTACAGCGAACTATTTTTTTCGAGTTTCATTACTTCGTTAGTCCTCTACTAGATGGCCGACAGTAGCGCTCTAAAGCAGAGTCAGTAGATTAATAGAGTACCGCAACCTCCGCCATTTTTAGTCCTTTCCGCGCTTCACTCACTACACGCTCAGTAAATTAGATGATGCTTTGACTAAATTTTTCGGAATATAATAAAAAAAATACACTTAACGGCACAACAACACGGCATTTTATTAGAAATTACGCACTTCGTAAGTATATTTTATGTATATGGACTAAAAATGGCCGCCAGGGCGGCATTTGTCGCGTCAAAGGCTTGCGGTACTCTATTAATCTACTGACTCTGCTCTAAAGTACAGTGACTCTATTACAAACAGTGACAACAAGCAGCGATTAGCTCCACCCATCCGCCATTAGGAGGCAAAATTTTGGGCGGGTTTCTATGAACTCAACGGTGGTATCCTAGCAACGTGCTAAATCCAAATAAAAATCACACGCTGATCAAAGGCCGCCATTAAGAGGAAAAATATACCACGGCCAATAAAAATCGATACATCGCTTGTCGCCACTGTTTGTAATAGAGTCACTGTACTCTAAAGCAGAGTCAGTAGATTAATAGAGTACCGCAAACTCCACCATTTTTAGTCCTTTCCGCGCTTCACTTACTACCGCTCAGTAAAGTAGATGATGTTTTGACTAAATTTTTCGGAATATAATAAAAAAAATACACTTAACGGCACAACAACACGGCATTTTATTAAAAATTACGCACTTCGTAAGTATATTTTATGTATATGGACTAAAAATGGCCGCCATAGCGGCATTTGTCGCGTCAAAGGCTTGCGGTACTCTATTAATCTACTGACTCTGCTCTAAAGTACCTCTAAAGCAGAGTCAGTAGATTAACATGACTCTGCTCTAAAGTACAGTGACTCTATTACAAGCAGTGAGGACAAGCAACGGTTAGCTCCACGCATCCGCCGTTAGGAGGCAAAATTTTGGGCGGGTTTCTATGAACTCAACGGTGCGGTGGTATCCTAGCAACGCCAACGTGCTAAATTCGAATAAAAATGAAACGCTGATCAAAGGTAAACACTGTCAGGCCGCCATTAAGAGGTAAAATATACCACGGCCAATAAAAATCGATGCCATGCTTGTCGCCACTGTTTGTAATAGAGTCACTGTACTCTAAAGCTGCCTTTAAGGACCATTGCTTCTCTTACCTATTATACTCCTTGGTAAAAGTACCATACGCTCTTATCTTATAGTGTGTATCGCGTAGATAAACCCCGTTTTGGTAATGTAATCAAAATCAGGAATAGATTGATAGAACACAAATATTAGCTGCTGGGTTCATCCTCACAAAGGGGTGTGAATGAAATAAATAAACACAAACACTGCCTCCCCTTATTAATTTAATATGTTGGCTTAGTTGGAGATCATATGCCAATGGAATGCGACATGTTTCGGGTTTTATACTAAACCCATTTTCAAGCAAGGTGTTAGAAATATACAATAACGTTACATCTAAGAATAATTCTTACATAAATGATGTGTGACTAAAATACACATTTTTAGTCACCGTTAAATTTTAAATTTTAAATACGTTAAAGGGCCCCTAAGCGGGAACCCCGGATGGCCTGAAGGGCAGATGGTGGTGGATGAGGGTGAATGGAATAAAATTATGGATAGAAACTACATGTGACGACAAGTGCAAGGTGAAAGTCAACCTTGTTCACCTTGCACTTGTTGTCACATGTAGTTTCTATCCATAATTTTATTCCATTCACCCTCATCCACCACCATCTGCCCTTCAGGCCATCCGGGGTTCCCGCTTAGGGGCCCTTTAACGTATTTAAAATTTAAAATTTAACGGTGACTAAAAATGTGTATTTTAGTCACACATCATTTATGTAAGAATTATTCTTAGATGTAACGTTATTGTATATTTCTAACACCTTGCTTGAAAATGGGTTTAGTATAAAACCCGAAACATGTCGCATTCCATTGGCATATGATCCCCAACTAAGCCAACATATTAAATTAATAAGGGGAGGCAGTGTTTGTGTTTATTTATTTGATAGAACACCCTAATCAGGTGTATCATCATGTGTTTTAGGTATATTCTCAGGAAATATGGTTGTTTTGAACTGAGTAAACTGCACATTCCTTGGCCAATTTCCAAGGTAGGTGGAAATAATGATAGCATCTCATCATGTAATGCTCTCCTTACAAACACCAGATGTTTAACATAAGATAACACCATGAGTACCTACTGGAAAACAATTGGAGACTTATAAACCAACTGATCATCTTTGGGTCGATTGACTGGTACTTAAAATAATGGACAACGCATATCTTCCTATTAATAGTATGTTATATTTAGCAAGTATGATGATTTATTATTCACGATTTCCGTGTCGTAAAACATATACCTACAAGCACAGACAATATACAGGGTGGCCCATTGAAAAGGTAACACGCCTGTTTTGGGACACTTAGCCCAGTTTCTTAAAAAAACTTTTGACGTCAAATTTGACTTTGTCAGATCAACCTCCTAGCCCCAGCAACCCCTAACACAAGAATTTAAATAGAGAAAGGGAGTCGAGCGATCCCTAATTTGAAGCGTCTTTTAATTCTCTATTCGACAGTATGATCGAAATTTGTTTTATTCAATTTTTTCCGCCCCCATGAAAATCACCCTCTAGATTAACTAAGGTGAGGGTGTTGTTTAGGAAAAATCCTGAAATGTGCCTTTCAAAAGGTCAAAAGTGACGTGTTTCAGGATTTTTCCTAAACAACACCCCCACCTTAGTTAATCTGGAGGGTGCTTTTCATGGGGGCGAAAAAAAAATTGAATAAAACTAATTTTCATTCATACTGTCGAATAGAGAATTAAATGACGTTTCAAATGAGGGGTCGCTCGACTCCCTTTCCCTATTTAAATTCTTGAGTTAGGGGTTCCTGGGGCTAGGGGGTTGACCTGACAACGTCAAATTTGACATCAAAAGTTGTCCCCCAAAAATAGAAAATCGACGTGCCCGAGCGTTTTTTTAAGAAACTGGTCTAAGTGTCCCAAAACAGGCGTGTTACCTTTTCAATGGGCCACCCTGTATACTACAAGTAATAGCAATGATCAAAATGGAAGTAGAATATAATCATAATATAGTTTATTAAAATCATTGAGATACGTAAATTAATTACGGGTCCTTGAGATTAAACAATTGCTGACCTTTATACAATATTTTATACTTTATACATATGAAAGTCAAATGCAACTTGGATGTAAAAAAGGTATCATATTTTATTTACAATTAGTGGGAGATAATTATATAAAGAACAACAACGTTATATAAATAAAGAGTATTAAAAAAACTGACTATTTTCATAATATGTTCAGAAACCGTGATTGTTTTTCTCATTATCTTCCATTGTGAAGCATGCAGATCAGTATTTGCAAGCAAACGCGTTCACAATGGACTGTTTTTGTTCTTTTTCAAGGCATTCTTGGTCAAAAATTTAATAAACTCTACTTTGCAACAAGAGATATGTAAAAATTCAAAAGGTAGATACTAAAGCATATTTGACACCGTTTAAGCAAATTAAAGCCAAAATCAATATTTTCATTTTTTTGAACATACAAAATGAAAAAAGGAAGTAAATGACATTCATTTTCGGAATATTATGGAATACACTTGAAAACGATACAACCGATTTTGTGCTCCTTCAAATATTTTGGATTTAGAATGCCTACCCATTTTTCAGTATTTTGAATACAGTTGACAGTATGAATATACTTGCATGTTTGAAACAGATACATTAGAATTCTAAGAATTTTAGTATTAACTTAGAAGATCTAGATATACCTAGATATAAATTAGGACTGCCTTCAATTTATGGTAATATTATTGTGCACACGTGTACCATATGTTTTGGTTAAAATATCTCGTTAATATGCTTATTTTTTACCATAGCGATACATGAGAGTATATTTTTACATAAGGTATTTTTTGTAATAATAAATACGCGTTGTACGGTTTCCAAGAAAATATTTAGAATCACACTGTTTTAAAGTTTCAGTACATGTATTCGACAGGCGTTGTAATGAATTTATTACCTAGTTACGGTCTTTTCGTAATCCTTATTCTAACTATTGTACTTAATAACATATTTTAAAAATAAAAGGCATAAGAAGGGAATAAAGGAATTTCCCATGCCTCCATCACTACCACTTTTGGGAAATGCATTAGACCTTAAATCGGCGTCGGGTAAGTGTATTTACATTTGCATATTTTCATCATGAGTCACATTAAAATATTGCAAATATGCCAATTATAGAATTATATTATTCCACTTCACTAAATAAGAAACTTTTTAGTCTATTTCCTACTAAACATATCAATTAGTGATGTATATGAAATTATATTTAGTATTCTTGTTTATTATTATTCTAATAATAATTATATTTAGGTATATAGGGAATACTTAACAAAAGTGAAAGGGTAACTTTTGCATAAACCTTTGCGTAAAATTGTTTGACGTACCAATAAGGTATTTTTTGAAATTGCAAATGAACTTGCACATCTTACCTTGGTGGGATATGTAGAAGTGTTTTGCGTAAAACTATCAATATGTTGAATGGTAATTTTTACTACCCAATCATATCTTACTCAAGTTATTATAGGAACAGTACCTACTCATATGTATGAACTCATTTTGAATCATAATCCGGTGGTGTACACTCAGTGTTGGAATTGCGTGTTGAAGGCAAGGTATGCCCAATTCTTTTCAAGAGGGCACCCATATGTTGCTGAGGGCAATTTGACATGGGGGGGGGAGGGGGGTGCTTGCCATTTAATAATGAAGTTTAGCTTCAGAGGTAAAGGTCGCAACACCTTTTAATCAAAGATTATTGCAGTAACCAAAATTCCTTTTTGACAAAACAATTACAATATTGTTTATAGAAATCCAAAATCATGTTAATAAAAAATCACAATCCCACAGAATCCTATTTATAACATTTAGTTAGCAACATAAAGAATTTATTAATATTAAATCAAAAACAAAACCGAAATTGCCTTCTTCTTAATTTGTTCTTCCTTTGCTGGTCCAGTTTTACTTTCGGTGGAGAACTTATTTCCAGCTTTAATCCATTCACGAACGTATGGAAATGGATCCCACTCAAGTGGCTCTGGTCCGTTAAGAGAAATAAACATCAGATCACTGACATGTTCTATCGAAAGCCGATTACGAAGCAAATGTTCTTATTAAATTTATGAGTGAGAAGCCTCTTTCACATTCAGCGGTTGAAACTGGAAGAGTTTCAACTTGGACAAGCATTTTTTCAAGCCTACTACTTTTCAACTTCAAACAGTTTTTCCAATCTCGATATTCATCTAAAAGTTCATCAACATCCCAGTTGAACCTTTTGGCAAGTTGATTCAATTCTTGGAGACCAAACAAAATGAGTTCGTCATCGTTATCTAGCCAATACTCACGATATAATGGCTTGACAATACGATTCAGCTCACTATCTGGAAAGAGATTTCAACGCTGTGTTTGTTATATGCTCAGCAGTTGTTTTATTCTTGAAAAATAGTGCCAAATAGAAAATCGTCATTGGTTTCCCACTTGGAAAAAGGTTAATTAATATTTAGCAAAATTTAATAATTTGAGGGCAATGTAAACTTTAAGGTATTCTCAGGGTATGCCCAACTTAGAGCATACCCCAACTTTGGGCAAGGTGTGCCCCTGCGAGGGCAGGGCATGCCGGGCATACCCGGGCATTCCCGCAATTCCAACACTGTGTACACTAATACAAAGTTATTGTCACCACTCCATTTCAGATATAATACCTACAGTCGAGAAATACTCTAAGTTTGGAAGTATTGTAAAATTTAATATTGGACCAGACACAACGCTATTAATAAGCGACCGAAAACTCATAGCGTATATACTATCATCAAACAAGATTACTACCAAAGGACGCGAGTACAATTTTTTAATGCCTTGGTTGGGACAAGGATTAGTTACTGCAAAAGGAGGTAAAAATGTTAATATGTTTTTTAGTGATTATAGTTATAAAAAGTTAGAAAGTAAATTTTCCCAAAGGTGTACGTGTACAAATTTCCGTATTAAATCTGAAACGATCAAATATTCTGTATGACTATTTTTCAAGGGGTTTCTCATACATTGGTGTTTCACATGTTTCCAGTCATCATACGGATGTATAGAAGGAGAATGTAGTAATAATACGTCGTTACCTCTTCAGCATTCTAACTCCCTTCCTTCTGATGCGATAGCTGTCTAACCCATCTCTCGCTAGAAGAGGTTCTGGAAAGCCTAAGCAGTCCACCTCCGTCACCCCACGGGTATAAGTAAAAGACGAGGCCCCTGAAAAAGAAAAAACGCCGATATATTTCAAGAGGATGCCAAGGAAATCATCCTAAATGTTTACAATGCGTTAAAAGGAACCTGGCATCTCTAAGGAAACAATTCCACTCACCAAAATACCAAGCAACAACCACAATATTGAAACATGGGACGGGGGAACGAAAAACAAGGTGCGATTCCGGCCATTTTAAATGAATTGACAGGTATGACGAATATTTAATTAGAGGAAAAATGTATGACCTGTATAAAGAGAAATTGGTGTGCAAAGTTTAAATAACAAACTCAAAGAAGATGAGACCGGTATAAATATTTCCGATTCGACCCTTCTGCATGTACTAAAAAATGGTTTTAACTACAAGGAAATGGGAGTCAAATAGACTTCAAACAAGGGCATTGCTTTTCAGTTTCCATACTTTGTTCATTTCTTTATTTTTTACAGCAAATCGGGACCTAACTAGAAATATCCTTACACTTCGCCTTTAATTTCCTTTTTCATGAATTTTAGGAGATTATCGAGGCTATATGATGTATTTCCATCATAAGTTAATAGCACAGTATACGTCTTACGAATGCAGTAGTTGAACTGCTATAATAATTTTTTGCTAAAAATATTTTGCGCAAGTTACTGCGCATTTGTCAAATTCGTCTGTTTATTGGGGTTATTTAACCGGAGAGGATTTTAAAGTTAGTTAGTTGACTGCTAAATGTAACATAACGCCAATGCGCCGTAACTTATGCGCGAAAAAAACTGAAGACATATTTTCCCTTGTATTTTATAGGTAGTTCAACTACTGCATTCGTAAGACGTATTACTGTGTTAATAGTTCTCTGCCAAGTTATTGCAAGATGTTCTCCAATACGAACGGATGTTCTTCGGGCTATTGTTTATTTTTCCAACAGAACTTCTATGACACTTCGGTGCCCAAGTTTCAAATAATCGATTTTCGCTTTTTTCGTTTATTAAACTGTATGTCCATATCTATGAAAGTGGGCTTATGCAAACATCTAGTATTTTAACAATGTGTAAAATATGTTCTTTCCCACTGCCTTAATTTTTGTGTTGAATGGAAAAATGTATAGAAATAAAATTTCGAAAATCCCACGCTATGTATTTTAGACCTACAATCTACATTTATTCGTAAACAAAATTAAAATTGGAATGCCGATGCGTTAGGCCGACTAGCCTCAAAACAGCTGTTTTATGGTCCAGAGACGACTCTTCCGCTTACAGTATCAACTGTAAGCAACACAATAGCTCAAGACACCTAAACCTAGCACAAGACTAATTGGAGGCCTCAAGGGGACAATCTTGCAGCTTGGAAATCTGTACGGGCTATCAAGAAAGAACCTGTGACTAGTTGTGGGAATACTTTCTGGGCACTGTAAACTATACAAGCTCATGCATCGATGAAACGCCGAACCACATACTTTGTGAGTGCTCCGTATTTGTCCAACTGAGGGGATCCATGTTGAGGGTAACCTGGCCGAACAGGGTTACGAAGAGGCGCTTCCTGTTCTAAATTCTGAATCGACTGATGTCACTTATTTTTACTTTGAATTTTTCAAGAAGCAACTATTTCACAAATAAAAATTTTCACTTTCTCAAAAATCGGTGATACCTACCTTGCGATTGTTGACATGCTCACTGACAGACAAACAACCATTGTTTTTACATCCCATGGCACCACTATTTTTTGCCAAAGTATCACTTTTAATTTTCAATTTTTCTTCATACTACATTAAATAAAATAACAACAAACAACATGTACGGATGTAGATTCTTTTAATGTACAAAAAAATTAAATAGCCTTTTTGTCTAAAATAATTAGGGAAGCAAATAATTGAATATTAAGATTTTTATATTGAAATCCCTGTATTGGTCAATTCAACACCCTGTATATGCGAGCCTAGAACGGTTACGGTCCAATTTCGTATAATAATTTCGTATAATAATTACATCTGTGTTAGCAAAGGAAAAGAACCTCTTTCATTGTCTGTCTCATAATGATACTATTAACTTTTACAATGCAACATGACTACAAGTACATATCAAAAATTCATCTGTGCATGATTTTGTTTACAGGAAAGATTTGGGTAGAATCTTTAAAATTTGGCGTTTAGACATCCATATTTACGAGGGTCGATCAAAGAGTACACATGTTTGGAAAGAAGACGTAGGTTTTTCACCAAGTTTTTTTAATTTTTCATCATAATCCCCTTTTAGTTTGATACACGTTTCCCAACGTTTCTACCACTTCCTTAATCCTTCTAAAAATATGATTTGTCGAACTCCTCAAAATACGCCCCTGTCTCAGCGATAACCTCATCGATTGAGTTGAATCTTTTCCCCCCGAGCCATATTTTCGGGTTGAGGAACAAAAAGAAGTCACAGGGAGCTGGGGGAGTACGGTGGGCGTGGCAGCAATTCGTAGCGCAATTTTTCAAATTTTGCGCCTACAGTTTTGGATGCATGTGCTGGTGCGTTATCGTTGTGAAAGAGCACTTTTTCTTAGTTAAATGGGGTCGTATCTCCTTCCATTTTTGATCGAATCGGTCCCATAAATCATTGTAGTACTGCCCCGTGATAGTTCTTCCTTTCTCCAAATAATCGATGACGATTATTCCTTTCGAATCCCAAAAAACCGTGGCCATTACCTTCCCGCCCGATGGGACTGTCTTTGCCTTCTTCGAATTAGATTAACTCGGAAAAATCCATTGTTTGGATTGCCGTTTGGTCTTTGGCGTATAATAATGGATCCAGGTTTCATCAACGTATAATTCAATTAAGGGTTGTAATTATGTTTGATAATGTCACTGTTATTCAAGCGCCTCAAAGTTAGAGTAAGGATGTTCCTTCTCCTTTATTAGGGAGTTAGTAAGATTCACGACAACCTTTTTACACAAAATTACGTTAAATGTTTATGGATAAGGTAAAAAGTGCAAGAACAAGCCGAAATCATAACATCTAAAAATCACAAACTCATGTAGGTATTATGTTTTAGGCACCGCATGGAAAACACACAGAAAGGCGATTGGACGTTGTTTCCAAAAGAATATTTACAGTTACTTTATTAGCGTCTATGAAAGAAATACGAATATTTTGGTCAATAAATGGAAAAAAGAATTAGGCAGTTCGTCATTTGATGTCTGTCAGACTATACCGTTATCTTCTTTAGATATTATTTGCGGTGAGTTCGAAAAGAAATGCTTTACACTCACGATATAGGTACATTTGAAATTGTAGAGGCTGCCATGGGTACTTCTGTGAATGCTCAAGAATCCTCAGAGTCAAGCGTTGTGAAAAATATTAAGTTTATGTGTGATTTAGTAATTGACAGAATGTTTACCATATACTTGCACTATGATTTCTTATACAGATTCACAACACGGTATCGAAAAGAACAGGTAGTTGTAAAAGATCTTCGTGATTATTCACAAAGAATAATTGAAAACCGTAAACAAGAATTTCTAATGTCATTAAGTAGCTGTAACGACGTCGACGGGAGGAAGAAGTTAACATTATTGGATTTATTGCTAGAAGAAAATCAGGATGGTAACATATTTACAGATGCTGAAATACTAGATGAAGTTCAAACATTCGTATTCGCGGTAAGTATC
The DNA here is from genome assembly GCA_036250285.1 of Pyrocoelia pectoralis. Classification (NCBI taxonomy): domain Eukaryota; kingdom Metazoa; phylum Arthropoda; class Insecta; order Coleoptera; family Lampyridae; genus Pyrocoelia; species Pyrocoelia pectoralis. The sequence continues at coordinate 18,450,663 of CM070076.1, read as the reverse complement.
ATGTGGATGTGATTGTAACATTTTGAGCATGTGAGGTTTGAAAATTAAATTATCATATTAAACTTCACAAACAGATACATTATTTTGATACCTACATCCATCTTCACATGAACATCGATACCTTCGCTTACTTCAGATGCTGCTATTTATTCCTTTATCTGCGGTGTATATGCTAAAATAATTATATACTCGTATCTTGTGATAGGGCCATGACTCAATCTCATCTGCGCTAGGCTTTGCAATTTATTGTTTATCTGAAAATCTAGATGTACAGGTAACCCGAAATCTTATTTTATTTATATAACGACTATTGACATGATTTTAGGAGAAAATTGTAGCCGAATTTCTAAAAGTTCTTAAAAATGATATTGATAGAACAATAACTGTAGAAGATTTACACGATATGAAGTATTTGGAAGCTACGATTAAAGAATGCTTGCGGATTTATCCACCTGTCCCATATTTTTCACGAACTGGACATGAATTCGAATTTGGTAGGTACCTACACTAATAAAAATCGTTTATCGCATCTTCTTTTGAAGATTTAGTACATTGGATGTAATATGTTACCTTTTCAAAACGCAAAATTTAAGAATGTTATAAGTGATGTACCTAATTGAAAAAAGGAACAATTATACTATTGTTATTTTAGATGGATACTCTATTTCAAAAGATATGTCCCTAGTCTTGAACATTTATGGAATTCACCATGACAAGGAATTATATCCAGAACCGGAGAAGTTTATTCCAGAACGATTCATTGAGCGACAATTCGTTCCCTATAGCTACGTTCCTTTCAGTGCTGGACCAAGGAATTGCATAGGTAATTTATGTTCATTCAGAATATTTCTACCAGTTAACCCACAATTCAATGTTGTAGGTCAACAGTTTGCGATGCTCGAGATGAAGTATGTACTAGTGACCTTACTTAAGCATTTTGTAATATTACCTGCGAATCCGATTCATAAAGTTATATTGTCAGGTGCCGTAGTGTTAATAGCAAAGAATGGCATACGTATTGCAGTTCAAGAAAGGAAACTGTAAGATTTAATGTTAGGTATAAGAACGTTAAGATGCTGTACTATAAAATGTTATACATAGTTGAGCCAGTGCCGGATTTACCACTAGGCCGCGGCCTAGGGCCGCAAGCAAAAGGGGGCCGCAGAGTTTTGTAAAAAAAACATTTTTTTAGTAAAAAAATTGAATTTTTATTTTCTAAAATTAATAATTACCGCAACTGTCAATCGAATACATTACTTTTGTATACAGGGTGTTTAGAAAAGATGCGGCAATATTAAAGGGTGTGATTGGCCAGGTCATTTTATACAAAGAAGTTCCTATTAACGCTTTCCGAAAACGCTCCGTTACCGATCTACAGTGTGTTGAAGTTTAATTAAAAAAAAGGAGTAAAAATTAGATTTTTCCAAAACGGTTTGAGATATCATAATGAAATTTTAGGCGTGTTAATAGCTGTGGGAGACACATACTTTGCAATACAACACGATGTTTCAGTCGTACCAGTACCACCCCCTTTAATATTGCCGCGTCTTTTCTAAACACCCTGTATAAACAATACAATCTAATTAAAATAACCAACGTACATATCAAAAATAAATATTAACGCTTGCCAGGGTAAGGAGGCTACAGAGTGCAGGTGGATTGTGGAAAGAAATATGAAATGTGCTTTATGCTTAACCCAACTACTCATTTATTTTAACGTGAGATTGAAATAAGGTACATTTCAATTTTCCATCTAACGGGCCGCCGGGGCGGGGGCCGCTCGGGTTAATTTGGCCTAGGGCCGCAAGTACCCTAAATCCGGCACTGTTGAGCAACGAATATGAACAAAAGTGTATCTTGAACATTTTATATTTTAACATATTTGACAATTTGGGTTTTGGTGGTATGTATAGGTTACAGGTTGTGTTGTATTTGAGTATATTTATACTTACATCTATGTTTCGGTATCGGGGGGTAGTAATTTGAGAAAAAGTTGTAAACAAAATGTTTTAACTAGCAGGATGAAATTACATATTTGAACGTAGTATTTAGTTCTAATTAACTTTTTTTAATAACAATTTTCGATATTGTCAAAAATAAAGGTACTTTACTCATGAGCAAAATTCATATTTTTTGACAAACCGCGTACACGACTGAAAAAATTTAATATCTGATGATTGTATTTTAGATTTTCGAACATGCAAAACTTTTTATAAAGAATAACTTTTTTTCGTAAAATTAATAATAAAAAAGTTTCCCATATGCTGCCAACTTTTACAGACATACCTACTGTATGTGAGTGATTTTGTGTAACTTGTTAGTGGCTCTTTGTTTGGGTATTCTATATCTATGTGATGGATCTACGTTTGTGAATTCTGTAAATGAAATATCAAATTCTATTTGAATTTTGAAAATTTAAGTGTTTCGTGTGAGTGTTGGGGACTTATTATCTACATCCTTATCTTGTGTATCTAATCTGCTTTGTTGCGTCATAAGTGGATGATGATTGTTATTAGGTGCCCCTAATGTGTTTTGTTGGGTATTGATAATGTTGCTTATGTTTAAAAAACTTTCTACTTCGTGTTTAATTTGTTCTTGTGTTTCTACTGAAAAAAGTGTGTTTTTAATAAAATTACCCTACGTTGGCGTTGGTCTGCCATGCGTTGTTGTGTTAAATGTGAAAGATGTGTGAATGCTGTGTGAATCTTATCCCTATACATCGTTTTGCTTGTTTCTATCGCCCTTTCTTCCAGGCAAGATGAATCGATTCGTCTCTTCGGTTCATTTCATACGCCATCTGGAAGACTTCTTTGAACTGGTCCCATCCGTTAGCGGTTGGGAAGCAGGTACAAACACCTCTTCTTCATCTTCAGTATGTTCTTTCGTTGTCATACATTTTCTTCTTAATCTTCTATCGGTGTATTTGTTTCGGGTTTCCCAATGGGTGGCCGCCTGATCCCCCCCCTACAATCACAACCGGCTCGCATACTGCAACGTCTAGCGGTGGCTCTAGACGTGTACTGACGATCCTCAGGTAGCGGCTGTTTTCCGAGGCTTACCTATTTCTTTTTGCTCCATTTTCATTAATAAAATGGTGTTGTTATTATTATTGTACTTCGGTTCTTATCGATACTCAAGCCAAGTCTGGTTAACTAATCGCACGGATCGGAATCAAGTAACAATTAGTCCCAGTAATACATATAGTATATTATGTATACGTATATGTCATATACCTATACAAAATAAAAAATATAATTATGTGTTGTATAATAGTATTTTGTTGATTGTGTGAATAATTGTTGTTTAACTCGGCGCATAGGTTGCACTCGAGTGGGTAATGTGTTGTTTGTGTTTTGTGCTAATTGTGAGTGTATTGTGTGTTTGCGTTTGAGTGTATGCGAACGACTTAGAGGTAAAGCTATGTTGTGTATGTTTGTGAAGTTAGAGTTTCCTAATCAGTTGTCCACACTGAACGTTGCAACAAAAATGAATACATCCACATATCATTTTGTGCCTGAAAATCTATAATATATTTACGTACGGTACCACAGCAAAACAGGAAACAAAACCGAAAGCCTTATAAATATGAAATTGAGTAATTACCGAACGATGAGAGGATAGCTTTTATTTACTTCTATGTTACTAATAGTGAACCATTTAAACGCAATCTATTTAAAAAATGATGCACAACTTTTACATGTTTCAAAATGGTGTTTTTAGTACTATTGTCACTTACTAAAAGTTCATGGAGTGATTTTAATTGCTCGAAGGGAGGGTTGGAGGGGTTATCTTATGATTATGTACTTGAATACGTCCATTAATACGAAATAAAGTAGGTAATGAATGCGCTACTAGTTTCGACCATAGATCTTCAGGCTAATACATGGAGACGATGAAATGAAAATTACAATTAAAATTTAAAACTTAATTTAGTACATGGTAGGGGGAATTACATTATTACATATTCGATTTTTAAGTTAATAACCGTACTAAAATTAAAATTAAACAAAAAATTACTTTAAAAATCGTTCCCAGTTTGCAAAATCGAATTTCTTCATACCATAAATATTTTGTAATTTTTCATTTTCGTTTTGTTAATTTACGGTTTCATTGCTAGTAATTACATACCTACCTATTTGTTTAAAATCGAATGAATCCACGACTGAAATCAAATGGCAGATTGAGTTATTATGATTGGATAAATCTGCCACCATAAAGCATTATTTAACTTTAACCGTAGGTAGTGAAGTAATTCCGTACAACTAACTAACCCTATAAATGTTTGTTGGGAATTTGGACAGCCACGGTCGTCATAATGGCCGCATATTAAATTCGGCTAAATCGTTCTGGTCGGCGAAATGGTTGTCAGTGTTTGGGCCGGAGTCCATGTTTTGGCCGGGGTCAGCGGTTTGGACGATAATAAATAATAATAATCTTTATTTAGTTTAGTTTACTAATACATTTATCATTGTACAATTTAATTACTTAAACTTTTAAATATTTAAATTAGAAATTATCCTTCACATAGTCACTTAAATGCACATATATATGTTCTTCTCCTCTTTCTCCTGTTTTAATTCATTAGGGAGTTTGTTATATAATTTTAGCACTTTATATATGTATGCAAACATTTTGTGTGAATTTAGGTAACCTATAGTTAGTCTCCACGGTTCCTTGTATTGTGATCGTATATTTCATAATTACAGGTAAGTACTTCGTAACTTTGCGCTGTTTCGCGTTATTAGTTTAAATTTTGTTTGATTATACCGTTGAGTGGTCTTATTCAATAATTATACCTATCTTTAACTTTATGTTAAAAATGACCAGGATTTAATTTATTTTATATTATTTATTTTCTATATAAATTAGACGCATTTTAGTCGATACGGATCTAATATTAAAGGTACGTGAACTACAATTTTTGGCTGGCGTTATAGAAAACACGCGCGTGCGATTACTTATGTGGCGCAAATAGAAACGGACTTTATTTTCGACCATACAATATATGTAATGTAATGATATTTTCTAATTATATTTACAGAAGGCATACATAAAAAATAAGTAATATTACATATAATATTTTACATATAACGTACATAAATCTAATCATGTAAATATGACAGCACATGAATTTCATGAGTGATATGTTTATCTATACGTATATGAATTTCTGTATACAGAATATCCGTAAGTTTCTATACTATTATGTAAAATATACGTAATTGTGTGACATACGGTTTATATAACTTTATTAAAGAATACTTACATACTTGATAGATAAAAAAGCATATGTAGGGGTATTTACTTCAATTTATATATGTTGTATGTATATTTTATATGTGTGTTTGCTGGGATGGATCATCCGCAAATAGATTAATATTACTATATTCCAGAATTAGTGATAAGCCATTTATCTATATTAAAAACAATATAGGACCTAAAACTGACCTTTGAGACATCCCCAAGTTGTTTTGAATTTCTGAAGACTTGCAACCTTTATGAAGTTTTCCGACTGCACGATTTAAGATAATTTTGAAACGATTTGTGTTCAATACCACGGACACCATATTTTTTAGTTTTGCCGCTAATCGTCTCAAAACGCTCTTTTTAAAATCGTGTCGGCATTTTGGTCATTCGGCGAAATGTTCATTCCCCTTTCCAATGAACTGCAGAAGAATCTTATTTTCTCGTTTTATTATATTTGAAGCAGTATCATTTTCTTGATTCAATCAATAATAATAGGTACACCATATTTATTCTAATGGGTTTCTGACTAACTTTCAAGAGTTGCCTCCGTTTGCGATTCAAACAGTTCCTACTTTCCAATGATTTATAATAATACTTAGTGTATTATAAATAATAATCAATCGTTTTTGATTAGATTGACTGTGACTACATTGACATATTATTTTAATATTTAGTAAATTGGTACCAATATAAATTACTTGCACGCATGGGAAATGATAGTAAGGGTCAGTTAATGTAGCAAGATTATTAAATTATGAAGTTTGTGATAGCGAATGATAAACACGTACTAAAAGTGCTGAAATAATAAGCGTTGTGGTCAAAAAAAGTGATAATAGCCTGATGTGTTCGCTTCCTGAGTTTATTTGTACTTATAAACATTGGAGATTAATTTATAAAACACTACCGACTAATTAAAAATGGTCTATTGAATTTCCATTAAACAGGTAAATCATAATATATTCCGCACGTCCTTCCTAGCTTACCTTGACAATGGTCACATTTTGGCACTCGTGTCCAGAAAAAACTCATTTATTATTCTAAATACTATACTAACGTATTTCAATGTCAAGGCATTTCCTAATATAATAAACTATCAAAAAAACGATTGCAGTCCTTTTCTGAAAGGCTAATAATAAAATAAATTCATGTTAAATTAGTGAAACGTAATTTAACTTCGGGGTTTAAGTCCAAACACTTGGTCACTATGAGAAAAGACTAGTAACTAATTTACAAATACCAAATGTGCATTATTCTTTATGTTAATAATGGAAAGGTTTTCTTAAAGCAAATGCCATTTTTAAAACTTGCCTATTGTAAGCTCCTTACTTGTAACGTAATAATTTTCTCATGACTCAAATATTAAGTAAATGCGTGAAATTTATATGTCAGCTGTAACTAAGGTGAGAGTGTATTAAAGTATGTACATTTAATGAACTCGTTTGTAAAAAAATCATGGGAAGAATCACCTATCATGGGACAAGAACACCATAAAGGAAGCAGTAAACTTGTTCATTTCAGAGCGTGTTCCAAACATACGAGCACTGAACGTTTGTTATAACTCCAATGTAATAATTTTAGCAACGTAGATAAGAACGAGTTAACGATTACTAATCTACACAGTATCAAGGTAACTCCACTAATCTTACTCTAATAGACAATTAAATATATTTTTTTCAGTTATCCCGTAGGCAATGGCATTGGTAGTGTACGGTATTTTTGTTGCGTTAATCATATTATTTTGTATGAAATATAAGAATAGTACAAAATTTATAAAGAAATTTCCGAGTCCACCTGGAATTCCATTTTTTGGAAATGCATTAGACTTCAAATCTTCTTCGGGTGGGTTAATATAGGTGTAACTCGTTATGAAATAATTTTTGAAATTCTTACAGATTTAATTCCAATGTTTGAAAAGTATACAAGGTACGGCAAAATAGTTAAGATATCATTCGGACCTATAAAGAAGTTTCTAATTTCTGATTGTAAATTATTAGAATATATTTTAACAACAAATAAGACCATAGATAAGGGGCACGAGTATAATAGTGCACGCAACTGGTTGGGAAAGGGATTATTAACTTCCAATGGAGGTAAATTCATTTCAGCTATCAAGTAGATTAGTGATTAAAGAGGTAACCCTGCCTATTTTAGATAAAGAATGGAAGAAACATAGGAAAGTGATCGCTCGTGCTTTCCATAAGGACATTTATCATAACTTTATTAAAGCCTTTGAAAATAACAGCACCGTTTTAGTGGAAAAATTGAAAGGAGAGATAGGAAGATCATCATTTGATATCGCTCCATTTATACAGCTGTGTTCGTTGGATATAATTTGTGGTAAGTGTACGAAATTGATATTGAAATCTCCACAGCAATTCGTCACGTTTCCAACACTGTCAGTTTTTTAAGCGTAAATAGAAAATATTGGAATTATTAAACCTCTATAAAGAGGTTAGGTTTTGTGGCTAGAGAGGTACCACTCTTCGAAAAATCACTCTTAAATTATGAGAAAAAATAAGAGATGAGATACTACAAAAAATTCCACAAGTTTTATAGATTCATGTTTTTGTTACTTACAGATGCTGTATTGGGAAAATCATTCAAAGCACAAGAAAATTCGGAGTCAGAATATGTAACGACTATAAAGTTTATGTGTAAATTAATAATCGATAGATCCTTTAATATATTCCTGTTTCACGACTTCTTGTACAAATTTACTAAACTATATAGACGGGAACAGAAAGCTCTTAAAATTCTTCGCAGTTTCGTCGATAAGATTATAGATGATCGCCAAGAAGAGTTATTTAAGGCACAAAAAAATGGCAATAATAGTAAATTAATATTTTTGGATCTACTTTTAGAAGAAAACTTGGCGAACCAAACATTTCCACGTTCAGCAATACAAGATGAAGTACAAACTTTGATATTTGCGGTAAGCGACATTTAATTTTTTATGCACGTCTCATTTAAGTTGTGTAACCAGTGTAACTGTATTGTTTCTAACGAATTAGGAGGGACCACCAAACATAATTGATTATATCGTACGCGTCGATAAATTATTATTGTGGTTTTTGGTGTTTGCAGTCATAATAATTATAAAACATGACTATTATTCTGATTTTTTCTACTAATAAAAAGGGATTTTCTAAGTAAAATTCAGGGTGAAAGGTATTCGCCCGAAAAAAGAGAAAAGCGGTCTTGTGGTCTCATTCATGCGTCACAGTCAAAATTATAGGAAATTACTAATTAGTGTACATTACAATACAAAATAATTTAAGTGCAAAAAATTAATGCCATTAAAACATGATAAATAGGAGTGAAAGTGTAAAAGAAATAATTCCTTAACTTACTAACTTTTATTTTTTATACAGGGTTAATGCAATTCTACAATCAAATAGTCAAATCACTATATAATAACCGAGACGTGTGTATATGTTTGTGTTGCTGTGCACTTTTCCGACAGTCGCCGAATCCCGACGAATGCGGATGTGATATTTTAAAACCAAAGCTATTATAAATTTATAACCTACAAATTAATGCTACAATTATATATACCCCGCAAACTACGTAAATATCTGCACTAATTTTTTTCAAAGTAAGTTTTAAACATTTTAGTATAAAAGTCCGTCATCTTATTCAAGCGGTATTTGTGTCTAAATAATATTTTCTTTACTTAAAAAATACGTTCAAAGTTTCCTTATGGAGATTACGTGTAAAATAGAATTCGCTATTTGTGCTTATTTTTGGGTGAAAATTTTGTGTAAACATGCAAAGTTTGTCTGTCCGAGGTCCTTAACCCATTTCGAACATTAAAACAATGCCAGAAAGTATTTTCGCGAAAATTTTCAAAATGAGAAGTATCGGAAACTTTTTCTCGATAACATGGAAATTTAATTATTTCAAGTTGAAAAGTTATTTAAATGATGAAAAATGATTCTATTATGCCTCGCGTTAACATTATCATGGTTAAAATGATGTAAAAAGTAGTAACAGCATTCATCGTAGACTGATTTATGTGTCCCGATACCTTCTTTCGGTAACTTTCGAAATGTACATGTTTGTGTGCTTATTTCGAGTTTAGAGATTTTGAACGATGAACGATGTCGTAGGTAACATATATAGTCGAATGTTTTCACCGAGAAAAATGTTTTTGTCTACATATTTAACTTAATATCTATTGATGAAAGTAGGTGGCAAGTGTATTGTTACGTTACACTATACCAAAGAGAATACCTAATACTTTGACTATACTTCTAAATATACAACTTATATTGTAATTAAGAGGAAGTAAAATCCATATTTACTGCTGTACATATACGTGTAAATGGTGGCCTTTAGTTAGTGAAATAAACAAAAATTTGAAACTGTTTAAGGTAGAGAAGGTCTTTCTATAAAACAGATGTTATGCAACGTTAGACCAGCTTCTATTTGTACATTTTATGTTTTATGGTATTTTTAGTTTTACTATAGTTAAAGATGAATGTTAAAACGTTCTCCCTAAGGCCATTCGTATTCCCAAAAAAGTTGCCAGTGTCCAAATTGAGTTCTTTTACATTCAAAATTCATTCTAAACTATCCTTATGAAGTTCACAAGGAATTTGTTATATTTTCGTTAATTTTTGGGCAAAGACTATGTGCAAAGACGTAATTAACATTGTGAAAGGGCCATTATGTATTTTTGGTCTCAAATCTATTCCAAAAAGTTTGCATTTTACATTTTTTTTAATAATTGGTAAAAATTTACTTTAAGTAGGTAGGAACGAATTCGTATGTCTTTACCAAATATCAACCCATTTTTGTGATTTTTACGTCAAATGTAAGTAAATGTAATCCTTTATTTTAGTTATTTTAATAACATGCTAAATTACAGATACCTACAGGGTCAAAAATCTGAAAAGGTACAAAAACGTAAATTTTTTTTCTTTTTTCAAGCAACAAAGCCAGCTCAACAAGGTGTGATATTTTAATACAAAAGCTATTACAACCTACAATCACAGATACCTCCTCCCCCCAAAGCACGCAAAACGCGAGAATCGCGTGTACCCCCGTTTATAATATAATATTTTCGATATGCTAGTCTTTTCCCCAGATACTGTACAGGGTGTTTCTTTAGTTAAGGAGCTTTAGTTAGACATTTCTGGAAAAGTTTTATAGATAGGTCTTTGAAAATTTGATTTTAGAGGTTATTATGGAAACCGGATCGATGTAAAATATTTTCAAAATGGCAGCGCTTTCGAAAATGCCGGAAGCAGCTACTAACTTCGTTATTTTAAATGACAACCCTTATTTTTTATTGCATTTTTGGATTCTATGTGAAATTTCAGTTGTTTTAATAATAATAATTTCAATATCTACAATTTATGGTTTTTAATTTATTTTCACTTAAAAAAAAATGGCGAATGCGGACGGTACTTTAACAATTCATTACTTGAAAACTGTTATAGTTATGGCAAGTGGCAACAGAGCTTTCATCGGCGGGTAGAGGAAGGATAGGGCTTTCTTTTGGTGTACCTAATTAAGAAAAGTGAAGTTGGGGCTCCAAATTTAGAATATTCAAAGACTAAATACTCAGTTTCAATGGAATGACCATTTTGCTGTTACATGTTCCTATCCCTATCTTTAATAGTTTCTGACTTATTCCCATTTCATTACATTGATACCATTTTTTCGGATTTTTTTTAGTTGTTGGCCATGACCTTATGGTAAAAGAATTTTAAACAATTTTTTAAGTAATAGTGAAAGAAGAAAAATCCACAGGAATTTCCACCGTTTTTTATCAATTTTTCACGTTTCCCGGACGTTTTTTTTTCCTGCAAATTTTGATTTGGTACCTGGAGTACTACCTAAATCTAAATATTCGGTTTGCAGGGGTAATTAAAAATTTCGATTTCAGTCGTTCGTTGTTGACTGGACTATGTGTTAGAAAATCGGCTCTAGCGTTTACAAAAATCATTACGTTGCGTACGCGTCTTACGCAAGGTATATAGTTCACAACGCACCTACTATTTGATCGATTGGTTTTGTTTTTATGTTTCGCTAAAGTTAGGTGTGGCGTGGCAAACCCTCAAAAAAGAGGAATTTATATCTTTCACGCGCAAAAATTGTTGAAAAAAAAACAATTATTAAAAAAAAATTGTTACACCTAAATAACAAAATTAAGCAAGCATTCAAATCCGTTAAATGGTTATTTCCGAATCTACAAACTTTTTGCTTGTAGACAAATCTGTGTATATTCTGAGGATCAAGGTTACTGTTTGTGTTAATTATTATGATAAATTATAATTAGTTTAATGCGTAATAGCATTTTACAGACTACTATTTATAGCTTCAGCTTTAGCGCCCCCAATAAGTATACCTAGGGCTGTCCTAAATTAAATCAGGATTTTTGACTGCTCCCTTCTTCCGTCACTATGAATAATAGACAGCGCCGGATTAAGCCAGTGCGGGGCCCGTAGCAAAATGTGAACAAGGGGCCCTTGGTTATTGGTTTGCTTTAGGTAGGATTAAAGTTTAGGATATATAATAAAACAACACATTTACAAAAAAACTTTCGTGATTTAATGTGAGAAAATTTGGAGATAATACTAGTCAAATCAATATACGGGTATTTTATTACCATAAACTTCTGCTATCGATGCAATTCTTTGCATAAATTTGCCCAACATTTATTTTTTTTGCCCACAGCGCGGGGCCCCGCAAGTGCGGGGCCCGTAGCATTTGCTGACTCTTGCTACGTGGTTAATCCGGCACTGATAATAGATAATGTAAATAGAGTGATAACATCCTGTTTTTAACATTTTAATTATATTAAATAAATATTTTAATCTGGTTAAGATAAAAGTACATAATTTAGGTATAGTATTTTCAACGAGTTCGTCAATGCACGTCATTAACGAAATAAAATGACATACTTACCAAAATAAAAATCTTGATCAGGTACGTTATTCATGGTTAAAAAAGTAAATTTTCAATGTTAGTGTTGGTACTGAAAACCAACGATGCCAAACCTGCTTTACCCTTTGTTTAATATTTGCGTTGTAAATTTAAGGATAATAATTTCACGAGTAAAGAACACATTGACATTCGAGATACGTTTAAATCTAAAATTAGGGGTGAAGTGGCGGAGTGGGGTGGGGTAAATAAAGCTCCCCCTCTTCCCTTTTACACAGCATTAACATTTTTTATTGTCACTTAACAAAACTGACATCAAATTAGCATAGGTAATCGGAAAAACTTCTTTCGGCGATCATAGCGTCATCTGTCACGAACTTCAAAAAATTTTTCAAACAAAAAGTTCCTATTTGTTAACGAAGAATTGAAATCTGCAAAATAAACTGGGGGTGCTATTTAAGATTACGAAGTTACACATCCTATTACTATCAAGCAATAGAGTCTTAAAAAATTTTTAGACGTATTTTTTCTTTTTTCAATGCGTTTTGTATTTCCCGAGATATTTGGGGGGTACGGGTGGTCTGAAACACCCTGTATATCTTAATATTATGTTATATTACAGTTAAAATCTTTAATTATAGTGCAACATGTTCTAAGATTACGTCATTATCAACAATTTGTTGTGATTGGCAATTTTTAGTTTTCTGTAAATAACTTCTGAGGGGTTCGATATTTAAAATTTTTTATACAGATTTTAAATTAGCATATAATGCTAGAAAATATTGTCCATTTAACCAAACCAATAATAAGAAAGAAAGCGGTACACATTGTTAGTAATCGCGAAACAAAAGACCCTACCATTATTTGTGTCTTTAAATCACTTATGTGTGTATAGATATCACGCCACCCTTTACATTAAATATTTCAATAATTTTAAGAAATGTTAATAAATGTGTAACGAAGAAACCTTCTAGCAATAGAGTACTAAAGGACGATACCATGGTTTTTGACATTTTAAATTACTTATTTCAAAAAATAAAGGAACGCGTGTTTTTTTTGTAATCGGATGTGTCGTTCACGAGATATTCAAAGGTTTCCCTCCGTCCACACCCAAAGAAAGGACGGCGGTTGGGGCTGAAATTTGCCATTTAAGAACAGTTTTTCATGGAAAATGCAGAAGTGCAATAAAAAATAAGAGTTCAGATTTAAGTTTTCCAAACTCATCCCCACAATACCTCCCTCGGGGCGAGGGTGATGTTTACGTATCATGACTGAATAGGTTTCAAGAGTAAAGGAACACATGTTTTTTTCTTTTTGTAATTGGATGTGTCGTTCTCGAGATATTCAATGGTGTATATTTTGACTTTAACGGCCTCCTGACGGCGAACTGGTGATCCGATCAAAAAATCTACCAGAGATTCGTAGCAATGAGTTGAATATTAGCCGTCTTACGCACTGTCGCAGGGTTATGCAAGAGTAACACCCCCTTTTGGATAGCATGAACAATTTTCCATTAATTGCCTAACGCTAGATTTTCTAAAGTGTTGCCTTCTTCTATCGCTGTATGTACATTTGCGCATGTTATGATTAAAATGAAGGGTAATTGCTGTCCCAGAAATCAAACTTTCCAGCAGATAATTGCGCCTGTGCTTTTCTTGAGGCTGGAGATCTTGACGAATCGATTGCTCAGTTTCAGATTTCATTACAGGTCCCAGTGACGTAAATAGGTTTATATAAAGGTGTTTTCTTTTTCCATCGCCACAGGGTTAGGTAAAGTTACAATCATCACGTGATTAAAGTGCCTTACGTCATGTAGACATTTCTGCCTCAGGTTAATATAAAACTTAAATAAAGCTTTTAAAACGAATAGGCTTATTCAGAACTGAGTCAAATTATTTTTATAAAACGAATGGAGTGTATATTGACAGAGCTGACTTAGGTCTACCACAACATGCAAAAAGAAAACACCTATTATTCCGTTAATAAAACTGACAGTTTACGTCGTTTTTTGACATTAAGTAACGTCATCTTTTTCACAACTGTTTTATCACAGTTACGTAAAGTAGTTATGTATAATTGAATCCAGGAGAGTTGGCGTGCACGTCATTACTTGTAATGTATGTATTAAGATTAAAATTTGAAGTCAATTGAGCGTCTTTTACATGTTTAAGAAATAATGACGTTAGGAATGAAATCTGCCAAATAGTAACAAGGCAGTGTTGGAATTAATACTTTAATTACCCACAGGTAGTTGCTTGTACTACTTTAAAATTGTAGTAGTAATATTTTACGTGCTTAATTAATCCATTATGTATGAAATGTATCTTAAAATATTAGTTAGAGCTTACCAGCAAAGTCTTTGTTACCAGCTTAGTGTCCCACTGAACACAGTACATCCATGAAACGTTTCTAAGACACATTACTGGTACATTCCTGTCGAAAGCGAATAAATGGTAATGTCTAATAAACGTTTCAATTGATATGTTACATAAAATACAAAACATACACATTACAACACGAACGTTTTAGATATGTATCCAAAAATACATCTTTGTGATGTATTTTTTGGAATGTGATAACGTATAACATTTTAGAAACGTTACAAATGTGATGTTTCGTTTGAAACAAAATAGTCATATCTCAAAGTTAACGTTACGGAGTTGTGTTTAGTGGTGTTGTACCAGAAACCTTATCAGTTGAAACATATCGTAAGAAACACATCATACACGTTTCGGTGTGAACGTTTTAGATATGTATCCAAAAATACATCTCTGTGATGTATTTTTTGGAATGTGATAACGTATAACATTCTAGAAACGTTACAAATGTGATGTTTCGTTTGAAACAAAACAGTCATATCTCAAAGTTAACGTTACGGAGTTGTGTTTAGTGGTGTTGTACCAGAAACCTTGTCAGTTGAAACATATCGTAAGAAACACATCATACACGTTTCGGTGTGAACGTTTTAGATATGTATCCAAAAATATATCTCTGTGATATGTTTTTTGGAATGTGATAACTAAAGCTAGGATGCCTTTTTTATAAATGGACAAACATATTTAAAATTCGTTTTAGAGTACGCACTTTCCAAAAATGTAAACTTTATTTTGCCTTTTTTTGGTTTCTGTTAGTTTTATTGCGTTCTTTAAATTTTTTTTTGATATTTTCGCGTAAGTATTTAGTACCTTTTCTGTAATTTTTTTTTAGTTTTTTGAAATGTAAGTAAGTATTTTTTAATTTTTAGATTTTATATAGGTATATTTTTCTGGGTAATTTCTAAGAAAGCAAATTGTTTGAAAGGGAAAGGAATTTGGTATACAAACTGAATACAAACTTTGTCTATAATATTTAAGACTTACAATAATAACTCGGATGGGTCATTTTCCTTACTTTGAATTATTTCCCATTGTATTATTTCTACCTGCAAGGTGCACCAACATACAGTATTTGTTGAAATTGCATCCCTTAGTCATTATGCCGAGTTAAGCGTATTTTTATTAGCCAGAAAACTTTATTGAAAAAGAATACCAGCAGATAACATCTATCAACTGTAATTACTTTTTCAAATAAATATTTGTTTGTCTATACTTAAATTGAATATGTATGTGTTGATTTTATCTCGACAGTTTTCGCTTTTCCGTGCCATTTTTCTCCTTTTTTGTCTTTTTAGATGCTTTTTTTAAATTATTTTTTATGCCTTTTGCCTGCCTTTTTTAAACTTTCATTTTGTCTAACTATCCCAGCTTTAGTGATAAACTGATAACGTATAACATTTTAGAAACTTCATTAAAAATGTGATGTTTCGTTTGAAGTCATCTTTGAAAGATAATGTTACTTGTATTTAGTAGCGTTGTACTAGAAACCTAATCACTTGAAACATATCGTAAGAAACTAAAAATACACGTTTCAATGTGAGTGTTTTACATATTTATCCAAAATTACAATTTAGTGTTTAATTGGAACGAAAAATTTCCGTTTCCAAAAATAGATTTATTCATCATAAGTAGATGGGTAATATTGCACATCTAAATGGCTTATTTGCCAGCGAGTCGGTAGCTCAGGTAGTTTGCGTAGCTGTTTTCTGAATTCCTAAACAAGCGACCGATGTTCGAATCCCACTTGAAGCAAAAGGATTTTTCAGCATCACCGATCTCCTTCGAGTCTACACTAAGAGAATTTTGGGGGCCCTGGAGAACAAGCCACCGGAGTACATGGGGCCCTGCAGGGCCTGCGCACTGGGAAAAGAGCCCCTCAGAGCAGTTGGGGCTCTCGATACCATAGTTTCTACCACATCTCAATTTTTTTATACTCAGGTATGTTTCAAATGAAACATATATGAGACATTTCAAATATTCACGTATGAAACATTTATAAGGACACATTTCTCCTACATATCAATAAATTACTCTCCGATATTGTTTCTTGAAACATATATAAAATGGTCGACTTGAACATAACACCATGTGCGTCCATTATTATTAAATCTCCTGGTGAGATTTTAATAATATATAAAATGTTTCGATGTAACGTTTCTGTGTTGTTTCAATTCTAGGTTTCTGAAGGCGGACATAAAACATTTCAGAAACGTTTTTTTGCACTGTGGGGTAAAGCTAAATGCGGAATAGTGCAATCAAAATATTAACGTCTGCTGCGATTGGACTCCATGAGATTATAAATAATTAATAAATTTGACATTGACAGATAGAAGTCAAATCAGAATCCGTACAATTATAAGTTGAAGGGTTGATTGAAGTCAGCTGTTGGACATACGGACATACTCACTTCTCTCTTATTTTCACTGGCGATCACCTATACGCACGTCTTTACTTAAAACACATGCAAACTGTATTGCCATCTTTATCACAAACATATATTAAGATTTAATGATTGTTTAAAAGGAATGTCGTGCATTCATTCGGAAACCTATGACGTGAACGCCAACTCTTGTGGATCGAACTGTAATAATAATTACACAACTGGATGTTTGATTTCCATAGCAACCATACAACTCGATGCTTGCTTTTCATAGCAATCATTTGAATTCAGATTAATTAATGTTCTCATTAAAAAACCAAAAAATAGATAAAATTACGGAATTAGATAAAGTTTTGTACTTAACACGTTATGAAAAAGTCTAATTTTATTTGACTCATTAATTTGCAAAATTTCGTCAAATAAAATTAGTCTCTTCATAACTGGTTACGTAAATAACTATTCACTATCCGTTACAATTTGGTTCTAAATCTGCCAAATGATTTTGTAAAATTTCTAGTCGAAACCTTTGTACTTAATACCTGTTTCCAAGACCGTGTCATCGACTTTTTTAGCAATGCTTTCTCCTATAAAAACTCAATGAATCAACTCAACACGAGTTTCCCACATTAGGTTTGCACAAATAGCACTATTTAACATATTAACGGAGAGCATGTCAACTGTTTTTTCATGGGTACTTAGGTAGATAATACATATAATGTTCTATTAGGTACACAAAGCGCACTCATTGCAATATAATAGAATCACAGATAAATTGAATTGAAACTCTCACTACCTTGACTTTCAATATACTGGAGAACAATTTGCGAAACAGTTTCAACTAAACTTTATCTCACCACTGTTTCGGTGATATAATCGCATAGATGTCTTATTTTATTTGGACAATTCAAACTTTTAAGGTTCTTTAAGATAATGAAATGGTAGTTTCGAATAATTATGGTTCACCCATTTTATGTCATCTTGTTATTTTATTAAGATGCCAATGTTTACTTAATTCTACAATTCTTCTCTTTACCTACTCTCTTCATTGATTTAACATAACTTTTACAACAACGTTTCGCCTGACATTGATAGGCTTTATCAAGTCATAAATTAAATAATTGAATAAACTTAACATTAAATGGTTTGTACGTGCTTTTATTGTACCTTGTCCTGAACCCTTTGTTGACATATTTGCTACAATCCGCAGAAGAATGTTCCTGTTATTGCGAAATAAACTGTGAATCAGCTTGTAACAGTTCATTTCTTGAAAGCAATCCATTTCCCGTCATTATTAACATCGGTAACAACGGCCAATACATTTCTTGGAGTAAGAGGGCACCTCTGTCAACATGTGGAATTTTTCCTAAAATATTAGTGCCTTTTGAAAATCGAGCAAAACGTTGATTTGACTCTTGTAACATCTTTAGTAGCTTGAATTTTCTGTACTTTGCGACGTTTCCTCTAAATTGAATCCACCCTCCGTCGTTAAATCGGGCAGTGGATTTTGTTAACTTGCACAAAAAGCGTTGCGAGAAGTACGCTTCGCTCGGTGGCCGAAACAATGCGAATTAATTTACCCACAAAGCGATATGAGCATAAAGTCCACAACGCGTTCTGAGTATAAATTTCAGCGATTGTCCGAATTTGTCCATTTATACACTTACATTGCAAGTTTAACGTTAAAGTAGATAATATTATAATGGTTTCAGGGCCACGATACTGTTTCAACGGCAATAAGTTTTGCTGTTTACTGCTTATCGAATTATTTGCATGTCCAGGTAGGTGCATTACACATTTCCTTCAATCATTAGTTTAATTTACTAAAATGTTTTAGCAACAAGTCCTCGACGAATATTTGGACGTGGTTGGAAGAAATATTGATAAAACCATAACCATTGAAGATCTTCAAGCATTGAAATATTTAGATGCCGTCATTAAGGAAGTTTTACGGCTTTATCCACCAGTTCCATATTACTCACGGATTGGACCAGATTTTGAATACGGTAGGTAGAAGCACTAAATAGGAAGGAATTAAGCCTGTTCGGCCCGCGTAAACGTTTTGCTAAAGCCGAGAAAAACTGACACACGCTCTCTTTTTGAATAGGAAGTAAAACTGGAATTCCACGGTTCACACTCAAGAATTAAATGGCCGGTGTTTGCTCCCAAAATAAGGCCCCGTGGTTTGGGCCGATTTTAATGAGAAGCTTGTTTTACCGATGAAGTTTTTTTATAGTCCTTAGTTTTAAATTACATCCAAATCGCTCTAATAGTTTGGGCTCCACAGCCATAACGTACGCACGTACCCACACACCCACAGACAAACATTTTTCCAAGATGGTGGTTTTGGAAGTAAAAAATGAAAACACATGTGACAGCACATGAAAAATTTACGTTATCTGAGTTTTTTGTAATGGTCAAATTTGCCCTCTTTGACACTTTTACTTTAATTAGTCTACGAGTAAATAATTCGAAGTTGTGGTGTGTCGAGGATTTTAATGTATATAAAATTTTAATTTCAGATGGTCACATTATTTCTGGAAACTCGTCACTAATATTTAATGTATATGGGATTCATCGTGACGAAACAATATACACAGATCCCCACAAATTTATTCCAGAGAGATTTTTTGGTCAACAAGAATTTGGATGTAGTTACCTACCGTTCAGTGCCGGTTCCAGAAGTTGCATAGGTAAATTTGAACAGAATCTAATATTTAAGTTTACTGTACTATGATTTAGGACAAAAATTTGCCATGTTTGAAATTAAATATCTACTGGTGACTTTACTAAAGCATTACGAAATACTACCGTCCACACCAAAACATGAGGTTGAATTGGTTGACGAAACAGTATTAATATCAAAGAATGGTATTCGAGTCGCAATTCGAGAAAGAATACTTTCATAAATAGACACAGTTACTATACTGCTTAGTTCTTAAATTAAAAATTATTATAATTATTTAAAGGGTAAATAAAATTTAAGTAACTATTTCATAGCCATTATTCAAATGTTACTACATACAGTCCTTGTCACCTAAGAAGGCGAATACTCTAAAAATACAAGTCAGTGGCGTATCATATCTTCATTTTTTATATATTGGGTAGGTATTTCTGTGTTTTATTAATTTTATAGCACCATTTTTAGAATTTGAAATACATTTTGTTTGTCATTAAGTAGGTACTTAATTACATTTATTGTACTAATATATTTAATTAAATACAATCACTTTTTTTGAATAAAGATATCTACAAAAACAACATGAAACGACACTGACTTATAAATACGCGCCAATTTTACAAGCAGCGTAAATTCGTCGTTTGCGCCTTCTTAGGTGTAGATACTAATTTGTTAAGGTGCATTAAATATTATTCAAATTGGAACAGGTTATTGTTTATTAATTACAATATTGCTACACACATTCGGTCAACTAGAAAGATGTTGAACTAGAAATATCGAGAAACATTTGATAAATAGCGATACATACTATACGAAGGAAATAAACGGTAAGCCATGTGTCTATTAAAGGTGGAATTGAAGTTAGAAGCCCAAACAGCAATAAACGGGATGAAGCAATAGCTCACGAATAAAGCTAGCTATCAGGTTAGGTGGGTATTAATTGTACAGGGGACCTGAGGTAGTGAAGCTGGTCCTTACAAAAACACTTTCTTCGCTCCAACCGTTCTAATGCACGAGCCTCCCATTCAAGTGTTGCTTAACGCTTAATATTTCTATGGATTGTATGCCATATCTGTTACGATGTAACAGTTTAGATGATAAAAAAATATCCAAAGAGCGTACACTGAAGGATTTACAGAAATTTTGGCTAGAAATACGACAAAGTTAAAATTGAGATAGGAATGACGGCCATAAATTTACAAGGAGTCCACATGTCTGCGAAAAAATATCTTTTAGGAAATAACCACTATCGTTTATTGCGATATGATTGATATGAATATGCTAATCGAGTATGTGCCAAGAGGGGCCATAATAAACGAACATTTATATGAGAATATGGGATCAAATACGCACAACGACTATAATAAACCAACTCATAAGAAGTTGGTTCTGTTACATTACAACGAAAAAGTGTCCATAGAGCTGACTGTTCATATAATAAAGAACGAAAGAGGAGAACGCATTGTATTGGATACCACCGACAAAGATGTAACTGTAATATATTGCTAGAATGGTTTACATTAAAACTACATTTTGCAATATTTTGGAAAGGATTTGACACAAAATCACTATTTTACGAGGGTAAATTCATGTAATGTAATCGGCCAAAAAATGGATATGCGACGTCAAAAATATAGCAGTATATAACTGTGACATTTAGATGTTTGTTGTCAATTGGTGTGTTAATTCTACTCTTTACTTCTTTTATATTCTAAGATTCTACTATTTAAAGATATTCTACAGCTTTTCTCCTTACGAGTAAACGGGCGATACGAAATGAGAGCATAGAAGTGTCAAAATATTTGACTAGCGAAGGTCATGGTCCTAAAATTATTCACGGGGAAGCTGATTTTCAGTGCCCGACCCGTGGAAATAAGATAAGAAGATACTGTGAAAAATGTGGAAGAAAAGTCGCTTCGAGATTCGTGTAAAGCTTGCAGTGTTACATGTGAAGCCTAGACTTCCGAAACAAAGGTCTCAATGTTCGTTAATATTTTTTTTTGCATTTCATTGCAAAATGTCAACTTTTTAAATGTCATTGTAGTTTTGAAAAGTCAATCTTTTTGTAACAAGTGATAAATTGCTTTTACTTTTTGTAACAAGTGATAAAATGCTTTTACTTTCGTTGTTATAGAAATAAATTGCAATACCAACGGATATTCTGGATGTCTAGATTGCTATTGAAATAAATTACCATAGCAACGTATCTTCTAAATGTCTAGATACGACACATCAGCAATTTATACGGGAAAAATTTTGTTCGTTCATTCATTTTGCAACAAAATACGAAAAAATCTTGTATAAAACACGAGATAAAAGCGCCTTTTTTTATCACACGACATGTTGTCGATGAACAATTTTCACGTCTGGTGATAAAAAGTATCGCTTTTATCTCTAGTTGTATAAATAGCTATTTACGATTAGATTCGATACTGGACCGAAACCCCGTTCAACAAGATGTGACGATGCTATGATGCTAATGCAATTGTTGGATGAGTCAGAGTTGTTCATCTTTAAAATGGGATGTGTATTGAATACACAGGCAAAACTTCTAGTCTTATAAGTTATAATCTTTAATATCCCTTCAAAAATTATTATAAATATGCTTAAGGGTGGGTTCAAGAACTTTTTTCGATCCAATATTGACCCTGATTTCTATCGCGTTGAAGGCCTCCAAAGCTCTCTTAACGTCTGCCCAGTTTGGTGTTCTTCTTAGGCACCTTTCTTTCACCTGCACGCACCGATCTTGGTTTACGTTGGCCCATTCCACTGAAGAAATCTCTACGAATTTGTTTGATGAATTCCGAAATTTTCGAATAATGACAGCAATTTACGAGGAAATTTAGCCTGAGGTAAAGAGTTGTGATGGAACGACAATTTTTCCTGCTAGTACCTACGCCAAAAGTTCACTCGCCATTGGAAACTACTCGGACTTCATTTTTTGGAAAACTCGCTGTGACCATTGTATTGGTCGGATTGTTGACTTTTACATCTGAAAATGACCCCAATGAACGCTCACGGCAGTTATGCCTATCGATATCGCATTGGGGTATGCTATTTCTATTGTAACTTTGAAAGAATCGCAAAATATCGCAAGAAAACAGTATCTGTCTCACTTTGACACATCCTAGGCAGCTTGAAACATTATACTTTTTGCTAAAACTAGGCATATGAGCCGTGGCATGTTCTTAGGGTCATTTTGAGACATAAAACTCCATGATCGGAGCAAAACTATGATCAGAGCGAGTTGTCCAGAAATGCATGCCAAAGTCAAATTTTAACATGGCTTTTATATGGGAGTGCGATTATGAAATTTTTATTACTTAGGACAATTGAACCCCTCCTTAAGTGACTAGTTTCGGCTAAACTGGTCCATTATTAAACCAAAATGCTACAAATAGATAACTTAAGATAACGTGAGATGCCGGGACCAATACTGGTAAAAGTGTTTTATGTAGTGGTAACTTACCTATTAGTAATATTTCACCGTGGGCCATAACACAGGATGTAAAATTGGGATCTGTCTTTGCAACCAAAACTTCTGATATCCTTTCCCAAACATCGATTGGTAGATTATTCCACAAGTTGCTACTGTACATTCAACGATTCAATTGTGTCCGCGCGCTTGCAAATGAGTCCAATCGGGCGATTTCCAGTTCAATATATCTTTAAATTTCATGGTCAAGTTTGCGCAAAGACCTGACAATAAAAAAAAACTGGGATATTTTCGCAACAAAGGTTTTTGTTGCGATAATTAACCTCATAGTGTTGTAGACCAATCAGACATTAAGAACAGTGTCACATGCACCAATCACAAGTTTTTTTAACTGAAAAGAATGTATGCTACTTTTCTTGCCGCTACCTCATTGTTTTAGCAACCTATATTTAAAAAAATCAAATGTCATTTTGACAAAAGTAAAAAATTTGACGTATTTAACGCTTCATTCAGTTAATTCTCCAACCGAAGATCATTCGTTCTCAACTCTTGTCAGGCAAGATTTTTTTGTATGAGCATTGATTGCTAAAAGGTAATTAAACTCGATCAAATTCTTGGGAAAAGAACCCTCGCGCTTCGCGCTCGGGTCTTTTCGTCAATTTGATCTCGTTTAATTGCCAAGCAACCAGTGCTCATACAAAAAAATCTTTCCGACAATAGTTGAGCACTTATGATCTTACTGTTGAAAAGATAATACTTTTAGTTTTTATTAGATTTAGTTGGTCGCATTGTAACTTCAAATTAGTTTCATTAATTTTTACATTAAAATCGTTACTTTGAACTAATAAAACCGAAAGTTATTGCCTTATATATTATAATCTTCATCATTTTCCAAGCAAAGTTGAGCAAATAATCTGCTATTTATGGCATTGCTTTCGAGTTTCTCAACTACACGAATGACATAATATAGTGAGCTATTCAAGCGTTTACTGAGGTTTTTGGTGATGAACTGTTGCCGATATAAAGCTTCTTTTAAGTGTGCTATAAATTCACGATGTCGTCCTATCATGAGCGGAGCACCATCAATAGCAATGGACAAAATGATACTTCAGCATTTTAAGAAAAAAATAACACATACGTAGCTTACACAATCGTTTTTCAAAAACACAACCATTTTTCTCTCTATTCTCAGTTTTCGTTAAGCAGACTAACAAACTGTGAATGAGAAGGGAGCAACCGAGAAAATTTCCCTTCCCACTTAACCAATAGAAGCGATCGCGACAACGAACGTAAGCAAAATGGACCAATAATGCAGTACTATCCTCTTTATCTTCACCAACTTTATACGCTATGCTATAAGGTTAATGATTTCATACATTATTGGTGATTATACGCGGCCGACTTTGAACAGGACCCCTTAAAATTACCAAAGCACTCCAAACAATTTTTAATTTACCACGTACCGCTTGAGCATTTCTAAGGACCCCTGGGCTCCATCTGGATCACTTTGAGGAACACTAAACTAAAATCTAAAGTGAGTATTTCGTAATGAAAAGGCAGATGGCGCTCTACACCATCAGTGGTTACAGTGACTCTATTACAAACAGTGACGACAAGCAGCGATTAGCTCCACCCATCCGCCATTAGGAGGCAAAATTTTGGGCGGGTTTCTATGAACTCAACGGTGGTATCCTAGCAACCAGGGCCGGATGCTCCGACGTTCAGATTTCGTCAGACCGTGCGCATGACGTCACCTGTAGAGTGAATTACATTTGCGGAATACGCATTTGATGTGTTTTTCGTCTGTACCGAGTTTATTTTTCGAGATACAAAAAATTTCATAAGATCAAATATGCTCCTTATGATGTCTTTTATATGTTAAAAATAATAGGGCAGCTCAATCTCTCTCAGTTAACCTGAAAAATACTTGTATTAATTAGCATAATTACATGTGATTGTGTTTGCGCCGCGACGGCACAAAAACGGTGCTAGATAGAGGAAAATTGCATATGAACAAATTTGTAGAGCACAAAATTTACTAAATAAAAGTCCGCGAGAGGGTGTCACGATCTTCGATAGTTTAAGAGTTACAGGCGTCCAAAGTGATGCAAACCTTATTCGCGCAACTGTCCACAGCGCTTTTTCCCAAACTAATGGAGATAATTACACCCTCCCGCGGACTTTTCTTTAGTAAATTTTGTGTTCTACAAATTTGTTCATATGCAATTTTCCTCTATCTGGCACCGTTTTTGTGTCGTCGCGGCGCAAACACCATCAGATGTAATTATGCTACTTTATACAAGTATTTTTCGGGTTAACTCAGAGAGATTGAGCTACCCTATTATATAAATGACATCACAAGGAGCATATTTGATATTGTGAAATTTTTGCATCTTTAAAAATAAACTCGGTACAGACGAAAACGAAATTCACTCTGTGAATGCGTCATGCGCACAGTCTGACGAAATCTAAACGGCGCCGGCGGCGTCGTGGGAGCATCCGTGATCCGTGAATAATTGCAATTATATCGTGAATTGCAATAATGTCACGGATGCTCCCACGACGCCGCCGACGCCGTTTAGATTTCGTCAGACTGTGCGCATGACGCATTCACAGAGTGAATTTCGTTTTCGTCTGTACCGAGTTTATTTTTAAAGATGCAAAAATTTCACAATATCAAATATGCTCCTTGTGATGTCTTTTATAGGTATAATAGGGTAGCTCAATCTCTCTGAGTTAACCCGAAAAATACTTGTATAAAGTAGCATAATTACATCTGATGGTGTTTGCGCCGCGACGACACAAAAACGGTGCCAGATAGAGGAAAATTGCATATGAACAAATTTGTAGAACACAAAATTTACTAAAGAAAAGTCCGCGGGAGGGTGTAATTATCTCCATTAGTTTGGGAAAAAGCGCCGTGGACAGTTGCGCGAATAAGGTTTGCATCACTTTGGACGCCTGTAACTCTTAAACTATCGAAGATCGTGACACCCTCTCGCGGACTTTTATTTAGTAAATTTTGTGCTCTACAAATTTGTTCATATGCAATTTTCCTCTATCTAGCACCGTTTTTGTGCCGTCGCGGCGCAAACACAATCACATGTAATTATGCTAATTAATACAAGTATTTTTCAGGTTAACTGAGAGAGATTGAGCTGCCCTATTATTTTTAACATATAAAAGACATCATAAGGAGCATATTTGATCTTATGAAATTTTTTGTATCTCGAAAAATAAACTCGGTACAGACGAAAAACACATCAAATGCGTATTCCGCAAATGTAATTCACTCTACAGGTGACGTCACGCGTCACATTTGCGGACCGCCCACCATGCGCAACATCCTATCTTAGTATTTTTATATCGTGCTAGCAACGTTCTAAATCCAAATAAAAATCACACGCTGATCAAAGGTAAACACAGTCAGGCCGCCATTAAGATGCAAAATATAACACGGCCAATAAAAATCGATACATCGCTTGTCGCCACTGTTTGTAATAGAGTCACGTTGTGTCAGTGTTGCATTCGTGAGCCAAATAATGTTTGGAACATAAACAGTTTACTGTGAGTGACAAATTGTTCACGTATTTCCTTATGAGCTTGGAACCTTGGAACTACTCAATGAATTGTTATTTTTGTTGAAAGATTAAATCAAAATCTCATTCACGAATGCGAAAAAGTAATATATCGCGGAGAAACACGTTAATAAGTCGTTTACGATGTTGTCATGAAGTAAGAGGAAAGATTCGTGGCGTTCGAGGTATTTTTGAAGACGATTGATAGGTGAGAGTATCCGAAACATATCAAAATAAGTTATGGGAGCTGTCAAGCGATCATCACAAACGACCTAAGGTTCCGTAAAGTGTGTGCTCAAACCTGGAAGAAATTCACTAGAGGTCACTTGAGAGTACGTGGGGGGTTCGTGCGCAATTTGATCTTGACGCAAGCAGTTGCGTTGTACGATCATGGGATAAAAAATCTTGCTTCTCGTTGGGAAAAATGCTTTAGAGGAAAAAAATAAATTATATTTTTGCAGTTTATTTTTCTGTAAAGAACATTTTCATATTTAATTTTCCCTCGTATGAGTTGGATACGAGTATGAAATGTATACAAATTAATGACTGGCATCACGAGTTTAAGCGCGAAAGATTTCCTAACAGTCCTCCAAATAATGTTGTTAGTTCAATTTAAGGAAACTATTCTCCACATTTTCATCGTGGGGTTTGAGAGTGTTCAAAATTCAAATGTTCGTTTTCAAAACCGATCGATAGGATGAAGCAGACCAGACAGTTGGAATGCCCACATTAAGTAACATGATCAGCAAAAAATCATATTTAATATCCATCGTATTGGAAATTCAGCTCAATTAGTAATCAGTGTAATTAAGTTAATTGTAGCAACGACGCGACGTTGTAATGATTATTTAACTACCGCGTAATATATAACATCACAGATAGGTACATTTAAGCACTCAAATTCAAGAAAATGGTGCTCTTGGCTATTTTCGCCACTATATTTATTACTGCTCTAATAGCATGGTTTGTTCAATTTTATAAATATGAGAGGCATTTGACGAGATTTACTGGGCCACGACCTTTACCCTTAATAGGGAATGCCCACCAATTTGGGCCGGGTAAGTTAGCAGTTAATGATATAATTTAGTTTTGTGTTAGATTTATTGGACAGCATATTGAAATTTCAAAAACAATATGGCTTAGTACTTAAGACTTCTGTTTTATTCGTCCCGCCTGTTTTATTTGTAAGCGATGTCAAATTTGTGGAGTTTATATTAAAATCACCAACAATTCTGGATAAGGCAGATAATTACAAATATTTTTCGTTTTGGCTGGGAGATGGTTTATTGAAGAGTAGTGGTAAGCTCGATATTTTATTATATAAATTTATAGTACTGCACTGTTGTGAAGGGTATAAGGTCTTAAATAGTGGTCATATCTTGTAGACGGTAATGTAGTAACAAATCGGCTGCACTACTGCGCTGAATTCATTTCGGGACGGTACCGCAAAGAAAATACCGTCGCAATTTTTTGAATTAATTCAGCCAATAGAGTTTCGTGTGGTGGAATCGTCGGATGACGAATGCGTGTGAATCCGGTTTAATACACTAATTATTAGGCGTACATGAAACGTCAGTTGTCAATAAATTAATGTCGAATTAATAAAACAACTTAAAACCTCCCCTTAGACAATGATATTTAATAAATCAAAAATTTATGTAAAATTGAATGATTTCATTTTAGATATAATTATTAAGTTGGCTGTTTTAGTATAGTTTCGCTTATGTCAAAATAAGAATTAGAAAAAATCATTAAGTTTGTTATATTATTGTGTCTTAGCGTTCGTTAAGTAAGATACTATTAAAACCGATTTTCTTTTAAGGTAAGATGTTATGTAGTTAATTTGTTAATAAATGATGTTCTTTTAAGGAGAAAAAACGGTTGATAGTTATTACCTTACCTCCAAAGGATTTAACATTATAAATCGGTTTTTTTTGAGTCACCTTGAAGCTTGAATATGCAGTCAGCGCAGGTACGGATCCATTTGGAAGTAGGTGAGGATAACAATAATATTGAGATAATAAAAATTACTACCATTCGTTTAACATCCGAGAATA
The DNA here is from genome assembly GCA_036250285.1 of Pyrocoelia pectoralis. Lineage (NCBI taxonomy): Eukaryota > Metazoa > Arthropoda > Insecta > Coleoptera > Lampyridae > Pyrocoelia > Pyrocoelia pectoralis. Next base: position 18,422,022 of record CM070076.1, on the reverse strand, counting down.
TAACATACTGTTTCCCAAGTGAATATCAGAATGTTCAATTACACAAAGAACTGTTTAATTTAAGTATAGTTAAAAGTGCTTGTAAAGTTTTGATAAAAAAAGGTCTTTATAGAAATATTACTGTAACATTGCCATCTGAAATAGTTCCTTTATATATGGATGAGGATCAAAACTTTGTTTTTAAAAATAATTATTTAGAAGAATTATTGGTTGAACCTGAACTAATGAAAAACCAAGATCAAACGGAGAAAATAGAAACACAAACAGAAATAATAAGGTTGATTGATAAACTAGCAGCAAAATCGGATTCTAAAGAAAAGGATAAACAGAAGGATATATCCAAAGTTCAAAAACAATTTGTTTTAAACAGCTTTAAAGGAAAGGAAAATGCATATGAGTGGATAAATTTTTTTGAAAAAGAATGTGATAGACATGAAGTAACAACTGATGAAAATAAAATACAACTTTTGCGCTTATTTTTGGAAAATAACGCAATTGATTGGTATAGTTCAAATCTATGTAAATTAACATTGGGAGGACCATGGCAATACTGGCGCGATTCAATTTTACAAACTTATAGCGATAAAAGTTGGCGTAAAGTATATTCTGCTTATACTTTCAAATTTATGAGCGGTTCATTTTTGGATTATGCATTAAAAAAAGAGAAATTGTTGTTAGAAACAGAACCTTTGATGTCAGACACATCACGTATTAACCATATTGTCGTTGGTCTACCGTATCAAATACAGGATCGTCTAGATAAAGAAGAAATAAATACGACTGAAAAACTTATGAGTCAATTACGTCGGTATTCTCGAACATATCCTAGAGACAAGAAAATAGAAGTAAGATCGCAAAGTTCTACTAATAAAATTGATCCTCGTTTTTCTGAAAAGAAATCGTCTGAAAAAAAGCATGCATTTTTTGTGAGTCGCGAGGTTACCCCGGACGTTTTCATCCAATAGAATATTGTAGATACAAAGATCATAGCAAGGAAGAGAAAAATATAAATTTCACAGAAATAAATGAAATTGCGGTAAATGCTCAAGAAGAACAAAAAAACTAAATACCACACCACTAATTAGATTAACTGTTACAGTCAATAATAATAAAGTTACAGGGATTTATGACAGTGGATCTAATATAACATTAATAAATTCAAAAATTATAGAAGACATTAAAGATAAAATGTGGGAAAATGATCAAACATTTAAAACAATTAGTGGTGTGCAAAAATGTTACAATAAAATAAAATTACCTATAAGGATCCATAAAATAGAACAAGAAATCGAAGTCAATGTAATTAAGAATGATAATTTTTCATATGATATATTACTGGGTCTAGATGCAATTCAGAAATTTCGTTTAATGCAAGATGATTATTTGAATATTTTCCAAAGGGTAAATGATAATAGTATAGAATATATTGAAAAACTAACAGATAAGAATATTCGGTGGGGGAATATTAATTATAATGAGCCAAGAAAATTGGGTAACGTAATGGATAAGAACATTAAAAAAAACTCTTCGAATTATTTAAATAAAATAGAACATTTAACTAAAGATGAGATAAGGAGACTTTCTGATATAATCAATGAACACTTATCAGTTTTTGCGAAGCATAAATATGATGTAGGGCATGTAAATAATCAAGAGGCTCATATCAAACTTTTGGAAAATAAATACATTTCAAAAAAACCTTATAGATGCTCCATTCCGGATGAACAAGAAATAGAGGGACAAATTATAAAGTTGCTTGAAGCAGGATTGATAGAAGAATCTCAATCTCCCTTTGCTGCACCAGTAACTTTGGCATATAAGAAAGAAGAAGGTAGACGATCAAGACTTTGCATTGATTTCCGTGAATTGAATAAAATTTTAGTGCCGGAATCACAACCTTTTCCTAGAATTGAAGACATTATAGTAAAGGCACGAAATTGCAAATGGTACTCAGTTTTGGATATTAACTCCGCATTTTGGTCGATACGAGTTAGATCAAAAGATCGTTATAAGACAGCTTTTGTTACACAATCTGGTCATTATCAATGGAAGTCTCTACCATTTGGTTTAAAAATTTCGCCTGCTATTTTTCAACGAATCCTAGCTACCACTATTCGTAGATATCAACTTCAAGATTTTTGCATTAACTATATAGATGATATTTTAATATTTTCGTCAGATTTTGATGAGCATTTAAATCACATAAATAAATTACTTTATGCACTTAATTTGGAAGGATTCCGATTAAAATTATCAAAATGTAATTTTGCTCAGTTGTCGGTGACATATTTAGGTCATGTTCTGACTTATAATACAGTGCAACCACATCATGATAACTTGAAAGCAATCAAAGATTTTCCTAAACCTCAAAATAAAAAAAATATTCGTCAGTTCTTAGGGAAAATAAACTTTTATCATAAATACATTGCAGATTACACAAGAATAATGGAACCAATACATCAACTTTTAAGAAAAAATACAGAATTCAAATGGAATAACCAATGTGACGTCACATTTAATAAAATAAAAGAATATTTATGTCAAAGTCCTATTTTATCAATTTTTGATCCACAGAGAAAGACGTTTCTATTTACTGATGCAAGTTCTTTAGGAGTGGGGGCAGTTTTGAAACAAATTCAAGATAACGGTGAACTACACCCTGTAGCATATTTTTCAAAAAAATTTACCCCATCTCAAGCTAAAAAGAAGGCTGTTTATCTTGAATGCCTTGCAATAAAAGAAGCGTTACGCTATTGGCAACATTGGTTAATAGGTCATAAATTCCAAGTATTTTCAGATCATAAGCCTTTAGAGAATCTAAAAATAAAAGCTAGAACTGATGAAGAATTGGGAGATCTAGTATACTATCTCTCGCAATATGATTTCACTATAAAATATTCATCAGGGAAAACAAATCAAGAAGCGGATGCCCTTTCAAGAAATCCAGTTTTGGAGTCTTTTGAAAACTCAGATGACGTTCTTCAAGTAGTTAATTTAATAACAATCAATGATCTAAAACAAGATCAATTAAATAACCAAGAAGAATTTTCTCTCGACAAAAAAACATATAAAAAGGGTGAACTTTTATACAAAAGGTTAAGAAATAGAGAGCGTATTTTTGTATCTAAGAATTTTGGTTTAGAATTAGTAAAGAAGATTCATTCACACTATGGACATATTGGTAGCAGTCACATGATTGCTAAAATAAGGCCTTTTTATTATTTTAAACATATGGATGAAATTATAATACAATTTTGTAACCAATGTGATATTTGTATGAGAAATAAATCGAGAAGAGGTCGGGAAATTGGGAAGCTATCACAGTTAGGTCCAGCGAAAGAACCATATGAAATCATGTCACTTGATACTATTGGAGGTTTCTCGAACAATCGTTCACCAAAACGTTACCTTCATCTTTTGGCTGACCATTTTACTAGATTTGCATATACACATTCTTCCAAAGGCCAACAGGCAAAAGACCTAATTAAATTCTTACAACCTATTTTTAAGAAGAATAATGTAAAAATTCTTTTAGTAGATCGATACGCCAGTATTACTTCAAAACAGTTTAAAAACTTTCTGCGTAGCTATGGTGTCACTGTAATTTATACAGCTGTAGACTGTCCTTTTTCAAACGGTTTAAACGAACGTCTAAATCAAACATTAGTAAACCGCATTCGCTGTAAAATTGATGAGAATCCACAACGTCCGTGGTCCACTTTAGCGGATGAATGTACAGAAGAATACAATCGTACTACCCACAGTGTAACGAAATTTTCCCCAAGGTATTTACTTACAGGAAAACAATCCTTGATAATTCCACCAACTCTTTGTCAACAACAAGATTTGGCACAGGACAGAAAACAGGCACTAACGAATTCTCAGAAATGTCACACAACAAATAAATTTAGAGTTGACAAAAATAAAAAAGAATATAATTTTCAAGTGGGCGAATTAGTTTATGTCGAATTGGGTAACCGTCTTAATAGATCAAAGTTAGATCCAATTCGAAGAGGACCCTTTAAAATTTTAAACCAAGTATCTTCAACCATTTATGAGGTTAGTGGTGGCAATCGCTCATCCAACAATTTTGTACATAGTAGTAAGCTCTTGCCTTTTCGAGGGGGGGAGATGTAAAATTGAATGATTTCATTTTAGATATAATTATTAAGTTGGCTGTTTTAGTATAGTTTCGCTTATGTCAAAATAAGAATTAGAAAAAATCATTAAGTTTGTTATATTATTGTGTCTTAGCGTTCGTTAAGTAAGATACTATTAAAACCGATTTTCTTTTAAGGTAAGATGTTATGTAGTTAATTTGTTAATAAATGATGTTCTTTTAAGGAGAAAAAACGGTTGATAGTTATTACCTTACCTCCAAAGGATTTAACATTATATTTATATGAAGCGAAAGGGGCCGGGACACTACGCCGAATGCCCACAACGCCGAAACGATTTTTTGATGGCCCATATCGCCGACTAGGGACACTACGCCGACGGACACTACGCCGACTGTGCCCACATCGTCGACAAGTGTACAAGGGACACAACGTCGACCATGCCCACATCGCCGACGGACACTACGCCGACAGTGCCCACATCGTCGACAAGTATACAAGGGATACTTCGCCGAATTTTTATTTTAATTGCAGAATGCAAAAGGCAAACCTTAAACGTTGATTGCCACTAAAGCGCCTAGGTTATTTGCAGGTGTAGTATATTTTTTTTCAATTGATACTTTTTCATAGTCAAGTGCAACATTTAATTACGCAAATAAGTTGTTTAAAAATAATGATATTACTTTAGGTAATTGCAATTAAAATTGCCGGCGTTGTGTCCACAGAGAAAAATTCGGCGAAGTGTCCCTTGTCCACTTGTCGACGATGTGGGCACTGTCGGCGTAGTGTCCGTCGGCGATGTGGGTATGGTCGGCGTTGTGTCCCTTGTACATTTGTCGACGATGTGGGCACTGTCGGCGTAGTGTCCGTCGGCGTAGTGTCCCTAGTCGGCGATATGAATCATCAAAAAAGCGTGTCGGCGTTGTGGGCATTCGGCGTAGTGTCATATGCCCAAGCGAAAGATGAAGATTTATGTTTTTTAGGTAAGTACCAGAAAGTACTAAAAAGCCAGCCCCATCGACGGCAAAACTGACTGAATTTGAAATTAAAGGGATTAATTAGGAATTCGAATACCTCCCTTTAATTTCAAATTCAGTCAGTTTTGCCGTCGATGGGGTTGGCTTTTTAGTACTTTCGGGTACTTGCCTAAAAAACATAAACCTTCATCTTTCGCTTCATATAAATAAATTTTTGATTTATTAAATATCATTGTCTAAGGGGAGGTTTTAAGTTGTTTTATTACTTCAATCACTACCCCTTTTTGAGCCTCTGACTCCACCATGAACTTAATTAATGTCGAGTGATGGGGAGGGGGGGGGGTAGGCTGAGGACCTATCCGTCAGTGTCGTCATCCTACATTAAGCAGGTTCTAAAGGTCTCTTCCTTATGCTCCCCATGAGTATCCTTTATCATTTCTAATAGGTGGTAAGATATGTGTTACGTTAACAATTGGGCTGTAACAAAATTTTAAAATGCAAAGACCACGGTCGCTCAGTTATTAGGGCCCCGATGTGTGTGGGTTAAATCATTGAATAACTATTAGTTATCAATGGTTAAATACAACAAATAAGGATTTGGGAGTTTTGCAGTAATAATTATACAATAAACGAGAAAAAGGGCGCCACGTAGTTGTAAACGTACACAAACCACGGTCGCTCAGTTATAAGGGCCCCGATGGGTGTGGGTTAAATCATTGAATACCTATTAGTTATCAATGGTTAAATACAACAAATAAGGATTTGGGAGTTTTGCAGTAATAATTATACAATAAACGAGAAAAAGGGCGCCACGTAGTTGTAAACGTACACAAACCACGGTCGCTCAGTTATAAGGGCCCCGATGTGTGTGGGTTAAATCATTGAATAACTATTAGTTATCAATGGTTAAATACAACAAATAAGGATTTGGGAGTTTTGCAGTAATAATTATACAATAAACGAGAAAAAGGGCGCCACGTAGATGTAAACGTACACAAACCACGGTCGCTCAGTTATAAGGGCCCCGATGGGTGTGGGTTAAATCATTGAATACCTATTAGTTATCAATGGTTAAATACAACAAATAAGGATTTGGGAGTTTTGCAGTCATGATTACAATAAACGAGAAAAAGGGCGCCACGTAGTTCTAAACGTACACAAAATTGAAGATTAGAACTGCGAAGATATCTTCAATATACCTAATACTGAATAATAATGACTAGATAGCTGGAACAGAAACGGGTAGTCAATAAATAGGTAAGAACAGTGAAATAATTAACGTCGTTTTCATGTAAAACCGACTTGTTGAACTCAATCCCGTTTATAAAAAAACGCATAAGATTACTCAAAATGGGAGAGGCGCGAAGGAACATCATTAAATCGAATGTAAAATATAATTTTATTAACTGTAAACGTATTTTGAAAGGTTGAAGAAAAATAAATTTTATGTGCTTGTGACAGATTTTCTATTCAATTTCACTACATCATTCACTTTCAGGTGCTCACTGGAGGAAGCAAAGAAAAATTCTAACTCCAGCATTTCACTTTAAAATTTTGGAAGAATTTGTCGATTTAATGCACGCGTCCAGTAAAGTATTGATTAAAAAATTAGAAAGATACGTTGGACTTGATTCTGTAGATGTCGAACATGATATTCTTTTACTGACTTTGGATATACTATGTGGTAAGTTTTAGTTATGTCAACATAAATGAAACAGTTCGACTTATAAATCACATTATTTTTACAGTGCAGCTATACGTTTTCTTTAATTCAGTTATAATGAAGCGCTCAGTTTCTTGTATATACCCTTACCTTTTTCATAGCACCAGCAACATTTTTATTTTGAAACATTTACAGCCGTCGTTGCTCATTTAGCTCATACGCAGTTAGGAGGCGTTCGTCATTTCAATTATCGCAAATTAAGTATACGACCCTAACCATTTTGCAACTTTATCGCCCGAAACTACACGATGAGCTCGTATGTACGACGGTGAATCAAATATAAACGGTAATTTAAAAATAGTATAATAAAATATAAGTGGATAAACAGGTCTTTAAAACACGCGCGAGTTTTCAAGCACGACGGCGTAGCCGGAGTGCTTAAAATAGAGCAAGTCCACGAATACTTTACGCTATTATTTTTATTGGTTCACTTTGAAATCATAAATACTGGTAATAAAATGGAAATAAAAACTAATAAAGTGAAATGGTTGTCATGGAAATGAGAAAAACGGAAATTAATTTGCTATCTGTCATCCAACACGCATGTTTTTGAAAGTGCGATTTAAACACGCTGAGACGTGGTTTAAAAGGATAAAATAGGACACCAATAAAAAAATATATTTATTGAATAAAATTATACACAAACTATACCTTCAACATTTCTCAATGTTATCTACACACTTCTGCCACCGATTTGGAGCTTGAATATTCCTTGTTCATAAAAAGGTTGAGGGCGAGTTTCCAACCAATTGCGCACGTACTCCTCGCCTTCTTCAATGCTTTCAAATCGTTTTCCTCCAAGTGATTCTTTCAGGGGTGGAAACAAACAATAATCACAAGGGAACAAGTCTGGACTATAACGAAGGTGTTCGAGGGTTTCCCAGCCCATTTGTTCCAATTTATCCATTGTCAACATTCAATGTTGGTCAATCAGTAAAATTCCCTTTGAGTCCAAAAAAATCGTTTTGACGAGTTTTGGCCTTTAATGAGCAGCTCTCCTACTACTTTCGCCACTCCTAACTCGCCATTTTCGATTCCGTAGTGTAATGATGAACCCACGTCTCATCACATATGAAGATACGCTTTAAAAAATCCTCTCCTTCTTTTCGAAATCTATTCAGAAGTTTCTCAGTGATCTCCAACCTGACCTGTTTTTGATTTCCAGTCAACAACCTCGGAACCCTTTGTGCGCTGGCAGTGACTTTCATTTTCAACACGTTCTTGCCCACCATTAATTTCTCTGGACGATGTATACACTTGATTCTGAGACAGTGTAATGTCCCCAAGCTGTGCTTGCAAACGAGGGTTTAACGCTTTCATTGGTTAAAAACTTTATGACGACGCGTTGTGCAACAGACGGATGTAAATCTTGCTCGGTCATGGTTGTACTGATGACAGAATCGAGCACAGCTGCTAACATAATTGGTTCTCCCATTCCTTATAAACAAAACCACAATCCCTCACTATTACATTCAGCACAGAACTGCGTGCTAACAACAATAGCAAAATTACCGTTTATATTTGATTCACTTTGTTCACTTTCTCAAATCCGCTTTATGCAATGCAAGTTTTCCATCTTTTCTGACGCTAACATTTTACTTTTGACTTTTGAAAGTCAAGAAATTTTGGCCACAGAGTAATTAAAAGTATGTAAAAAACTCTTTTTAGCATCCGCCATGGGAAAAAACATTAACGCTCAAACTCAAGATACTGGGTACGCAAGAGACTTAATGGAATTGAGTAGATTAGTTACCGAACGAATGAGTATACCACTGAAGTCTATTGACACTCTTTACTACTTATCAGCAGATTATCGACTGGGTCAAAAGTTGTTGCCCAAGGTTAGAAGTTATGCAGAGAATTTGATTTCTTCCAGGGCAAAAATGCTTGAAGACGTAACAGACGCATCCGTTAAAGACGAAATAGGAATTAGACAAAAATTGTCATTTCTGGATTTAATGGTTCGACACAAGGCCGTTAATAATGATATCACGGATGAAAGTATAAGGGAAGAAATGGACACATTTTTGTTTGCAGTATGACAAACCCCATTTGTAATGAACAATTTTAGTGACACACTTTTAGGGAATCGATACAACGGCATCAACTCTTTCATTTGCTTTATATTCACTTGCTACACATCCAGAAGTGCAGGTATGTGATATTAATGCTGTCATTATACAAACATTCAAGTTTCAGGAAGAAGTTGTGCGAGAACTTCATAAAATTTTTGGTAATGATAGGGATAGGACACCTACTTATCGTGATTTACAAGATATGAGGTACCTCGATATGGTCATTAAGGAAGTTTTAAGGTTATACCCTTCAGTTCCGTTGTTCGGACGAAAAATTATGGAAGATGTGGAATATGGTAAGATAAAATGGAGAATTGTATGCTACATAAAGATTTACTTGTAGGGGGTGGTGTTTTACCCAAAGATATAACAATTTACATATTCAATATGGGAATTCACAAGAATCCAGCATACTTTCCCGATCCAGAACGTTTTGATCCAGAAAGATTTACACTAGAAAACCAAAACAAACGTCACCCATTTGCATATATTCCATTCAGTGCCGGACAGCGAAATTGTATCGGTGAAACCGCCTATCGAAACAAATTATGAAAAATTTTATGTTTTATTTATAGGTCAAAAGTTTGCATTGCTCGAGATAAAAATTGTACTTTCACTGATTTTGCGTCATTATGAGTTGCTACCGTCAATTCCTTTGAAGCCGCCCGTACTTATCGTGCGAATCACTTTAAAATCTAAAAATGGAATAAACCTTAGGTTTAAAAAACGGCAGTACTAAGTTTGGAAACGGAAATTGTTCAATAATATCTTTCGGGGCTACTCATAGGGCAGCAGGGTCGTATTTAAGGTATTGGATCGGAAGTGAGCGACAGCTATTTTTAGAAGTACAATGTAAATTAATATAGCGAACATATTGAATATTAAACCACAGAAGGTGTTCTTTAAATATGCTAGTTATTATTTATTTTGTTTACAATTACGCGTACCCAAAAAGTATGCCAACGACCAAGCGCCGGTTGCTTCCCATAGCGCTATGCAGGAACGCGCCAGATTGAGAGGAGGCCCTGGAAGGCTCTTGCGTGACGATAGACTGTTTACAGTTAGTGCTGTAAGTGGAATAGGCAGCTCTGGCCACAAATTACTTGTTTTGCGCTCAATTCTGCTAACGCATCGGTTTGCTCATTACATTTCGTTTCAGCATGCCTTTTATAGCCCATGATATTAGGAAACCGGTATAGAGGCAACTTACCGGTGGCCTACCAGCTAGAAGGCAGCTCTGATACTACTGTAGGTTTTAATTACCTTGTCCTCTATGCAGTTCATCAAAACTTTCCTTGCGCTAAGCGTTTTTCTTTACAATTATGCCTGCAATTCGGTTAAATGTTTGCCCAGTACTAGGAATTTAGTACTTTGGACCAAATGGCAGTGCGTTGTTTCTTCCATATTGAAGATAGACATACAGGCTGGGATGGTCTTTCCCTTTGTTTTTAGTCAGTTGGGTTAAGCTGTCAAAAGATAGACTTTGGGATTCATGAAGGTATGCTCTGTGTACAACCCTTGAGGATGGTACGTAAAGCGTCTGATTGCGCTTCGTCATTGACAAAAAGTCCCATTTGCTTTTTTCGTTTTAAGCTAGATATGTCAATTACTGGAGGCAGTTTTGTACGTACTTACCCTCTTTTTCCTTGTCAAGAAAACTATCTCTGTCTTTGCTGAGTTAATGGGCAAGCAGTGTTCCTTGCTCCGTTTTTTGATTAATCTGAAAGTAGGTAACCCCAAATTCCCCGGTTATTAATATTGATAATTTAACTCATGTATAAAAAATCTCATTAGCCGCAGTGCAATTGTCACTTTTACAGCGACATCCAACAGATATAGTAAAGCTCCTCCCAATAAATTTTGACCAATGCAAGCAGCGACCAGTTTTACACCAACAAAATTATAAATACGTTACAGATGTCAAATTAATTTACGCCAACTACAACAATTGAAATCAAGTGATTGCTTATGTTGGAACTTGGAACTACTCAATGAATTGTTATTTTTGTTGAAAGATTGAATCAAAATGTCATTCACGAATGCGAAAAAGTAATATATTGCGGAGAACCACGTTAAAAAGTCGTTTACGGTGTTCTCATGAAGTAAAAGGAAAGATTCGTGGCGCTCGAGACATTTTTGAAGACGATTGATAGGTGAGAGTATCCGAAACATATCAAAATAAATTATGGAAGCTGTCAAGCGATCATCACAAACGATCTAAGGTCCGTAAAGTGTGTGCTGAAAACTGGAAGAAATTCACTGGACCTAAGTTGATTTGAACAGGTCACTTGAGAGCGCGTGGGGGGTTCATGCACAATTGGATCTTGACGCAAGCAGCTGCTTTGTACGATCATGGGATAAAAAATTCTTGCTTCTCGTTGGGAAAAATGCTTTAGAGGAAAAAAATAAATTATATTTTTGCACTTCATTTTTCTGTAAAGAATTTTTTGTTTAAAATAACATTTTCATATTTAATTTCCCCTCGAATGAGTTGGATACGTATGGAATGTATCCAAATTAATGGCTGGCAAAAGATTTCCTAATAGTTCTCCAAAAAACGTTGTTAGTTCAATTTAAGGAAACTGTTCTCCACATTTCCATCGTGGGGTTTGAGAGTGTTCAAATGTTCATTTTCAAAGCGATCGATAGGATGAAGGGGACCAGAGAATTGGAATGCCTACATTAAGTAACATCAGGTATCTAATTGATAAAATGATAACTATTGATAAGAAAAAATTCATATTTAATATCCATCGTATTGGAAATTCAACTCAATTAGTAATCAGTGTAATTTACTGAAATATATACATACTGGAACGCTTACTGGCTATCTCTGCAATAGAAAAATCGGGCCGCGAGAGAGATAGCGCGCAAGGGGAATATCTGTCCTTTTCGTAACGCTTTACACATGGAGAGAGCAGGCAGCGTTAAACTAACACACACTAACCAAAATGTAAGAGAGCAGGCAGCGTTAAACTAACACACACTAACGACAATGTACTCGAGAGAAGGACAGGGATACACCATGTGGCCCTCTCTCTCGCATTTTGCCGGCGGCCTCAGTAAGCGTTCCAGTATGTATATATTTCAGTGGTGTAATTAAGTTAATTGTAAAAAATAGCAATGACGTTGTGATGATTATTTAACTACCGCCTAATATACAGGGTGATTCACGACTAGGTATTCCTTCGGTCTCTTGTGCCTAAAGGGTACAAGATATCAGCTTCATTTTTTGGTGACAAATGTAAATTGATAACGACCATTTTTTTAAATTATTTGCAATTATACAGGATGGTTCACAAAATTGTAATATATCAAAGTAAGGTTATTTTAAATACAACCCCCTGTATTTTATTGCATTTTTAGATTACACGTTAAAAACTAAGGCAACTTTATTCAACGTTCCCTATACCTATCGCTTACCAATTTGGAGAAACTGTGATTTTAAGAAAAATATTCAATTTGAACAACGTCTAATAACACGGAAACCACTTACTTTCAGTAACGCAAATTTATAGATGACATTTGGGAAGCATTTATTTCCAACCGGGTCAAGGATATTTGTCAGCTGACGAGAAGAGAAGAATGGAGCATGCAATCCAGCAGACCTCCCATCCAGAGGATGTACGGTGAGGTCACTTGTGGACTCTCACTGGTGGGAGGGTCCAAATTGGTTGCATTTGTCAGAGGAACTTTGGCCTAAGTCAGAAATTATTCCAGATGAGGACGAAATTGAGAAGGAAAAGAAGAAAGCAGTCGTCTCGTCCATGTTGTGTATGACGGAGGCTCTGACCATCTTGTGGAGTAAATTTCCCAAGTACTCGCCAATTCTGAAGATTGTTGGGTGGATGTTACGTTTTGTAAAGAACACCCGTGCTGGAATAGAACATCAAGAAGTTGGACTTTTGACTGTAAATGAATTGGACATGGCTGAAAAGGATTTGATAAAGTTGGTGCAACGGCAGTATTTTGGTGTTAAGATGGGGGAAGCATTAGGTCTTAGGATTTTTGAGGATGATTGTGGAGTTTTGCGAGTCAAAACGAAAATTGTGCGAAAGAACGACTCGAAGGACTTCACTACACCCATTTTACTGCCTTCGTTCCATCCCGTGACTACAGCCCTCATAAGGGAAGGGCATGACAAATTGTGTCACGCCGGCACACAATTGGTTCTTTCTCGACTACGTGAGAGATTTTGGATTTTGAGGTCAGTGCCGTGGTATCGAAATGTGTATAATATGTAGGAGGTTTGATACCAAGAAGTTGGAATCTGCCATAGTGCCACTCTCGGAGGATCGTGTCAGGAATGGTGGAATTTTTGAGATCGTCGGAATCGATTTGGCAGGCCCGTTATATTAAAAGAACAAGGAAAAGGTATGGATCTGTCTGTTCACGTGTGCTGTCTATCGTACTGTCCACTGGAAATTGTAAGAAATTTGTCGACCGACTCATTCTTCCAATGTTTGAGAAGGTTCATCGCTCGTTGTGGACGTCGGTCAATTGTGTACTCGGACAATGGGACGAACTTTGTGGGAGCGGTTAATTTGTTCAAGTCAGTTGACTGGAAGGTGGTGGAATCAGTGTCATCAGCACAGCGGACCCAGTGGAAATTCAATCCCCCAAGTGCTCCTTGGTATGGTGGTTGGTGGGAGCGTCTAGTGAGGATCGTTAAACAATTATTTAGGAAAGTTTTGGGTAAGACATCCCTCAACTATGAGGAATTGTTCACTATATTGTGTGACTGTGAGGCCGTGATCAACTCACGCCCATTGACTTATGTATCAGAAGACCCCTTTGATTGAACCCCTTTGACACCAGCCATGTTTTTTCAGGATATCCCTGAAGTTGGAGTTCCAGAATTGGACCATGTTCCAAGCCGGAGTTAATTGTGATTTGTAATTAATTACAAATCAGGTGGATGTAGGAACCAGGTCATAAAAAATCAAGTAGCGATATAGTTGTGATGGTAATGAGAAAATAATAGTATCAGTTTTTGTAATCAGTTAAATATAAAAGTCATATTTTTTCCTCGTTAATTTTGTTAAAGTGTTCAGTTAATATAATCCATTTATAAGTAGGGAAGTGTAATTCTGGTAGAATAGAGAACTTGCACATGTCTTGAATATTAATAAATCTGGTATACCGGGAGTTCGTTCTCAAAGTCGAACATAGGGATTTAACATGGTATTGAACGTTTTTGCCAATTGTTGCTCGCCTGTTTAACTTAGAGACAAGGTAATGACATCAACAGAAAGAGAAAATTATTGCGATTCAAATAATGCTACCAGTAAGACTAAAAGTGCGATTTATTCTTTTAAAATACCAACTTAAAGTATGACACTTTTGTATTGTGCTATTAAAATTAACGGCAAAGAAATATCGAACTCTTCTGAAATTAGCGTCATCATGAAAGGTTTTCACCATAAAAACCCTTTCTTCGTTGGTATAGGTATTCATTATTAGATAAATAAACTTTAATACGTGGTTTAACGTTAAATTCGTATTGGCAAACAAACAGTACAAAAAACAATTGCTGTAAAATTTTAAAATCAAGGGAATGCTATTTTATTTAAAAAGTTTCATACTTTAAGTTAGTATTTTAAAAGAATAAATCGCACTTTTAGCCTTGCCAGTAGCATTATTTGAATCGCAATAATTTTCTCTTTCTCTTGATGTCATTACCTTGTCTCTAAGTTAAATAGGCGAGCAACAATTGGCAAAAACGTTCAATACCATGTTAAATCCCTATGTTCGACTTTGTGAACGAACTCCCGGTATAATGTAAGTAACAAGTTTATAGAGAGCTGTTGTTAATTATTTCAATTTAAAACTTTACATTTATTGAGATATTAAGGGTTGAAAATATAAGAAGGGGAACAGCATATCACGTGCGCGAATACACTCCAACGGTTGGTCCACGTCACACGATCTTAAATGTCACAAATCAGCTGGCCCAAAGCCACAGTATACGTCATTCGTAAGACGGCGAAAACTGTCGAAACCAATAGGTGTTTTCTTTTTGCATTTTGTGGTAGCTTTAAGTCAGCTCTGTCAATACACACCATTCGTTTTGTAAAAATAATTTGACTCGCAGTTCTCAATAACCCTATTCGTTTTAAAAGCTTTATTTTAAGTTTTATATTAACCTGAGGCAGAAATGTCTTATGACGCAAGGCACTTTAATCACTTGATAATTGTGCATGTGCTCAACCCTGTGGTGATGCAAAAAGAAAACACCTATTATAACGTCGAGAAGTACTGCTTTTCATCGCGCGCCTGTGTTTAATACAGGCACTGGCAAGCCATGAAAAGTAACTTCTCCGCCAAATAAAATACTTCAAACTTCCGCAAATTTACCCAAAACATTTATTTTTAAATGGTTTTAAGGGATATTATTAGCGGCGCTCGTTAATTATTTACAATGGAATCAGGTTATATAAAAGCAGAATGTGATAATTTGCCAAAATGTTATCTAATCGAATAAAATGTTGAGCATTTTACATGTCTCTCTACGCATAATTTTACACCATAAATTTCGTAACTTTTCTATGGAGTAAACATATTTTATCTGGCGTTTAACTGTTGTATTTGTACACAAAAGTATCACACAGTATTTGTAAGGCATTTTTCTAACAGAGCGACAGGGCTAGTAACTACAATGGCTAAAAACAATATCGTTCCAATGCATTTTCTTTACGCGCTTGACAAATTGAGTCGTGTGACGTCACACCCAAAAGCGCGCGTTCTAGCAGCGTTTCGGCGTAAATTCAAATCGTTAAATTCAATCAAAATTTTCACCAGTTTTTTGGAAGCTCATATGGGAATGTCATATATCAAAATGTTTGTAATTTTTTGTACTTTTTTTTAATGCAATAAACAAAAACACGTGCAAGTTCTCTATTAGCGTATCCTAATAAGTTCATTTGTAACACAAATATCTCAAATCTATGTCGCGACTAAATATTTGATAGAAAACTGAACCATTCGGAAATCAGGAGTTATTGAACCTTCAAAATGGGATGTCGGTGGGCAAAATCGCTAAGAAAATGTTAACTGACGCTGGAAAGTTTTTTAGTTCAAAAATTTGAAAAATCTTCTAATGCCAATCCAGCCAGCCGCTATGCATTCAACAACTGTACATTTTATTTAATTGCGTACATATAATTATTAGAATATGATACTGCTCTAATAATTATTATCTATTAGTCTTAATTGCTTACACACATTTTATGTAATATTTTTGTTTATAGTTGTTGACAGTTCCCTTATACAGTGAGGACCAAAAGTTTGGAATAATGGATTTTTTTCGTTTCCTGTCAGAAATATCAAAAAACTATTGGACACGTCAAATTGATTTTGCCCATGGAAAACATTTTGGGATAATTTTCAATTTTCCAACTCCCACCCCTTCTGTGCAGTGACGTCATCAATTATTTTTTTTAATGGGAACACCCCACTTTCTTAACGGCTTTCAATAGATTATAAAACGACGATTTCAGCAAATATACACTTTACACCTTTTAAGTGCTGATTTGAAGAGATATTAATTTTTTAAAATAGAAAAACATCAAAAAAGAACGTTTATTGAATGGCCGACTCGGTCTCCAGATCTGACTCTACGGGATTTCTTTTTATGGGGATATATTAAATGTAAAGTTTACTTCAATCGACCGAATAATATCGAAGACTTGAAAGAAAAAATAAGACAGGAAATTACTGCAATACAACCAGAAACTTTACAAAATGTTTGCACAGAGTTTCAAGCGCGATTGGCGTACTGTCAAGAAGAAAATGCGTTTCAATTTGAAAATTTACTCTAATTATTGTTTAAGATAATTATTGTTACTAAAAGAAAAAACCATTTAACATTATTTTTACAAATAAAATTTGTTGATTTGTTGACAACACTATTTGATGTTTTTCTGGTTTTTCTATTTTAAAAAATTAATATCTCGTAAAATCTGCACCTAAAAGGTAGAATGTGTATATTTGCTGAAATCGCCGTTTTATAATCTATTGAAAGCCGTTAAGAAAGTGGGGTGTTCCCATTAAAAAAAATAATTGATGACGTCACTGCACAGAAGGGGTGGGAGTTGGAAAATTGAAAATGATCGCAAAATGTTTTCCATGACCAAAATCAATTTGACGTGTCCAATAGTTTTTTGATATTTCTGACAGGAAACGAAAAAAATCCACTATTCCAAACTTTTGGTCCTCACTGTATAAGTATTAGTTCAGTTACCTAATTATCGTTTAAAGTACCAAGTCATCGCGTAATAATCGACTTCAACAAATTTCCACTACCTTCTTTGTTGTAAAAAATAAAATAATAATGTATTCATAATGTTAATAAATTGTCGTAAAATGTTGTCAATGTCAATGGACCTTGAAAAACACACTAATCTGCTTTTAGACTGGATGCAACTTCTGTTTATTAATAATAGCTTTAACAGTTTAGTTCTTACCGAGCGAGTAAAATGATTGTGATAGGAACTATAGTGTTTATGCCAATTTTATTAATATTAACATTATGGTTTTTCTATTATTTTAATTCCGAAAAATACCTTAAGAAGATTCCGGGACCAACACCTTTACCAATTATTGGTAACATACATCAAATATGGACTGATGCAGGTAAAAATTTAACTGTATTTCAATTATAAATTTGACTGTTTCCAGGGGGATTGGATTGTATTTGTAGATTTCAACAAAAATATGGAAATATTTATAAAATACGTACAATGTTTGATATTGCAAATGTTTTTATATCAGATCCGAAGTTAGCTGAGGAAATCTTAAAATCCTACGAATTATTAGATAAGGGAGCTACATACGACTTTTTCCACAGTTGGCTAGGGACAGGGCTGCTTACAAGCACAGGTACGTGAAAATAAGTAACTCCCTAACACGTACTCTAGGTGTTATATTTTTAATAAAATATGACCTTTGTTTGTACTTAAAGTATCCGTCACATTCTGCTATGTCGTTGTTGTCTAAATATGCTGGAGTTGAGCTTCAGGTAAATATCGTGGTGTATACAGAATTTTGTAAAGCTTTCGATTCTTACATTATTGCAGGCTAGAATTTCTTGGGAAACAGTTAACTGAGAAGGTTCCTTGTAGCTTTGCCTTGCTTTGGAAAAAGCAGAATACAAACTCTATACAAAAGAAAGATGATTTGAAGACGGTGCAGGAAAATATGGCAGCTAACAATATGGAACGCTTTTTGCAAGACAAGCATGCGCATAAATATTTCTTGCCCATAGTTATCCATTTTTATTACATCGTCACCTATGGAATAATCCGATATCTTTGTCATTTTGTTATTATTTATTTATTGAATTTCTAAACAATTTAGTGATTTGCGGCCATTATTTTATAGTTTTTATTAGTTGTCTACCATCCTTTCTTATAGGGAAAAAGTGGAAACGGTAATGGTCCCGGATACTATACAATTACCATTTTATATCGTGACGGATATGAAACGTATTTGAGCCTAAATATGTCAGCATAATAATAATAATAATAATAATAATAATACGAGGATGGTTCCCTTTCAAACATTTAAGGAAGTTCCTCTTTAAATGAATCTTTAATCAATTAGATATGGATTCTTTATTAGGTAATGAGTATTGACGGTTCCTAGTGTTTTAATGACGACTTGGTTAGCCCACTTTGGTTATCTAGATTGAATAACGTAGCAATTCGCTAACGACAATTATTTCTAGTCGGCATTGGCCTACTCCAGCACATTAATTTACATAAAAGGCTTACTAACGGCGTGTTCCAGTATCATTGCTCCGCACCTCTCAAATATTACAAATCATTGTGTTACAAATATCGTTTTTCCTAATGTATTGTAAACCTCATGTGTGATCCCTATCGAATCTCTTCTAAAAATGGCCTTTTTGAAAAATTTTCTGAAAAGCAATTTGATTTCTCCCTTCGTCTGTCCACTGAGAGAGATGCTGAGATCCAGTTAGTGCAGCATATAACAAATGAACTCGAACTTAACAAAAAAAGGTCATGTAATGCATTTTAATCTGGATATATTATATCCAGATTAAAATGCATTACATGTACGTTGTTTCCACAAAATTTTAATACAGTGTGTTTATCTAAAGAACAGGGCTACGCTCAATGGAAAAAGGCAAGTGAAAAGATTTTAAATGATGAATTTCACGAAGTCACAAGTTTTACTGTCGTTTTTGGAAATCATTTGGAGAATCATTGAAAAGGGGAGGAACAAATAGAGTTTCAAGAACGTATTGCAAGGAAAAAAACTCACTGACGATAAATGTTTTTCTACATCATTGATGAAAGAAAGTGTTTTGTCAAAGAAGGTGGCTATTGTGAGGATCAGCTGAGCAAGCTAATTTTGGCGATCCAAAGAATGGAAGCGTTTTGAACCCAATCGATTTACTATCTCACTACAGTGTCTCCGTCATAAAAATGATAGATCCGTTGTTGTTCAGTACAAAAAGAGTTTCTTGTCATAATTGGCAGAAAAAGTGAAAGATGACATGCTGTAAGGCCTAAAAGAGTAAAGAGTTTTAAAGGCGTCTTTATTATTCCTTACAAAAAAGATTATGCACAGAGAAAATCGTGAAGAGTGGCAACAATCTACAAAGTGATCTTTGTGTCTTTCTCAGCGTATGCTTCACGATAAGTTTCACTTTCCTTGAAATACCTTGGTAAGGTCAGATGGTCTGCAAGAAAGGAGGCTCTCAATGTTATTCATAAGCATCTCGACGGCATGCATCAGACTTTAGGCCAATTGGTCAAAAGTGTTCTTGAACTAAATCAGAAGTTGTCCTGGACTGATTTTGGAGCAAAATCCTGTAAAGTAGTTATCAACTGTATCAATATTTACAAAGAGATGACGTAATTGTAAACAATGCTGTGAGAAAAATTAAGGGTTTAATAACTAACTGACTTAGAATCAATAAGAAGCAACGCCCCAAGGGGAGAAGTAAAAAAAAAATGATTTTCGGTGAGGACTATGAAGATGAGATATAGGTACTTGGCAAAGGTTTACACGATACTAAAGTCCAATTAAAAGTCTCGAAAGATGTAAACCTGCATGGAAAAATAAAAAATAAAACAAATGTTACAGATTTAAAATTAGGAGCTGAACAAGTTGGCGATGTCTATTGAACAGGTTTGAATAAAGAGAAGTTTTAGATACAGCAAATTTATGATGGATTAATAACGACAAACGCAAAGATAATACTTCAAACCATTTTAAATTTGCTATAAGTATATTATATTTTGTCTATCTTTTCCATCATATAATGTGATGGTGGTTGTAATTATGTTTAATATTTAAACTTTTTAATCTGTGTTAATCAGCGGCCCTTCAGGCCCTATATCTTATTCCTGATGTTCAGGGGATGTTCTTAGTTGGTCTTTGACCGTTTAAAAACTTCAATTTGTAATATTGTTCAAAATTTCCCCTTAAGCTTAAATTTTACCCGCTTGAAAATGAAGCCAGTATGGCTTCGAAACATGTAGCGCTTATTTATAATTATCTATAATTTTTAACTTTAAAACTTTTCAATTTCCATTATTTCGCTTCACGTTTTTACTTTTGTTTGATGATCGCCACTTTCCCAAGGATGTAATGGCCCCATATGGTTTTTAAATAAACCCTGGTATTCCTTTTCTCAAAATTTCAATTTGTGAGTTTTGCATTGGCTCACGTGTCAGGTGCTTCGGCGCCTTATCTAAAAAACATAAAAACGTCATCTCATCTCATCGTCTATCATCACACTTTTTTACTACGTAACTTAATTTTGGAGATTAAATAATATAAAGGGAGGCTTCGAGTTTTTCTGAATTTACCTGTTCTTGCTCCCTTATTTTGAGTCCCGAACCACTACTTCATTATGTCTATAAGTACAAGTGTAAATAAAAGTGTAATATACATTCAAAAAGCATTTATAATTTCCTTTCTGTTGACAGGAAAGAAATGGAAAGAACGTAGAAGGATGCTGACGCCATCACTTCACTTTAAAATACTGGAGAGTTTCATAGATACATTCAATAAATATGGTAACGTGCTGATAAGTAAACTAGAAAGCGAAGTCGGTAAATCGTCTGTCGACGTTTGCCCATACATAGTACTATACACTTTGGATATAATTTGCGGTAATAAGAATAAATTATTAAATCATGTTTTTGATTATACGACAAACAATGTTTTAGCTTCGTCCATGGGAATAAATATAAATGCACAAAACGATTCTGCTTCCGACTATGTACGATGCGTTGAAGAAATGTGTCGCATTTTAACAGATCGGTCATTGTCAATTGTGAAATCAATTGATTTTCTTTATAAATTTACTGAGGATTACAGAATAGAGCGTAAGGCGTTACGCGTTCTTCATAAGTTCACAGACAGCGTAATAGCAAAACGAAAAGAGGAATTGGCACGAAATGACACAACCCTTGATGATAATGATGATTCCGATTTAAGTATAAAAAAGAGATTAATATTTTTAGATGCAATTCTACAATATAAACAAGAAGGAAAAGGTATTTCAGACAAGGAGGTCCAAGAACAAGTCGATTCATTTATATTTGCGGTGAGCATTAAACTTTCTACATTTCATTTTAAATGGAAATGATTCTTTCAGGGATACGATACCATCTCGACGGGAATTTCTGGTATTTTGTATGGCCTCACATTGAATCAACCTATTCAAGTAAGTACAACACTTGCATTGCTACATTGCGTTAAAGTGCACATTTACAGGAGACTGTGGTTGAAGAAATAAATTCGGTACTTTGCAATAAATCTACAGATGCAAACTATCAAGATTTGCAAAATATGAAGTACTTGGAGATGGTAATAAAGGAATGTTTACGTTTGTATCCACCAGTTCCAATAATTGCTCGACGAATGCCAAAAGATACAACAATTGGTAAATACACACCACTTTATCAACACTATACTTAACAATATGTTGTAGGAGAATATATCCTTCCCAAGGGAACCGACGTTACAATTAATATTCGCTCACTTCATCTTGACCCAACTTACTTTCCCGATCCTGAAAAATTTTCTCCGGAGAGATTTACTACAGAAATCCAAAGCACTAGACCTGTACATTCTTACATTCCATTTAGTGCAGGACCAAGGAATTGTATTGGTAAGTTATTTCACCTCTAAATACTTTTCTGAAAGGTACCTACATTTTAGGTCAAAAATTTGCAATGCTCGAAATGAAAGCAGCCGTTATAAAAATCTTGAAGGCGTTTCGTGTCTTACCTGCCATACCAGAACATATCCCAAAGTTAGGGGGTTTAATTGTACTGAAATCACAAAATGGTGTTCGTATTAGGCTTGAGAAGCGAAAGTTATAGTACTATGTTACGATGTTTTGTTTTTCAGTACACAAGATCATAATAAATAGATAAACGAGTACAGTTTGTTTCTTACCTTTGACTAATATAATGCAAGTAGAATTTAATTATAGTATCTACCATCTAAACATATTCCAGTCAATGGATTCAGAGAACATTGAAATAACCGATTGGGATCATAGAATTTTGTAACTAATTTTCTAAGCATATATTCACTCATGTGTAGGCCTTTGTAGCACGTATTATTTTAATTGTTTGCGTTTACTAAACGAATGGAATTAAGCAATAATACTTACCTACTTAATTAATCCATTCGAACCTGCGATAGAAAGTGAATGCGGTGCCAACTTTTGGGTTGCCAAGTAGCCTTTCGTTTGAAGAAATTATCGCTGTAACTTGGAAGAAGTGTAAGTGGTGATGAAGGACTGGATGTGTATAATAGCGTCGATTACGGAGAAAGAAGATAAGAATAAGAATAAAGTGAACACCATCATTAGAAAATTTGACGAGCTCGCCGAAGAAAAGTGTCGTTTTTCACAGGTAGGTATGTGTTTAACACCATATTCCAAAAAGAGAAGAGAAGAAAAAACTAGAAGAAAACTTTGTTTTGTATATCTAAATAAGGTTTTAGATTTTATTGCTGTCTGTTGGTGTTTCTCTAGATTCCACTTTCATCAAAAGTTTCTACATCCAACAATTACACATTAGGTATAATAATGTCTAAATTAAAAAAAAAGGTGTACAACATAAAGTAAAAAAATAATGAATCGTGATTTCAATTTTATATGATATAAAAATAATGAGTGGTAACTGTAATACGTAAGTACTATTTTCTACAATATCCTTGTCCTTTGGGCGGCATCAGAATTCACCCAAACTGAAATATTCGGATTTGCATTGGCTGTGGACTGTAACAACAAACACTTCATCAAAGTGTATCATTCATTTGACGATCTAATTGCACCTTAATATTGACAATGTGTTTCGGTCAATCCGCTGTAGCGCACTGTATAAAGGGGTGCTGCCCTCTCGAAAACGGTTAGTCGTAGTGGTAGTGATATAACTTATAAAGCTCTAACTATCTGCATAAGTCCCAACGATAGTGCTTCCAAAATGAGTAGCGAAGAGGGTGCCATTTTCTTGAAAATGACAAGTCGTGCTGATGCAAGTTATAAGGCACAGAAAAGCACTAACAAAGTACTAACTAACTGTGTAGGTCCCGACATTAGTGACCCTAACCAGAGTAGAGGAAGAGCACTCCACAAGGAGGAATAATTTTTTGAAAACGTCCGGTTCTGCTGATACACGAGATAAGCCACAAAGAGCACTAACGATTCGCTTGGCCTCGACCTTCGTGCTTCAATCATTTATCTCTTTAGAATTTCAACGTTGAAAGAAATAGAAAGATTAAATACATCAAGACTTCTTCTTGAATGTATGTAGATCGAAACTGAAATAAAGAAACAAGGAAATATTTCAAAACTATGTCGCGAGTAAATAACTAAATACTTATACACCGTGTCCAAGATAAGAATGCACAGCATGGGGATCTTGAAAACGGTAGAAGATACAGGGTGGCTTAAATTAGAAAAAAGTTGCGCTATTTGGAGTATGTTCACATGCTGGCCGCAAAAGTTCATTATTGTTTATCGTTTTCAAAATTCTCAAAAAAATGTGATTTTTTGGATTTTCGTTTCTTTTCATTTTTATTTATTTTAACTGATATTAAAAAACTACCGGCACTTTCTCATTGCCTCTTTTTAAGCTCTACAAAATGACGTGTTCAAATTTTTAATCCGACGTTTCGTATCCGAGAAACCATCATCAACTTTATTTTTTTATATGACCTCAAACAAAGAGACACTCTGTATTCGGTAGCATTATTCATTACAAATTCAACGATGTATCACACATTATGGTTTTGAAGCCAAAAAATGGGAAAAACGTGAGTTATAAGGTTTTTTATTTTTTAAATTAGTAGGCGCTGGTACAATAACAGAAACACAATGTCAAAAAATTATAATAATTGCTCAAATAGGTTGCCATTATTTTCTAGACACAAGTATGCTCTGTCTACAGAAGAATTCAAAACATGGTCTAACATTTCTGGTGTGATTGTATTAACTGCTGCTAAAACCAATGCCAATAACTGTTCTTCATTTTCAAAAATGGCGTCATACACTTGGTTTTTTAAATAACCCCACAGGAAAAATCCAATGGGGTTAAGTCAGGTGATCGGGCTGGCTCGGCTACTTCACTGTGAGTTCCAATGCATTTTCCAGGAAACCTCTGGGACAAATATTCTCGCACATTTCTTGAATTATGCGCTGGGGCACCATCTTGCTGAAACCAGCAGTTGTTAACCATAAGTAATGGTAATTCATCCAAGGCATTCTCCAAATCAATCTGCAGTAGGTCGAGATATCGTTCGGAATTTAAATTGTTGTGATAAATAAAAGATCCTATTATTCTGCCACCCAAAATGCCTACCCACAGATTAAATCCAAATCGATGTTGATGCCTTGCTTCTTTTATTAAATGAGGATTGTCTGTTGCCCAATAATGTTTGTTACGCCGGTTGAAAATGCCATTGTTGGTTTTCATGCTCTCATCAGACCAAATTACTTTAAAAGGAAAATTTTGATCTTCTTCAGATTTTCTGGTATACCATTCACAAAAACTTGCTCATCTTCTCTCGTCACCAGGTCTAAGACCCTGGCAAATTCTAAATTTATAGGGATGAAATTTATTCTTTTGTAAAACGAAATGGGCTGTAGATCTAGCTACTCCAGTTCGACGTTCAATTAGTCTTGTTGATATTTCAGGATTTTCAACAACCATTTGTAAAACAGTAGTCGCCTTTTCTTCGTTGGATTGTTTTTTACGAGATACAACAGGTTTTTTAAATGAGCCAAATTCCTTTAAATTAGATACCAAACGTCTAAAAATGGATTTTTCAGGTTGTCTTCGTTCAGGATAATTATCAGAGTACATACGTTCAGCAGCTACACAATTTTTGCGGCACAAGATGTAACACGTCAACATATCAAATTTTTCTTCGTTTGTGAAACGTTCTCTTTCCATGGTAACACTTGTAAATAAATTAAAGGCACGAAGCAACAAACTAACGAATAAGTAACTTTAACAAGAACAAAAATTAAAACACTTCAAATTCCCGTAAAAACAACTTACACAACACCAAATTACGTTTTCAACAATAATGTGACAGATAAAACATAAATATTGCGATTATTCCAATGCCTACTAATTTAAAAATAAAAAACCTTATAACTCACGTTTTTCCCATTTTTTGGCTTCAAAACCATAATGTGTGATACATCGTTGAATTTGTAATGAATAATGCTACCGAATACAGAGTGTCTCTTTGTTTGAGGCCATATAAAAAAATAAAGTTGATGATGGTTTCTCGGATACGAAACATCGGATTAAAAATTTGAACACGCCATTTTGTAGAGCTTAAAAAGTGGCAATGAGAAAGTGCCGGTAGTTTTTTAATATCAGTTAAAATAAATAAAAAAATGAAAAGAAACGAAAATCCAAAAAATCACATTTTTTTGAGAATTTTGAAAACAATAAACAATAATGAACTTTTGCGGCCAGCATGTGAACATACTCTAAATAGCGCAACTTTTTTCTAATTTAAGCCACCCTGTATCTTCTACCGTTTTCAAGATCCCCATGCTGTGCATTCTTATCTTGGACACGGTGTAGGTATAGATAGAAAACTGAACCAAGAAAGGATAGGAAGTAGTTAGGCTTGAAATCAGGATAGCATCACTTCAAAATCGTTCAGAAAATGTTAAGTGACGATGGAGAGTTTTTTAGTTCAAAAATTGGCAAAAATTATCTAATGCCAATCAAGCCGATAAGCATTCAACAACTGTACTATTTATTTAATTGTGTATAAAATTAGAATGTAATACTGACCTAATAATTTTTATTTATTAGTCTTAATTGATTAAAGAGATTTTATGTATGACGTATGTATGACAGTTCTCTTATATAAGTATTCGTTCAGTTAATTATGGTTTAGAGGTTCATGTCATTGCGTAATAACCGACTTCAATAAATTACCACTATCTCATCCTTTATTTTAAAAAATAATTACTGTATTCATGATGGGTTATTAAAGATATATCCTAAACTTCTACTATGATAATTGTCGAAAAATTTTGTAAATTATTTGCGTAAGAATCAAATTTACGCTTAGATTTGATACTAAATAACCTAAATGACCTTGATAAACAATTTAATCTGGATCAAACTTCTGTTTATTAATAATAGCTTTAACAGTTTAGTTCTTACCGAGCGTACAAAATGATTGTAATAGGAACTATAGTGTTTATGCCAATTTTATTAATATTAACATTGTGGTTTTTCTATTATTTTAGTTCAGAAAAATACCTTAAGAAGATTCCGGGACCAACACCTTTACCAATTATTGGTAATATACATCAAATATGGACTGATGCAGGTAAAAAATTAACTATATTTCAATTATAAATTTGACTGTTTCCAGGGGGATTGGATTGTATTTGTAGATTTCAACAAAAATATGGAAGTATTTATAAAATACGTTTAATGTTTGATATTGCAAATGTTTTTATATCAGATCCGAAGTTAGCTGAGGAAATCTTAAAATCCTACGAATTATTAGATAAGGGAGCTACATACGACTTTCTCCACAGTTGGTTAGGGACAGGGCTGCTTACAAGCACAGGTACGTGCAAATAAGTAACTCTCTATGTGTTATATTTTTAATAAAGTATGACCTTTATTTGTACTTAAATTATGCGTAACATTCTGCTATGTCGTTGATGTGTAAATATACTGGAGTTGAGCTTCAGGTAAATATCGTAGTGTAGGTGTACAGAATTTAGTAAAGCTTTCGATTGCTACATTATTGCAGACTAGAATTCTTGGGAGTCAACTATCCCCAATTCAGTACCTAATGAGAAAATTTACGGCTGATCATGTGATTTAGAATTTAGTGCAGAATGTTAACTTATTTGGGGGAGGGTTCAAACACCCTAACTCTCTCCTTTATATACGCCATTGAAAGGTGTAATGTAATAGCATACAATTTGGAAGATTGCCGCCTCTTTTGTACGCAACTATTACCTACTATTTTAATTTTAATACTTTTGTTTGGATGTCGGTAGCCAGAATATAATTTTGGCCCAAAAATGGACGTTTCATCTGTGTCTATCAATCACTGACACCTGAAAAACCGAACAAGATCGATTAGACTCTCCCGGTTAATTAGTAAAACAGAATGTAGATCGAATAATTTGGATATAAAGATTTTGCGAAAAAATTTGACAATCTGTCAATTAATTGAAGGCATTTCAAAAGATAAGTGTGAATTTTTATCGAAAATATGTTTAGATAATAACGTAGATGTTATAGTAATGCGAGAAACTCACTCGCACTCAGAGAGTGATTTGTTAAATCGAGGAGGAATACCAGGTTTTAATTTAATTGGTGCATTATACAGTAAGGTTTATGGTTCTGCGGTAATTATATAT
This sequence comes from Pyrocoelia pectoralis, assembly GCA_036250285.1. Taxonomy (NCBI): domain Eukaryota; kingdom Metazoa; phylum Arthropoda; class Insecta; order Coleoptera; family Lampyridae; genus Pyrocoelia; species Pyrocoelia pectoralis. The sequence continues at coordinate 18,394,213 of CM070076.1, read as the reverse complement.
TATAGGGGACCATGCACCAACCCGTTTCAACTTTTCCCCTATAAGAAAGGATTACTAGACAACTAAGAAAAACTATAACATAATGGGCGCAAGTCACTCAATTGTTTAAAAATGCAATAAATAAATAGTAGCAATTTAATAGCTTGATGTAAAACTTGGTTGATTTCTCTATAGGTGGCGTTATCATAAAAAATGCAAAATACAGTTCCACGGATCGATATTTACAAGGGAATAGGTATTATGGCGCATGCACGCACGCCACCGATCAAAAAATTGTACGAGGTTTAAATATATATGCGCATGCCTGCCTTACACAAATCGTCCACGTCCATAAATTATTGTTAAGTAGAATTGTTAGAAGACGGTAAAAGCGTTGAATGAAAACAAAAACCGAAATATGACACTCAACGGCGTTTGAAACTAACAAAATAATGCTTACGACAGCGTAGATTGTCACGAAAGCACTTAGGTTATTGCAGGTTTAGTATATTTTTTTTCAATTTTGCGGTCCGATAATACACACAGTCAAGAACCGTTATTTTGTTGTTTATTGTTACTAATAGAGCTCATATAAGGAAAGTTATAGGTTATAGGTTATTTTTGTTGTTTATTATTACAAATAATACGAATTTAAACAGTCACAGTTAGTTGCTAGTGAGCAAGCATTCGTCACCCTATCCTATGAATTGTGTTCCTGCAATAGTACAATGGCTTTCTCTTTAATTAGGTTAACCTACTCACATGTTTATACTACCCATTTTTCCAATTCAATTTAGTATGTAAGGTAGTGTAAACATAATATTCTACACGTGTGTTTATTCATTGAGTGCTAAAAACTGATGCAATTTAAATATACGAATTCATACCTACAACGCCACCTATGGAACAATAGCATGTACCTCTATAATTACAAAATTATTTTTTTTAAAAAACGGCTGTTTTCCGAGAAATTGTTTTTCCATTTTTTCTATAAGGGACCCATTTCCTATCATTCCTAAAAATTTTTCCCCGAAATAAGGTTGGTCCCCTATACTATACTGTTACCGGTTCTGCCACTTACATACGTTCTACCTTGTTAGACTATGAAACTATTGAAAAAAGAATTATTAATGGTGTACATCTGTACATACAATTATAACGAAAATTGTAGAGATCTCTATTACCAATACAGGGTATACCACGGAACCCGTTCATTAGAAGTTTCTGGGGTCCCTTACAACTTATGAATTTGAAACTTTCAGGTTAAGGATAACCCATAGCCTTCTTTTGTTCTAAAATATTGTCGATGTTGTACAACTTCCGGAAAGACCGGAAATCGCCATTCATCTTCTTATTTTAAATGGAACACCCTGTATATTATTGCATTTTTGGATTATACAATCGATTCTGCGTTAATCTGTATTAGATTATCCTATACCTATCTTCAACTGTTTTTGAGATATTATGATTTTTTTGAAAAATTTGCGCTTTGCGGAGGGATGTTTAATAGCCCACCTTTTGCTCTTCTTTGAACGCAAAACATTCATACTTTACAAACACGAAGTAAAACCATAAGGGTTCACAAAATGTATTTGTAAACCTATCACAGATTATACAGGGCGTTCAAAATTAGTGGCAAAATTAAAAAACTTCAAACACCAAAAAGTCATTTTTTTCAAATCGAACACCCCGTATATTTTTACATATTTGGCAGCCGATTTAATTTACGCATCGATAAACTATAGGTATCCCTATACCTATCTTTAGCGGTTTTGTAGTTATTAACACTTTTTATCTAATATTGATTAAATTAGGTCACTCAACAGTGATAGTGAATCAATTAACCAAGGCAGAAAAGCAAAATGGAATCAACTAATGGAAGATATGAACTTTACTAATTCAAGTCGTAGAAGTTGGACGTTACTTAATAAATTGAATTCGAAAAAATTATCAAATCATAATAAGCATAAAATTAACCCCAATTCAATTGCTGCTAGATTAGTCAGTATTTCAAATTCCGTGCAGTTATCAATAGAAGATAAAAAGGGTATGGAAAACAAGGTTCAAAGCCAACGAAAAAAAGCTAAAATTTCTGAAGATTAAAGTGAACCTTTCACAACAATAGAATTAGGAAACATTATTTCTAAAATCAAAAACAAAAAATCAGCTGGTATTGATGGAATTTACCCAGAATTTATTAAGCACTAGGGCAAATTTGCAAGAAAATGGTTCCTCGATTTTTACAATGATATTTTTAAGTCTGGACATTTACCAAAAAAATTTAAATTTTCTAAAGTTATTGCAATATTGAAGATGGAAAATGTAGTCTTAATCCATCAAGTTAGCGGCCAATTGCTCTTTTAAGCGTTTGTTACAAAATTTTGGAAAAACTTCTCTACAATAGAATTTATCAAATAATAGGAGATGTTCTGCCAATTGAACAAGCTGGTTTTCGCAAAAATCGAAGTTGTTTTGATCAAGTTTTGGCATTATTAACGTATATTGAGCCCGGCTACCAAAGAAAGTTAAAAACTGGAGTCGTTTTCATGGATTTAACCTCACCATATGATACAGTTTGGAAAGATGGTTTATTACATGAACTACACTCGTGGACAAAAAAAAACCGGACACTTAAAAAAATTGAAAAACTTTAATTTACTTCACTATAGAAGCAAGATATATCTTTTTTCTAATTTTCTAATTAATCTTACGCAATTCGATGGTTTTTAAATGTACCTAGACCTAGGTGGCTGTGGACCAGAACACCGAAGAGTTTTGCGAAAAGTATCATTTTGTGTCGTTTCGCAGTAAAAGATTCTGTTTGTTTTTTTACGATTATGACAGTTTTTACTTGTGTTCGGATAAAATTTAGATTAGTGTAAAAGTTTTGCTTGAGTTTTGCGAAAATGCGGCCCGAAAACGCTGCAAAAATTGTGGCATTAAGTGAAGATGGTTGTAGTGTACGATATCTAGCAAATTGTTGAATATTGCTAAAAGTACCGTTCATGACACTCTTGTAAGGTACCATCAGATTGGAGAGTACACAAGGAGACCAGGATCCGACAGAAAACGGTCGACTAATGAGCGCGATCAAGGTTTTTTAACACTATCCGTACTTCGGGACCGCTCTTTGACGTCAAATGTTCTCGCTAGTCGTTTGTTAGAGACTCGAAGAACTGCAATTTCGTCAAGAATTGTACGAAGAATTCTCCACGCAAGTGATTTGAGCTCTCATAAGCCTGTAGGATGCCCAAGCTTGACAGCAACCCATAGAGTTAACAGTTAAGAGTTAATTCTTCAGCAATGGAGCTCAGTAATGTTTTCTGATGAGTCCCGTTTTTGTCTACGTTCTCCAGATGGGCGCGAGAGAGTATGGGGGAGACCTAGCTATTGTTTATTTTCTTCCAGAAAAAACACCCAAACAGCTGGAAAATTAATCAATAATTTAAATAAATAAGTGTCCGGTTTTTTTATCCACGAGTGTATATAAAACGATACCTTGCAAGCAAATGGTGAAACTTATTGAGGAGATGCTTTCAAATAGAAAATTTAAAGTTCTTATTGGGAATAAAAGCAGTAAAGTGAAATTCTTAAATAACGATCTTCCTCAAGGTGCTGTACTTTCTCCACTTTTTTTTAACCTTTACATTAGTGATTTACCGAACACTAAATGCCGAAAATTTGTTTATGCTGTCATGTCAATATAAAGAATTTAATGACTTAGAAGAATGTCTAAGTAATGATGTGGAAATCATGAATAATTACTTTAAAAAATGGCGACTTTGTCTTAACACATCAAAAACAGAAACTTCTTGTTTTCACCTATCCAACATGCATAAAAATAAGGAACTAAAGGTTAAATTTGGTAGTATTACTTTGAAGCACAACTTCAACCCTACATATATACCTTGGTGTAACACTATAATCAGCACCTACAAAGGATTCATCAAAAACTGAAAACAAGAAATATGTATATTGATGAAACTTGCGGGCTCTCAGTGGAGTGCCAATGCACATACATTGAGAATATCGGCACTGGCTCTAGTGTTTTCTGCGGCAGAGTACTGCTGTCCAGTTTGGATGAACGCACAAAATTGATGCACCATTAAACACTGCCGTGAAAATAATCAGCGACACACTTACATATACTCCTATACCATGGCTATCTGTTCTTTCAAATATACCTCCAGCACATTTACGTAGAAAACAAGGAGTTAAGAAATTATGGAATAAATATCAATCACTTAAAGAAATTTTTCCAATTTGGAATGATATACAAAATTACAGCAATAGACTTTCTTTTAGAAAACACTTTTGGAAAACAATTATAGAAATACAAAATTTTTCATTAGAAAATGAGTGGAAACTATTTTGGACAAACGAAAAGGTGTTTAACGTAGCTTTGGTTATGGACCCTACTAAATCCCTTCCTGGATTCCATCATTCTAGGATGATTTGGACTAAATTAAATCGTATACGTACGGGTCATGGGCGCTGTAATTTTATGTTATTTAAACGGGGTATAGTGTAAAATCCATTGTGTCACAAGTGTGATAACGACTATGAGGAATCTATAGAACACATTGTTGACCATTGTCCAGTGACTAAATTTCAGGGAGGTTTTACTATTAAATGAACTAACACCAGAAGCTATCGATTGGTTACGGTCTATTAAAAATTTGTATATAGTTTATCTTTTACAACCTTTATATGCTGCTTTTCTCTTAATCTATGTCCTGTTTATGCTACATTCTAAAAAAAAACCTACTATTAAATTAAGTTTACAAATTAATACATTCAAAAAGCATTTATAATTATCTTTCTGTGGACAGGAAAGAAATGGAAAGAACGTAGAAGAATGCTAACGCCATCATTTCACTTTAAAATACTGGAGAGCTTCATAGATATATTCAATAAATATGGCAACGTGCTGATAAGTAAACTAGAAAGTGAAGTCGGTAAATCGTCCTTCGATGTTTACCCATACATAGTATTATACACTTTGGATTTAATTTGCGGTAAAAAGAATAAATTATTAAAACGTAAATGATTGATTATACGACAAACAATGTTTTAGCTTCGTCCATGGGAACAAATATAAATGCACAAAAAGAGTCTGATTCCGAGTATGTACGATCCGTTGAAGAAATGTGTCGTATTGTAACAGATCGGTCATTGTCAATTGTAAAATCAATTGGTTTTCTTTATAAATTTACTGAGGATTACATAATAGAGCGTAAGGCGTTACGCGTTCTTCATAAGTTCACAGACAGCGTAATAGCAAAACGAAAAGAGGAATTGGCACGAAATGATACAACCCTTGATGATGATGATTCCGATTTAGGAATAAAAAAGAGGTTAACATTTTTAGATGCCATTTTACAATATAAAGAAGAAGGAAAAGGTATCTCAGACAAGGACATACGAGAACAAGTCGATACATTTATGTTTGGGGTGAGCATTGATTTTTATACTGTTGATTTATGGAAATGATTCTTTCAGGGACACGATACCACCTCGATGGGAATTTCGGGTATTTTGTATGGCCTCGCATTGAATCAACCTGCTCAAGTAAGCACCACATTTGCCACTTGCATTGCTAAATTACGTTAATGTGCACACTTACAGGAGACTGTGGTTGAAGAAATAAATTCGGTACTTTGCAATAAATCTACAGATGCAAACTATCAAGATTTGCAAGATATGAAGTACTTGGAAATGGTAATAAAGGAATGTTTACGTTTGTATCCACCAGCTCCATTCATTGGTCGACGAATGCCAAAAGATACAGCAATTGGTAAATACACACCACTTTATCAACTAGTTTACAATTTAAAAATGAAAGCTTCCACAGTTGTTCATTTTAATTAAAAATTATTTATTTTGGGTTAAACTGTGTAGTAATGGTTTTTTATTGATTAAACAATCCAAACGTTTCCGACACCACTTGCAGGTGCCTTCTTCAGTATCAAACAGTTTGATAATATTTGCCTTAATAAGGCTTGGCACTTGGTTTTGAAGCATGTTCGTGTCATAGATAATAATATTTAATTATTTAGTTGGCATATTTATTAGTTGACAATTTAGTTTTAATTGTACCTACAATTTGTCAGTTTTCTTTTCGTTTAATTTTAATTTTAACCCACTGAAGAAGGCACCTGCAAGTGGTGTCCGAAACGTTTGGATTGTTTAATCAATAAAATACTACACAGTTTAACCCAAAATAAATAATTTTTAGTTTACAATTTGTTGTAGGAGAATATATCTTTCCCAAGGGCACCGACGTTACAATTAATATACTCTCACTTCATCTTGACCCAACTTACTTTCCCGATCCTGAAAAATTTTCTCCGGAGAGATTTACTACAGAAATCCAAAGTACTAGACCTGCATATTCTTACATTCCATTTAGTGCAGGACCAAGGAATTGTATTGGTAAGTTATTTCACTTCTAAATACTTTTCTGAAAGGTACATTTTAGGTCAAAAATTTGCAATGCTCGAAATGAAGGCAGCCGTTATAAAAATCTTGAGGGCGTTTCGTGTCTTACCTGCCATACCAGAACATATCCCAAAGTTAGGGGGTTTAATTGTACTGAAATCAGAAAATGGTGTTCGTATTAGGCTTGAGAAACGAAAGTTATAGTACTATGTTACGAAGTTTTGATTTTCATTACACAAGATCATAAGATATAAATAGATAAATGAGTACAGTTTGTTTCTTACATTTGACTAATATAATGCAACTAGAATTTAATAATAGTATCTATCATCTTTTAGTGATAAAACATATTCCTGTCAATAGATTCAGAGAACATTGAAATAACCGATTGGGATAATTGAATTTTGTAACTAATTTTCTAAGCATTGGTAAATTCACTCATGCGTCGGTGTTATAATTAGATATTATGTGTTGTAGCGCATATTATTTTAATTGTTTGCGTTTACAAAACGAATAGAATAAAGCAATAATACTAAGATAGTTAATTAGTGCACTCGAACCTGCGATAGAAAGTAAAGTGGATGCGGCGCCAACTTTTCGGTTGAAAAAGTTTAAATAACGATACGAATTGTTTATACAGTGTGACTCATTTAGATTGGAAACACACATGTAAAATCTGAAGTTATTTATCGATTTTAACAATTTTTTTTTTAAAATGTCAAATAATGAAACATCTACTTTGAGACAAAATTTTAAATGTTTATTCCAAGTTTCAGGGCATACTACGATAACGTTTTCGTACTCGGACTGGAGAATGGTTATTAGCGATTGGTTTATAAAAAAAAAATATCTATGCAACTGGATTCAGAATGCTTCCAAATAGCTGTCACCAAAATTTTACAAAAATATATTTATTAATAACAAAGTGATGACAATTTAAAGGTCGAAAACTTTCTAAGCTAACAGTTGCAAAACAACACTCTGTATCAATAGATGGCCATGGAAATTATGTTAATAATTCTTAAATTAAACTATCAGTGGAGAAAAAAATATAGTAACGTAATATTTAATAAAAGTAACGTAATCGCACAACTGAGTAAATAATAAGACCTAACATTTCCATTTAAATCTTAATTACCATGGAAATAATGTTACTGTTTAACAGTTATGATAGATTTTTATTAAATATAAACGGGGGTACACGCGATTCTCGCGTTTTGCGTGCTTTGGGGGGAGGGGGTATCTGTGATTGTAAGTTGTAATTGCTTTTGTTTTAAAATATCACACCTTGTTGAGCTGGCTTAGTTGCTTGAAAAAAGAAAAAAAATTTACGTTTTTGTACCTTTTCAGATTTTTGACCCTGTAGGTATCTGTAATTTAGCAAGTTATTAAAGTAACTAAAATAAAGGATTACATTTACTTACATTTGACGTAAAAATGACAAAAATGGGTTGATATTTGGTAAAGATATACGAATTCGTTCCTACATACTTAAAGTAAATTTTTACCAATTATTAAAAAAAATGTAAAATGCAAACTTTTTGGAATAGATTTGAGACCAAAAATACATAATGGCCCTTTCACAATGTTAATTACGTCTTTGCACATAGTCTTTGCCCAAAAATTAACGAAAATATAACAAATTCCGTGTGGACTTCATAAGGATAGTTTAGAATGAATGTTGAATGTAAAAGAACTCAATTTGGACACTGGCAACTTTTTGGGAATACGAATGGCCTTAGGGAGAACGTTTTAACATTCATCTTTAACTATAGTAGGTACATAAAACTAAAAATACCATAAAACATAAAATGTACAAATAGAAGCTGGTCTAACATCTGTTTTATAGAAAGACCTTCTCTACCTTAAACAGTTTCAAATTTTTGTTTATTTCACTAACTAAAGGCCACCATTTACACGTATATGTACAGCAGTAAATATGGATTTTACTTCCTCTTAATTACAATATAAGTTGTATATTTAGAAGTATAGTCAAAGTATTAGGTATTCTCTTTGGTATAGTGTAACGTAACAATACACTTGCCACCTACTTTCATCAATAGATATTAAGTTAAATATGTAGACAAAAACATTTTTCTCGGTGAAAACATTCGACTATATATGTTACCTACAACATCGTCCATCGTTCAAAATCTCTAAATTCGAAATAAGCACACAAACATGTACATTTCGAAAGTTACCGAAAGAAGGTATCGGGACACATAAATTAGTCTACGATGAATGCTGTTACTACTTTTTACATCATTTTAACCATGAAAATGTTAACGCGAGGCATAATAGAATCATTTTTCATCATTTGAATAACTTTTCAACTTGAAATAATTAAATTTCCATGTTATCGAGAAAAAGTTTCCGATACTTCTCATTTTGAAAATTTTCGCGAAAATACTTTCTGGCATTGTTTTAATGTTCGAAATGGGTTAAGGACCTCGGACAGACAAACTTTGCATGTTTACACAAAATTTTCACTCAAAAATAAGCACAAATAGCGAATTCTATTTTACACGTAATCTCCATAAGGAAACTTTGAACGTATTTTCTAAGTAAAGAAAATATATTTAGACACAAATACCGCTTGAATAAGATGACGGACTTTTATACTAAAATGTTGAAAACTTACTTTAAAAAAATTAGTGCAGATATTTACGTAGTTTGCGGGGTATCTATAATTGTAGCTTGTAGCATTAATTTGTAGGTTATAAATTTATAATAGCTTTGGTTTTAAAATATCACATCCGCATTCGTCGGGATTCGGCGACTGTCGGAAAAGTGCACAGCAACACAAACATATACACACGTCTCGGTTATTATATAGTGATTACGTTACTTTAAATATTTTTTTCTCCACTGATGGTTTAAATAGTTTAATTTAAGAATCATTAACATAAGTTCCATGAACATATTGATACAGGATGTTGTTGTGCAACTGTTAGCTTAGAAAGTTTTCGAACTTTAAATTGTCATAACTTTGTTAAATATATTTTTATAAAATTTTGGTGACAGCTATTTGGAAGCATTCTGAATCCAGTGGCGTAGATATTTTTTTTATAAACCAATCGCTAATAACAATTCTCCATTCCGAGCACGAAAAAGTAATCGTAGTATGCCCTGAAAATTGGAATAAACATTTAAAATTTTGTCCCAAAGTAGATGTTTCATTATTTGACATTTAAAAAAAAGAGGTTAAAATCGGTAAATAACTTCAGATTTTACATGTGTGTTTCCAATCTAAATGAGTCACACTGTATATGCTACGTGTGATGCTAACACGTCAGAGAAAAAGAAATTGCGCGTCTCTCTAGATTCCACTTTCACCAAAATTTTCTACATACAACAATAATTACACTTTTAGGTATTATAATAATGTCTAAATTAAAAAAAAAGGGCGTACAACATAAAGTAAAAAAATAATATCAGCATTTTCGTTCTTGACCCGAATGTAATCGATTGGCGAAAACCGCCTTTCGATAACTTTAATAGTTTGTAAGTTTAGAGCGTTGCAAGGAATGTGTACGTACAGACTACAGACTACAGACTACAGACGACAGACGGAATTTTTTTTCATATATTGAATCTACGTATTCAGAAACGTAAAGATATGTAAAAATTTGCATAGGTCAAATTTTTTTTTTTTGAACACTAATACAATACTTCCCTTTTACTTCGTACTCGGGAAGTAAAAATAATGAATCGTGATTACAATTTTATATGAGTGGTAACACTGCTCTACGAAAACGGTTAGTCGTAGTGACTATCTGCATAAGTCCCAACGTTAGTGCTTCCAAAAATGAGTAGGACGTCAACACTGCAGAAGAGGGTGCCATTTTCTTGAAAACGGCAAGTCGTGGTGCCGATGCAAGTTATGTCACAAAAAAAGCACTAACAAAGTACAAACTATCTGCGTAGGTTTCGACATTAGTGCTCCCAACCAGAGTAGAGCAAGGGGACGTCATTTTTTTGAAAACGTCCGGTTCTGGTCATACACGAGGTAAGCCACAAAGAACACTAACGATTCGCTTGGCTCCCACCTTCGTGCTGTAAGAAAATTTATCTCTTCAGAATGTAAACGTTGAAAGAAATAGAAAGATTCAATACATCAAAACTTCTTCTTGAATGTACATCAAAACTGAAATAAAGAAACAAGCAAATATTTCAAAACTATGTCGCGAGTAAGTAATTATATAGATAGAAAACTCAACCAAGAAAGGATCGGAAGAAGTTAGGCTTGAAATTAAGATAGCATCATCTCAAAATCGTTCAGAAAATGTTAAGTGACGATGGAGAGTTTTTTAGTTCAAAAATTGGCAAAAATTTTCTAACGCCAATCCAGCCGATAAGCAACTGTACTATTTATTTAATTGTGTACATAATTAGAATGTAATACTGCGCTAATAATTTTTATTTATTAGTCTTACTTGATTACAGCGATTTTATGTAATATTTTTGTTTATAAATTGTTGACAGTTCTCTTATATAAGTATTCGTTCAGTTAATTATGGTTTAGAGGTACAAGTCATCGCGTAATAACCTATTTCAACAAATTCCCACTATCTCATCCTTTATTTTAAAAAATAATTACTGTATTCATAATGGGTTATTAAAGATTATATCCCAAACTTCTACTGCGATAATTGTCGAAAAATGTCGCCTGCAATTTTGTCAATTTTTTGCGTATGAATCAATTAATTTACGCTTAGATTTGATACTAATTAACCTAAATCACCTTGACAAACAAATTAATCTGTTTGTAGACTGGATACAACTTCTGTTTATTAATAATAGCACAGATAATTACTTATCTGTGATAATAGCACAGATAAGTTACTATGTCTGTGATAATAGCTTTAACAGTTTAGTTCTTATCGAGCGTGCAAAATGATTGTGATAGGAACTATAGTGTTTATGCCAATTTTATTAATATTAACATTGTGGTTTTTCTATTATTTTAGTTCAGAAAAATACCTTAAGAAGATTCCGGGACCAACACCTTTACCAATAATCGGTAACATACATCAAATAGGCACTGATGCAGGTAAAAAATTAACTATATTTCAATTATGAATTTGACTGTTTACAGGGGGGTTGGAATGTATTTGTAGATTTCAACAAAAATATGGAAGTATTTATAAAATACGTACAATGTTTGATATTGCAAATGTTTTTATATCAGATCCGAAGTTAGCTGAGGAAATCTTAAAATCCCACGAACTGTTGGATAAGGGAGCTACATACGATTTTTTCCACAGTTGGCTAGGAACAGGGCTGCTAACAAGCACAGGTACGCGCAAATAAAGTACCTAACTCCCTAACACGCACTCTAGGTGATATATTTTTAAAATAGTATGACCTTTATTTGTACTTACATTATGCGTTATATAAATTTTTGTACGAATTGAATCCGTTTCTCCATCTAAATGCAGATCAAAGAGTAGCATTTATTTTCGTAAGCTTATCGCTTGAAGATTACCTGACCTTATATACTCGATGATAACCTGTAAGAGTCGCTGCATTGCACATATGCAAATTACATAATCCATGATTGCTTTGGAAAATGCAGAATACAAACTCGATACAAATGAAAGATGATTGTAAGACGGTGCAGGAAAATATGGCAGCTAACAATATGGAACGCCTTTTGTAACACAAGCAAGTGCATAAATATTTCTTGCCAATATTTTTTTCTTATAAGGAAAAGGTTTGGTACATGGCTCCGTATATGAAACAATTACCATTTTATATCGTGACGGCTTTGAAAATGGTGAAATGTATTTGAGCCTAAATATATGCCAGAATAATAACTAGTAAAAATTGCGGGAAATAGAGATTTTTAGTAATTTTATACCATCAAATTCCCCATATATGAGGATACATCCCTTTCAATAATCAATAGATATCGTTTCTTTAGAAGGTAAGTCTGTGGACACTTCTCAGCTGTTTTATGACGGCTTGGTTAGTCGGAATTAGTATCCAGGTTGCATAACGTAACAATTCGCTAACCACAATTATTTCCAATCGGTCTTGGTCTACTCGAGCACGCATTCACTTCCATAAAAGGCTTACTAACGTCGTGTTCCATTATCATTGCTCCGCACTACTCAAATATTACCTACTAATCAATGTGTTACAAGTGGGCGTTTTCCTAATATATTGTAAACCTCATGTGTGGTACCTATCTTTTCAAAAAATTTATTGAAAAGCAATTTGGCTTCTCCCCTCATCTGTCCCCTGAAGATGGTGAGATCCAGTTAGTGCATCATACAACCAATGAACGGAATTAAAGAAAGAAAAAGGGTAACGGCTAGCATATATCCAGATTCAGATGCACTATTTTGGATTACATGTACCTACGTTGTTTCCACAAACTTTAAAACATCTACCTTGTGTTTATCTGAAGAACAGGGCTTCGCTCAATGGAAAAAGGCAAGTGGCGGGATTTTAAATTATAAATTTCACGAAGTCACAAGCTTTGCTGCCGTTCTTGGGAATCATTTGAAGAATCATTGAAAATGGGAGGAATTCCAAAGGGTTTCAAGAACGCATTGCAAGTAAAAAACCTCACTGCCGACAAATGTTTGTCTATATAATTGATGTAGTATAGTGTTTTGCCAAAATAAGGTGGCTATTGCGAGCGTCAGCTGAGCAAGGTAATTTTGGCCATCTAAAGAATAGAAGGTTTTTGAACTCCCTATCATGTCCAATTGTCCACGTCATAATAATGATAGTTATGAAGTTAATAAACTCAAAAAGCATTATTTATAATTTCCTTTCTGTTGACAGGAAAGAAATGGAAAGAACATAGAAGAATGTTGACGCCATCATTTCACTTTAAAATACTGGAGGGCTTCATAGATACATTCAATAAATATGGTAACGTTCTGATAAGTAAACTAGAAAGCGAAGTCGGTAAATCGTCCTTCGACGTTTACCCATACATGGTATTATACACTTTGGATATAATTTGCGGTAATAAGAATAAATTTATTTTCCGCCGATCGTTCAAAAATTGTGACATTTCTGACAGAATTTGACAGAAAAGGTCCAGATTGCGGTGCATGTCGTCGTTGCTAGACAGCGAACGATTACTGTAAGGAAATATTATTCATTTCTGTACTGTAAAGAAATGTTCATTTCCTTACAGTAATTAGCACATTCAACAAGGTAATGAAAACACATTTAACAAGTTATATTTAATTATTTCGTTTCATTACCTAATTACAATTATTACAAGTGTTGATTATATTGAGGGGATATTGATATTAACATTGGTATCGGAATTGCAAATCGCGTCGTCTGATAACTACAATGTTGGTACTTCTCCAAATCTCCACGGATACCGACGTTCGTTATTTTCAAGGCATGGCTTATTCTTTTCTTCATAAAATAATTTTTAGAATTTCAATGTCTTCAGTCTGTTTTTTAACAATGGGCGGAAAAATAGTATGTGTACCTCGTAGGAAAAGCAACATTCCCCGACTCTGTGTCAAAAATATTCACATGGGCCGGGAATGATACGCTTTTCCTACACGATACACAATATACCTGTGGATTATACGACAAACAATGTTTTAGCTACGTCCATGGGAACAAATATAAATGCACAAAAAGAGTCTGATTCCGAGTATGTAAGATGCGTTGAAGAAATGTGTCGAATTTTAACAGATCGGTCAGTGTCAATTGTGAAATCAATTGATTTTCTTTATAAATTTACTGAGGATTACAGAATAGAGTGTAAGGCGTTACGCGTTCTTCATAAGTTCACAGACAGCGTAATAGCAAAACGAAAAGAGGAATTGGCACGAAATGATACAACCCTTGATGACGATAATGATTCCGATTTAGGAATAAAAAAGAGATTAACATTGTTAGATGCAATTTTACAATATAAACAAGAAGGTAAAGGTATCCCAGACAAGGAAATACGAGAGCAAGTCGATACATTTATGTTTGGGGTGAGCATTAATTTTTATACTGCTGATTTTAAATGGAAATAATTCTTTCAGGGACATGATACCACCTGGATAGGAATTTCGGGTATCTTGTATGGTCTCGCATTGAATCAACGTGTTCAAGTAAGTACACACTTGCTACTTGCATTGCTAAACTACGTTAATGTGCACACTTACAGGAGACTGTGGTTGAAGAAATAAATTCGGTACTTTGCAATAAATCTACAGATGCAAACTATCAAGATTTGCAAGATATGAAGTATTTGGAGATGGTTGTAAAGGAATGTTTACGTTTGTATCCACCAGTTCCAATAATTGCTCGACGAATGCCAAAAGATACAGCAATTGGTAAATACACACCACTTTATCAACTACTTTACAATATGTTGTAGGAGAATATATCCTTCCCAAGGGAACCGACGTTACAATTAATATTCGCTCACTTCATCTTGACCCAACTTACTTTCCCGATCCTGAAAAATTTTCTCCGGAGAGATTTACTACAGAAATCCAAAGTACTAGACCTGCACATTCTTACATTCCATTTAGTGCAGGACCAAGGAATTGTCTTGGTAAGTTATTTCACTTCCAAATACTTTTCTGAAAGGTACATTTTAGCGCAAAAATTTGCAATGCTCGAAATGAAAGCAGCCGTTGTAAAAATCTTGAAGGTGTTTCGTGTCTTACCTGCTATACCGGACCACACCCCAAGGTTTGGAGGTTTAATTGTACTGAAATCGGAAAATGGTGTTCGTATTAGGCTTGAGAAACGCAAGTTATAGTATGTTACGAAATTTTGATTTTCAGTACACAAGATTAGGTACAAAATATAAATAGCTTAATTACCTATTATAGTACAGTTTGTTTCTTACATTTGACTAATATAATACAACTAGAATTTAACTATAGTATCTAGCACCTTTAAGGGATAAAACATTATATTTTTGTTATTTTTTGGGCGAATTAAGTTTTATTTGCAGCGTTTTTGTTCGTATATGATGGCGGAATTGGAAAGAATTATAAAAACGTACGGGGTCAGTTTGTCCCCTTCCGTCTGGAATTTGGAATTTTTCACTTTTCTACGCTACGGGTCGTATATGTCTCGTACGACATTCATTGAAAGGCGATCGGAAAAGCTACTCTAGTGAAGAATTTTTAAATATTCCCTTAAACTGCATAACTCCTCTTAAATTTGGGAAGATGGAAAAGTTGGAAGTCTACGACCATACAATAAATAAAATCTCTTCTTTAGGTGATTTTGGTAATGGGTCTCCCGCACATTTCGGAAATAAACCATTGTTGGTCAAAAGATTCCGTTGTATCAAAATTAACTTGATAGTTACTTTATACCAGGAAAAGATTTAGTTGTAGATGAGAGATGCAATATACAAATAAAAAAGAATCATTAATTGATTTACGAGCGAACTATGTAGGATGGGAAGAAAGATGCATAATTTCTATGCCGGTTTGCAGATCTTCAAACTGTCACAGACCAATCTACATCGTACATTCATCTTTCGAAATATACTATTCTGCGATAGTCTACAACAATTGAAGTGGGAAAAAAATTCCTAAAAGTGGGAAGTGGTTACGGGACAAATGAATCCCGTACCGTCAGACGGAAAATGATGGTACGGGACATATGTGTCCCGTATCGCACTGAAGTGAAGGTTAAGGAAATTTAGCGCCGCAGTGAGCGTGTTAATAAAGGTTATTAATAATGGTGTCAGGTATTATTCTATGGGTTATAGCACGTATTATTTTAATTGTTGGCATGCGATAATTTGTAAGTTAGTGCTATAGAAAATGTATGCCGCGCCATTTTTTCGGTTGCCAAGTAGCCTTTCGTTTGATGAAAATATCGCTATAAGTTGAAAGAAGTGTGACGTTGCATAATAACCTTGGTTACCTACTCTACATACAAATTAATTTTGATTACTCAACGGATATCCTGTTATGTATTTTCTTTTGTTTGACTATCTGAAATTAAAAATTTGGGAATGTCCATTTTTTCTTTCGGTCCCTTACAGATTTTCCACTCGGCGGCGGCGTCCAATATTATAACAGAATCCTCAGCCATGTGATCATCGGCATGACAAGTAACTTTGTTTAATTTCGTTCGTTCCCTTTTGTTCAGCCGGAGAACCTATACAGGGTGTCCCGGGACTAATGGGAAAAATGTCAGGAGTGTGTAGTCTGAGCCAAAATAATGTTAGTACTTCATATAAACTTTTTCTATGCAGGCCCTCGTTTTCGAGTTATAGGCCTCCAAAGTTTGAATTTTGAATTTGTTTTTTATTTTTTTATTTTTGTACTGGTTATTTGATCTTTATAAAATTTTCACAGTGCATTAATAAAACTGTAAATAAACGACTTATTTTATCGAATTCGAACAAGAGTATGTACCTTTTCGTTAGCTTAATGCTTGGACACGTTGGAGAAATCATTTTCGATAATTTCATACAGAGTATGCCATCCCTGCAAAATGTTTGGATCACTAACCATTGCGAGTAGTCCGTGCCTGGCTTCAAGGTCAGTTGAATAAATTTCAACTCAGTAACAATTGGTTATGTTTATAATTAATACCTTGTCCTACTTCTTTGTTGAAGTCATATTTGAATATTCATTATACTACTGTAAATCTGTTTACCTTTCCAAAATAAACACACGTACATTATAGTTATCCGGAAAATAGGCCATGATTTTTTTTTATTGTAGTTGATAATTAGATATGTGATCAAAACTTAATTAAAAATGAAATTGAAGCAATGGAAAAAATACTGTGGTAAATGCCATTTTTTTCCTATGCATAACCGCACTCGTTTTCAAGAGATCTTCTAACGTTATAGTGCTATAGTAGCAAACGCATCCTTTATTCTAATCTTCATGTCATCAGCAGTGGTAGGTGGAGTGTTGTAAACTAAATTTTTAATGATAATAATAATAATAATTATATCTAAACAAACTTCATCAAGAAGACTCGAAAAAGTGTTGTTCTAAAATCCGTAAAAATTTTACTCCGTTCAAGTTTCCATCAAAAAATTAAAATTCTCCCAAATACATTGAGGCTCCACCCGTTTTGGCGATCAACAGTGCGATACAGGTGACGATTTAGTAATGAAAGTTATGTCAGTTTACCAAGCCGTTATGTTGTGGAAAGTGGATTCGTCGGTAAATAAAACATATTTAAAGAATTCATCTTCTCCAACTTTTTCGAGACTCCATAAACAAAAATTCAACCTTCGTTGAAAGCCTCCTCCATATAAATTCTGGTGAAGTTGAAGGTGATAAGAATATTATTATTATTATGTTTTTTTCAAAAATATTTAGATAGACAATTCCTCAATAAATGGATTGGAAGGAGGGGTCCACAACACTCCACCTACCACTGATGATGACATAAAGATTACAATAAAGGATGCGTTTGCTACTTTAACACCAGATATCCTGAGAAACTTTAGATCTTTTGAAAATCGAGTGCGGTTGTGCATAGAAGAAAATGGTCATCATATTGAGCATTTACTATACCATTTTTTCCATAAATGATTGCTTCTTGTTATTAATTTCATTTTTAATTAAGTTTTGATCACATATCTAATTATCAACTACAATAAAAAAATCATGGCCTACTAGATTGCAAACAAAACAATTTTCAAAGAAATTTTAGAGAAAAATCTTAATAACTTTTTAATCGTTGATTTTAGACATATCAATTACTCATAGTTTTTGATAGAAAATGAAAAGTTATTCAACATAGAATAAAAACATACAGGGTGTTCCATTTAAGTTAAGTGAGTTATTGATGTTTGAAAAATATAAAATATGAATCCTTTTTCTAAACACCCTGTACAAAGAATCGAAATCCTACGTAGTGCAAATGAAAGCCTTAAAGGTGAAGATAAATCGATATAAATTTGTGTTACTGAAAGTAAGTGGTTTCCGTGTTATCAGGCGTTGTTTAAATTGAATATTTTTCATAAAATCACAATTTTCTCAAAATTGGTAAGCGATAGGTATAGGGAACGTTTAATAAAGTTACCTTTGTTTTTAACGTATAATCTAAAAATGTAATAAAATACAGGGGGTTGCATTTGAAAAAACCTAACTTTGATATATTACAATTTTGTGAAGCATCCTGTATAAGTGAAAATAATTTTAAAAAATAGTCGTTATCAATTTACATATGTCACCAAAAAATGAAGCTGATATCTTGTACCCTTTAGGCACAAGAGACCGAGGGAATAGTCGTGAATCACCCTGTATGTGTATATATACTTACCCAAAAATTAAGATCTAGGAGAGAATTCATTATAATTTTGATATGCAAAAGCATAGTGTATTGTTGTGCGCTAAAATCACTTTCTAAGTAAGCGAATCATTTCGGTTTATAGTGTGAATCGTAATTTTATTGTTAACAGTTTATTGGAACTTATGTTTTTCTAGTAAGCTTTAACGACGTAATTTTTTTACAGTTATAAACATTATACTGTGCGTGCTCATTTTACACACGTATAACTCCATGTGTCCTTCGGGATTATCGTGTTAATGAAACCTCGTTACCTACTGCTATTTGCTGTGTTTACTAATTGTTGCTGCTGATTCCTGCACCTATCGATTCTCACATCGATCATTGCTGCCGTTGCAGACATCATTCCATCGTCTGATGTTGATTGGATTCTTTCTACTACTTGATCAACTTGTATGTGCTTCATATTGGATTCGACATCCTACTGAACTACCCTGAGGATAAATTGCCCACAATTGATAAGTTACCTTGAAATTCCTAATTTATCTTTGAACTTTATTAGTAAATTTTACAGCTTTTAGAAAATTTGTAACTTTTGTGTTCTTGAAGTTAGTTAATTTAACTTTGCTATCTCAATATTATTATTGTTTAACGGAAAAGAAATGTGTAATTAGCTAAATTAATATTCCAATTCTTTTGCTTGTTATTTAATCTTTAATTAGGTAACTGTTTAGAAAACATTCATTTTCAATTATTTGTTCATACAACATTCATTTATTAGTTAACTATTCATAAAATATTTCCTCTGTTCACTATTTACTTTGAATCAATTTAAGTTTCGTTCTGACTTCTTCAACGTCAATAATATATTTGATCCTTGTTGAATAAATTTCAACTCAGTAACAATTGGTTATGTTTATAATTAATACCTTGGCCTACTTCTTTTCTTTGTTGAAGTCATATTTGAATATTCATTATATGCACGTTATTTATTTCACTGTTCTTATTTATTGACTACCCGTTTCTCTTCCAGCTACCTAGTTATTGTTATTCAGTATTATATTGAAGATATTTTCGCAGTTCTAACCTTCACTTTTGCATACGTTTAGAACTACGTGACGCCCTTTTTCTCGTTTATTGTAATTATGGCTGCAAAATTCCCTAATCCTTATTTATTGTATTTAACCTACACCCAACGACCTCTTATAACTGAGCGACCGTGGTCTTTGCATTTTCAAATTTTGTTACAAACAAATTGTTAACGTAACAGAAGTTTAAACAATGATACGAATTGTTTAAAGTTGCTACGTGTGATGCCATGATGCCAACACGTCAGAGAAAAAGAAAATTCCTGGATGTGTACAATAACTTCGACTACGCAGTATATTCCAAAAGGATGGTCAGGGATTTGACAATTTCTGAATGAAGCGATGAGCTCATAACAAACAGTCACTGATTTAAATCGGATGACAAAAATAGAACCGACGAACATTTGCTTAGTATCTTACGGAAATTTTAAGTTAAATACTGTAGGGACTACATATTAAGTTACCTTGTGAGGTCAAGGATCGAAAACGGGAAATAGAATTTGTTGTTGTAAAACATGGAAATCAAAGCAAGTTTTTTTTATTCTTTAGTAAATTAATTATTGCTTGATAATGGGAGTAGCTGTCTCCCGAAACATGTTGCCCATCGATTTATCATTCTGATTATGTTATTTTCATCACCACTCATTTCATTAAAGAATTTTAAGGGGAGGTTGTGAGTTGTTATTATTACTACTGATCTTTTCCCCCTTTGTAGAACCACCACCTTATGGTGATTATTTTGTGGATTATTTCGACTATAAAATAAAATCAAAATGTAACGACGCTAGATACGATCAGTTTTGCATCTTAAAGTCTACGAAAATAGTTACAATTTCTATATTGTAGACCTTGGTCACTTTATTAGAAGCTTTTTGAAATTAATTTTAATTTGAAGTAATAACGGGTGGTCAGAAATTCACTCATCGACAGGTAAGGGTAGTATTGGGGACGTTGCTCTAATGAAATAAATGTAAAAAAAATCTAGTAAAAGTCTTGCCGTTTCTGAGTTATCCGCAGATGAAGTTAACCAATAAGAGCGCTGCGCGGGCGAATTCAAACAGCCCTCCACAGGCGGTGTTGCCAAGCGTACTCGAGGCATGCATCCACCAAAGAAAGCGAAAAGAAAAACTCTCTTCGGAACTGGGAATCTAACCCGCAACCTTCAGATTGAGAGTTTCGCGTCTTACCGTGTACGCTGTCGAAGCACTACAATTGGGTGAGTTCATAAAAATAAATTTCAAAATAAATATCAGATTCTGCTTTAGAGTCATGTGTGTAAACTGTAGTAGTTCAAAAAAGTTAAATAACCAGAACCATTTTCGAGAAAAAAAGAATTAAAGTGTTCAAACATGAGTGTTTGCGCTAAATCAGTTTGAAACAGATAGTGACGTCACATGCTGGTATCGTTTGCTGTCAGTCGGCTAGCTTGATTTAATATGCCGTTGCGAAAGCGATTTTTACGATGGTAAATGGAACTTATTTAAAAGCTAAGTCGAATACCCTTCCTCGAGTAGACGTTTTTATGTTGGCCGAGTTCTTAAAGAAGGATGATCGGTTTGCTTCAGAAATTCGTGGAGCCAAAGCGGAAATGTAAATAGTCATTGGCTCATTCCTAAACGTTTCTAAGCAACATTTTTCGGGAAGTCGGTGGTGTTTTTTTTACCTGTAACAACGATTTTTGTACAAAAACTAAAGATTAATCTAGCAAGCATTATCAACTAATTGAAAACCAATCCCCATAAAAAATTCCTTTGGTCCCACCATCGACTTCTCGAAAAATGTCGTGAATTACCGACTAATTATGATTACTAACAAACAGTCCGCCCTAGTGGCTTCTAAAATCAAAGGAATTGTAGCACAAATAACTTAATATTTTGTTTATGAATTGTAGTGCTTCGGCAGCGTAGACGGTAAGACGCGAAACTCTCAATCTGAAGGTTGCGGGTTAGATCTCCGCTTCCGAAGAGAGTTTTTCATTTCGCTTACTTTGGCGGATCCATGCCTCGACTACGCATGGCAACACCGCCTGTTGATGGCGGTTTGAATTCGCCCGCCCAGCGCTCTTATTGGCTAACTTCATCTGCGGATAACTCAGAAACGGTACGACTTTTACTAGATTTTTTTTGCATTTATTTCGTTAGAGCAACGTCCCCAATACTACCCTTACCCGTCGATGAGTGAATTTCTGACCACCCTGTATATAACAGCATTACATCACTGAAACCAAGTGACTGATGATCAGTTATATAGAAAATGTAGCTCCGTTGATAAGCCCCAAATAGTGTATAAAATAATTTTTAAAAAACCGCAATTTTCAGGGTTCTGGTCAAGATACCAAGGTTATCCGTACCTACAACAAAATAATGTGTCTCTCTTGATAACCTTTCAGGCGTTATTGCCATATTTATATTACATCACGTTGTTTTCATTTTAAAACAGTAAAAGAACCGTTGTTAATGTCTCCTGGCCACAAAAGTAAAGTCTTGGGGGTATAACCACAACTTTAGCACTTATTGGCCCAAAAGTATTGAAAAATTTCGGTTTGGTTCCAAAGACAAGACCACTATTGACCGGTGTAATGTAAACATAATTTAAGAGAAGTTGAAAACATACAGTTGTTACATAATGATTTTTCGATGAAACAGGCGATTGTATTAACATTCTAAACATATAGCTCGTACATTTCATGTAACTAACATGTATCTCCATTTTTCTGTATAAGATTGGATTGTGATTTTTTTCTTGGTGTGTTGTTATTAAAATGAGTATCGTAGGCGCCATCCTTGTTGCCCAAGTCTTATTTCTACTCATACGGTGGTTTTATTTCTACTACAGTTTTGAAAAATATATTAAAAATATTCCAGGACCGACACCTTTACCGATAATTGGCAATCTACACCAATTTGGAGCTATTGCAGGTAATGTATGCACACCTGTTTTTATTTTATTATCCTAAAATATACTTTAGACGAGTTAACTGAATTTTTGGGGTGTAGAAAAAAATATGGTGATGTCTTTAAGGTTCGATTTAGCCTTGATGTCCCAAATATATTTATATCCAACAGAAAGGTAACTGAAGGAATTTTAAAATCAAATAATGTATTGGATAAGTCGACCGATTATAATTTTTTCCATAATTGGCTTGGTGCAGGATTACTTACAAGTACAGGTACATTTGAACTTTTAGAGTAACGCAATCACTATGACTATATACTTGTGTTGCTAGATGAAAAATGGAAAATGCACAGAAAAATGCTCACGCCGGCATTTCATTTTAAAATTCTCGAAGGTTTTATTGACACATTTAATAAATTTGGCGATATATTACTAAAGAGATTAGGAGAAGAGGTCGGGAGGCCATGTGTCGACATTTATCCACATATAGCATTGTACACCTTAGACACAATTTGCGGTTAGTGAATACTTGGAAAGTGGATCCCAATAATATTTTTTTAGCTTCGTCCATGGGAACGAATGTAAGAGCACAAGAAGATTCAAATTCTGAGTATGTAAACTGTGTTAAAGAAATATTGAGAATAGTATACGGTCGAACATCTTCGATAACAAAGGCCATTGATTTTACATATTTTTTTACAAGCGACTTTAGATTGGAGCGTAAGGTGTTACGCGTCCTTCATAACTTCACTAACGTTGTAATAGCATCACGTAAAAAAGAGCTAGCACAGAATGGTGCCGACAGTAGCGAAAGTGATACTGAAACCGACATAAAAAAGAGGTTAACATTTTTAGATATAATGCTGCAGTATAAGGAAGACGGTGGCATAATCTCAGATGAGGACATTCGTGAAGAGGTCGACACCTTTATGTTTGAGGTACGATCATACCGCATGGTAAAATTGTTTCTTCATTAATTTTATAGGGACATGACACCACAGCTTCCGCAATTAGTTTCACTTTATTTTGCCTCGCCAATAATCCTCATGTCCAGGTAAAGATCACATTTCAACAGTTAACTGGTATTAATGTCTAAGTTATAGGAAACAGTTATTCAAGAACTTAAATCAATATTCGGTGATCATAAAGGAGATGCAAGCTCTCACGACCTAAACGAAATGAAGTACTTAGAAATGGTTATCAAGGAGTCTTTACGCTTGTATCCACCGGTACCATTAATAGGACGCCACATTTTAAAAGATACCGAAATTGGTAACAATAAAGCACTAGATTAAATCCTTACCAAATGCTTTGTGTACTTATAGATGGGTATAGTTTTCCAAAAGGAGTAGACGTTACAATTTTTGTATATGCTTTGCATAGAGATCCTACCGTGTTTCCCAATCCCGAAAAATTTGATCCGGAAAGATTTTCTTTCGAAAATCAAAATAAGAGATCTTTATATGCATATATTCCATTTAGCGCTGGACCCAGAAATTGTATAGGTAACTTGCTCATTTTATTTATTGATAGTCGGCAATCAGCACTCCGAAATTCGTTCATTTAATTCATGTACTGTGCACTCGAAGATATACATTTTAAAAAATATGTACAATTTACAATGACCTTACGGATTCAAATCCGGAGGGCTCCATTAAATTCGTGATTGCAAAAAGAATAAAAAAATATTTTCCGATTATTTTGAATTATCTTAAAAAAACAATTTTTTAACTGGCGATTGTGAAGCCATTTTTTAATATTTTTAATATTCAAAAATTTTCTCTATGCTGAAATCAGTTATGGTACCGTCCCTCCTTTTAATTAATACTCTGACAAATTCTATGTAAAAAAATAATCTTTTGGATATACCGTTAAAATCTACACTGCTTAGGGGTTCGAATGGTGAAAGAATTTTGAAAAACTATTAAAAATGGCGTCACAATAGCGAGTTAAACACAAAAAATAGTTTTTTTAAGATATTTCAAAACAATCGGAAAATATTTTTTTATACTTTTTTGCAATCACGAATTTAATGGATCCCTCCGGATTTGAATCCGTAAGATCATTCTCCACACTGTACATATTTTTTAAAAAATATATCTCGAGTGCACAGTACCTACATGATCGAATTTCGGTGTGCTGATTCCCGACTATAAGGAGAAACCAATGTTGGTTGCTCTTCTCAATTTAACTTAACTTAACTTAATTTCCTAAACGTTTCAGGTCAAAAATTTGCAATGCTGGAAATGAAGTCTATAATTTCAAAGATATTAAGAAACTTTGAACTGTTGCCATCCATTCCAGAACACAATCTGAAATTAACGGGCATAATTATTTTAAAGTCTCAAAATGGACTCTGTGTTAGGCTCAAAAAACGAAAATTTTAATGCTTTTAATTCTCTCAAACTTGCATCAGTAGTTTATTAATCTGTTAAGCATACACCATTCAGCGCTTCTCAAACTTTTCAAAGTTTGTACCACAAGAACTTGCATTAAAAAGTTCATGTACCACCAATAAATATATACAAAAATGTTATTATTCTTTTGAAGAATTTCAGGCCGACGGATCATTGTAATGATTGTTGCGTAGTTTGTCTAAATAATTTTATTGTGTGTATTATACTCCAAATCTGTGTACTCATGTTGTGTGTTTATGAAATCGTTGATAGGAGATTTTCCAAGATTGACTATACCTAATAATTGTTTTTATACAAATAATTTGCTTATTTATATGTGACACTGCCATTGTCTGAAAAAGATTTTGCGGCAATAAAGATTATTATTATTATTATTATTATTATTATAAATTTTAGGTTAAAAAACACTACGCCAGACTTTAAAATATACCAATTTATGGTTAAATAACGGTTAAAATAGATGATAAAGTCATCTGTAATGTAGATAGAAACTAAAACCCCTCATGTTGAATGAAAAATACTGCAACAGATCGGGCTAATATTAATATTTTCACAATGTTTAATAAAAAGTCTAAAATAAAACTATTTCTTTGCGAATTAAACGTATCACCATCAGGTGATTACGTACCACCAGTGGTACATGTATCACAGTTTGCGAACCCCTGCACCATATGAAGCAATATAATTGTCCGTTTGTGTCTTAAATGCACAAGGTACTGTAAA
The DNA here is from genome assembly GCA_036250285.1 of Pyrocoelia pectoralis. NCBI lineage: Eukaryota > Metazoa > Arthropoda > Insecta > Coleoptera > Lampyridae > Pyrocoelia > Pyrocoelia pectoralis. The sequence continues at coordinate 18,368,457 of CM070076.1, read as the reverse complement.
TCATTTTTTTTAATAATATGGACAAGTTCAAGCTATTGTAGCTGTGTCACAATATGTGCGCATAGAGTAACCAGATAGCATCCCTCTGGCCTTAGCCGAATATCTCTTGCCCAAATTTTTATATTACCTTTTTTACATATATTTCGATTGCCATACGGAACCTATTACATTTACCTTCTTTTTTTCCAGTTAGAAACAACAGAGAAGACCCCAAAACTAAAGATTATATTCGCTAAAGAGTAAATTGTATGAATTAATTTCACAAAACCTTCCTCTTTTATTGAAAACTTGTGAATAAATTAAAAATTAAGATTACAGTCATACCTAGGCAGGCGACAATTTTCGACAAATAGAATTGTGATCATCGGCCTATTAAAAATTTGTGTCAAGTCATAACAGGATTGAAAGTTTATAATAATTAATGAAGTTTAATGTCGGTTTTTTTGGGTTTTAATATTAAAGGTTGAAATTAAACAAATTAAGAGACCATGTTACCACAACTTTTGGTTGGTAACCCAATTTATAATCCAATGGCTCGGAAGTTCAGTTATAAGGGGCGATATGGGAGTAGGTTAGATGTGAGTATAGAACTTAAATTCAGCAAGTAAATGAGTGCAGTCAAAGCTAAAGTTAAATTATATAAAGTTAACGAATAAAGTTAAGTAAACTTAGGGCGCCACAATAGTTCTTTAGAAAGTTAAAGCTAGTAATCAGAACTACGAAAACCTTAGCAGCTTGTAGTACCAGCGAGGTGACTGCAAATAGAAAATATTGGCATTCGGTAAAGAAGTGGGTACACTGAAGGTTATAATGAACAAATATAACAGTTAACACTTGGAATGAGCAATTGATGTAATGTTTAGCACAACTGTTTCAGAACATTAAATAAACAATAACTGGTTTGCTTTTACCTTGGGAACGAATGAAAACACAGTAACAAATAAAATGAGGGTAGGTAACAACATATAATACAGCAGCAACCGACCTGTTAACTGTACAAAAGTCAGTAAATGTAATTAAACAAATCTTACCTTCTTACACACCAGTAGCGTTGATTGCGCAACCACAGTACTGTTGAATTATCTAAACAAAAGAGTTAAATAACAGAAGTTAGGACTGCAACAAGCAGACTGACTGAAAGATAACAGTTACGAACTTGAGACAATATCGAGTGTTGACATTTAACTAATTAGCAATTGGCTTTTTAAGTTTTAACTTTCAACAAATTAAATTCATCAAGGTAAAATATAACAAGAATAATAAAAGTAATTTTAAAGGTAATAAACAAAGTTAATGAAAAATTAATTAATAACGTAATAAAATGAATTAAAAGAGTTATTTAAAGTGAATCAAAATATGGGATGATCAAGTAATTTAGTATAACACAATTTAGACAATATACAATAGTCAAATTCTAATAATAAAAAGTATGAGGTTATAGTACAGTAACTTAGCGATGGTTCCAAAGTTTCTTCCGAGGTTAGACCGTGACAAAAGTTGGGAAGTCAGCGTTTCGCTCCGCGAACTGGTCACGGTCCAACCACGGAAGTCGTTTTTATCTTATTGACTCTGGCGGCTGTGGGAGGTATCGTCTTCTCGTAGAATTTATTATCGTTAGCTTAATATGGATCAGGTTGAGAATCAGCTCTACATGAGTAAACAGTGGCATTTAAATGGCCTTATACTCTAGCGGATAACTTGTACTTAAGAGAAGCTGTACATAATCGATAACGCAAGAAATTGTAGAATAATTTATTAAAAGGGAGTGAAAAGAGAAATAAAGGATAACACAAGTTGCACAATACACAATTCATAATTGCTTTAGAAAAGCAGAATACAAACTAGATGATTTTAAGACGGTGCAGGAACAATGGCAGCTAATACCATGCAATGGTATTCATAAGGCAGGCATGCGCATAAATACTTTTTGGGAATATTGATCCATTTACGAGCAGGCGTATGCGCATTAGTATTGCCTTGTACATATCGATGCTTTTTTATGATGGCGCCAAATATGGACAAATGTGCCAAGTCTTGATATTTTGCTATTATTTGGTATTATTTATTTTGTTGAATTTTTAAACAATTTGAAAAACGGGAAACGGGGTAAAATGACAGATTGCAACACCAATTTGAAAAACGTGTATTCTAATTGGTTATTGATCTGACAGGAGTACTTTGTTACGTCAAATATAATGACAGATTGCAAATTAATTTCCATTTTTCTTATTTCCATGACAACGAAAGGTATACTGATTTCACATACGAATTCAACCATTTCACATTATTAGTTCTTATTTCCATTTTAATACCCAGATTTCAAAGTGAACCAATAAAAAAAATAGCGTAAAGTATTCGTGTATAAATGGTCTTTAAAACACTTGCGCGTGTTTTAAAGACCTGTTTATCCACTTATACTTTAATATACTATTTTTTGCCTCCCCAAGGAGATATTCTGTGATCTCAGACACAGTTCCAAAGTCCTAATGTGCTATATCTATCAATTCTTTTAAATCAAGGTTGATGCTCCTAAATAAAGACATAATAATAAATAATTATAAATATTTAGTAATACTCTGATAAAAATAAACTATCATCTATCATCAAGGTTATCCAGGACTTATCATTCAGTTACCATTGCTCAATTCACAAATGTATCTTATTACCATTAAATTTTAAGTGGCATTCCTTTGATCAAGGTTTTAATTAATTACTCAACTTCTGCCAATTGTGAGGAAATCTGTAATCTTTGCTAGCAGTAACAAGGTGCTCTTTTTGATGTAATTACATTTAAATAGTAACTGCACTAGACTCATCTAATTGTTATGGTGACACCGTTGTACGCTCCTGACAACTCACCTTTTTCAAATTTAGCCCAAATCATAATTACATTGAAATAAAAGAAAAGCTGAAATAAGCTTTCACTAATTATGAGATATTAAAAAAGTTGCTTCCTTATTGAGAGGTCCAACCAAACCGTAAATTGGAGGTCACGTGTTTTAAAACAAAGTTTATTTAAAGTTTTAGTTTTAATACTATTTTGGAAAAAATTGAAATTTTTTTTAGATATTTGCTTTACGACTCATAGGATTGGGGAGAACCAGTTCTTACCTTTTTTCTTGAAAACTAGACAAAATAATTAACAAAAAATCTGTTTTTCCTTAAAACTTAAATGCCCTGTATCTCGGAACCAAACCGTTTTCAGACATACCTAGGTTAATAAGGAGATCCTTTCATTTTTTCAACAAAGGAATATATGCCTATAAATTTTTGTGGAACACTAATTAATCACCCTTATAACACAATGGATACAAGAAAATGGTGTAATTAATAATTCAAAATAACTGCATTTTTTATTTGGAATAACATACTTAGTGAACATAACAGAACCTCAGATAAATATGCTATACCAGGAGGCACCAAAAAGTAACCAGAATTACATGTAGTGGCCAACCTCGTTATGGTTATTTTTTATTCAGCTTCAAGGTCGAGGTTGTTTCAAAAAGTTGTAGCGAGCTACCCATAATCGGATCCTATATATGAAAATAAGTCTAAAATGTTCAGCAACATTTTTATGATTTCCTCTTAGTCTAGCCGTAATCATCCATTTTGTATTTTCGTGAAAATAATTATTATTTCAAAAACCCTTTTTTTGGAATTTGGTATATGTCTTCATTTCTCAGAAGTCTACAATTTCCAAAAATTTATTTTTTTCAAAATTATCAAAATTCAAAATGGCGGACATTCAAACATTTTAAAGTAAAATTCCATGAAAAGTACTAACCACAACATCACTAAAAGTATTGCTAAGTAGCACACATAAATGTATCTTAAATCTTAAAGTCTATAAAAATGATAATTTCTATATTGTAGACCTTGGTCACTTTATTAGAAATAGAAATTAATTCTGATTTGAAGGAATAACGAAGTGTGTATTTTTTCCAGGCCTTGTTAGTGTAAAAAATAACGGCACTACATAATTGAAACCGCCGCTCCGGCGCAGGGTAAAAAAAAGAAAGTGACAGATGATCAGTTATACAGAAAATGTAGCCCCATTCATAAGCTCGAAATAGTCTACAAAATAATTTTAATTAAACGCATTTTTTTCGTTTTTTTTACATAAAAATTGATTTTTAATTGGATTATGACCAAGATCCAAGGTTATCTGTACCGAAAATATATCTCTGTTGATAACCTTTCAGGCGTTAATGCCAGATTTGCATCATATGTTTTTACAATATTATTTTACAATAAAAAAAGTAATAGAACCGTTAGTTACGTCTCCTAGCCACAAAAGCAAAGTCACGACCTTAGCTCTCATTGATCCTAAAGAATCGAAAAATTTCGGTTTGGTCCCAAAGACAAGACCACTCTCGACCGGTGTAATATAAACATAAATTTAACAGAAGTTGAAAACATACAGTTATATTATGTATCCCTGTTTTCTGTATAAGATTGGCTGTGATTTTTTTTTCTTGGTGTGTTGTTATTAAAATGAGTATCGTAGGCGCCGTCCTTGTTGCCCCTGTCTTAATTCTACTCATACGGTGGTTTTATTTGTACTACGGTTTTGAAAAATATATAAAAAATATTCCAGGACCGACACCTTTACCAATAATTGGTAATCTACACCAATTTGGAGCTATTGCAGGTAATGTATGCACACCTGTTTTTATTTTATTATCCTAAAATATACTTTAGACGAGTTAACTGAATTTTTGGGGTGTAGAAAAAAATATGGTGATGTCTTTAAGGTTCGATTTAGCCTTGATGTCCCAAATATATTTATATCCAACAGAAAGGTAACTGAAGGAATTTTAAAATCAAATAATGTATTGGATAAGTCGACCGATTATAATTTTTTCCATAATTGGCTTGGTGCAGGATTACTTACAAGTACAGGTACATTTGCACTTTTAGAGTAACGGAGTTACTATGACAATATACTTGTGTTGCTAGATGAAAAATGGAAAATGCACAGAAAAATGCTCACACCGGCATTTCATTTCAAAATTCTCGAAGGTTTTGTTGACACATTTAATAAATTTGGCGACATATTACTAAAGAGATTAGGAGAAGAAGTTGGGAGGCCATCCGTCGACATTTATCCACATATAGATATCATTGTACACCTTAGACACAATTTGCGGTAAGTGAATACTTGGAAAGTGGATCCTAATAATATTTTTTAGCTTCGTCCATGGGAACGAATGTAAGAGCACAAGAAGATTCAAATTCTGAGTATGTAAACTATGTTAAAGAAATATTGAGAATAGTATACGATCGAACATCTATGATAACAAAGGCATTTGATTTAACTTATTTATTTACAAGCGACTTTAGTTTGGAGCGTAAGGTGTTACGCGTCCTTCATAACTTCACTAACGGTGTAATAGCATCACGTAAAAAAGAGCTAGCACAGAATGGTGCCGACAGTAGCGAAAGTGATACTGAAACCGAAATAAAAAAGAGGTTATCATTTTTAGATACAATGCTGCAGTATAAAGAAGAAGGCGGCATAATATCAGATGAAAGCATTCGCGAAGAGGTCGACACCTTTATGTTTGAGGTACGATTATACCACATGGTAAAAGTGTTACTTCATAAATTTTATAGGGACATGACACCACAGCTTCCGCAATTAGTTTCACTTTATTTTGCCTCGCCAATAATCCTCATGTCCAGGTAAAGATCACATTTCAACAGTTAACTGGTATTAATGTCTAAGTTACAGGAAACAGTTATTCAAGAACTTAAATCAATATTCGGTGATCATAAAGCAGATGCAAGCTCTCACGACCTGAACGAAATGAAGTACTTAGAAATGGTTATCAAGGAGTCTTTACGCTTGTATCCACCGGTACCATTAATAGGACGCCACATTTTAAAAGATACCGAAATTGGTAACAATAAAGCCTTAGATTAACTCCTTATCAAATGCTTTGTGTACTTATAGATGGATATAGTTTTCCAAAAGGAGTAGACGTTACAATATTTGTACATGCATTGCATAAAGATCCTACCGTTTTTCCCAATCCCGAAAAATTTGATCCGGAAAGATTTTCTTTCGAAAATCAAAATAAGGGGTATGCGTATATTCCATTTAGCGCTGGACCAAGAAATTGTATAGGTAACTTGCCCAATTTATGAAACAAACTTGCTCTTCTTAATTTCACTTTACTTACTTAACTTAATTTCGTAAATGTTTCAGGTCAAAAATTTGCAATGCTGGAAATGAAGTCCGTTATTTCAAAGATATTAAGGAACTTTGAATTGTTGCCATCCATTCCAGAACATAATCCGAAATTAACGGGCGCAATTATTTTAAAGTCTCAAAATGGACTCTGTGTGAGACTTAAGAAACGAAAGTGTTGATATTTTAAATGCCTTCAAACTTCATCAGTAGTTTGTATAATGTGTTCTTACTGCTTGCGTTATTTACTTATAACAGATAATAATAATGATTTATTGTTCAGCAGAATAAATCCATTTACAGAACAATTTCTACAAAATTAGCTTAGTGCTATGGTAAATTATAGTAGTCCACATGCACTCCAAATTGATACTGCAATTCGTATCTTAAAAGCAACTATGACGAATTTCTCGTTAGACGAATTAATACAACAGATTAAAGGATGTATGTCTCAGAACCCAAAACTGTATAGGCCAACATCATAGCGAAATATAAGGACGACATGTTTTGTTCTAATAACTAATTTTACTAATTGCTACATTTGGCGCTTGTTCCAAATAAATGATTGGACCTCCACGGAGCCACCCTACTATCGATATAATATAATTTCCTAACGTTTCTTGAAATTGTCGAATTTGGACTGCAGCTTCTCCGCCGATAATAATCGCGGCGCAGAGATTGTTTTAGCGGCTCCAAATTATTTGATCCCTTCATCTACAAAAACGATGGGTGTCTTTTCTCTCGCGCAAATTTTGTCCCATACCAGGACCGACTCTTTTAGCAATGTCGAATGACTTATGAGATACCAGGAGTTTAGCAGACCAGATCCTATCATTTTGACGATTGTGTGCTTGTTTTACGGTACAACTTCTCCTCCACGAAAAGAATTCGTTGCCATACTTGAAATCGTACGTGTGCTTGTTATCGTCCGTGAGGAGCTGTAGTTTTTAACGATTGTAAGGTTTGAGTTCAAACTCATTTTCAGCAATTTGTCGTACTGACGAACCACCAATACCAATCTCGCGAGGGACTTTTCTCATAGAGATCTTCGAATTTTTTGGCTGTATCGACAGTGTGCTTTCTACCTCGGTCCGGACGGGGCAAGCTCTTTGAATCTGTTAATCGCTTTGAATTTCACATTGGCGTTTCTCTTGACGAAAACAGCACGTCTGTTTGACATCGTTCAAAAAAATTTTAGAGTAAGTGAGGAGGACAGAGCGTCAAACTTTAGAGATAGAATTAAGAGGAAAGAGAGGGATAAGGTGGGGCCAATGGAAGGAAATTAATGTGTGTACCGAAGAAAGCATAAAGGTGTATAGAAATAAGATGGAGGAGGAGCATGAGGGGTGGAGTAACTAAAGAAGTATTAAAGGAATTGATAAGGCGGTGGAGAAGAAAAGGTATATGGTGGGAAAATGCGAGGGAAGGAAGGGTAAGAAATGGGGGCGTATAAGGGCGTGAAAGGAAGTGAGGAGGGGAAGGAGAAGGTGGAACAAAGGGGTTATGGAATTGAAGGAATACGAGGGGCTGAAGGAGAAGTATAAGGAGATGTGTATAGACGAAAAGAGGAAGTATAAGGAACAAATAAAGGAGGCGATTAGAAGATTAGCGAACGAAGGGGATATATGAAAATGTCTGAATAAAGAAAGACGTAGACTGTAGAGGAAAATATGGAAGGATTATGGTGGAAATGGAAGCACGTTGTATAGATGTGATGGAGGGCGAAAAGGAAAGGAGTGAAAAGATCGAAAGGCAGGTGGAAAAAGATAAAAAGTAGAAACGGAGACTAGAAGGCATAAGGATGGAAGAATTGGAGGGACCGTTAAGAAAAATAAAGAATGAGAAGGCTAGAGGAAGAATGCTGGAAATGTTTAATAAAATATGGGCAGAGGAGGGGATACCGTCGGTTTGAAGAGAGGCAATTTTATGTGCAGTATGCAAGGGGGGAGCAACAGGGGACATAAGAAATTAGTGTGATAGGCATAGTAAATGTAGGATATAAGGTGTTTGCCATGACAATGCATGACAAAATGGAGGGGGGGGGGGCGATAGAAAGGATGGAGCTGAGACCAGATTGGCAAGCGGGTTTTGGAAAAGGGGGATAACATAAATATTATAGCAGTTGGTGAATAAGGAATTCGAGAAAAAGGAAGGAAGGATGTACGCGCTGTGCATAGATATAAAGGCTACTTTTGACAGCATAGGTAGGACAAAGTTATGGAAAATATTAAGAGGGTTGTATATAGAAGAAGACCTCTTGGGGATGATTGAAGAAAGTGAGAAAGAGAGGAAGAATGAGAATCAGTGATAGAAGTTATAATAAAAGGTATAAGGAATTAGTGTCCAAAGGAATACCAAGGTATCTGAAGGGAGAAGAAGGCATAATGAGGAAAAGGATTGTGGCGCGGTTCATAGTTGGAAATTAAAAGAATAATAATTGTAAGTATTGGTAGGAAGAGGATATGTAGATTGTGTGGAGAGGGAAGGGAAAGTATGGAACATATGATGGAGAAAAGCCTCCACCTACTGAGCTAAGAAAACAAGAGGGAGGTTGGTGAGGGGCGCTGATTAAAGGATGGGAGGGGATAAATTGGATGGAGGAAGTGCTGGAAAATAGAAGAAGGAAAAGACTGGATGTGTTGACGGTTGGGAGGAGGAGTAGTTTCAGCTTTGGTAGCTTTATCTGTTATATTATACAAACTGTTGGGTCAAAATGGACTAGTGGATTTATGTTTGCCGAGTGGCTTTTTATTTATTTTTGTCATGTATATATATTTAAGTATAAATACAATAAAATATTACTACTTCTACTACCACCTCTCTGTAGTGGTTATATGTACATCAGACTACCTATATATGTATTTTTTTCATTTATTGGCACCCAAAATATCTTATATGTTTTTTATTTACTGGTTTATATTTCCCACATTGCTGAATTATAGTGGTTGTGCCAGGTAACAAGTCAGGTTCATTTTTTTTAGTTTATAATTCTATAGGTATCTATAATATCGTTGAATGATGAAGAACTTTCAACTATAATATATATAAGGAGCCTCGTACGTACATTCAGTTGCATATACTACCTACCCGTTATAATATGAACTTTAAACTCGGAGATTACGATTAACTGTATACGCATTACAAACAGATGATTAAAATCTCATGAGCTTCAGTAGTTTAGGGAATGTGGCCCAATCACGCATTGGTGTGATGTACATCCTAATTACACTACTTCTTTTGCTCATATTGTTGCTTACGTTATGGTTCTACCATTATTACAAATATGAAAGGTATTTGTACTGGGTAAAAGGTCCTCGCCCGTTACCACTTATAGGAAACCTTTTCGAATATATTTCTGGAGGTAAGTTCCGTTACTTTTCTCAACAGGTACCTTTCTTCAATTTCGGTGTGATATTTCAGATATTTTGTGTGAAACCTGTAGACTTCATAAAAAATATGGAGACATTGTCAAAATTCAACTGGCATACTTTCCACCAACGGTGACCATTACAGATCCAAACTGCTTAGAATTTGTTTTACGATCTCCAAACCTCATAAGCAAATCAAATGATTATCGATTTTTGCATCCATGGCTAGGACAGGGTTTACTTACTGCAACAGGTGATGGGAGCATGAAAATAGCGGTTACAATAAGCGGAGCAATTGTCACATTCAATTTATATTTTAATCGTAGGACATAGATGGAGAAAGCACAGAAAATTAATAACACCAGGATTTCACTTCGAGAAATTACAGTATTTCATTGAAACTTTTGAAACCTATAGCAACATCCTTGTAGAAAAGCTATCCAATGCTATTGGAAAGGAAACGATAAATATTTATCCCTATATCAACTTGTGTACCCTAGATATTATTTGTGGTAAGTTCCACATTCCTCTGTTTTAAGATAATATTAACTTTTAATTAGGAGCTGCAATGGGAACAGAAGTCGACGCTCAGAAGAATGCTAACTCTGATTACGTACTCAGTGTAAAAGAAATGTGCAGAATATTGATTGTAAGATCATTATCCATTGTAATGGCGTTCGATTCTATATTTCAATTTTCAAAAAATTACCGTAAACAAAGAAAGGCGCTCAAGATTTTGCATGAATGTAGTGAAAACGTTATAAAATCGAGAAGGGAAATGATTACCAACAATAGTAAAAAGAACATAAACCAGAATACTCTTTTAGATTTGCTACTTAATTCGCAACAATTAACGAAAAATATTTCTGATACGGAAATTCGAGAAGAAGTTGACACCTTTATGTTTGCAGTAAATGAGCACATTTTGTGAAATCTTTCATTGTTACTGTGCAAATTTTAGGGCCATGATACTGTTACGTCGGCTATCACTTTCGTTCTATACTGCCTTGCAAGGCATCCTCAAGTGCAGGTAAAGTAATGGCTCATTTTAAATGTTACATGTAGCAGGGTAAATGTGTTTGTCTACATTGTCAATAGCAAAGAACTGCAATTCCAACGTAAATCCTGCATACATGCTCTGCCTACCACAAACATTTAATTAAAAATAAATTTCCAAAAATGTTTGTTAGGATCGTGTTGTTGAAGAACTGGATTCTATATTATGGTCAAACAAAATAACATATAGCAGTTTACAAAAATTAAAATACTTGGAAGCTGTAATTAAGGAAACTTTAAGGTTGTATCCACCTGTTCCTGTTTATTCCAGACATACAAACGAGGATATTCGTTACGGTATCACTGTAAAATTCACAAATATCCTCAAAAACTATTGAGTTCATTATTAGGTAATCACGTAATACCGGCGAATGTAAATATCGTTATATTTCCGTACGGAGTACATCGATGTCCGAAAACATATCCCAATCCAGAAAACTTCGATCCGAATAGATTTTTCATCGAAAACCAGTCGAAACATTCTATTAGTTCCTACATTCCCTTCAGTGCTGGATACAGGAATTGTATTGGTAAATATTCTATCGTGCTTATCATTCATCTTATACATGCGGGGTACACTTTTAGGGCAAAAATTTGCCATGTTGGAAATGAAAGTTGTGGTTTCCAAAATACTCCAGCGTTATAGGTTACTTCCAACTATACCAGAGCATAAACTTATATTGATAGCGGAGACTGTGCTGAAGTCAAAGAATGGTGTCTACATTAGATTACAAAATAGATATGCCCAATAAATATAATAGTACGTGATTTTGTAACTTTTAACCATAATTTGTTGTATTACCTTTAATCTTTAAACATAACTATAGTTTTACAAAGTTAAATAAAAGCATAAATTCATTTTGTACTGAGCAATTTGCAAATGTAACTGAGAAAGTAACTTCAGTTTGCAACGACCACAAGGATTTCAGTTCTTCTAGTTCAGTTTGAAATTTTACGTAATCAATACAGTTTTTGTGGAGACAGAAATAGTTTTCTAAGAGTTTGGTACCGTTCAATCCGTTTTGAAAGATTTATAACAATATCGTAAACCTGACCTCGACACGATACGTACGATGGATACCTCGTAAGTAGTTACAAAAATTAGAAGAAAAAATACTTGACACAGACAAACCAGAAATTAGGTATTGGAGAAGAAACCATGAGAAGAAAGTATCATGAATACAATCTTTGTGAAAAAATTGTTTTTGGATGTTTCAAGCGGCTTGAAAATCAGAAAAGCTCGCTGTATGAACCGTTTAATAAAAGTTCACCGGGAAACTATTGCATTTCAACTGAAAAAAATTGAAGTTATTCGTAATTCTATCCCCATAGAACTGGTCACTTCATTTGACCAATATCCAGTATTGTTTGGTTACTGGCAACTCCTTCTACCAATTTCATAAGGCAATTTCTATAGTACCTAACGCGCATATTGTCCCAACCGCGCGAAAAGCACATAAGTATCGATACCTTAAGATGCAAATGTCGTAAGTAACAATTCTGCAATTTTACAGGAGAGACCAAAAACATTGCATTTTTTACGTTTTTTGTAATAAAAATTTATAAAAAATACTGAAATGTTCTGATTATCTAACGTGATATAAATTGGCACAATAAACATAAAACATAAAATGCGACATTTTCGTCCTGATCTTTACTATTTCGGCGGACTTACAACATTTACTACAATGGTGGTAAAATACACTGTTTTTTAACTTTTAATAAGTTTTAACTCAGAATAATACAACAAAAATTCTGGCAAGTTGCCACGAGACTTCCCTCGTATTAGCACCTTTTTCAAAAAATCAGTATAGCACAATATATATTGCTGAATTCATAAAAAAATTCTCTTTTAAACCACATAAAAAAACTGCAACTTTATCTTATAAAAAAAATGATTGCCGCCATTTTAGCTTATACCGGAAGTGACTTCATCAAAGGTAATATCAGCATTTTCGTCCTTGGCCCGAATGCAATCCATTGGCGAAAACCGCATTTCGATAACTTTAATAGTTTCTGAGTATCGAGCGTTGCAGTCATTTTTTGAAAATTATTTTTTTTAACACTTTTTTCAAAAAATAAGTATAGCACAATATATATTGCTGAATTCAGAAAAAAATACTCATAAATTCATCTTTGCAAATGTATGAGAAAATGTAGCTATTGAAAGGTGGTCCATCTATTTCCCCTTACACCAAACATTTTTGTAAAGATGATAAAGGTCCAATTTTGATTTCCAGTTTGGTTCCAAATAGAGTTTGCTTGACTTGGATCTGCAATAATGTGACTCCATTTTTGGAAGTTCTTCAAAAAAACTTTGTACATAATTTTAATTTCATGTCATGATACCTGTTCCTGTTTACTGCAGTTTCTCTATCTTCTACATGTTGTACTAGTACATTTTCTGAATATTTCCAAATATTAACCATTCTTTCGCCCATACTGATAGTATTAAGGAACATTTTTTTGCCAACTCAGATTTTGTCCATTCGCTTTTGCAAATAATACTTGGAATAGAATTTTCTTCTTGAAATGTTTTCAAGTGAGCGATTTCTATGTCTTTTGGATTCACTATTCTCCACTGATAAAATAACGAAAGTCTTCCTCTGCTTCCAATCCATGTGTTTCCAAAATTTTTCGAATATTACTCTCCTATCTTCTTCGTTGAGCTTATAACATTGCAGTGCCTTTTCCTTCTTATACACAGATGAAGAGAGTCTACAATTACAGCGCGGTTTATTTTTTCCAATGCTGTACTTCCATTTTTCGTCTATCTTTTGTTCCAAGATAAGGAACACCTTGTTCCCATTTTGCTTTATTGGTGTTTTTTTCCAAACGTTTTCATTAACTAAATAATTAATTTTTGGCACCGGTATATACCCTAAAACGTTGGAAATCTACCTCTTGGAATAGGAAAAGCTGCTGCAAATCGGCAATTGTGGAGATATTTCAGATGTAGTTGCAGATTTGCATTCCTCATGTTTAGACGCATCAGTGTGCGAAAAGTTCGTCCAATTGCTGCAAATAATAAATTTTTGGCACCGGTATATACCCAAAAACGTTGGAAATCTACCTATTGGAATAGGAAAAGCTGCTGCAAATCGGCAATTGTGGAGATATTTCAGATGTAGTTGCAGATTTGCATTCCTCATGTTTAGACGCATCAGTGTGCGAAAAGTTCGTCCAATTGCTGCAAATAATAAATTTTTGGCACCGGTATATACCCAAAAACGTTGGAAATCTACCTATTGGAATAGGAAAAGCTGCTGCAAATCGGCAATTGTGGAGATATTTCAGATGTAGTTGCAGATTTGCATTCCTCATGTTTAGAGGCATCAGTGTGCGAAAAGTTCGTCCAATTGCTGCAAATAAGAAATTTTTGGCACCGGTATATACCTAAAAACGTTGGAAATCTACCTATTGGAATAGGAAAAGCTGCTGCAAATCGGCAATTGTGGTGATATTTCAGATGTAGTTGCAGATTTGCATTCCTCATGTTTAAACGCATCAGTGTGCGAAAAGTTCGTCCAATTGCTGCAAATAAGAAATTTTTGGCACCGGTATATACCCAAAAACGTTGGAAATCTACCTATTGGAATAGGAAAAGCTGCTGCAAATCGGCAATTGTGGAGGTATTTCAGATATAGTTGCAGATTTGCATTCCTCATGTTTAGAGGCATCAGTGTGCGAAAAGTTCGTCCAATTGCTGCAAATAAGAAATTTTTGGCACCGGTATATACCTAAAAACGTTGGAAATCTACCTATTGGAATAGGAAAAGCTGCTGCAAATCGGCAATTGTGGAGATATTTGAGATATAGTTGCAGATTTGCATTCCTCATGTTTAGACGCATCAGTGTGCGAAAAGTTCGTCCAATTGCTGCAAATAATAAATTTTTGGCACCGGTATATACCCAAAAACGTTGGAAATCTACCTATTGGAATAGGAAAAGCTGCTGCAAATCGGCAATTGTGGAGATATTTCAGATGTAGTTGCAGATTTGCATTCCTCATGTTTAGACGCATCAGTGTGCGAAAAGTTCGTCCAATTGCTGCAAATAATAAATTTTTGGCACCGGTATATACCCAAAAACGTTGGAAATCTACCTATTGGAATAGGAAAAGCTGCTGCAAATCGGCAATTGTGGAGATATTTCAGATGTAGTTGCAGATTTGCATTCCTCATGTTTAGACGCATCAGTGTGCGAAAAGTTCGTCCAATTGCTGCAAATAATAAATTTTTGGCACCGGTATATACCCAAAAACGTTGGAAATCTACCTATTGGAATAGGAAAAGCTGCTGCAAATCGGCAATTGTGGAGATATTTCAGATGTAGTTGCAGATTTGCATTCCTCATGTTTAGAGGCATCAGTGTGCGAAAAGTTCGTCCAATTGCTGCAAATAAGAAATTTTTGGCACCGGTATATACCTAAAAACGTTGGAAATCTACCTATTGGAATAGGAAAAGCTGCTGCAAATCGGCAATTGTGGTGATATTTCAGATGTAGTTGCAGATTTGCATTCCTCATGTTTAAACGCATCAGTGTGCGAAAAGTTCGTCCAATTGCTGCAAATAAGAAATTTTTGGCACCGGTATATACCCAAAAACGTTGGAAATCTACCTATTGGAATAGGAAAAGCTGCTGCAAATCGGCAATTGTGGAGGTATTTCAGATATAGTTGCAGATTTGCATTCCTCATGTTTAGAGGCATCAGTGTGCGAAAAGTTCGTCCAATTGCTGCAAATAAGAAATTTTTGGCACCGGTATATACCAAAAACGTTGGAAATCTACCTATTGGAATAGGAAAAGCTGCTGCAAATCGGCAATTGTGGAGATATTTGAGATATAGTTGCAGATTTGCATTCCTCATGTTTAGACGCATCAGTGTGCGAAAAGTTCGTCCAATTGCTGCAAATAATAAATTTTTGGCACCGGTATATACCCAAAAACGTTGGAAATCTACCTATTGGAATAGGAAAAGCTGCTGCAAATCGGCAATTGTGGAGATATTTCAGATATAGTTGCAGATTTGCATTCCTCATGTTTAGACGCATCAGTGTGCGAAAAGTTCGTCCAATTGCTCCAAATAATAAATTTTTGGCACCGGTATATACCTAAAAACGTTGGAAATCTACCTATTGGAATAGGAAAAGCTGCTGCAAATCGGCAATTGTGGAGATATTTCAGATGTAGTTGCAGATTTGCATTCCTCATGTTTAGACGCATCAGTGTGCGAAAAGTTCGTCCAATTGCTGCAAATAAGAAATTTTTGGCACCGGTATATACCCAAAAACGTTGGAAATCTACCTATTGGAATAGGAAAAGCTGCTGCAAATCGGCAATTGTGGAGATATTTCAGATAGAGTTGCTGATTTCCATTCCTCATGTTTAGACGCATCAGTTTGCGAAAAGTTCGTCCAATTGCTGCAAATAATAAATTTCTGGCACCGTTATATACCTAAAAACATTGGAAATCTACCTATTGGAATAGGAAAAGCTGCTGCAAATCGGCAATTGTGGAGATATTTCAGATGTAGTTGCAGATTTGCATTCCTCATGTTTAGACGCATCAGTGTGCGAAAAGTTCGTCCAATTGCTGCAAATAAGAAATTTTTGGCACCGGTATATACCCAAAAACGTTGGAAATCTACCTATTGGAATAGGAAAAGCTGCTGCAAATCGGCAATTGTGGAGATATTTCAGATGTAGTTGCAGATTTGCATTCCTCATGTTTAGACGCATCAGTGTGCGAAAAGTTCGTCCAATTGCTGCAAATAAGAAATTTTTGGCACCGGTATATACCCAAAAACGTTGGAAATCTACCTATTGGAATAGGAAAAGCTGCTGCAAATCGGCAATTGTGGAGATATTTCAGATATAGTTGCAGATTTGCATTCCTCATGTTTAGAGGCATCAGTGTGCGAAAAGTTCGTCCAATTGCTGCAAATAATAAATTTTTGGCACCGGTATATACCCAAAAACGTTGGAAATCTACCTATTGGAATAGGAAAAGCTGCTGCAAATCGGCAATTGTGGAGATATTTCAGATATAGTTGCAGATTTGCATTCCTCATGTTTAGACGCATCAGTGTGCGAAAAGTTCGTCCAATTGTTGCAAATAATAAATTTTTGGCACCGGTATATACCTAAAAACGTTGGAAATCTACCTATTGGAATAGGAAAAGCTGCTGCAAATCGGCAATTGTGGAGATATTTCAGATGTAGTTGCAGATTTGCATTCCTCATGTTTAGACGCATCAGTGTGCGAAAAGTTCGTCCAATTGCTGCAAATAAGAAATTTTTGGCACCGGTATATACCCAAAAACGTTGGAAATCTACCTATTGGAATAGGAAAAGCTGCTGCAAATCGGCAATTGTGGAGATATTTCAGATGTAGTTGCATATTTGCATTCCTCATGTTTAGACGCATCAGTGTGCGAAAAGTTCGTCCAATTGCTGCAAATAATAAATTTTTGGCACCGGTATATACCCAAAAACGTTGGAAATCTACCTATTGGAATAGGAAAAGCTGCTGCAAATCGGCAATTGTGGAGATATTTCAGATAGTAGTTGCTGATTTCCATTCCTCATGTTTAGACGCATCAGTGTGCGAAAAGTTCGTCCAATTGCTGCAAATAATAAATTTTCTGGCACCGGTATATACCTAAAAACATTGGAAATCTACCTATTGGAATAGGAAAAGCTGCTGCAAATCGGCAATTGTGGAGATATTTCAGATGTAGTTGCAGATTTGCATTCCTCATGTTTAGACGCATCAGTGTGCGAAAAGTTCGTCCAATTGCTGCAAATCAGAAATTTTTGGCACCGGTATATACCCAAAAACGTTGGAAATCTACCTATTGGAATAGGAAAAGCTGCTGCAAATCGGCAATTGTGGAGGTATTTCAGATATAGTTGCAGATTTGCATTCCTCATGTTTAGAGGCATCAGTGTGCGAAAAGTTCGTCCAATTGCTGCAAATAAGAAATTTTTGGCACCGGTATATACCTAAAAACGTTGGAAATCTACCTATTGGAATAGGAAAAGCTGCTGCAAATCGGCAATTGTGGAGATATTTGAGATATAGTTGCAGATTTGCATTCCTCATGTTTAGACGCATCAGTGTGCGAAAAGTTCGTCCAATTTCTGCAAATAATAAATTTTTGGCACCGGTATATACCCAAAAACGTTGGAAATCTACCTATTGGAATAGGAAAAGCTGCTGCAAATCGGCAATTGTGGAGATATTTCAGATATAGTTGCAGATTTGCATTCCTCATGTTTAGACGCATCAGTGTGCGAAAAGTTCGTCCAATTGCTCCAAATAATAAATTTTTGGCACCGGTATATACCTAAAAACGTTGGAAATCTACCTATTGGAATAGGAAAAGCTGCTGCAAATCGGCAATTGTGGAGATATTTCAGATGTAGTTGCTGATTTGCATTCCTCATGTTTAAACGCATCAGTGTGCGAAAAGTTCGTCCAATTGCTGCAAATAAGAAATTTTTGGCACCGGTATATACCCAAAAACGTTGGAAATCTACCTATTGGAATAGGAAAAGCTGCTGCAAATCGGCAATTGTGGAGATATTTCAGATGTAGTTGCATATTTGCATTCCTCATGTTTAGACGCATCAGTGTGCGAAAAGTTCGTCCAATTGCTGCAAATAATAAATTTTTGGCACCGGTATATACCCAAAAACGTTGGAAATCTACCTATTGGAATAGGAAAAGCTGCTGCAAATCGGCAATTGTGGAGATATTTCAGATAGAGTTGCTGATTTCATTCCTCATGTTTAGACGCATCAGTTTGCGAAAAGTTCGTCCAATTGCTGCAAATAATAAATTTTTGGCACCGTTATATACCTAAAAACATTGGAAATCTACCTATTGGAATAGGAAAAGCTGCTGCAAATCGGCAATTGTGGAGATATTTCAGATGTAGTTGCAGATTTGCATTCCTCATGTTTAGACGCATCAGTGTGCGAAAAGTTCGTCCAATTGCTGCAAATAAGAAATTTTTGGCACCGGTATATACCCAAAAACGTTGGAAATCTACCTATTGGAATAGGAAAAGCTGCTGCAAATCGGCAATTGTGGAGATATTTCAGATGTAGTTGCAGATTTGCATTCCTCATGTTTAGACGCATCAGTGTGCGAAAAGTTCGTCCAATTGCTGCAAATAATAAATTTTTGGCACCGGTATATACCCAAAAACGTTGGAAATCTACCTATTGGAATAGGAAAAGCTGCTGCAAATCGGCAATTGTGGAGATATTTCAGATGTAGTTGCAGATTTGCATTCCTCATGTTTAGAGGCATCAGTGTGCGAAAAGTTCGTCCAATTGCTGCAAATAAGAAATTTTTGGCACCGGTATATACCTAAAAACGTTGGAAATCTACCTATTGGAATAGGAAAAGCTGCTGCAAATCGGCAATTGTGGAGATATTTCAGATGTAGTTGCAGATTTGCATTCCTCATGTTTAAACGCATCAGTGTGCGAAAAGTTCGTCCAATTGCTGCAAATAAGAAATTTTTGGCACCGGTATATACCCAAAAACGTTGGAAATCTACCTATTGGAATAGGAAAAGCTGCTGCAAATCGGCAATTGTGGAGGATATTTCAGATATAGTTGCAGATTTGCATTCCTCATGTTTAGAGGCATCAGTGTGCGAAAAGTTCGTCCAATTGCTGCAAATAAGAAATTTTTGGCACCGGTATATACCTAAAAACGTTGGAAATCTACCTATTGGAATAGGAAAAGCTGCTGCAAATCGGCAATTGTGGAGATATTTGAGATATAGTTGCAGATTTGCATTCCTCATGTTTAGACGCATCAGTGTGCGAAAAGTTCGTCCAATTGCTGCAAATAATAAATTTTTGGCACCGGTATATACCCAAAAACGTTGGAAATCTACCTATTGGAATAGGAAAAGCTGCTGCAAATCGGCAATTGTGGAGATATTTCAGATGTAGTTGCAGATTTGCATTCCTCATGTTTAGAGGCATCAGTGTGCGAAAAGTTCGTCCAATTGCTGCAAATAAGAAATTTTTGGCACCGGTATATACCTAAAAACGTTGGAAATCTACCTATTGGAATAGGAAAAGCTGCTGCAAATCGGCAATTGTGGTGATATTTCAGATGTAGTTGCAGATTTGCATTCCTCATGTTTAAACGCATCAGTGTGCGAAAAGTTCGTCCAATTGCTGCAAATAAGAAATTTTTGGCACCGGTATATACCCAAAAACGTTGGAAATCTACCTATTGGAATAGGAAAAGCTGCTGCAAATCGGCAATTGTGGAGATATTTCAGATGTAGTTGCAGATTTGCATTCCTCATGTTTAGAGGCATCAGTGTGCGAAAAGTTCGTCCAATTGCTGCAAATAAGAAATTTTTGGCACCGGTATATACCTAAAAACGTTGGAAATCTACCTATTGGAATAGGAAAAGCTGCTGCAAATCGGCAATTGTGGAGATATTTGCAGATATAGTTGCAGATTTGCATTCCTCATGTTTAGACGCATCAGTGTGCGAAAAGTTCGTCCAATTGCTGCAAATAATAAATTTTTGGCACCGGTATATACCCAAAAACGTTGGAAATCTACCTATTGGAATAGGAAAAGCTGCTGCAAATCGGCAATTGTGGAGATATTTCAGATATAGTTGCAGATTTGCATTCCTCATGTTTAGACGCATCAGTGTGCGAAAAGTTCGTCCAATTGCTCCAAATAATAAATTTTTGGCACCGGTATATACCTAAAAACGTTGGAAATCTACCTATTGGAATAGGAAAAGCTGCTGCAAATCGGCAATTGTGGAGATATTTCAGATGTAGTTGCAGATTTGCATTCCTCATGTTTAGACGCATCAGTGTGCGAAAAGTTCGTCCAATTGCTGCAAATAAGAAATTTTTGGCACCGGTATATACCCAAAAACGTTGGAAATCTACCTATTGGAATAGGAAAAGCTGCTGCAAATCGGCAATTGTGGAGATATTTCAGATAGTAGTTGCTGATTTCATTCCTCATGTTTAGACGCATCAGTTTGCGAAAAGTTCGTCCAATTGCTGCAAATAATAAATTTTGGCACCGTTATATACCTAAAAACATTGGAAATCTACCTATTGGAATAGGAAAAGCTGCTGCAAATCGGCAATTGTGGAGATATTTCAGATGTAGTTGCAGATTTGCATTCCTCATGTTTAGACGCATCAGTGTGCGAAAAGTTCGTCCAATTGCTGCAAATAAGAAATTTTTGGCACCGGTATATACCCAAAAACGTTGGAAATCTACCTATTGGAATAGGAAAAGCTGCTGCAAATCGGCAATTGTGGAGATATTTCAGATGTAGTTGCAGATTTGCATTCCTCATGTTTAGACGCATCAGTGTGCGAAAAGTTCGTCCAATTGCTGCAAATAAGAAATTTTTGGCACCGGTATATACCCAAAAACGTTGGAAATCTACCTATGGAATAGGAAAAGCTGCTGCAAATCGGCAATTGTGGAGATATTTCAGATATAGTTGCAGATTTGCATTCCTCATGTTTAGAGGCATCAGTGTGCGAAAAGTTCGTCCAATTGCTGCAAATAATAAATTTTTGGCACCGGTATATACCCAAAAACGTTGGAAATCTACCTATTGGAATAGGAAAAGCTGCTGCAAATCGGCAATTGTGGAGATATTTCAGATATAGTTGCTGATTTGCATTCCTCATGTTTAGACGCATCAGTGTGCGAAAAGTTCGTCCAATTGCTGCAAATAATAAATTTTTGGCACCGGTATATACCTAAAAACGTTGGAAATCTACCTATTGGAATAGGAAAAGCTGCTGCAAATCGGCAATTGTGGAGATATTTCAGATGTAGTTGCAGATTTGCATTCCTCATGTTTAGACGCATCAGTGTGCGAAAAGTTCGTCCAATTGCTGCAAATAAGAAATTTTTGGCACCGGTATATACCCAAAAACGTTGGAAATCTACCTATTGGAATAGGAAAAGCTGCTGCAAATCGGCAATTGTGGAGATATTTCAGATGTAGTTGCATATTTGCATTCCTCATGTTTAGACGCATCAGTGTGCGAAAAGTTCGTCCAATTGCTGCAAATAATAAATTTTTGGCACCGGTATATACCCAAAAACGTTGGAAATCTACCTATTGGAATAGGAAAAGCTGCTGCAAATCGGCAATTGTGGAGATATTTCAGATAGAGTTGCTGATTTCCATTCCTCATGTTTAGACGCATCAGTTTGCGAAAAGTTCGTCCAATTGCTGCAAATAATAAATTTTCTGGCACCGTTATATACCTAAAAACATTGGAAATCTACCTATTGGAATAGGAAAAGCTGCTGCAAATCGGCAATTGTGGAGATATTTCAGATGTAGTTGCAGATTTGCATTCCTCATGTTTAGACGCATCAGTGTGCGAAAAGTTCGTCCAATTGCTGCAAATCAGAAATTTTTGGCACCGGTATATACCCAAAAACGTTGGAAATCTACCTATTGGAATAGGAAAAGCTGCTGCAAATCGGCAATTGTGGAGGTATTTCAGATATAGTTGCAGATTTGCATTCCTCATGTTTAGAGGCATCAGTGTGCGAAAAGTTCGTCCAATTGCTGCAAATAAGAAATTTTTGGCACCGGTATATACCTAAAAACGTTGGAAATCTACCTATTGGAATAGGAAAAGCTGCTGCAAATCGGCAATTGTGGAGATATTTGAGATATAGTTGCAGATTTGCATTCCTCATGTTTAGACGCATCAGTGTGCGAAAAGTTCGTCCAATTTCTGCAAATAATAAATTTTTGGCACCGGTATATACCCAAAAACGTTGGAAATCTACCTATTGGAATAGGAAAAGCTGCTGCAAATCGGCAATTGTGGAGATATTTCAGATATAGTTGCAGATTTGCATTCCTCATGTTTAGACGCATCAGTGTGCGAAAAGTTCGTCCAATTGCTCCAAATAATAAATTTTTGGCACCGGTATATACCTAAAAACGTTGGAAATCTACCTATTGGAATAGGAAAAGCTGCTGCAAATCGGCAATTGTGGAGATATTTCAGATGTAGTTGCTGATTTGCATTCCTCATGTTTAAACGCATCAGTGTGCGAAAAGTTCGTCCAATTGCTGCAAATAAGAAATTTTTGGCACCGGTATATACCCAAAAACGTTGGAAATCTACCTATTGGAATAGGAAAAGCTGCTGCAAATCGGCAATTGTGGAGATATTTCAGATGTAGTTGCATATTTGCATTCCTCATGTTTAGACGCATCAGTGTGCGAAAAGTTCGTCCAATTGCTGCAAATAATAAATTTTTGGCACCGGTATATACCCAAAAACGTTGGAAATCTACCTATTGGAATAGGAAAAGCTGCTGCAAATCGGCAATTGTGGAGATATTTCAGATAGAGTTGCTGATTTCCATTCCTCATGTTTAGACGCATCAGTTTGCGAAAAGTTCGTCCAATTGCTGCAAATAATAAATTTCTGGCACCGTTATATACCTAAAAACATTGGAAATCTACCTATTGGAATAGGAAAAGCTGCTGCAAATCGGCAATTGTGGAGATATTTCAGATGTAGTTGCAGATTTGCATTCCTCATGTTTAGACGCATCAGTGTGCGAAAAGTTCGTCCAATTGCTGCAAATAAGAAATTTTTGGCACCGGTATATACCCAAAAACGTTGGAAATCTACCTATTGGAATAGGAAAAGCTGCTGCAAATCGGCAATTGTGGAGATATTTCAGATGTAGTTGCAGATTTGCATTCCTCATGTTTAGACGCATCAGTGTGCGAAAAGTTCGTCCAATTGCTGCAAATAAGAAATTTTTGGCACCGGTATATACCCAAAAACGTTGGAAATCTACCTATTGGAATAGGAAAAGCTGCTGCAAATCGGCAATTGTGGAGATATTTCAGATATAGTTGCAGATTTGCATTCCTCATGTTTAGAGGCATCAGTGTGCGAAAAGTTCGTCCAATTGCTGCAAATAAGAAATTTTTGGCACCGGTATATACCCAAAAACGTTGGAAATCTACCTATTGGAATAGGAAAAGCTGCTGCAAATCGGCAATTGTGGAGATATTTCAGATGTAGTTGCAGATTTGCATTCCTCATGTTTAGACGCATCAGTGTGCGAAAAGTTCGTCCAATTGCTGCAAATAATAAATTTTTGGCACCGGTATATACCCAAAAACGTTGGAAATCTACCTATTG
This sequence comes from Pyrocoelia pectoralis, assembly GCA_036250285.1. NCBI lineage: Eukaryota > Metazoa > Arthropoda > Insecta > Coleoptera > Lampyridae > Pyrocoelia > Pyrocoelia pectoralis. The sequence continues at coordinate 18,344,612 of CM070076.1, read as the reverse complement.
GAATAGGAAAAGCTGCTGCAAATCGGCAATTGTGGAGATATTTCAGATATAGTTGCTGATTTGCATTCCTCATGTTTAGACGCATCAGTGTGCGAAAAGTTCGTCCAATTGCTGCAAATAATAAATTTTTGGCACCGGTATATACCTAAAAACGTTGGAAATCTACCTATTGGAATAGGAAAAGCTGCTGCAAATCGGCAATTGTGGAGATATTTCAGATGTAGTTGCAGATTTGCATTCCTCATGTTTAGACGCATCAGTGTGCGAAAAGTTCGTCCAATTGCTGCAAATAAGAAATTTTTGGCACCGGTATATACCCAAAAACGTTGGAAATCTACCTATTGGAATAGGAAAAGCTGCTGCAAATCGGCAATTGTGGAGATATTTCAGATGTAGTTGCAGATTTGCATTCCTCATGTTTAGACGCATCAGTGTGCGAAAAGTTCGTCCAATTGCTGCAAATAAGAAATTTTTGGCACCGGTATATACCCAAAAACGTTGGAAATCTACCTATTGGAATAGGAAAAGCTGCTGCAAATCGGCAATTATGGAGATATTTCAGATATAGTTGCAGATTTGCATTCCTCATGTTTAGAGGCATCAGTGTGCGAAAAGTTCGTCCAATTGCTGCAAATAAGAAATTTTGGCACCGGTATATACCTAAAAACGTTGGAAATCTACCTATTGGAATAGGAAAAGCTGCTGCAAATCGGCAATTGTGGAGATATTTCAGATGTAGTTGCAGATTTGCATTCCTCATGTTTAAACGCATCAGTGTGCGAAAAGTTCGTCCAATTGCTGCAAATAAGAAATTTTTGGCACCGGTATATACCCAAAAACGTTGGAAATCTACCTATTGGAATAGGAAAAGCTGCTGCAAATCGGCAATTGTGGAGATATTTCAGATGTAGTTGCAGATTTGCATTCCTCATGTTTAGACGCATCAGTGTGCGAAAAGTTCGTCCAATTGCTGCAAATAAGAAATTTTTGGCACCGGTATATACCTAAAAACGTTGGAAATCTACCTATTGGAATAGGAAAAGCTGCTGCAAATCGGCAATTGTGGAGATATTTGAGATATAGTTGCAGATTTGCATTCCTCATGTTTAGACGCATCAGTGTGCGAAAAGTTCGTCCAATTGCTGCAAATAAGAAATTTTTGGCACCGGTATATACCTAAAAACGTTGGAAATCTACCTATTGGAATAGGAAAAGCTGCTGCAAATCGGCAATTGTGGAGATATTTCAGATATAGTTGCTGATTTGCATTCCTCATGTTTAGGCGCATCAGTGTGCGAAAAGTTCGTCCAATTGCTGCAAATAATAAATTTTTGGCACCGGTATATACCTAAAAACGTTGGAAATCTACCTATTGGAATAGGAAAAGCTGCTGCAAATCGGCAATTGTGGAGATATTTCAGATGTAGTTGCAGATTTGCATTCCTCATGTTTAGACGCATCAGTGTGCGAAAAGTTCGTCCAATTGCTGCAAATAAGAAATTTTTGGCACCGGTATATACCCAAAAACGTTGGAAATCTACCTATTGGAATAGGAAAAGCTGCTGCAAATCGGCAATTGTGGAGATATTTCAGATATAGTTGCAGATTTGCATTCCTCATGTTTAGAGGCATCAGTGTGCGAAAAGTTCGTCCAATTGCTGCAAATAAGAAATTTTTGGCACCGGTATATACCCAAAAACGTTGGAAATCTACCTATTGGAATAGGAAAAGCTGCTGCAAATCGGCAATTGTGGAGATATTTCAGATGTAGTTGCAGATTTGCATTCCTCATGTTTAGACGCATCAGTGTGCGAAAAGTTCGTCCAATTGCTGCAAATCAGAAATTTTTGGCACCGGTATATACCCAAAAACGTTGGAAATCTACCTATTGGAATAGGAAAAGCTGCTGCAAATCGGCAATTGTGGAGATATTTCAGATATAGTTGCAGATTTGCATTCCTCATGTTTAGACGCATCAGTGTGCGAAAAGTTCGTCCAATTGCTGCAAATAAGAAATTTTTGGCACCGGTATATACCTAAAAACGTTGGAAATCTACCTATTGGAATAGGAAAAGCTGCTGCAAATCGGCAATTGTGGAGATATTTGAGATATAGTTGCAGATTTGCATTCCTCATGTTTAGACGCATCAGTGTGCGAAAAGTTCGTCCAATTGCTGCAAATAATAAATTTTTGGCACCGGTATATACCCAAAAACGTTGGAAATCTACCTATTGGAATAGGAAAAGCTGCTGCAAATCGGCAATTGTGGAGATATTTCAGATGTAGTTACAGATTTGCATTCCTCATGTTTAGACGCATCAGTGTGCGAAAAGTTCGTCCAATTGCTGCAAATAATAAATTTTTGGCACCGGTATATACCCAAAAACGTTGGAAATCTTCCTATTGGAATAGGAAAAGCTGCTGCAAATCGGCAATTGTGGAGATATTTCAGATGTAGCTGCAGATTTGCATTCCTCATGTTTAGACGCATCAGCGTGCGAAAAGTTCGTTCAATTGCTTCAAATAATAAATTTTTGGCACCGGTATATACCCAAAAACGTTAGAAATCTACCTATTGGAATAGGAAAAGCTGCTGCAAATCACATTTTGGCTCCTCATCTTCCTCATCTTCAACTTGTATCATTTCTATTCCATCTCCAATAAATAATTTGTCCCACCTCCATTCCATCAATTTCCATAAATTTTGTTTCAGAGCCTCCATGAGTATTTTTTAGTCGATTTTCCTGTTCCTCACCTTCTCTTTGATAAAATCTATTCACTCATGTCTGGGTTATAATCCAAATCATTAACATCCTCAGTGTCGCTTACTACTAAGCATGTTGGTCGTCTGTACCTCATTAGTGTAACTATTTTCGTCTGATTGTTCTTGCTCGATTATATCACAATTTTCGCTGAAACCCACCACATCATTTTCAATGAAAGAATGTAATCTCTCATTGTTTATGAAATTAAATTCATTTAAATTATTTGTTACTTCTGGTATATCCAAAAGCAAGAAATTACTCCTTGAAACATATTTATCCCCGCCTTATTCATTATTATTGATAGTCTGAGCCAAAGGTTGAGTGTGTGCTGTGCTGTGGATTCATACTCTTCAGGTTTTTGTTCCTTCGCCAAAAGAGTGAATATCTTAAAAGTTTTTTGATTAATTGGCTTCGTCATTACACTAAAATATGATGAAAAATGAAGTAAGTCCGTCAAGTAACAAATTTATAGCAAACGAAATAGTCGTATCTCCGATTGTGCAGATTGTTTCTGCGCACATGGGGACTTACGACACTTTACATTACTGGATTTTCACACGATTCAAATTGTTTTCACATACGACATTTTCTATAATGATAAGTAGTTTCAATACACACCAGATGGAGGTAAAACCCTATTTTTGATTAAAAGGGACGTACGACATTGATAATTGATATACAGTGTGTGTGTGTCCCCGGATAGGTGAAACGACTCTTGTGATTGATAAAAAATTTTCGATATAAAATTTCATTGTTTGGGGTTCAGCCCTGCTTAGTTAAAGACTAATTTCTGGCATAATTTTAGTTTTCTAAAATCATGTATGCCTTTGATATTTTCAAAAATCTGATTTTTGGTTCTAGTAAACTACCTTTGTTAGTGAAGATATAACAAAATTTGATTAACAAAAGTTGCTTAGAATCATGAAAGAGTCCTACTTCTAGAATTTCAAGCACCTAGGCCAACGTTGTTGTTTTGGCACTTTACAATAATTTTTATCTGATAGTTTAATATTGTTTATCCCCGGATAGGTGATATGACTCTTGTTAAAGAAATTCTTTTATTTATTTTGTTTATTTAGAATTTTATCGCTTTTACAAGAGTCATATCACCTAAATTATTGTAAAATGCCAAAACATCAACGCTTCAAATTCTAGAAGTAGGACTCTTTCATGATTCTAAACAACTTTTGTTAATCAAATTTTGTTATATCTTCACTAACAAAGGTAGTTTACTAGAACAAAAAATCAGATTTTTGAAAATATCCAAGGCATACATGATTTTAGAAAACTAAAATTATGCCAGAAATTAGTCTTTAACTAAGCAGGACTGAACCCCAAACAATGAAATTTTATATCGAAAATTTTTTATTTTTCACAAGAGTCGTTTTTGCCAAAACATCAACGTTGGCCTAGGTGCTTGAAATTCTAGAAGTAGGACTCTTTCATGATTCTAAACAACTTTTGTTAATCAAATTTTGTTATATCTTCACTAACAAAGGTAGTTTACTAGAACAAAAAATCAGATTTTTGAAAATATCCAAGGCATACATAATTTTAGAAAACTAAAATTATGCCAGAAATTAGTCTTTAACTAAGCAGGGCTGAACCCCAAACAATGAAATTTTATATCGAAAATTTTTTATCTTTCACAAGAGTCGTTTCACCTATCCGGGGACACACTGTATATCTGAAGATTCTTACTGCTACTTTCAGTCTTTCACTATTTTAGTGCAGATTTTGTGTGATGCACTCGCTTTTCGTGATCATAGATAGTATAACTATTTATAGAATGGTTTCGTTCGTGCTTGCTAAATTTAAAACATTCTATTTATAGAATAATCTGCTTCCTTGTTACTAAATATTAGTCATCCTGAATTGAACCTTTGGTGTACAAATAAAATGGGTTCTATGTATAATAGAGCATCCTCTAATGCTAAAATCGTGCATCTTTCAGGTCCACCAACAAGATAAGGAATCTCTTATTAAATAAAGCCTAAAAAGACTGAGCTGAAACTTTTTTTGTCCATTCATTGCGTTTGTAATCTATAATTTTGCTAATAAGTCCAAATGCTCATGTTTAATAGGCACTTCTGAAATAGGTATAGTTATAAAAAAACAAAGGTCTAATAAAGGCGAAGTAATACCAACCATCAAGATATTGTGTTAGAATTTACGCAAAGAATTAGAACAGAGACATATGTCTCTTATTCTACGAAGTTACTTAAAGTACCTTCAAGTAGCTGCTTTTGAAAAACTTTTGAAAAACTCTTAACTGATGAGAGATTAAAATAGGGTATCGCATTCGTGCCTGCATCCTGCATGGCACGCCTTAAATGTTCTTTAATAGTTCTTCTCGCTTACGGAACGGGACAAGTGGCCGCGGCCGACCGGCCGCAGCCGACTGGCCGCCGAGACAACTAGCCGCCGAGACAACTAGCCGCCGAGACAACTGGCTGCCGAGACAACTAGCCGCCGAGACAAGTAGCTGCCGGGACAAGTGGTCGTCGCGTCGCTGCCAGTACAACTTGACTTCAAATAAATAAATGGCTAGTTTCATTTATTGAAAACAAACAAACTGATAGTGAAGTCGGTTAGGGACTATTCGCCGCCGCGGTGCCGGTTCGCCTTCGCCGATTCTCCGTCACCGTTTCGCCCGTCGGGACAGTTAGCCGTTGGAAGATGATTTAGAAGTAGGTATTCATCAAAATAATTTACTCTTAGTAAATTTAGGTTTAGTATATTTTTTGAATTAATTCAAAAACGGGAGTATGATACTAAACAGCATTTGAAACTAAAAAAAATGCCAACCTAAGCGTATATTGCCACTCACGCGCTTAGGTTAGAGGTAGGTTTAGTATATTTTTTTTCAATTGATACAAAAACGTGATAATTATGATACTAAACAGTATTTGAAACTTAAAAAAAATGCCAACCTAAACGTATATTGCCACTCAGGCGCTTAGGTTAGAGGTAGGTTTGTATATTTTTTTCAATTTGGCCGCGGCCACTTGTGTCGCGGCCAGTTGTCCTGTCGGCCACTTGTATGGTGGCCAGTTGGCCGTGGCCACTTGTCCCGCGGCCGGTTGGCCGCGGCCGGTTGTACTAGACCCTCTCGCTTATGTGACTGCAGTTTCCAGGCTCCGTGGTATACGTGGGAAATTTTACGTAGATTTCTTTCACACCATACAGAATAAATCAAGCTTAATTTGAGATAAAAACGCAAGCAGGACGAAGATTGATGTAGAGTCTTTTGTGATAGCGTTAGGTTTGCTGTACTATTTCTTGCAAACAGAATGAAGAGCAAGTTTTTACTTTTTTTTGAAATTTTGTAGATTTATCGATTTCTTTCATAAATCCCAACATTTGTGGGCCTAATTCCTCACTCCCCTTTGTCATACAAAGACGTATACCTGTACCCACCCCATTATAACTCGTCTGTACTTCATTATTCAAATCATGAATGGACCTCTCGCCACCTGATTGATCGTATTATAAAGATATTACTCCTCTGCATGGTCTGAAGCCATATTGTGAGTCATTTAAAATGTCTTACTCTTTTTCACTATTCTCTCCACTCTTATGCTGGAGCAGCATGATTCGTCTGCACTTTTTGCATTTTGGTGTTATCACTCTCGTATTCATTTTGAACAGTCCAGTAGTTCTACTTTAAAGTTTATTTACACAATTTGATCCTCCATACCTGAGACGTTAAATGTGTTACAAATATGACATATATTTGATTTCAGGAAATTAAGGGAGGCAACTGATTAGTCCATATAAATAATTAGAAAAATGTTTGTGGTCATGCAGGGGAGGTAAACAATGGAGATTTTTAAACCACCAAACGCATTATAGATATGATATAAAATATGTTGATACGGACAAAGCGAAGAAGTAACTGATAGATTGCAAAGATGGCTATTGAGGCTACTAAAATTTGAAATATTAGGGGTTTTATTTTTGGACCTCTACAGGGTTAGGCAAAGTCACAATTATCACGTGATTGAAGTGCCTTACGTGAAGCTTGCGTCATAAGACATTTCTGCCTCAGGTGAATATAGAACTTAAATAAAGCTTTTAAAAAGAATAGGGTTATTGAGAACTGAGTCAAATTATTTTTGTAAAACGAATGGTGTGTTATTGACAGGGCTGACGTAAATCAAGCACAACGTGCAAAAATAAAACACCTAATAACATACTTGTCAGGAAAAAATATGCTTATTGCAGATATTTTATCACACCTTGTATACCATTCAATTCATATGAGCTTAAGACCTTCTCCAACGAATGGAATTTGGGTTAGTTATCAACAGTTCCTGTCATTACTGATTCCCCCCACTTTCGCCTAATGTATTTTCGCCAATCCACATTCGCCAATGTCAATTTGGTCTAATCTACCTTCGCCAAAGGTAATCTTGCCAATACCACATTCGCCAAGGGTAGTTTTGTCAAGTAGAATTTCGCCAATGGTAGGTATGCTCGCCAATAGCATTTTTGACAAATGGACACTCGCCAATTTGAAACGGGAGTTTTGAGATTGACGAACGGTCCCAAAATGATTTCTATTGCATCAGAAATTAACATTTAAAATTCTATTATGGAAATAGTCGAGTTTTCACTTCGCAAAATTAATATAACGCTTTTCGAGCTTGCAATAAAGATTTGTAAACAGATTTAGCAAAGTCAAAAATGATTTTATTTGTCACTGAGTGATAGAACATAGAACAGTATAACCGCTGCACTTGTATCGTTCTTCCAGTCATCTCTCAAACAGCGTTGTCGGTATTGGATCAAAGCATGAGGTTTATGTACTGCTTTTTCGCTCACTGATGGATTGACGTGTTTGAATCATTTTGGCTATCTCAGTTAAAAATGTCAGTTTTGGCGCTTAATTTCATTCACCGATTCAATTGCATTTTTAACATTGGCGAAGGTCGATTTGGCGAAAATGCAAAGGGCGAAAATAGTTTTGGCGAGAGTGTTCTTGGCGAAAATGGATTAGGCGAAAGAGGGGGTGGGGAATTTGATTTTGGCGAATTTACATTTGCCCAGATTGGAATTGGCGAAGGAGTATTAGGCGAATGTCCATTGGCGAAATTCCATTAGGCGTAAGTGGCGTACCTACATGGTCATTACCAACCAAATGGTCTCACAGAGTAGTGTGTAGGAGTTATTAAGGACATGCTTGTTTTTGTTTATTCTATTTACTTTCTGAAAAATTAATAAAAGCGATGAAATAAATGCACACAATGTAACGTTAGGCAGTTTTCTGTTTGTTGAGTAGGTAAAAAGAACCATTATTTATACGATTTTTTTTTCTACTTATATTACCATTGTTGAATAACTTTGAGAAATCAATCAAGGCAATCATAAAATACAATATTTATATTGAAATATCACGGAAAGATGTGAACCATTAGTTGGGTTGGGTTGGGGTGCATAAATAATGTTACCTTTGTTGCAAAGCTCAAGTAGCTTTCCGAGCTGCTTATCGTAGTTATAAATACACAATTAAAACTAAAGACATAAAGTCTGATATTATGTGACATTAAATAATATTTCTGATTAGTTCTAATTTTAGTAAAACGGAAGAAACATTTAAAGGAAATTAAGTTTGATAATTTAATGACCTCATAAAAGTTAACGTTGTGGTTTTATTAAGCTATTAAAAAAGTAGATGTTAATCTATCAGTTGGATAGATAAAATATTCGGAAAGTAGGTTACTACTACGTTCATTGTCAAAATGTCAACGGAAAAAATACCTCTAGACATGTCGTTTTATGTAAAAATAAATTTGAAATTTAAGAATTCAACATCTCAGATTGAGTTTTTGACAAATTGCGTGATTAGGTTAACGTCAATCTAAAATGACATGAAAATTAAAGCAACGGAAAAAACTATCCTTCATAATCAAAGACGAATGATTAGACCATGAATTTTTTTATTGCTCCCAATTCGTGTTTAAAATTTATGCGAATTGTATATAGCGGTATAGAGCGTGCAAAACAAAATGTCATCTCCATGGTCTATAACAGACTATTTCCACAATGCTTTTTGTTTTATGAGTAAAAATTACTAATAGTATTGCTACAGGTGGTCCGATCTTATCTAACTAAACAATTTCCACATCTAAAAGGAGACATTGTTATGTTTCGACGTAACGACAGTTGGCATATTTTTTTTAATCCATAAGAACTCAAAGTATCTTTCCGGTAAAAAATATGCTGCTAATTAAAACGATTCTATAAATGAATTATAGGAATTTATGATGGGCGACCCTGGAAAAAGGGGGTACTTACCTATTATTAAGAAATAATGTTTATAACACCAGTGGATCTTAGTGAGAGGTATTGCAACTAAGGTTTTCACTACTGATTTTGCTGTGAGGTTGGATAAGTGGGTTGAGAAAGCAGGAATACTACGTAGGGTTTCAAATTTGAGAGGGATTCACGGATGGCATCTTTTTGGTTTTGTTAATGATCAATGTTTACTTCAAATATAGTAATAGTAGAGTAACTTTATGGGAATAATCATGGAAATCTGCGAAAGGCCTAAGTGCCACAAAATATTGATTGAGGCCACTAGATAGTGTAATTACTTGCTCGAAGTGTTACTTGTTCCTGAGGTGTATTATCTAACAATGAGTTTGTAATCAATGGTAGTATACAGGAACCAATGGAATTATTAATGATGTAAATTTAGGGGCCCTCCACTTCATTGCGCGTTTTCCTACCGTTCCCATTTCATTTCTCTCCTTCTTCTTCACGAATCCTTCTTATACTATTACTCTTACATTTTTGTCCGTCTGATTTTTACATTGTCCTTTCTGTATTTTAAACTATCTGAAGATGCTTTTCTTCTAGTGATTTCTCCTTTTGTGGTGTAGGTATTATTATTATTATTGGCACTAGGGGTGATCCCAATAGATTTCCGCACTGCGACCTTTTGGTCTATTGTGCTCGCCGGTGTTGCCTACCCTTCAAGAATACCTGTATCTTTCACAAAGTCCAGGATTTTAGTAGGGCGAATATTCGTTACTTCCTCTTGTGTAATCTTTTCATTTCCAAGTAGGTATTCCCTTAGCTTTATGAATGCCTCACATTAGCAAATGACGTGATAGGGCATTTCATCTGCCTCACCACAACTCCTGCATGTCGGGCTTTCGGTCAGTCCCATGTTGTGCAGGTGTTTATTCAGGCGAAAGTGACCCGTGACCATTTCTGTTGCAAGTTTTAACTTCGTCCTGCTTAACTTTAAGATGGACGTAGCTAGGTCCCCATTTGGAGTTTCCAGGAAGATCTTGGAATGACTCTGTCCTGGGATTTTCGACCAATGTCTGCAATGCTTTTTCGAGAGTATTGCCTGAATCTCCTTTATGGCTGTGTTATAAGTAATCCCACAAGGGGGTTCGGGTCCTATGAATGGTTTTGCGCTTGCCATTCTCGCAAGCTCGTCAGCAACCTGGTTACCTGCGATTCCCGCGTCCCCAGGTGCCCACACTAGTGTGGCTGAGTTGCACTTACCTAGTGCGTTTAGCATTTGTGTGCATTCAAGGACTAGCCCTGAATTTACCACATATGAGTCTATATGGCACCTCATGCAATATTATTTTACTACAAATATGTTTTTTAAAAACAGCCTTCTTTTCTTATTATCACAAAGAAACTAATTTTTTAAATTAACAATAGATAAAATTATTTAATTGATACAAAATTAAACAGAAGTATCTATATTACAAGTATAGGAACTGAAACGCTCTCACAATGCTTCACAAAGACACAATGCATTTTTACAAAATTATCTGAAAAAGAAATTCTATTTTGTAGGCGTCATACTATTAAATTTGGCAAATTTAATGCTCTACAACTTTGTAACACACTATGGTACCCAAATATGCTTAGTTTATGAAAAATATAAGCGAAAACATGAAAAAAGTTCGAAAATGTTGAGGTATTTGGCCTCCCCCCCCCCCCGGCCCCTCCAGGTCAACACAGAGTCCTCCAAGTCGAAACCTTAGGATAGACTTCCTAGAGTACCCCCGAGATAACCTGTAAAAATTCCACTTACTTCGGTAATAGACATCGACTGGACTGGTTACAATTTTAGCGGATCTCGTTAATTGTCCACACTTACCCTCACTTTTACTATAAAAGTGTAATTTTTGGACTCAATTTTGTAACTTGGGAAGTTTCTGAACAAATGGTAAAAATTGTTTAACTTTTTTTAAATTGACGAAAATCAAAATTAATGTTACAAATATTTATTATATATTTATTAAAAATTTGTAGTATTAACGGCGTTTCACCATGTGTAATCGCTTTATCAAGTTATTTGTGCAAAATATGTTGTTTGTTAAATAATAAATTTTTTGTTCTCTCTACTCCCTACCTTCACTAAACAACGCATAACCAATAAAATATATATCATTGTAAAATTGAGTTTTCAAAATTTTATTATTTAACAAACAACATATTTTGCATAAATATAGACTTGATAAAGCCATTACACATGGTGAAACGTCGTCAATGCTACAAACTTTCAATATTTAATAAATATTTGTAACACTGAAAAATTATTGGCAAAATAAAATTACCATCGCTAACCACCCGAAACAAAAAAGAATTACCGTATCCTACACACAATAAAATCAAAATTAATTGACGAAAATCAAATCACTACACACAACCTGCATGTTAACTTTTTTTGTTTAAGGACATTTTCAATTTTTGTAATGGGTTCATACTTACTGTTAGGAATATTGTTTGTTAATGATATTGTTATCAAATATATTTTTTCATTTAAAAAGGTTTTCGTATGTGTGGTCCACGCGAAAAACCTTTAATGGCAAGTTTTTCTATTATCTCTCTTTGTTGATAGCACTGGCATTGGACTATTTCGGAATTGAAGTTTTGCCATGACTTTGTTTTGATGTCATGAATTGCTTGTACGTTGAAGCAGTGGCGGTGTGGGGGAGAGGGAGGGTTAATTGGGTACTCCCCCCCCTCCCCAAGAATTTTTCGTTTGCTTATTTATCAACCAACTTCAAAAAGTTGGTTACTAAATTCGTCCGGATGTCTGTGTGTCAGTGTGTCTGTGTGTCTATGCGTTGGTCGACGTTACAGGGTTTAGAAAGGTGGAAGTGGTGTCATCTTATAGGAAATTCTTCACTGATTCCAAATAGCTGGTAAATTTTTTGATCGGATCATCCGTTCGCCGTCAGGACGCCATTAAAGTCAAAATATACATATTTAATATCTCGAGAACGACACGTCCAATTACAAAAAGAAAAAAATACCTTTCCTTTATTTTTTGAAACCTACTGAGTCATGACACGTAAACATCACCCTCACCCCCTGTGGGGTGGAGCGGGGGTGAGTTTTGAAAACTTAAATGGGAACACCTATTTTTATTACACTTTTGGATTCTCCATAAAAAACGATCCTTAAATTGCAAATTTGATCCCCAACTGCAACCCCTTTTTTTGGGGTGGAGAGGGGGCAAATTGGACGTCCGCAGAAAAAACGGTCTTCTTATACTTTTTTTTCCTCTTAACATTTTTTCGTGATTTGCAAATTGTGCTTCACCCTCACCACTCCCATCTCCCTTAAGGGTGGAAAGAAAAACAATGACTCATTTGTGCAGAATCCGGCGTGTTTGTGTCTGAGGTGGGGGGGGGGGGGGGGGGGTTAGTTATATGCATATCTGTGCCAAAATTAGTTACAGATTTGAAGTTAGTTGAAATTAGAATTCTATAAGAATTTGCGCCTTTTGATACTTGTTTTTATTTTTAAAAATTACCAACTTTTCAAACAAACAAATTAAGTTATGGTGTATCTAGTCGGCGATCTATGACGGTGAATTTTTCCAAAACTGCCGGAGCGAGTCATGGAAAGGACCGATACCCGATATATTTTTTTAAATTAACCCCCCCCCCCCCCCCCCTAAGCCAGTTGGTTGGAAACGCCATTGCGTTGAACTTTCAAAATACATATATGTATATGTATGTACATTTGCAAGTTTCTCAAGCAATTAGTTAAATTTACGTCACCTTACATAATGGGCGTACAGATCCATAATACCGCGATATAGATACACGTCATTATTAATAAAACCTAGTAAAAACTACGTAATAACTTATGTAATAACGAAGGAATGAGCTCACGTTACAGTTTATCACCACATTTAATCTTTAGCGTGACGTTGTGTAGTAGCTGTTAACAATAAAATTACATTACATTAAATTTCGCTGCAGTAGTAACTACAACAATGTTGGGTCATAAAACGTAATATATAAATCATACATTTTCCGGTAAAACAAACTTTACCACAATATAATAACGTTACGTCATATAGTTTGAAAACAGTACTGCAGTAAAAATTTAATTTAAATTATCCGCAGTAACATTTCCTTATTAATAGATTTTGTTTCAAATATTATCAGTTTTCGTTTTCGTGAGTATATTTTCTAATTTTCTTTGGCATGACTTACAATTTTTTGTCATTTATGCTTAATTCGGTTTTGGGCGGGTGTCTAAACTTTATTATGTAACGTAAATCAATAATGCGAAAAAACTAATTTGTCATTTATATTTAGATAAGATAAAGTGGAAATGATAAAAATAGATAGTATGACGTCAGACAATGCCTTGACATAAAATAACACGTAACTATTATAGATTAGCGTTTTCAAGACGCGAGAATGCAAAATGGGAATATTGACACTATAATACGTCATCCATTGGAAAGAATAATATTTTTTTTAATCTACTTGGTGGTGTTATTATGGATGTATTTTTAGTCCGATTAATTTAGACATTCACCCTTGCATAAATTCCCAACAAGCTGAAAATTTGCATGAACGTTAGAGACACCATATTATAATGAAATTGTGAGAAGTCCCCATCGATCCCATGTGTGCAAAAAATTTTAGTCAAGGTCAAAGCTCGCAAAAATGGGTTTTTTAGATTTGTCAGCGGAACAGCTAGTTTTAGGATAAAAACATTTCAGACACAAATTGTAGACCATGCAATTATCTACAAAAATTGTCCTTTCACGTTCTGATAAAAAGCGATTCTAAAATTTACTTTAGTTGTATGTTCTCCATAATAAGCATGACTACGCTGCCTATACTATATACATATGTAAGTACATCATTGGACACATACACATAATATAAGTAAAACTATTAGTCTGCATGACTTAATACATTAATAAGTAATAAACGATAACTCTAAGAATATGAACTGAAAAGAAACCGAATCCCTCATTTTATGTGAAAAATATTTTGAATATGAATTGGGTTACGTCCTTATTGTCCTTATTCGATGAGGTTAGAATGCGAAAATCACAAAAATCGGCCAGCTGAGAATGACGCTGATGTAGGTACTTATTACAGAAACTGTAATAAATCAATGCAATCCAACTGATATAAATGTTGTTGCGTTGTTGGTGAATATGTTGACCTATTGGTATTACTTACCGCTCGAACTCCAACTGAAAAAATAATTGATTTATTGCAGTTTCTGGCGAAACTGACGATTGAAAATGTAGGTAATGTTTAATTTTTACAGAAATTGTAGCTACTTTTGAGACGAAGAAAAGGTAGTATAAAAATTGTTTTGACTTTTCCAAGTATCAGAAGTTATTCTCTGATCATTTCTGAGTAAATGCCTTATAGGATCATATTTTGTGGTACATCTAAAGTAGCTGCAATTTCTGTAAAAATTAAACATTACCTGCACTTTCAATCGTCAGTTTCTCGTCGCTGTTTACAGAAAAACATAAGCGACAAAGTGTTTTTTATAGGAAATTTTGTAAGCTTTCAATTAGTTTATATAAAAGTTTGTCGTAAAATAAATGGAAACGAAGATATTTAAGAAAAACTGAATACAAATATACATTTTAGTTAAATTCTGTGAAAATATATAGTTTTCAAAGATGTATTTTTACAATAAAGTGCAACTTGCGAACGATTTATTGTATTGTATTACCTTTGTATATAAGTATATAAAGTACTGAAAATAGGATAAAACCAATTTTTAACCAAATTTAACGCCCATTTTTTAGCGAAAATCGGGATTCTTAATAAAACGTCAATTTTTGAGTATACCTCTAAACAGCTGTAACTAGCGAACTATTTGTCGTACGAACTTCTACCGACGCTCATTTTACAGGTACATTAATTATATTTAAAAAACTATAAGCCACTTTACTGTCTACAAGTAGTCAAAACATAGTTATTTGCAAAGAAACGCTTGAAAATGAGAATTTTTCATTATTTCTTCCTCCCTCGCCTTATAAAGATTACCAAAATGATATGTCGTGTATTCATATAGATTCAAAATTTAATTCTCAACAACTTTCATTATATGCACTAAGTACGTAGAATCAATAGTTTTCGACTTATTATTGATTTTATTATGCAAAACGAGCAGCAATTGTGTCTCAGAAAAAGGTTTCAATGATTATATTTCTGTCAATATTAATCCTATAGAAATGTTTAAAAAAGAAAATTGTTCGTAATTAAATTCTCTACAACTTTTATTTGAAGCATTTTGCGATACCAAGGGCCATTCTCGAGATATTAACGAAATACGCTCGATGTGCGTACGTGTTACCGCTTCGCCGCAAAACAGTCGACATTTTAAAAAAATGTATCTCGGTTCCTATTGGTCGTAGAGACAAAAATAAAACATCAATATATGGGGAATTTTATCACCTACAACTTTCTTAACGTTTTTGTTTTTGATAAAATTGATACTTTTTCAGTTATTTACGAAAACCTGTTTTTTGACACCCCCCCCCCCCCATTTCTCTCGGTGGGAGGGTAAGGATGGGGATTTTTGAACACTTCAAAGGGAGCACAAAAGAAGTCTGTTCCCAAATTTTCAAAGCTGTAACCATTATTTCACCCAAATTTTCCCATTTTACTGAGCTAATATACTTATACAGGATATATCACGGAACCCGTTCATTAGAAGTTTCTGGGGCCCCTTACTACTTATGAATTTGAAAATTTCAGGTTGAGGATAACCCCCCCTGAAACTTCTAATGAACGGGTTCCGTGATATACCCTGTATGTAGTGACTTTTATCATGGATGGGTTGTTGGCTTAGGCCACAAACACTCCTTCTTTATCCGAGCTTCGGGGCGGCAGCGGCATCCAATAAGCTGCCCAATCAAAGGGGCTGTTAATTCAGGACGCCTGCAGAATAAGTACTTGCCAACGGTAAACAAAGTAAAGATTTTGCATTACACTACTATCGGAGTAAAAATGCAAGGCCCCCTGATTTTAGAAGCTTGTATCTCAGTAATTAGCAATCATAATTTAATGAAATAACGTGCATTTAAAAGGTGTACAGTTTTAGATTTTTGCAGTACATCGTTAATTTTCTGTATCAATGTATGTGCAAGAAAGCCCTAATTATGACTCAAATCGCACAAGCGCTCGACTTTAAAAATTAATTACGGCTATATTATTGAAACTGAGTGATAGATACTTATATATTTGAAAAATGTATACCTATTTGTCAGTGTGAGATGCTTTTGAGGCCAATTGATTAATTAATCTTAAAGCTATAATTAAAAAAACCGACATCTTGTGTAACTGAGTACACGAAAGTTCGATATTAATAATATTGACAGTAACATAAAAAGTTAAACCAATTATGTTGTGGTCTAACACAATTTAAAAAAAATGTCATTATACATCGTTTTTTTTAAAGAAATTTGGAAAAAAGGATGGATGCTTCGGTCCGAACGGTGAAGTGCAGTGCGCGGGGTTTTGTACAATGCAAAAGAATAATCCCAGCAAACACATTTATATATAAAATACATATAAATTATGTAAGAGCTTTATAGATTTATATAAAACTGGAAGAAAAATAAGAGATATTTAATGTCAGGATGTCAGCAATTTTCAAAATAATATATATGTCTATTAGACGTAAATTAATTGTAAAATTAGTTGTAAAAGCGTTGCGATGACCAAAATGGCAGCTACTTGCTTGAAAAGTGTCCCTTAACCGGATTCGAACTTTTGAGAGTGGGCGTTGCAAATTCCGAAATCCGACATGTGTTTTCATTGTCTCCGACATTGTACCACTGCGCTAATCTGTAACATCCCTTTTTTTTATTTCGTACTTCGTAACTTTGCGCTGTTTCGCGTTATTAGTTTAAATTTTGTTTGATTATACCGTTGAGTGAAGTCTTATTCAATAATTATACCTATCTTTAACATTATGTTAAAAATGACCAGGATTTAATTTATTTTATATTATTTATTTTCTATATAAATTAGAAGCATTTTAGTCGATACGGGTCTAATATTAAAGGTACGTGAACTACAATTTTTGGCGTTGTAGAAAACACGCGCGTTTGATTACTTATGTGGCGCAAATAGAAACGGACTTTATTTTCGACCATACAATATAATTATGCAATCATAATTTCTAATTATATTTACAGAAGGCATACATAAAAAATGAGTAAAGAATATTACATATAATATTTTACATATAACGTACATAAATCTAATCATGTAAATATGACAGCACATGAATTTCATGAGTGATATGTAATCATCTATATGTATATATTATATGAATTTCTGTATACAGAATATCCGTAAGTTTCTATACTATTATGTAAAATATACGTAATTGTGTGACATACGGTTTATATAACTTATTAAAGAATACTTACATACTTGATATATAAAAAAGCATATGTAGGGGGTATTTACTTCAATTTACATATGTTGTATGTATATTTTATATGTGTGTTTGCTGGGATTATATTGTTTTGGTTTGTCGCTCGCTGTTTACGATGTGGTAGATTACCTCTCGCGGAAATATGTCTTTCTTTCGCGATAATCATAACATTTACTTTGAACTACACGGAAACAAATTTTGTTTTCAATAAATTAATAATGTAGCTTGATTTCAGTAATACAAATTTAGCATTTAAAACAAGAATTTCTTCTTTAGTTTCCGTATATTGGAAAATAGTAAATTTTCGATTATAGCTCATAAAACAATTTAATTATTTCAATAATCAACATTTATGGCCTTTCGACTTTTGACAAGTATGTGTGCTATAACATTTTTAAATTTGGTAACAATTTATGGAACAATAACAATTTTATGATACCTAAGTTGAAACTGACCGTCAGTCAGGAAAATGCTAAATACAGTATTTTTGTTGCTGTTAATTAAAATAATGGTTAAACAATCAATTCTACCATTATCATTTATAAACATGCTAAACATATATAAATGACTAATATACTGTCCAAAAATGAAAAAAATTCACCCACCAGTTTTTTTATTATGACCACTCAAAGTCAGGGGCTTGCATTTTTATTCCGATAGTAGTACTAACATGCGCCGCGCCGTTGAAACAAGGTCCGGGACATAGTAACACGATAGCGAGAGTCCTAAGGTGTAGTATGAGTAAAACACTTAAGAGATCCATCTACCAAAAGGACATAAGGTGAAACATTTCGATGGAAAATGTTATGCACTTGCCGTCGTAACCAAAAGTAGAAGCAAATATTGTATCTTTAAGGAATAATATAAAAACGCCGATTTCCAGGTACAATAAAAACTAAAAAGTCATTAGTAATCGTTTAATGAATACTGTCGTGAGTTTCGTTTAGAATCTGATTGATGAACATTGATCCAAAACGAAATCTACATTAAAACAAGAAATTTAAATTCTCTAAAGCAACAAGTTCGCCATAATTCTATAAATATAAACGAAACAGCAGCGATCAATACACATAATTGTTTACGTGAATTCAAAAGAAATGTCAAGTTACCCGTAACATTAAACAGGCTTTGAACTTTTGTAAAGATGTCGATCTGTAAAAACTTTGTTTTGGCACGTAAAGTTCGAGTAGTTTTGTTATTTCTGAAATATGTTGAACTTTACATGAAACGGAAGTATATACCGCAAAGTGGTGTAGTAAATTTATGAAACGGAAACCGGCTATTTGTAGAAAATACTGCTGAAACCTTTGATATAGGGGGGGATGTTTATAAGGTGTGTGTTAAATGGCAAACTGGCTAAATGAATGTTTATCCATCGCGTGTCATTTTGTATACGTCTGACTGAACTAAGCGTGCACAGTCAGTAGTCCCTTATACAACCTAGCACGTGCTCGACCTATACCTAAATCTTGAATAAACAAACTGTGTTCAAAAGATATAAATCTTAGTTAAAGCGGTGTACAACATTTCACTCAGATGCACTGATACAGGTCAGTGCTCAGATGCCGAAAATTTGTAAATTTCAACATCTGTATAGGTAATCGGAGAGAGAAAAATGATGGAAGAATGTTTTGGTGAAGGACCGTTCATTTTTCGTCTTAACGATTCCGGTTCAGGACCTCAACTACTTACTCAGGTTAGTTTAATACTATCCCTTCAGGATTTTCATTGTTTTTTACCAGACGACGATGTTCATGTGAGTAAAATAATAGTACTACATACCCACATCGATATGAAAAGCACCACAAGTTCATTGAAATATTTAAAGGTAACACTACAATCAATACTTCATTCATTAGGTACCTACTAATTTGAATAAATTCAAATTATTCGAACGATAAATGTAAATCCGGCTAAGTATGATAGCAAACCAAAAAATTCATATTAAAACTATTACATTAAGTTTATCGATATTTCAATAACTGGCCAAGCTGTTACAGGTTGACATTTTACACGTATTGTAGCAAAACCTTTGTTTACTTCTTTGTCAACAATTCTATAATAGTAAGCAGATCATTAAGTAATATGGCTCAAAACGGCCCAATCCAAGTACTTCTTGGAGCGTTAGGTAAACGTAAACAATTAATTCGTGAATTTTAAGATGCTATAATGCTTTCTTCGGGGAAGAATTGATCTTTCTGTGAACGCGCTTATAGAAAAGCTGCCATCATTCGCGTTTGCCAGTTATACCGCTTTCAGTACAATATATTTATCTCCTCGTGAATGTGGTTATTCAATGTTACTGGAGACGCTTCAATTGAGATCCATCACAGTCGTCTAACTTTCTGTAAAAAATATATTACCTACATTCAGTAAGTGTGTAGTCTCGGGAAACACAAATCTCATTTAACCCTAGAATACTACACTGATTTTTCTTTATGTTAACACTACAGCGTCGTAAATCTTACGACTTTTTAAAAATAATTTTTTACAATGAAAAATATTTACTCAAAAGAGCTAAAAAAAATCACATACCTCTCTTAACTATTAATGTACATTCCTATAATTTTTAATTACAAAGTTTGAAATATGGGTCTAGGACAAGTCAGCGCCGCCGACTCATCGCGGCCGATTCATCGCGGCCATCTCATCGCCGAGCCATCTCATCGCCGGCCAACTCATCGCCGGCCAACTCATCGCCGAGTTTAGCATTTTTTTTACTTCCAAATTTTGTTTAGTGTTGCCATTTTGTATCAATTTAAAAAAAATATACTAAACCTGCAAATAACCTAGGCGCTTTAATGGCAATCTACGTTTAAGTTTAGCATTACTTTTATTTCCAAACTTTTTATATATGAATGTTAATATCAGGTAAGTATGATTCATTGTCTATTAACGCTATCATTATCTATTTAAAGCTCTGTAAAGCTGATTATCAATTGATTAAGATTTAAGGGAATGTTAATGTCATATATGTTAATGTAAGATCTTGATGATCGGTATCGGTATTTATACAAGCAAGTAAAAGAGGATAGGTAAGAATGTGCTGAATTTATCGAAAATAAAATCGGCGATGAGTTGGCCGGCGCTGAGATGGCTCGGCGATGAGATGGCTCGGCGATGAGATGGCCGCGATGAATCGGCCGCGATGAGTCGGCGGCGCTGACTTGTCCCATTCCGTGAAATATTTACTCAAGTTACACAAACATCTCCATGGTGTTCCCCAAAAACTGGCTTGCTGCAGTGGCTGCAATAAGTTGCAGTCATACGCCTTTTTGGTTGGAGCACATGGCGCATATTGTACATTTCTTTTCTATAGGGTTGATATTTCCTTGTGTTGGCGTCAATTTTAAAATTTGGTCAATTTGGTTCCGAAGTTCACGTCTGCACCGTCGTAAATTTTACGTTCACGCTCAAATTGTGAAGCTATAATTAGCCAAAAGGGTTGTAAAAACGGATAAATATGTAGATTTACATGAATTAGGAAGGTACTGAGAAGTACAGCACCGTAAGTTACCGGATGTTTACAATATAGTGCAACAAAGTTCGCCCGTCGTAAATTTTACGACGGTGTAGTACTCTAGGGTTAAGATTATCCAGAGCGAAGATTAATGACATAATATTTGGATTCGATTTACACCTGAATAAATTGCAAATATGGAGATATAAGCGCTAGGCGATCAGCATACAAATCATTTTAATGATTGTCGTTAAAGCGTTAGCAGAGCCGGACAGCTTTGTTAGGCCCTACCGGGAAAAATGTACGCTAGGGCCCCACCACATATCGTTATTTTCATTCACACTAGACCATTTCTCAATAACACAAACGTACAATGTACATTAATACGAGGGCTGTTTTTCTTAACCTCCGATTGGCTATAAAGGAAAGACGGGTGAATATAAGAAGATTTTATTACCAAAAGCTTACTTCTCTACGTAATCACCTTGAATGATTGAGGCATTTGTCATATCTGTAAACAAGCTTTGCAATACCCTCTTCATGAAATGGTGCCTCCAATGATTTGAAGTGAGTTGTGACTGTTTCTTTGAGCTCCTCGTTAGTTTTGAAGCGCAGCTCTTCAAGCCACTTCTTCAATTCAGGGAAAATATGGAAGTCACTCGGCGCTAAGTAGGGACTATATGGTGGGTGTTCGAAAATGTCCCGTGTAAATTGCTCAAGGCCCCGTTGAGTTGGACGAGCATTATCATGGATCGGAACAATTCCACAAGTCAGCATGCCTCTTCTTGTGTTTTGCACGGCTCTCCGTAAGCGTGGAATTTCATAATAAGAATGTCATTGTTCTCCCCAGCTGCGTAAACTCCACAAGAAACACACTTTTTTTCCCCAACAGTGGCCATATCCTTGCGGTTGTTGAACGTTTGTTTAAATTTTTTGGGTTTGTTTGGAGAACTTGTGGAATCCATTGTTGTGATTATCGGTTTATTTCCCCACGTCTCATCACCGTTCACAACGGATTTCAAAAAATCTTCTCCATCAGTAAATATCCTTAAAAACAATTGAAATAATTAGGAAGGCTAGTTGTATAATCGTCTTGAGACATTTTGTGTAATTTTGAAGCCAAAAATATACAAAATGAATAGAAAAAGAAACAATTTTAGACGAACTTTCAAGGCACAATAAACGTACCATTTATTATTTGCAAAAAGTGACACAAGTGGCTTTAGTTTATAAATATATAGTTATGAAAACAAATATTATTATTGAAAAATTTATGGCAAGACCTGAAACGCAATACGACGAGAAAATTGTTTCGTTTTCTACTCATTTTTTATGTTTTTGGCTTCAAAATGTCTTAAGGCGACTATACAACTAGCCTTCCTAATTATTTCAGTTGTTTTTAAGTGTCTAGCTCGAATGGAAAAGCGAATTTTGTGAAGACTTGCAACGTATCTGAAACGGCCGTTGGAGAATCCCCTTAAATAAAAAGTTACAACAATATAGGTACCTATATCGGTTTATAAAAATTCATATATTAATAACTGTAGAAGATGCAGAAATGTAATTAATATCGCCGAAACGATTAGTTCATCAAGTTTTTATCATACCAATTGGCAATGTTTTCATCAACAGTTGGCAGCGCTGCGGAGCGTTGATCTTGAAACAACGAGAAGGACCTATTCCATGGCTTCCAAGTAGCCCTGACATTACTCCGTTGGACCTTTTCTTCTGGGGGCATATCAAGAATCTTGTGTATGCGGAGAAAATCCGTGATGTTGGCCACCTCAGGGAACGAATAATTGCGTGGCAACCGTCCCCCCAGACATGCTGGCCAGGACATGGGGAGAGATTGAATACCGTTACGATGTGTGCCGTGCCACAAACGGGGCTCATATTGAACTGTATTAATATGTAAAAAAAACTTGAAAATGCAACCTTTCCAATAATGTATAAAACATTTATATACGTTTTTTTCTTCATTAAAATATTACGCCTCAAAACCCCGGAGTTCTTTTATAGAAACCCTGTATTTTAATGCTCCTTAGGATAAAGGAAAAATAATTGATTATTTTTGACATTAACGACCAAAATTATTCAAAAACAAAATGTTTCGCGAGAATATTTTTAGTCAAAAGTTTGTGCGATTGTTTATTGGTAGCCCGCCGTGGTGGGCCAAGGGGGAGCAGAACTGGTATGGAACTCAATTTTCTAACAGATTGTGCTTTTTTATATTATCAATAATTTACGAATTAGATGCCTGCTATTTCATTCGATTATTAGATATTTAAGATGACCATACGAAGGGGGGTTGGCGGATGAGGGGCCCGCGACGATTTTCCCGGTATCCCGCCTGTCCAGTAAATATAATTATATACAAGATAATATTAATAGTGTACGTCACTTTGTCCTCTATACTCCATAATTATACACTGCGTCCACAGGTTGAGTTTATTATAGCATATTAGGTGTGAATGAACGAAAATTTTGGAATTTCAAATCGTTTTCTTCAGATTTTAAGATTACATTAAATTTTACGCTACGTTGGTCTTAACTTGCGCGACTATCGGCAGGGTTTTATTTCCCTCTTGTAGGACACATCACATTTACAGTATTTCATTAGTGTAAGGATTACGAGTTGTGAAGTGTACTCACATTTGACACTTTAAAATAAGGTAGTGACAAGATACCATTGGCTCGTATAGCTATAATGTAGCAAATGGAGGGCAACATGATCATAACATGGTAACAGCATTTGGCACTCGCAGATAAAGAATAGTCGGAAAATAAAATATTCAACAATAGTTTGACTTCTGGGTCCCGCGAAATTCAACCCACAATTATTCACCTCCACACCATTGTGCATATTACCTCCTCGATTATTAATTTTCTTAGATATACTGACCCACCATGATGACTAACCATGGACTGTACGCAAAAACAAATCGATCTAGAACAGTTACTTCTATGGATCTCACTCAAGACGGATTGAAAAACCTTTAGGGGCTTGCTGGCTACCCACAATTTTCGAACAGAGAAGGTTAAGTCTCTGAAATTTACAGTCAAGAAACTCTGCTGAATCACTTATTACCATATAGAGGGAATAGGGTGGTTGGTTCCCTAAACACATGACTCCAAATGGCTGTTTGTAATAATTGTTTCAGGACATTTATACAAAGGAGGTTATGATAATTTACCCCTTTACCGTGATTCGAAAACCAAATATACTACATTTCAAACAAATGGCATTATCGAGTAAAAATCGATATATTAATAGATTATGGCTACTCTGAAGAATTCCAAACAAAAATATAACGCCCTCATAAAAAATGTCACTTACAACAATTATACTTCCGTTCCGATAACCGCTACTTCAGGAGTACCGCAAGGGTCCAACCTTGGGCCACTACTGTTTTTGTTATTCATCAACGACTTACCAGCCCACATCGATTGTAATAACCTGCTTTTTGCTGATGATTTTAAAGTGTATGCAACCGTTACATCAATTAATGATTGTGAGTTTATTCAGCACCAACTGAATGCACTACACGAATGGTGTGTCACAAATAAATTATTATTAAACATCTCTAAGTGCAAAGCAATCAGTTACAACCGCAAGCTAAAACCATTCGAATTTGATTATAACATTAATGCCGTTAAACTATCAAGTAACCCATTGTATTAAAGATCTAGGTGTTCATTTTGACAGCGAGTTAACCTTTGACCAACATATAAACAATATTTCGAAATCTTGCATCTCGACACTAGGTTTTATCTTGCGTAATTGCAAATCATTTTCAAATATTAAGGCACTAAAGGGTTTATATTTTTCATTAGTTCTCTCTAAACTCGATTATTGTGCTGTGGTTTGGAATCCTATTCACAAATACCAAAAGGATAAGCTCGAAACTGTACAAAGGAAGTTTTTGAAATACCTAGTATTCAAAATGGATCATCATTACCCACCAAGGGGTTTAGATCACGAATTGCTGCTTCACCGTTTTAACTTTCGTTCATTGGAATGCAGAAGACGTCAAATGGCAATAACTTTTCTTTACAAAATATTGCACAATTCAATTGAATGTTCTCACCTACTATCTCTTATCTACTTTCACGTTCGATCCTATCCCTCACGTAATTGTAAAACTTTCCATCTTCCTACACCAAAAACTGCTATGTTATATAAATCCCCATTGTTAAGTGCCATAAGGATCTTTGATAGCTTGAGCAGCTCCGTGGATATCAATAATTGTTCACTCAACGATATTCTTCGATTAATTTAAACCTTAATTTACTAAGAAACTGTTTAATTTAGAATATGCTTTTATTTTAGTTTATACTAATCTTTATATGTGGTTAACTTTTATTTGTTTTTTATTTTTTATTTTATTGTTTTATTTTGGTTATAGCATGCAAGTGTACGCATCAATATAATACTATATTACATTGTCCTATAAATGGATTTATAATCTGTAGGATAAATAAATTATTATTATTAAAAACCCATGACATTAATTGCGTACTATGTTGCTAAATTATTACAAAGTAACAAATTCTATAAGTTACAAATAGAACTGCTAAGACGCTCATTAAAATTTTCAATTTAATCAATAACCACGCTATGCGTAATGCATACCCCCAAATTATATTAAAACACCCCTTGTTAATGCCACAACATACACAAGCAAACAGTAAAGTCACCCCTAAGTCAACGTGATACCAAATTACTTAAGCTAAGGAAATCCTTAACATTGCTTTTTTGACTTAAATATTTTTCTTGCATTGCTGGAATTACCCCTGTATCGTACCGTACATAATAGGTAAGTATACAGTTATCAGACAGTTTGTAGGTAACATTTTTCTTCTCTTCCTGTTTATTTCATATTATTAAGCCTTTATAACTAAGTATGAACCATTCTTTGTATTATGTGCTTGTTTGTCATGTGTGAATTGCTGAATTATTATGTTTAATATTCGTAAAGCGTGCAATTATGCATTTCGTTTAGTTTGTACAAATTTTTGGAGTAAGTTGACACGAAAGAAACATAGCGGGATAGTATTGATTACGATTACGCGGCGTTAAAGAACACGCTAATTTGAAAAAGACATGATAAAAGCCGACGTTGTTTTGCGAGAAGGAAAATTGTGTTCCATTATTAGGTAACTTGCGCGCGATAACAATTAGTTGTACCAGCGAATTGTAACAAGATTTTGAGGAACCTGAGGAAAGAAGCTGCGGCGTCTTTGGGTGTGCCAGATTTCACTGAAAATAAGGTTAACTCTATAGAATAGTTATTTTTCAAATTACTTACAAACCCTATACAGGTGATACTCCTTGGAAAACAGAGCAAATAACTTTTAAGGCACGAACTTGGCTTGACAAACTTGGTCGTAGGATAAACATGATAGCGAATATTTCGACATCCTTGGCCCTGGATTATTTCACAAAACGAAAATTAAATCACCACATGGTCAAGTTCAGCGATTTATTTATTTTTGTAGGTTGTATGAAAAGATACAGTTTTTTTCAAAATATTGTGCAGTTTTTTGATCATGGCCACTTTCTGGGATGCCTTGTCGCTCAAACTTATCTCGTCTTGGATTGTGATAACTTCATCTTTATAGCTTGTCATACAATAAGCATATTCTCGAGCATACTGACTCTTGAAGAGATCCAAAAATGTTACATCAAGGCGCTGTAATCGTAGATTGCAGTGGGGGTTGAGAGTCAATGTCACAATATAATTTTCTCTTGCCTTCAATTCACCTTCAAGCTGCTTGTGACTGATTTGAAAATCTAATATTAATAGTACTGGTTTCTCCTCCCTTGGTTTTGAATCCTGTAACGTCTTAAACCAAAACTTTAGAGATTAAATTGAGGAAGTTAATACCTAATCAGCATCTGTAAAATTCCTGTTTAACTGGAAGTTCCAACCGCCGAGCGCCGTTACACAAAAATTCGAAAAATAGTGAACAGACAAACTCACCGCACCCTTCTCATAGTAAATTATCTAAGAGCAAATTTTCGTTACGACACAATCTAATTAGAATTTGTGTCAAACGTAGGATGTACAATACTATTCATGTGTAGATAGGTATTCTATGATCGCCATATAACTATAGGTATATTGATCACAAAACATAGAGTGTCAAATTAAAGTCAAAATCCCCCATTAGTTATTTACATTAATCGAAGAAGTCGTTTGATTAAGAATTTCAGGTTTAAAATGAATCTTATTGCAAATTAAATCTAAGCGTTCTAATTTTTAGCTTTAACAATAATTAATGTAGGCACCACCCTAGCAGAATTAGTTAAAAGCCGTTCAACTCAACAACACACTTATAAAATAAAGTAATTTGATAGTAATTTTTAATTCAACTTTTAAATTTTATACATGGAAATTTAATGATGCGAAACTGTAACAAGGAATAACCAACTGAAGATTACCTTCCAGCAGTATCACACGCGCACTGAAGCCACATACAGTATGGTTCGTCGCCTGGTGTGCACTTTATATCGCAATCTGCATCTTTCCAGCATAGTTCAGCTTCTCCTAAAACAGCTGTAGTTGAAAAGCTACATCAGTAAAAATATAACTTACCCTTTCGAGTTAACAGTAATATTATTATCACAGTAATGAACAGAAGAAGATACTTCATGATTAAGGATTTCTGTGCGAACGATTTCGAACTTCGATATCTCCTCTTCTGCAAGAATAAATAAATGGAAGTAAGTTTGAACTAATTAACTGTAGAAGTAAGGTTATCGTGTCCTTGTCACTGATTCAGAGATAAACACAAATGCTGTAATTGTTACTACAAGTTATGATTAAGATAATCTATTGAACTTATCGATATGGAGCAGACCTATTTAAGTATTACAATCAGCGCACTATTATTGTTTCAGCGGATGTCAACTATTTATATTGCTAAACAAATTTGCGTCACTTCCTATGCTATAATTAAAAGAATCACTAACCGCAATATTTAAACTTGTTTATCTACTAAGAAATAATATTATTTGTAGACGCAAAATGAGAATGGAAATAACTGCTTCCGAAATCATGTTTTCCTAATGATATTCGCATTATGGAATGTGGAATGTAACCTCACCTCTTATAAAAATTATATTTGTACCATGCTATAACATCGAACTAGTCCAAAAGTGTTCCTATTACAGATTCATAAATGGAAGTTTCAAAATTAATTTTCATTGAATATAGGTTTTATAATGCGTGACACAAGTATTAAACTGCGTAAAACCAAACATTATTACATTTTTTGTTTTTATCTTTATATTTTTGAACGCTACAGCGGCGTCAAATTTTGTAAAGTTTGTATTCACGGTCGCGCACAGAACATGAGACGCCGTGTATAGTATAGCACATTTTTCAGTTTTAACCTCGTAGCTCATAGCTCAAAAACTATGAGTTGTAGTGCAAAGAATACCTACCATTATCTTTTTTAAGCTAGATTAAATTTGCTACAATTTCAGCCCAACCGAAAGTCTGTAAGTATAATAGTTTCCGAGATACAGCCCTTCAAAATTAGGTAATTTTTCCCAAAATCTTTTTTAACGTATCATCCATGTTTCGAGCCAGATATTGCCACAACTAGTTTTCCGTCATTTTCTCGAGAACTGTTAGGCTTACAGGAATAAATGCTTAAATAAAAGGTGATACAATTTCCTACAAAGCTTTCTCCGTGACAAGGGTCGTGGGGTAAGTCGTTGTGGCAATATCTGGCTCGAAGCATGAATGATACGTTAAAAAAAGATTTTGGGAAAAATTGCCTATTTTTGAAGAGCTGTATCTCGGAAACTATTATACTTACAGACTTTGGGTTGGGTTCAAATTGTAGCAAATTTAGTACAGTTTAAAAAAGGTAATAATATACTTTTGCACTACAACTCGTGGTTTTTGGGCTACGAGGATGATACTGAAAAACGTCCGAAAAAATCGAAGTTTTTGGTGTTTCCACAAGTTTTTCGACGTTTCAAGATTGCGTATTTACTACTGAGACCGAACCTAACACCAGGAAAAAATTTGGGCGAAGTAAATGCGCTACGAAATTTGGTAAAGCCAATTGTCCCCAATGACGCTGCAGAAACCAATGTATTGGGATATTTTACTGTTTTCCCTGAAAGTTCTGTTCGTTCGGCGGAAAGAGACTTTGGATACTAAAGAAGTTCCATAGATAGAATTTTAAATAATCATAAAAGCATAAGAAACAATTGCATAAAATTTTTTTGGAAATTTTCAAAGCCAACCATGTTTTGTAAAGTATGTAATTATAAATTTAAATAGAAAAATGTAAATAACTCTGTAATCATTGATTTTAGGTATAGGAACATGTTATATCAATTTAAAGGAAATTTATTTCTGCATCAAATGGGCTGATAATTAAATAGGCATTTCATTTGAAAAAAGAGACTTTTTAAAGTTTTTCTTAGGTCTGGAAATAACGTCAAATAGATCAGTAACCTCGGGCAATTTTTTATTATCCGTTACAGACAATTGTGTCTCAATCTTTTGACATTGAGAACCTAAAATCCCATTTCCCTAACTCTTACCACTTTCGACCTTCAATTGTATTTCCTAAACAAGATTTTCAAATTTTTCAGTGGAAAAAAATTGTTTTCTCAACAATCGAAATTGATACGCCGATCATTTTAAGCATACGTACTAAACATTTTATGACACATCAGAATGTGAAAAAAAATTGCCTGGTTTGTATTTAAAATAAAGATGTTGATGCTCACTTCCGGTATTTCCGGAAGTGCTGCCATTTGGAAAATATTTTTATTTAATAGATTAAACACAGCATGTCGCATGTGCAAAATTTCAAATTTCTAGCTTTTACCGTTCTTGATATACTTCTAACCGACGGTCACCGTGAGACACCCTGTATACATGGGTAGAATATGGGACAGCTACTGTCGGCGGGTTTGAAGGTGAATAAAAACATATCCATTGGGCCTATTCGAATGGGCTTGGTGTCAAATTAAAGCCTATATATTTCTACGTTGCTTAGATGTAACAACTTTTCTTTAAATGCACTTTTGTGGCGATTTCTACGGACGAACGATGCAAAGTGCCCGTTTCTTGGGGGTTTGCGACCCCATAGCTAAGTGTAAAGGTACATACATAAAAACAAAACTATTGACTCAAATGGTACGAAATATTACTATGTTATAAATTCAACCTTTGTTAATGCAAGTGTAAAATTCTATTAACAAAGTTTGATTTTTGTAGACGCTAGAGACGATTTTGTAGCACATTCTCGGGAATGGTAGGTCGCAGGAGCATTAGACTTACCCAAACGCCTTCGTTTTAATATCAATAATAAAGTGAGACTCATTTAAAAACCAAAATTTTGTCCTGTTTTTTGAAAACAACAATTATTTGCCACAGGCTCGCTGTTCGTTGCCGAAGCGGTGATGCAAAAACTGCGATTAAAGAAAAAATGTTTTCAAAAAACAGGACAACATTTTTGTTTTTAAATGAGTCTCCCTTCATTATTAATCGCCTCTAGCGTCCACAAAAATTAAAAGTATTGCTAAAAAAGCTTCAATTTTATTGCTTTACTTAATTTTAGCCTCAAGATGACAATTTGTTTGTCGAAACATGTAGTATTTTAGGAATTAATTATGTCAACCTTTCATTAATCCAACTTTACAAATAATTTACTAATTTAATAAATGATCATGGGGTGTGGTTTTGTATCCGAGAATTACGATTCCCCCATTTGGAGATTCACACTGACATCAACAATTATGGACTAAGTATATCAATTGTATTAGTGTTCCAAAAAAAAATTACCTATGCACATACCTACCTACCTTTGCGTTTCTGAATACGTAGATTCAAAAAATTCCGTCTGTCGTCTGTCGTAGTCTCTAGTTTGTCCGTACACATTTTCTTACAACACTCAATACTCAGTAACTATTAAAGTTATCGAAATGTGGTTTTCGCCAATCGATTGCATTAGGGCCAAGGACGAAAATGCTGATATTACCTTTGATGACATCGCTTTCGGAATAAGCTAAAATGGCAGCACTAATTTTTTTTATAAGATAAAGTTGCAGTTTTTTTATGTAGTTTAAAAGTATTTTCTTCTGTATTCAGCAATTGTGCTATACCTATCTTTTTAATTATTTTATTCAGCTTCAAACTCGAGTATAATTAACTTTTTGCACCGACAGTAAATGTAAACTTTTTGTTCCCCTTTCTGTACTACCTTATTGACGTAGTTTTGGAAAGACATGCAATACCATTGAGGGTATCCAACAAACTTTATTACGATTTAAATTAAATTAAAAATATGTCTTAAGTTCTATTACGGAAAATGAGCTTAATTTATCCTTTAATTGTCTTACTAACGGAAGTGTAATTTTCATATAATAATAATAGACATCTATAATAATATAAACTATGCACTAACCTACATTTTTGGTCAAGGTTACGCAGCAATGCAATGCTTGCGTGTACATTGCACATTCATTAAAATACTATAGCGATTTATCGCAGCCCTCATGTTACTTCATAGTTTGCGTGATATGTGTTAGTACAAAAGATGGTTATTATTCTTTTAAGAATGAAAGCGTATTCTGAAATAAACTGCAATGAAATAGTGTACTGAAACTGAATTTTTGCACGCAGGTTTGCTTAGAACGAGGATGGAAAGAGTATAATCCGGTAAATGGCGATCATTGGAATTTATGGTGGAAGACTTCCGGTTTTCCCGCAAGTCACCATCGAACGCTATATGCATGGCAGGTAGATATAACATCAATTTGAAGTATTTTATGGGAAATTTAACTGCTTTGTTAAAGTATATCAATCACATTCCAAAAGGATCGGCCATATGCCGAAAAGACAACCTTGCTCGATACTTACGATGCATGCGGAAGGTCTACGGTTCAATTTACGATTTTAGGTAAGGAATACAATCTTTATATTATGTCTTTTACCGAGGAAATGCGATTAAAGAGAGAGCGAAACTCGGTTCTACCGTAAAGTCAAAAACAATCCAGAACATAAAGTTTATATTTTTTTATTAGTAATCAATTGAAAGATTAGTTCATATCAGACAAATCTTCCTATTATTTGTCTTGTAATGGTAATATTCATAATAATTAATTTTTGATGTCGATGATCATTATAGTAGGGGAACCCAAGCGGGGATTTTGGGCGTTACTCGAGCGCGTTAGAAAATCATATGGGGAGAAACCTTGCACCCTGTAATGTACCCCTACCATATATACCCTTAATATAGGGGGGTGCGTTGAGGGCAGCCGATCATATTAGTAAAAAAAAAGCGATCTTCAGAAAAACTCGAGCGCGTCAGATTAAGACAAGGTAAGTTAAGTACATGCAGAACAGTGTTTATTTCAATAATCTGAACAGAAAAAACGGAAAAAAACAAAAAAAAATTGTTTTTAAATTGTCAGATTAACAATATTCCTTCATATAATTATTGTCAGATTATCATTTAGGACGACTAGGACATTAACCTGAACCGTCTGTATAAATATCTGACCCGATCGAGTATTTCGAGGTCACGAATTTTTTACATTTTCAAAAATCGGTCAAGACTTTTGGTCGCGTCCAAATCGTCAGTCATTTGAATAGGACATTTTATTGAGTTCACAGCATTCTCTCTGAATATCTGACACGCTCGAATAACTTTTTTTTTCTACTTACCCCTTTTTACGGCGACCCCCCCCCCCCCCACTAACTAATCGTCAGATGAATATCTCTCGGTTATCAGAAAGACATAATTATAGTGCGTATACACTATGAATGTCTGACGCGCTCGAGTGCTTCCATGAACATAAACTTTTACAAAATATTCTTAGCAGTTTGAACTGCTCTCTCAGCGTGACCATTACTTCTAGGATAATGTTATAAATTCAAAGTTCCATTTTTTAGCAAGCTGTCTCCATAAAAATGGGTTAATGAGCACAACATTGTCACTGATAATAGTTTGAGGAATACCAAAGGTTGAAAATAATTTTTTTTAATTGAATTATTACATCCTCTACCGATATATATGTTTTGTTGGAATAATTTCAAACCTTGAACAATTAACTGACCTTTGTTAACATGAAAACATGTTATATAAGTATAATTTGGCCTTGGCAGGAATTAGTATATTATCAAAATACCCAGACACTATCTGAAAGTGTGGGAATTTTTTTGAATTTACATACTGAAAAAATTCAAATGTCGTATTTAATCCAAAAGTAGCCTAACTTCAAAAATGTTCAACAACTAGATAGTGTCGAGAATGTACATAGTACAACCGTATCAGAGTCTAATTTGGTTTTCCAGAACCTTAGGAGTCAAGGACTGTAAATATTTCTTATTATTTAACGTACCAGTGGGGTCTTCTAAGCATACCTTTTTCAATTAATAGTCACTAAATTTTTCACCAAGCCCTTCGGATTTTTCGCACTTTCTGTAATTTTATTTTTCTCAAGTTCGTTCAACGTCTTTTTTATCTTTGTTCATAAATTTGTTTATAATCGATTCAACTTAATACAATAAGAGAAACGAAAGTTTGGAAGCTGGCTGCGATTTTAATATATGGGAAGCAACAAATAGAGTCTTCCAATTTTACTGGTATGGCAAGGACAATTTGCTCCCACTCCTATCATTCTGCTCTCAATAGTATTATTGATCTATTAATCCACACCTTCGCAGCATCTTACCTAAATATTAACCCTTATATTTTAATTTGTTGTATAGTTTCAATCTTTTTTTACTAGAAGGGTTTTGTTTTTTATTATTTTTCCTGTCAAATTCGTTTTACTAGACAGTCGATTAAGTCCTTTTCTATTCCATCATAAAATGAATTTCAACAGAATGTATATTATATTATCCTTTTATTATTATAACGACACAATTCACCTTCCTTCGCTTTACTTACAAAAACCCAACACTTTTTTGTCCATAAACAAACAACTCTTACAATAGATATTAGTACCCCAATTAACTTCTTTTCAGCCCCATGGGTTACAACCTCCCTCTAGAGTATACTAAGTTAGCAGCAGAATGTAGCCGTACTCGACCTGTATCGGCAAAGTATGGTGGAGATAGGCATTTTGAAGAGAAGCCGGTATGGATTTGCAAACCCGTTAGTCAAAGTCAGGGAAGGGGAATTTTTCTATTCAGAGTAAGTAAAGAGAATTTTATATTTTGGACAAATTGCAGTTCTAATAATTTTTTCCCCCACTGTATTTGGGTACCACTGACGACATTATAGTTAAATAACCCATTTGTGTTGGGAAAAGTGTTTCCAATACCGTTAGAAAATGCAAACCATTACAAATTTAATAAGAAAAAAAGTTGACTTTAAGATCTAAAACAGATAATTGCACCATTTCAATGATCGAAAACATTACTGATTTAAGAGAAAAATAAAAGATCAATACGTCATTGCTTAGAATTACTAAAAATCATGCCAATAAAATTTAAAAAAAATCATCATTTGATGGATAATCTAAAAATAGAACGCAATCGACCACCAATGGTGGGCTCTTTTATAAATCCAGCATCAGAAAGAAACTCAAGAAAATGACGAATTAATATATCTTTACCAATGACGTATTCGTTATTTTGGGATTGTTACATCGACAAATAGAATTATAAAGGTCACTACATAGAGTGGTTAAAATCTTTTGATGTACGGTGAGTGTGGCTTCAACAAAACATACAAGATAAAAAATGTTTTTTTGCTTGAGCAACTTTAAGAGAAAACACTTTTTGCATTGACTTTACTAAAAGTGATCATGCCTGCTAGAAGGATACTAGAAGAAAGATCTAAAGAGTTGAATCGGATTAAAAACAATAACGAGGCGCAAGAGTGTAAGAACGAGATTTGTTAAATTACTTTAACTGTTGATGCAAGGTGGTACCTTATGAAGAAGAACTCGTGTAAAACTTGAAGAGATGTTGCCTACTTTGTTTGTAAGAAGTAAATTCTATGACTGTTTGATGTTTAGCATTAGCAAATGTCCATCTTATTTCTTTTTCTTCGTTAGTTTGATCGTATTCGGTAATGCCGCCGACGCGACGCAGCGAACATTTTGAAAGTATTCTGCGAATGTTTTGGTGTAATCATAAAACGTATGTTTTGGCCTCGATTTATCAAGGGTAAAACCAATTCAGCTACAAGGGGACCTTTCCCTTCATCGGCTTTTGAAGGCCTGTACGACAGTGCATCAATTCCTCTACGTATGTTGAACAAATTGC
Organism: Pyrocoelia pectoralis; assembly: GCA_036250285.1. NCBI lineage: Eukaryota > Metazoa > Arthropoda > Insecta > Coleoptera > Lampyridae > Pyrocoelia > Pyrocoelia pectoralis. Next base: position 18,309,419 of record CM070076.1, on the reverse strand, counting down.
ATTTTTAATCAAAGAAGAAAATTACTACGAAGTGTCTAGAAGCTCTATTTTGTAAAATAAAGAAACCACATAAATAAAACAGAAGATGTTTCATCCTGTGTCACATTCTTTGATTTTCCGGACTCATTTCAGTCCGGAAAATGAAACTTGTACGTTAAATCAGATTACGTTACTCGTTTCGAAATTTCTGCCTCAGCTACGCTTCGGCAGTAAACTTCTCGCTCGTTAACGTAAACCTTGATTTACCGTACTCATATGTAAATAACAGCTATTACCATATACGATGCCAAAACCTTAGAACTTATCGCATATAAAGACAGAATTCCTCCTTTGCTATCTCTAGGAAATGGTGCAATAGAGCCTGTTTTTGATAAAAACATCTCCATACTCATTAAGTACGGCAACGCTATAGCTCAAAAGGACTCCTATCGTAGTTGCTCATGTAGAATATAGAAAGAATGAAAAAAAAATTGACCAACAATACGGTGAATTAATAGCCAATAAAAAAACTATAGAAGAGTTCACAAACTTAAGAGGACAGGGGGCGCCTCCCGTAGTACCAGTTTATGTTCTTTGCCAATTTTTGGCAATGAAACTTTGTCCCGTTTAAAAAAATTTTACCTTTACACACATAATTATTAATTCCAGTATTTTGAATACTTAAATTACTCATATGGTATATGTATTACAGAAGTTAAGCGAGCTTACGTATGATTCAAATACAATAGTACAAAGATATATTGAAAGACCGTTGCTTATTGGAGGTTACAAATTTGATCTAAGACTGTACGTGTGCATTCCGTCCTATTATCCGTTAACAATTTACATGTATAAAGAGGGTCTAGCACGATTTGGTACCGATAAATTTAGTTTAAATGACTTAAGAAACCCATTTCGTCATTTGACGAATAGTTCCATTAATAAACTTAGTCCAGGTTATAGAGAAATGAAAGAACGTGTGGGATCAGGTATGAGTTCGTTTTTTGAAAATCGGAATTTATTGTTTGATTTAGGATGTAAATGGACATTAAGGAGACTTAGAAGGTATTTTCAACAAGCGGGACTCTGTGATTGGTTTCTGTGGCAAAGAATAGCGGTCCTAGTTATACTCACTGTCCTCAGTCATGCCTCGCAAATTCCACAAACAGTGAATTGTTTTGAATTTTTTGGATTCGATGTCCTTATTGACAATACTCTCAGGCCTTGGTTATTGGAAGTATGATAGCATTATGTACAAAAGTGCTGTTTATATAATACACGATTTAGGTGAACATGGGACCTGCATTGGGTAATGACTGCGACGTTGACATTTTGGTTAAAAAACCGATGTTGCACGACATGTTCGATTTATTAGGCTTTCCCTTACATAACACGGGTCTTTCAGTTTTTGATATTTGGCGCAACAATCGTAGTGATGACGAGTAAGCGTAAAAGATGGAAATATTATTATAGGTATTAACTTAGAGTATGTTTAAAGGGATGAAGATTGCTTGGTCGGTTCAAACTGCCCCTTAAGGGAAATAACCAAATTGACCGTTATGAATGCCGCAAATAAATGGAGGAAAAACCAACGAAAACTTTCTGCCAATTTACGTGTTCATTCGGCCAACAGTAGAAAATGTAGACTCCTATCACCGGGTATGTAATTTTCTACATACCGTTTACTTAACGCACCCTCTTTAGCAGCAAAAGCAATGCTTCCGAAAATTCAGTCTGGAAATTCTCCCACGATTCTTATAAATCAAAGACCAAACACTGAAGATTCAACACAAAATAAATTTGTAAGTAGTTCTTTATTCGTGTTTCTTTTACTAGTAGACCGTTGCAGTATGGCGATGAAACAAGACGTAAAAGGCGCTGGGGAAATGGAAGAGATTGGAACAGAGCACCATGTACAGAAGGGGGTTGGATTCGTATATGGCCAATGAAATCAAGTGAACCAGAAGACGATACCAATAACAACTCTTTTTATTGTAATGGAAACGCCAATATTAAAAACATGGTCACCGAGGTACGCTTACATCACTTTTTTTCCCATGCTAATCCTGTTCGTGATAGGTAATAAAATTTAGCAAACTATCTAAGGAGATCTTCAAAAAACATCCAGGTGCATCTGAATGCCAACGTAACGAGTTCCTTTTAGAAGGAATGGAAATGACAGGAGAGATATGGTTACCTCCGCTCTAAGAGACGCAATGTGTTTTCAAAATATTTGTGATTAATTCTGTGATGCTTAACGTTCATTTTACAAATAGCAATTCTAATTCATTCTAACATGTGACATTCCATGCAGCTATTTTATTATATATTCTACACAAGAATAACATTAATTGTTCTACAATGTAATGTTTCGCTTATTAAACGTTCTCACATTCAAGTTTATTTAATATATCGTGATCAGTGTGGATCAGGGACCAGAACCGAAACTGAAAAGAACCGGAACCGGTACCAGAACCTATTGATTTTATTATAAGCGGAACCGGAACCTACACCTTTATTTAAAACATGAACCACAATCGTAACCCTTTTAGTTTTACAGTAGGTTGTAGGTAGGTACTACCAGCATTTTTAGGTTCCCAAACACTCAAAATTTATTATCACTATAGAAATTGAGCTACTTTGACCACTTTTACAGAGTAAAAATTATCCAAATACGAATGACATTAAGATTTGTAGTAGATTCTGAGTTTATGAAAAATTGTAATAACCTACATCAATTCAATGGTTTATTTCTTACCTACACCGAATGGCGTATAAAAAGGGGGAGGGAGAGTGGTTTGAACCCTCCCCATAATAACTTTACATTCTACACTAAATCCTAAATCATATTATCAGCCGTAAATCTTCTCATTACTGAATTGGGGGTTGTTGACTCGACCTGACGAACTCTTATGCTGAACCCCCTCAGAAAATTTTCTATAGCTACGCCCCTGCCTACATCTACTTTTATTTGAACATTCACTAGTTTAAGTATTACTTCATAAGTAATATAATTATTACACAATTTATTTTTATGTTGACAGCCGTTACAGAGCTAAAAATACTTTTGTAATCAGAACCTTTATAGAACCCGAAAATTTAGGAACCCTAACCGGAACTTTTTTATACAGGGTGATTCAATATTCACTCCCCAGCCCTCGGATATGTATTGTACAACTAAAAATAAGATAAAAATAAAGAATAGTAAAATCCCGAAAGCCCAACCGTTTTCTGGTAAAATTGAAATAAAGAATAAAACAATTCAAAATTTTATTTCAATTTTACTAGAAAATGGTTAGGCTTTCGGGATTTTACTATTCTTTATTTTTATCTTATTTTTAGTTGTACAATACATATCCGAGGGCTGGGGAGTGAATATTGAATTACACTGTGTATTATTATTATTATTATACAGGGTAATTCAATATTCACTCCCCAGCCCTCGGATATGTATTATACAACTAAAAATAAGATAAAAATAAAGAATAGTAAAATACCGAAAGCCTAACTAGTACAGTCAATTTAAACACAAAAATATACAAACATTGCAAAAAATCCTATGCTAGGTTTGCTTTTTTCATGGTGTTAGATTCGGTCCCAGTAGTAAATACTCAATTTTGCAACTTCGAAAGACTTGTGGAAAGTGGGGGGGGGGGGGGGGGGCGGGCACCAAAAACGGCGATTTTTTCGAACTTGTTTCAGTTTTAGCCTCGTAGCTCAAAAACGATGAGTTGTAGTGCAAAGAATATGATCACCTTTTTTAAACTAGACTAAATTTGCTACCATTTGAGCCTAACCGGAAGTCTGTAAGTATAATAGTTTCCGAGATACATACATTGAAAAAAGTCCGAAAAAATCGCGGTTTTTGGCGCCCGCCCCCCCTCCCCCCCCCCCGTTTCCACAAGTTTTTCGAAGTTGCAAAATTGAGTATTTACTACTGGGACTGAACCTAATAACATAAAAAAGTCAAACCTAACATAGGATTTTTTGCAATGTTCATGTTTAAAATGACTGCACTAAACCGTTTTCTGGTAAAATTGAAATAAAGAATAAAACAATTCCAAATTTTATTTCAATTTTACTAGAAAATGGTTAGGCTTTCGGGATTTTACTATTCTTTATTTTTATCTTATTTTTAGTTGTAGAATACATATCCGAGGGCTGGGGAGTGAACATTGAATCACCCTGTATATTTGTTTAGAACCAGAACCGGAACTGAAACGCATATTTTGGAAGTTGTGAACGTGAGGGGGGTGTTCGAGAGACCATCTCACAGCCTGGTGCGTTTCTATGCAAGGCTATCAAAAAAGAACTTGCGACTACTTGTGGGCACTGCAAACTAACCAAGCACACGCACCGTATGGACTTCGCCGACTCACCTATAAAAGATTGTACACAGGCGCCGAAACAGCGCGCCACATACTTTTTTAAGTGTTCGTAGTTGTTCAACTGAGACGGTCTATGTTGTGAGTATCCTGACCGCACATGGCTATCATTAGATTCGCTTCATCCTCCAGCGTTGCGGGGTGCGACGACTCGCTAATCAGGGAGGTAGCAATAAAGGGTCCGAATATGGAACCTACGTGCGCGTGGACTATCGTAATCCAGAATCCAGAGGCGTATTTCATTGAAAAAACTGGGTGATTTGTTAGGTATGATGCTATAAAGCTGTGTTGCAATTTTCGGTATTCCTTATCGCTAGTCGAAAGCAATACATGTGTAGTAGGTCAAAATGTAACAAAATGGCACAAATATCCTTGAGAGAATAGGGCGTATATTGAAAAAGTAACCTGAAGTATTTGTGCAAGTAATTCAAATGGTTATCAAAAGTGTGCAAACGCGAACTGATGAAATCATCAACACGATTCCATATTTGGTGTGGCTGATTCACGCAATTACTATAACACTTCTTGGAGACTACATTTAAGCGCATATGTATGCATATGAATTAACTAGACTTATATACCTCTCGCTCTGTTTTAATTACATTTATTTATTATTTTAATAACATTATGCTTATCAAATATTCAAGACTTGTATTTCTCAGTCACAAAAACAATGTGTAATGAATAATTTTAGTATGTAACAACCAGATCGTATGTAAATGTCTAGTTATATTTGTGAACCCAGTGCTAGTGTTTCAATTTTGGGTAGGTATGTTGTTTACTGAACTTTTCAGTAGGTAAGTGCTTTAAATGAACAAAACAACGTTGGAAAAAATTACAAATTTGTAAGGAACACTCACACTATTGAATTTATTTAAGCGTTCCAAAAACACTGATAAGGGCAAATTTGTGTATTAAAAATACCAATAATTAATCAATCCGTTATATGAACTGAGTTCACCGTGTTAACTCGAACCTTGAAAAGACAGTCAAGTACAGTATTTAAATTTCACTGCCATTATTTATTACCTTTTTTATAAATATGAGTTAATTAGATATTAATGGTAACTAATTTATAACATGAAATTATTGTAACAATAAAGTGTCTAATTTGGGCAGCAATTTCAAGCGACCATTCATTTAAATTTCTTTCTACTGAGCTCTCAGGCATTGACTAAAATACGGTTAGGTATGTGTTTTAGGGAATTTCAGGATATCAGGAAAGCTCACTACGTTCTGGAATTTGGATAATGCATTTCATTAATATTGTTCAATTAACCTATATTGTGCTCTTGTTTACTTTTATTGTATTTGCAAGAAAAATGTTTCATAGATAAGATTTATAGTCATAAAATTGAAATTTATAACGATCATCAGCCTCTACTATCACTAGTAAAGTCTAGATCAAATAAAACTTAATAGCCTTAAATGGCTTAGATTATCATTTATCACCTGTTAATATACATGTAATTTCGGCTAATTACACCTTCCCTGTAGTAAAATGTTTTTTGCAAATATTGTTACGCTTGATGGGATAATAAAAAATGTCGTGCATGCTTTTACATTACTCTCGTTGACAATCTCAGAAGAAAAATATAAAGCCTTTCAAAAATAGACAAAACAAGATAAAAATTTAAATGAAATATTAATCAAATTATAGGTTTTTCGACAAAATTTAAAGCTGCTGATAAAATGGGTAATCATTTCGAACGCAACTAATTATTTAGATAGATTAATAATTCCGAAAGGAAAATATATTTTATCCACGACTATCGGTGATTAATAAGTTATTGTCATTAGCAACGTGAGTAATGAATATTACTCACTGTTATTTTATATATTTCCATGGTAACCGTCCAATACAGTCAGTTAGAGAATTTTCAAATAAATATTTAAATTGAATTAACATTTATAGTCGTGGATAAAGTATAGTATTATACTCGCGTATAATGGCTATTATTCTCTCGGTAATTTATGCCACTCGCCTGCGGCTCGTGGCCATAAACTTACCTCGTGAATAATAGCCATCATTATACGCTCGTTGAATAATATACTATTATCCACGACTATCAGTGATTAATAAGTTATTGTCATTAGCAACGTGAGTAATGAATATTACTCACTGTTATTTTATATATTTCCATGGTAACCGTCCAATACAGTCAATTAGAGAATTTTCAAATAAATATTTAAATTGAATTAACATTTATAGTCGTGGATAAAGTATAGTATTCTACTCGCGTATAATGGCTATTATTCTCTCGGTAATTTATAAACTTACCTCGTGAATAATAGCCATCATTATACGCTCGTTCAATAATATACTATTATAAACACTTCATGAAACACATTCGGCTATTACAAAAACTAAATTTATTACAAAACATGACTTGTATTGTTCGGGCATATAAAACCAAACAAAGTATGTACTTTACCTTAAAATCATATCCAGCACAATAATACAAAATTTATAAAATTCGCGTTAAGTGAAAAGCATCTTGTAGTTAGAAAATGTGGAAAATGATGTGGTTTCCCACTCATACATTTTTGTTAAATAATTGCAATGACAATGTAACGAACTGCAAAGCCTGGTTTGTATTGCCTTAATAGCTATCATAGATTTACCCCAATACATTTTCGCGTTTTGCGTCTATTCTTTAACATGTGCTTTTAATTTTGAGGTCACTCTAGGTTTAATTACTGCCGATTGAGAATTATGGGAACGAATTTTAGCATAAAATGCACCAAAGCACTGACCGGTACTGCCATGGCATGAGAATGGCAATTCTGCTCAAAAAGTGCAGCAAATCCCTACCCTACTTCAATTTCGTCATGTTTATACTGTTTCGTTGTTTAAATATATACCGGATGTCCCAACGATTTGGGGCTGGAAGAATCCGCATACAATGTTGATTTAAAAAAAAAATCTAACAGATTATTGTAGTCAAGCACAAAGGGTCCGAATAGGTGGCCCATGTGCGCGTAGACTTCTGATTACTCTCCCATCGAAATCCATATTGTAGTCAACTACAAGGAGCATCTTGTGAAAATATTTTTGTATATAAAGGATGGCCTATTTTCGAGCACTACACAAAACTTGATTTTTTAAATGAAACATATACTTATTTGGATTTTCTGTTAGATGCTGAGCAAAATGATATAAGGTACCACTTATGGGTCTACCACGAAACTTCCTAAGTTACTGACATTTTTATGTACAAAAATTAGTCAATTAACTAGGTTCCTCTTTAAAGATATCGAAGCGAAATTTTGGAATTTGTATTCCTAATATGTCTAGTATTAACTTATGCACTCATATTGCAGACCTTCTTCTCTACATAGACAGAGTGGTCCATTATGCTCAATGCTATTTGTCTCATTTTTTTTAAATACCACACAAGCACCAAAAAAATAAGAAATTCCGTCCATATTACATGATAAATCAAAAAAAAGGTACAAATGTTGAAATCAAGAATATTGACAACACTTTAGATTAATATAAGTATGATTATTTTAGAAAATATAGGTTATAATATAATAATAGTAGATAATTTCACAAAATTGCCCGTTATTAGAACAAATTGATGGAGTTCCACCACGAACATGAAATTATGTGAAACCTAATAAAAGTTTCAATCTGTGTGGTAATCCAAATACCATTGTTTATATTTTGTGATGTTATTTCGTATATTTAGTGTGGGTAAGTTAGTAAACATCAACGAACAATTATGAAATATTTAGGCACATTCCAGTTGTAGGAGGGTGAAAACCTGATAAGGCAATTGAAAAAAAAGCGGACATATTAATATATTTTAATAAATTATGTTGGGCGTTGGTAGAAGACACATTTGTAGGTCAAAATATGCCTAAAGCAGCACAAAACTAGAAAAACTAAATAGATGAAATATTAGCATTTAAACAGTATTTACTGTAAATGAATGTAATATTACTTAGTGTGTTGTCATGAGAAGTTGCACCAACTTACGAATAATATGAGAAATTTCTCAATTGTACGAAATTGGAGTGATTAAATATTCGTGAGACAAACTTAGTAGAATTAAAAAATATAGCAAGTGGACATCATTTATAGACGGAGAGCCAGCAACGTATTTTGAGTTGTCATTTCAAAAGTCATGAAAAGTCACTCAGTGAATCTCTAATATCTGCTGACAAATAAAAGTTACTTCTGCCAACCCACTCCGGTCGGGTTGTACTACCCTAAATTTTCAAAAGGGGTAAGAAATAAGGCTCAATGTAGTTATAGTATCAGTCATGAAATTTCAGGAGGTTATTCTCACTTATATTCTGGATTTATCAGCATGTTGACAGAACATTTCTCCCCTCACCTAATTGCTGACAGAACGCCCTAAAGTGTAAGTATAAGTATCTAAAACTACATTTACAAAGAGGGTAACAAATAAAGGTTCAATATGGTTAAAGTATCAGTCATGAAATTTCAGGAGGTTATTCTCACTTAAATTCTGGATTTATCAGCATGTTGACAGAACATTTCCCCCCTCACCTAATTGCTGGCAGAACTCCCTAAAGTCTAAGTATAAGTACATAAAACTACATTTACAAAGAGGGTAACAAATAAAGGTTCAATATGGTTAAAGTATCAGTCATGAAATTTCAGGAGGTTATTCTCACTTAAATTCTGGATTTATCAGCATGTTGACAGAACATTTCCCCCCTCACCTAATTGCTGACAGAACGCCCTAAAGTCTAAGTATAAGTACATAAAACTACATTTACAAAGAGGGTAACAAATTAAGGTTCAATATGGTTAAAGTATCAGTCATGAAATTTCAGGAGGTTATTCTCACTTAAATTCTGGATTTATGAGAATGTTGACAGAACATTTCCCCCCCCCCCTCTTAATTGCTGACAGAACGCTGTAATCTCTAGGTATACGTATATAAAACTAAAAGTCCTGACTGACATATCAACGCCCAGCCCATACCCCTGGACCTAGATGGCTGAAATTGGACACAGAGGTTGGTTTTATGATGTAGACAAGGGATAAGGCCGGATATTTCAAAATTCAACCCCTAAGGAGTTAAAATAGGGGATGAAAGTTTGTATTTTAAGTTAAATCCATAAAAATTGGTATATGACCTTTCGGTTAGAAATTAAGACAGGCGTGATTCAGGAATTTTCGAAATTCAACCCCTAAGGGGGGTAAAATAAGGGATGAAAGTTTATATGGAACTTCGTCATTCTTTAAGTTAAATCCATAAAAAATTGGTATATGGCCTTTCGGTTAGAAATTGAAAGACGTGTTTCAGGATTTTTTGAAATTCAACACCTAAGGGGGTAAAATGGGGATAAAGCTTTACATGGAAATTCGTCATTTTTTAAGGTAAATACATAAAAATTGGAATTTGGACCTTCTGTTACAAGTTAAGAAAGACGTAAGTATTTTAGGATTTCTCGAAATACGTTGTTGGCTCAAATTTTTCTGCAATTACCTACAGAAAATTACCACAAAAATAGTAACGTCACGATTTGGCAGAAATAAATTGTAACTGAGGGGAGTTTGTTCATTTGTTGCAATTGATTGTCGAAATACCACGCTTCCTAGAAAAGTAGAAATAAATTCTTCCCCATTTTACCCCCTTAGGTGTTGAATTTCAAAAAATCCTGAAACACGTCTTTCAATTTCTAACCGAAAGGCCATATACCAATTTTTTATGGATTTAACTTAAAATACAAACTTTCATCCCCTATTTTAACCCCTTAGGGGTTGAATTTTGAAATATCCGGCCTTATCCCTTGTCTACATCATAAAACCAACCTCTGTGTCAAATTTCAGCCATCTAGGTCCAGGGGTATGGGCTGGGCGTTGATATGTCAGTCAGGACTTTTAGTTTTATATACGTATACCTAGAGATTACAGCGTTCTGTCAGCAATTAAGGGGGGGGGGGGGGAATGTTCTGTCAATATTCTCATAAATCCAGAATTTAAGTGAGAATAACCTCCTGAAATTTCATGACTGATACTTTAACCATATTGAACCTTTATTTGTTACCCTCTTTGTAAATGTAGTTTTATATACTTATACTTAGACTTTAGGGCGTTCTGTCAGCAATTAGGTGAGGGGAGAAATGTTCTGTCAACATGCTGATAAATCCAGAATATAAGTGAGAATAACCTCCTGAAATTTCATGACTGATACTATAACTACATTGAGCCTTATTTCTTACCCCTTTTGAAAATTTAGGGTAGTACAACCCGACCGGAGTGGGTTGGCAGAAGTAACTTTTATTTTTCAGCAGATATTAGAGATTCACTGAGTGACTTTTCATGACTTTTGAAATGACAACTCAAAATACGTTGCTGGCTCTCGGTCTATTAAGGTTGTTTATTTAAGATGAAAATATTACGTAATAGTGTCACGGGACAAGTAATAAACTTTATATTTATTTAATTAAAATTAAAGGTTTACAAACTTCCACTACGGGAAAACAATTGATAGATAATGATAATAAAAATCTACTAAATATGCACAATTAAAAATTAAATAAAGGACAACGCAAATGTTTAACATAATAAGTCGAAATTCTCTTTCATTTTCTACATTAAATTTCTGATGGAATTAAGTCAAGCTACACAATCATGTTACCTTACAATAGCAATTTAAGTACAATGGAAAACTACTAATGCAATTCACGTTTAAAGCTGATTTATCTACTTTCTATACGATAAAAATGAGACGATATCTGCGATTCACAATGCCCAAATGCGCAAATTCTTACCCTTTTCCGTATTTTACGTTTTGTTTTAATTTTACACTTAGCAATCGAACACCAAAAATTGTTGAAAGTTTTACTTGGTTAAATCGCAAGATTTTCATAGTAGACGAACAGCACTAATTTTTCTATCGAATGTGACAGTAGATTTGCACAATTTACATTAGACCGATAAGTCACAATGTAAGAATTCACTCCTCTCTTATTCTTCGAAGATTCAACAATGGGTACGTTAACTAGAGAACTACAATTCACATTTTCACTTATTTAAAACAAACCTTACTATGACTACCTACGCCATTAGACATATACGTATATTGCTATAACATACGACATCAAGCTCTCGGCGTTTTAAATTACATTCTTAACTTATATGAAATTTATTTTACAATACACACGAATGAATAAACATAGTGAAAGTCATATAGAAGAAATATGGCCTATATAATACAACTGCTATTTAAACTAATACATTATTGCAAAAAAATGGATAATGTAACAACACTATTGCACCTAAACATTGAAACTATTGTCAACTGCTTGAAGAATATATAGATATGTTTAAATTGGTAGATGAAGACATTTACTTTAACACATAAAGTCAATGATGAAGAGCAGTTGACACAATGAGAATACACCTCTGCTCAAAACAATATTTAATTGGTACCTATCTAACAAATAAAGAGGGATAAGTAAATTAAGCAAGGAATTGAAGTTCTACGTGAGAAATATTTTTAAATAAAGCGATATTTGCCTTGAAAATAGTTAATGTAAGTTATCACAATTTTAATATGTATGGTTTAAGAGTTGAGCACATAACAATTATTATTATCGAACCGACCTATCACGGAAGCAAATATTTACATAAACATTGTTTCTTGTTTGTTCCCCAAAGTTTGTGCAAACATTTTTGAATCTCTTGTATAAGCACGTGGGTTTAAAAAGATGAAATAAAAAATAGATACCGATGAGATACATTTATAAGAATGTCTGAACGGTTCCGTACTCTCAAAGAGGGTATTGGTTATAATATTAAAATAAAAGTCTCACAACCTCCCCTTAAATGATTTAATGAAAAAATGAAGTCGAAGTTCTGTTATTTTTATTTTTATTTTTTTATTTTAATTGAGGTAATTTAACTAGTGGCAATGCAAACCAACTAGGGCTAAAAGGTGACATTTAGGGCGATGGCGACATGTTAAGAATCATACTGATTCCATTTTTAAGCCAATAAAATTAAATGAAGGATTCAACGATTCACTAATTCTGTGCTATTTTTATATTTCGAAATTTCTAATGTTTCCAAAACGTTAAGGAGATGACCTTTCTGACAAAAATGGAGGATATTGAAATCTAAATTATGGTTAAACGAATGGTCAGTATGACGAATGTGTTTTGCGGAAGCAGATTTCTGGGTTAAATTGTTATTTTTGATAGTCTACCCGTTTGACCAATATAGAAACACGAAGAAGAGTTACATTGCAATTTATATATACCTACCAGATTTGTCAAGTTTGTGGATAATGTCTTTGTTTTTTATTAAAGCTTTACCAAGCTATTGTGATTGGAAAAAGAGATATTGATGTTATATTTTTTGAAAATGTTCTTGATTTTATAGGACAAATTGGGAATGAACGGGAGAGAACGGAAAACTTGATTGTGATTAATTAATTTGAGGGTGGTACCATGAGTTTCAAGTAGGGAACGTTCTATCCTCTGAAGGAGCCTATCAATAAGATGAGGGGAATAATCATTGTTGGAAGCGATCTGTTTAATAATATTAAGTTCGTTGACAAAATTAAGATGGGACATCGAGACGGACAACAATCTTCTAAAGAATGAATTAATACCTGCCATTTTGTGAGTGAAGGGGTGGGTGAAATCAGAAGGAATTAAGGAGTCTGTCGTGGTGGGTCTACGATAGATATAATAATAATAATAATTACACATGATCTTTGTAGACAATGTTCGCAAAGACCAGAAACCATACAACACATTATATCAGCATGTACACGTCTAGCACAAACAGAATACAAACACAGACACGATCAGGTAGCTAAGATAATACACCAAAAACTTGCCACAAAACATAACCTTTTAGTTGAGTCAATTTATATGATTTTGGTTCGGATGATGATAAAAGCAAGCGGCTTGGTCAGTCGTTAGGTATAAACATACACATAAGATAACTAGACCATGAAAATTGTTCGCCATTTAAAAATGGCGGTCATTCAAAATGTGACAAAATCAGTTTTTCGCAAATATCTCACTTTCTATGCCTTAAATGGTATTAACATCTATTAAAACAATTGTAGAGCATAAAATTCTCTACAATTTTTGTTTCTAATATTTTTTTATACGATTAACCGTTTTTGAGATAGAGCGCGGAGAGAGCGCAACGCTCAGCCATATAAGGGAGTCTGTAATTTGGAATAAATTCAATAGTTCAAATACTAATTTTTTTTTAGAAAAATGTTCGGACTCGTCGATTAGTATTTCAAATCTCGATTTTTAGTCAATGGACAACATAATGAGCATTTGCTTAAGTGAGATAATTACATGCAATATTGTTTTTCATAACTTTGTTATTTTTTATTATCTTTTAATTGGTAAGGAATAAAAATTTCATATGTATTTGGAAATTATGTACAACTTTACACACCCTACCAAAAAAGCCATCAAAATGACAAATGTTGTCGTTTAACAAAATCAATGATGACGTCATATCTCTAAATTGGGACATCCTGTATACATTATTATTGCTGTAAAAAATCGCGATTTGAAATACTAATCGACGGGTCCGAGCATCTTTCCAAAAACAAATTAGTATTTGAACTATTGAATTTATTCCAAATTAGACTCTCTGTATAACATATAGGTAATGCAAATAAGTCAATCGCGAATCCCAGTCATTAGGCGAAAGCGTCAAAATACTTGACACACTCATTTTTTTATATAATTCGCAGCTTAAATCAGATAGAGGCACCATTAACAGACAGAGAACGTTGTTTAATTACTATACCTACCCTTCAAATAACATATAGAACTATAAAATCGGTCTAGTTTGAACTAGTTCTGTCATATAAAAGCACCACAAAGCGCTCAAGTACCTTGAAGATTCTGTCCTGTAAATACTCACATGGATGTGATAATTCGGCAAATGCCTCTGTTGCCTCAGGATATGATAGCCATGTTTTCCACTCATCTTTTTCAATCGATTTGAAAATGCAGATACCATATCGCATCCACTGAATGCATGAAACCCCTGAAGTGCATCTGCTTTTTCTGAACCTAATTTAGTTGCTATTTCATGGGCAGCAATATATCTCAAGGTTTTACTGCTACCAACTTCCATCCATAGTTTCAGATGATCTCTGTGCCGACCAGCGGCTGCAATGAATAAAACTACCTACATCTGAATCAACTGTTTTAAATAGTATTTTTCTTGAACCATTCATCATGATGCTAGTGACATGGAGGATTAATCGAGTGTCTGCTTCCTCTTGGCTACATGGAGATAAATCCTCGAGGGTAAGTTCAGGATGGTTAGAGCGCACACAGTCTTCATACGTTGTTACGACTGTTTCGAACTACATATGAATAGTTCTTGCTGCTTTGGCGAGGTACATGAACAGTTCCTTCTTGTTTTCATTATGCCGAAGAACATCATGCAACTTCCTTGGTATGGGTGTTGAAGAAGTCACGTGTGTAGATACGTATAACAAAACCACGCTCTGTTCGAGCCCTTTGTTTTAATGATTGTTGAACATAATGTGTCCCACACAAGGACGATTTTATAGTTCTATATATCATTTGAAGGGTAGGTGTAGTAATTAAACAACGTTCTCTTTCTGTTAATGATGCTATATCTGATTTAGGTTGCGAATTATATTAAAAAAACGAGTGTCAAGTATTTTGACGCATTTCGCCTAATGACTGGGATTCGCGATTGACTTTGCATTACCTACGCTTATATGGCTGAGCATTGCGGTCCATCTCAAAAACGGTTAATGGTATAAAAAAATATTAGAAACAAAAATTGTAGAGAATTTTATGCTCTACAATTGTTTTAATAGATGTTAATACCATTTAAGGCATAGAAAGTGAGATATTTGCGAAAAACTGTTTTTGTCACATTTTGAATGGCCGCCATTTTTAAATGGCGAACAATTTTCATGGTCTCCTTATCTTAAATTCATGTGTATGTTTATACCTAACGACTGACCAAACCGCTTCCTTTTATCATCATCCGAACGAAATTGCCTATATTGGCTCATAATTGACTACACTATTTCTACTGATAACACACCCTATTACAAATATACACCGCACCACACACAAACTATATTGGGATAGGACACTACTCACAGATAAAACTGTATATAACAATAGGCCAGATATAACACTTATAGATAAAACACAAAAAATCATATACATAATAGATATTGCCGTTCCCAACACAAACAATTTAGCCAATACACACGCAGAGAAACATCGCAAATACACTGATATAGCTCAGGAACTTAAAACGCAATGGAGAATGGGAACTGCTCTTACAGTACCCATTGTTCTTAGTGCAACCGGAGTTATACCAAAAACAATACATCACAGTTTGCACATTTTAGGGTTAGATAAGAACATATACATACAATTACAAAAGGCAGTCATTATCAACACTTGCCACATAGTTAGAAAATTTCTAAACATAACGGAAGATACCGCACATCACTCAGAACCACATCACACACTTTCAACTAATACCATTCAAACACAAAATGAAACACAACACTCAATCCTCCCTTCACAAATTGAAACTCTGTTGCATACACAACATAACATTACAGAAAGTCCATTAACAACACACAACACTTCAACAACCACTCATGTGACACCTCTAACTCGTTCACATACACCCAAACGCAAACACACAATACACTCACAATTAGCACAAAACACAAACAATACATTACCCACTCGAGTGCAACCTATGCGCCGAGCTAAACAACAAACATTTACACAATAAACATAATACATGTTTTTTACAGCTTTATTTAATATAGGTATATGTATCTATTACTAGAACTAATCGTTACTTGATTCCGATCCGTGCCGTTAGTTAACCAGGCTTGGCCTGAGTACCGATAAGAACCGAAATACAATAATAATAATAATTTTATTTATCTTTGATAATAACAATTAGGTATATATACTAAACTCAATCTTACAGTGACTTTTATGGAGTAAAATTTCAAGAAAGGGTAAACGACCATCAATTTCGGGTTGGGAAGTAAATTTAATGTTAGGATTTATTAGATTGAGATCGCGCAAAAATGATGAAATGTCTTGACTATTCAAGGTGTTGATACATAGAATGCCATCGACATACCTGCCCCAGTAAATGATGTCTTTGAAAAATTGGGAATGAGATATACAATAGGAATTTTCTAAATGATTCATACAGATTTCTGACAAAATAGGAGAAAGGTTGGACCCCATTGATAAACCGTTATTCTGAGCATAAAAAGAGCCATCGAATTTGAAAAATTTTGTTTAACACTAAGTTTTAAACAAGAGATGATAAGATCGATCGAATCAGTATGATTCCGAAACATGTCGCATCGCCCTAAATTTATTCAATTTTTTACTCGTTTCGATGTTCACAAGATGTTGGACAAGGATTGAGTCTACGTCAACTTTTAGCTCTAGTTGGTTTGCATTTCCACTAGTTTAATATGTACTTCTATAAAAAAAAATAACATAACTTCGACTTCATTTTTTCATGAAATCATTTAAGGGAAGGTTGTGAGACTTTTATTTTAATATGAGATACATTTAGTAGGTAATTAATGTTGTTTTGACATCAAAAATGTTCTTTCCTATTATGGAACGTGGAATACTTGGACTGCCGTGGGGTACGCTACTGCTTTTCAAAATACCTGGTTATGCCTGTTTTGAACTATAACTTATAATGATATGAATGCTACTATCATTTAATAACAATCAAAAATTTTTTCTGACAACGTTTATTTTTAGACAAAAAAAATGCTATTAAAATAGTTAAATTGTTTGATTACAAATGTTAATTCGATCTAGACGTCAGTTGTGAAACTCCATCAATTAGAATAATAACAATAATAATAACTACAAATATATTATTACCTTTGAACATTTGTCGATTACTTTACCTTGGTACGATTCGCTATAGTATTCAAATACACCTTGAAAAATTACAACGTATAATATATCTACCTACTTATTAGAATTAATGTATTATGCACAGTTAAAAATAAAGTAAGTAGGCAATTGCCTAATCGATAGTGTACTATATGTCGTTATTCGAATTTTTCGAATTGTTATTAGTGGTGTAACAATGCTTTTCAAAACAGCGTGTACAAAATTATATCTTCACAAGTAAGAGAAAACAAAAAGTAAGTAAAAACTGATTTAGATTCGGAAATAGTAAAACGTTACTGGTAACAATGGTACACAATTAAGTACGCATAGTG
Organism: Pyrocoelia pectoralis; assembly: GCA_036250285.1. Classification (NCBI taxonomy): domain Eukaryota; kingdom Metazoa; phylum Arthropoda; class Insecta; order Coleoptera; family Lampyridae; genus Pyrocoelia; species Pyrocoelia pectoralis. Next base: position 18,291,796 of record CM070076.1, on the reverse strand, counting down.
ACTATATGCGATATAGTAGAAACTAGTAACTGTTTTCATTAAATTGTTTTAGTAAGATCAATAGAAGGGGTTTCACTAAAATTGTTTTTTCTGAATTGATTCATTTAAATAACGTAATTTGCTCTCATAGTAGAAAGCAAGCCATTTTGCACTATTGTTCCTTACATTTTGATCCGCAGCACTCCTTCGTATGATTTGTGGAACCAAAATGGGAATCGTTTTGGAAAAGGCACAATTTTTTAACAAACTAAATTCCCCTGATTTTGCACACTTTTTCTTCATTTAATCCGTATCACTCGAGGACAACAAGCACACTCGAATTGGTTCCATTTCACTAGATTGAACCGATCTTGAAATTTGGACCAATTATTTGTGCCATCTTGTTACGCGCTGCGTTAGGTTTCCCCTATTTCCTAATAAATTACTGTTTTCCTCTTTTACTAATAATTATAAGATTCCATTGTGGTTTACTTTTGAGTTACATTGTCATTTAAGTTCGTATACCCTGCTTACGTGATTAAATGTGCCATTTTGGAATAACTACTTTGTTCTATACAACCTTGCAATATACAATTTCTATACACCTATTCATACCCCTAATTTTTCTAAACTTGCTGATATATTATTCTTGGGTTCAGGGATCCTATTTGTTTCATTTTATTTCTTCAGTTAGCTGCTCGCTCTACCACACTTCACTTTGTACTATTTCTGTGCTCGAATATTACGCATTTTTTAAAAATCGATTAAAATTGGCTTTGGCTTCTATTTGACCCTTAGTTAGTGATATTTCAGAACCACCTGCTTTTCCGGAAGATCTAATACTATTTTACGGTTATAACACATAAAAAGAGTGCACTTAGTTAGCTAATCGCTGGATTAACTATTTCCAGGTATGTTTTCTTTACTTTCCTAATTGCTTCACTTAATTTCGCTTTCTCTTTTAGCGGTCGTACCTACCAAATTTTGGCTTATTTACTCTATATAACTCCATGCTTTTCTCGTGAAGATAAAACATCGCTATCTACAACTGTACTTTCTTTTCCTTCATCACTCCGACGTGAAGATCGTGGAAAACGATTCCTCCATCCCCGATCGTCGCTACTCCGACTTCCGACAGATCCCTGGAATCAACTTTAAACACCGTTTGCTAAGTGGAAAAACCAATGCTAATTTTTTCCTTACTGTTATTGCTCATAATTGATTAATTCCCTAACTTTATAACGGTTTTGTTACAAATTTACTTTTGCTGTAACGTAACTTTACATTAGTATTTCAACTAAAAAGAAACCTTTTGTCATTCTAAATTAATATACTACGTTGGTGTACCCCTTGAAATAGCACTATATTGATTTCTCCGAGTTCGCAGACCTTCTTAGGGAGTTGTTAAGTGGGATGGTTAATGAGACCAGTCGAAACGTCGGTTAGCCTAATGAAGTACATGAGGTTTCATTAACCATCCCACTTAACAACTCCCTAAGAAGATATCCGAACTCGGAGAAATCAATAACATAAATTAATATAGTTTGCTTATTTGCTAATTTAATTTTCAGGTGTACTAAAGTTTGTCATCTGTTTACCTTGACCTCATTTTGTTTGAAATTCTATATAAAACACTGATTGCTGAATTTATCGATATTTGGCATTCGATCTTGTTGCTTGCGAGCTAGAAAATTGTCATCATTTTTTTATGCCCAGTCTACTATTTGCCGGCGGCCTTTTTTGCCTCTTATTTGCTTGTTTAGATATTTCAACAGTTCGATTGATTGCGCAATCGACGCTGGTTACGCTGGTGATTTGTCAGATTAAAGGTAAGATTTTAATTTATTGCTTCGATTATTATCTTGTGAACTGCCGATCGTATTCCCAATATTTCGTTTTGCTACCTAAACGTCATTATTCTGTTTTGAAATCACTATTTACACCAAGGTAAATTAGATCCAGTCATTTTGCAACCTAATTTTGTTATTTATTACCAATAATTATTTTGCATAACCTGTATATTTGTGTTCACATTTTAATTCAGTATTATAACGTTAAATTTACATCTCTCTAATTATTTCTCTCGTATTGCATTCTCTTTCAACATTAACATCACTGGTACCAAAGCTGTTAATACCTTCGTAATTCTGATTAGCCCAAATTTCTTGAAGAATTACGTGGCGCCCATTTGCTTTACTTAACTTTACCTATAGTGATACCTCAATTTCTAACACCATCTGCTTATCGTAACTGACCTACCCCAATCTGCCTACCAGAACTGAGCTAACGTGCCATTGCATTTTTAAATTTAGTTACCGATCAATTCCTACCAACAATCTTACTTCAACATCAATCCTTTATTTTAAAAATATTTAGTGGAGTTGTTACCATTGTAATGTAGAATAAGATAGGTACAAGATAAATATTTTTGGAGATCATAAATCTACCTCTTTACACATCTCCTCCTTATTTATAAACATTCCAACTGACCTGATTATTTAAATTGTAAAAGAATAGGCGGAGTGATTGAAAAATATATGCTCAGCTAGGAAAGGAGTACAATTTTGTTTAAATTGTAAATATTTTCTAAATGAAAAATATCATTACAAACAAATTTTTGTTTTTAGGTAATAGGCATCCAGTTTAGGCAACTACAACAAATTTGCTTACTTCTAATGTTTACCTAAACTATCATTCGATTTAGGATACGCATTTATACTATTTAAATTGCAAACGATGATGTTTTTGATATTTTTTAAAGTTTCAATTAAAGATTTAAATTTACATTCAAATAGAAGAAACCACAAAATATAGCTTCTTGTATACAACAATCAGAAAACGTAGCACTTCCATCATCACAAATTATTGTAAAAAACCAACAAATATGCTTCGATATTTAAATTTTCATTCAAATCATTATATCCAAATTCAAATCTCAAATTTCAAACAAGCATATTCTAATTCTATATTACGATTTTAACATGCAGAAACTAAATTAAATAACTAAAAAAGCATTTCACATACACTTTAAGAAAATCCTTCTTAACTTTAGATTTTCGTCAAAATTGAGAGGTCCATAGATGTCAGTACCAATTTGATAAATTACATAAATTTTAACGCTATAATTTTGTGCGATTTATTGCTCAGAAATATAATAAAGAAAACGAAATATTGTGTGCAAAAGTAAAATTGTAGATGTTAAAATTGCAAGTATAATCGGCTATTGTGGGGGGCTGATTAACTTGGAAAAAGCTAATTCCTTTTTAATATAATCGATATATTTCGGTCGGTGGTTTCGACCTTCATCAGGATTACTAAAACCAACGACCGAAATATATCGATTATATTAAAAAGGAATTAGCTTTTTCCTAGTTAATCAACCCCCCATAACAGCCGATTATACCTGCAATTTTAACATCTACAATTTTACTTTAATCCTAACTATTACGGTTGTAATAACTTAACCTCTTATTGTGTGCAATGTTATTAAAAATTGCTATTAACAAAAATAGGTGGGTACAGCCAAGTTATATACGGAAATAGATTGTCGCGGTAAGGGAAAAACATTGTTTTTGTAAATTTATCTTGAATTGACTTTTACGTGAATAAATGATAAGTGCAACAACAAAATTTATAAACTTTGTATTTTTGAAAGTAGATAATTGAAATCAATGAGGTACATCCTGAATGGTATGGCGGCCCCGTAAATCGTTAAAGGTAGGAAAAATATTGAATACATTTGAATATTTACAATTCATGTAACTGTAGCCCGACATTTTTACAATGAAAATGTTTAGAAATGCGGTACGTTCAAGTCAAGCCATAATTTATACAAGAAACTGAAAATCTTTACTGACCGAAAGATAGTAGGAAATATTCTCTTGTTATTGTTGTAACTTGTTATGTAACTGAAAATGTTTCATTTCTTTACAATTCATATTCCTTTGGGTGAAAAAAATGCGACATACATAAATAAAGTTGATGATGGTTCCTCGGAGACGAAACGTCGAATAAAAAATTTGAAAAAGGCCATCTAATAGAATTCAAAAAGTGACAATGAAGAAGTATCTTTGGTTTTTAAAAATCTTTTAAAATAAAGGTAGGAATTGCGAAAAAAAAACCAAAAATCGCATTTTGTTTTAAATCTCGGAAACGATAAACAATAATGAACTTTTGCAAACTACATGTGAACATGCCCTAAATTATACAACTTTTCTCTAATTTAAGCGCCTTCGTATCTCTTACCGTTTTCAAGATCCCCATGCTGTTCATCCTTATCTTGGACACGTTGTATAAACTGGTTATTTGAGCAGAGATCATTTTGATCGTCGTGTACGTCGATGACGTACTGGTAGCCTCACTACCTTGACTCGATTAAACAAATGAAACAGAAGTTCCCAAGTCATTTAACATATAGGAGTTACGTGTGTACGGAGTTACATGTCTTGGTATGAAATTCGTGCAGAAAGGGACCGATCTGGTAATACAGCAAAAGGGATACCCTACGTTGTTTTTGAATGAAAAACTGCAACCACGTATCAGAACCGATTGACATCAACAAGAAATTAGAGAAAATTGGAAATTTGCAGAGAAACCGCTGATCGGCGCTCTCACATATCTGTCTACAATATATGTATGGTGTAAGTTATCTGGGACAGTTCAACGGCTACTACGACCGATCACACTGAACCGTAGCGAAGTGTGTCCTTCGCTACTAAAAGGGGACAATTTTAATAATGGCATAAGTACCATTCAAGAAGGGAAAATATGCTAGTCTCTGAAGTTTTGTTGATTCTGATAGAGGAACTCATTTATAGACTTCGATCATTTACAGGATATATTTTCGTGATTCCGGGAAAAAAACCGTTTCCTTGGCGACCACCGAGGCCGAATATATGGCGCTGACAAACACCACAAAGGAATGCATACATTTGCGAGAATTACTAGAAGAACTAGACAAGAGCTTTAGTTAGCTTTAGTCACAGTGCTGGAGCGCTAAAACTGACGGAAAATGTTATTCGTTCGCATTGGTTCATTTATTATTTTTGTTTTGTTCTTATGCTACCTAAGCAAAATTCATATTCATTGCGATTAACAATTTTGCTTATTTTTTCCGTAAATAAATGGCTACCCCAACACTTTCATCCCTAGGGAAGAAATTCTCTTCTCAAAGAAGGAAATAGTGTATTTCGAGTCAGTTTTAAAAAAAATATTGCCATTAGACAGCAAAAGATATTACTTACTCTAATTACAAAAAACGATGTACTATTTAAAAAACCAACTACGTCATGTCACTGCAAAATATAGCACAAAAATATTATAAATGACATCAATCTACCGGAGAAAACGTATACAGAAAATTAGTGAATAAAAACAGAAATTATAATTGGGTGTTACTTTATCTGTTTTTATCTTACCTAATAGTACATTTGTTTAATTAAAGGCTTAAATAATAAGGCAATTTCGCAATAAAATTTATGTGTGATTACTAGAGCCCGGAAAATATGCAAAGAAATTTTGAAAAATATGCGCATATATATGCATTGTTTTTAGCGAAAATATGCCGAAATATATGCAAAATATGCCGATATATAATGCAAAATATGCTTACTGAAAAGAGAAAAAATTAAAAGATGTATTTTTCTCAGTCCGAAGAGGATTTTATTGAAATTAAATTATTAATTAATATAAAAGTTCTTTACAATACAATAATATTTATGAAGATACTCGATACTTGTACAAACTATTGCGTTACCGATAGTCCTATACTTAAAAATATCGCAATACTTTTAATTTAATTTAATTTATGACAACTTGAATCTTAGGGTTAAAATAAATTTTAAACAACCATTCTTAATCTAGGTAGGTACTTTAGCTAAAGATAAAAGGATAAAAATAGATACCTACGTAAAACCCTTCGCGTAGATTGCAAATATTTTCAGGTAGTAGCTAACTAATTTCCTTGAAAAAATAGTCAAAAGCATTGAATTCCAATACAAAATAGGTAGGTACACAATAACTGCAATTTATTTATTTAAATGGGTACCGGTTTGGTCTTACTGTTTCTTGTTTTGTTACTTAAGCTGACGTTGACAAGACTTCAGAATTATGAATTCATTCTTTGGGTTTTTCGTGTATTTACTTTTAAATTTAATCCTCATGGAATTTGTTTTGTTTTTTGTAAAAATGTGAGATGCATTTTATTATAGGTACGAGTACGAGATGCATAAATATGCCAAGAAGGGAAATTTTTACGAAAAAATGCAAGAAAAGTACAAATATGCAAAATATGCAATATAAAATTAGTGTCAATCGGTTCGTAATCGTGAAAATCGTAAAGATTTGACGACATACAACTAGATATGCTAAAAACAAAGAATATGCATTTTTCATATTTTCCGGGCTCTAGTGATTACCATTCTGTACAGTACCGATATGATCAACAAAGAAGAAACACAGAAGAAAATGGAGGAGCCGTTCAAATTGTATAAAATGAGATGGCTTGTCCTTTTTCTAACCGCAATGGCTTCTGCATTATCTAATATGCAATGGATGCAATATGGTATTATTGGAGATGTTGTTATGTTGTACTATGGAATATCGCTTGATGCAGTTAATTGGTCATCCATGGTATATTTACTAGTGTATGTTGTCTTGGTATTTCCACTGAGCTACGTTTTGGATAAGTATGTAAGTACTTATATCGTAATTATATTTTTATTGCGTTCTTCGTTGAGTACCTACTATAACCTTTTAAGATAACTTAATAAAACAAAATATGCGAAAAAAGTCTGTTATGTATAAATAAGCAACCAACATGCATAATAAAAGAAACCAATGAGAAATTCAAAATGAGATTTCCTTCTACATACTTTCATATTTTCCTAATTTACGGATAAGAATATTGTGTCATACGTTTTTAGGTCTCTTGCTTTAGCTTCAGTACCTAAATGTAAGAGTGGGAAAATTGAACGTTTTACATTTATTCCAACCTTTCACGGCTGAGTGCCATTTTGTAATTAATAAAATATTATACTATAAGAAAACAGAGAAAAATGAGCTACCTTGAAAATGAAAATAACCTTGTCAAAATCTAATTTTACACAGTTTTAGTTAGCAGTACTCCATCCAACCTATTCAAATAAAATGTTTAGTAAACTTGGAAATATTTTTATCAATAACTGATTCAAGAAAAACATTTGACAAATCATTCACACGCCTCATGAGTCTTTTCCCTCAGCCAAAACATCAGGTTTAAATTTCGTACATTTTAATAAAAAAGCAACGATTTTAATTCATTTAACACGTTAGGTAGTTCGCACTGCCACTATCTCATTGGTTATAATGAGCATAAAATTTGGAGAAATAGTTTTTGAGGTTTAAATGTAAAGATTATCGCCTAAAAACACACCATACACTGTTCTAGATCCTAGAATACTCGACTTCACCCTTTTACCAAGGCTATGCATAAAATTACAATTAACTTTTACAGGGCATTAAATTTTCCATGCTTCTTGCTGTTGTGGGAACTGCAGCAGGTGCATGGATTAAAGTTGGATCTGTTTCTCCTGATCGGTACTGGGTACTGCTACTTGGACAGTTTGTAGTAGCCGTGGCCGTGGTACCTTTAATGGGACTACCATCCAAAGTAGCTGCGATATGGTTTGGACCTAATGAAGTGTCAACTGCTTGTGGAATTGGTCTTGCTGGGTTACAGGTGCGATAATCTTAGTAAATAGCATTCTGTTTTAATGGTACTTTGCAGGTGGGTTTTGCTATTGGTTTTGTAGTTCCACCAATAATTATCACAAGTCAAACAGATCTATCGATTATTGAGAGTAATCTGTTCGATATAGCTCTTGGTGTTGCTATAATTTGCACAATACAAATGGTAGCGGTACTAGCACGTAAGTATAAAAATGATCAATGTTCAAATATGGGCAAATAGAGTGAATGGGGCAAATCCAAAAATCCAGACGGTTTCTTGCTTATCTTTGAGATACAAATTTATGCAAATTGGTAGCACCAGGAAATAATTTATATTTATCGTATTCCTTTCATTTTGTGTACTTAATTAAAATGAAGCATTTGACCCTACAATTTTACCCGTCCTGTTATTAGATATCAATTATGATAGGTCAGTGTCGTTGTCAGTTTTTCATCTTTGCACGAGTTTTACATGCCCCCCCCCCCCCCACATCAAATAAAATCTTAATGAAGGTTAAAAAGTAGTAACAAGTTGGTGACAAAATCATGTATTTCATTGAATTATTGCTACAACGGGCCAATATTTTGATGACCATGAAGTTGATTATTATAAAGCAAACAAATGTCACTTCAGCATCACTGAACCAAGGGAAAAGTGTTGATCAACAAAATAAGTATTTGGGATAATTCATTTCGAGTCTCACGTATCGTTAAAGTCGAAGAATTTATCACGATTAGGCCTATCGTTATTTTTCCATTTCCTTATAAATGCGTAGTTTCGTCCTTGCTTGCCAATAACTCTTAAGCCGACCTACTACTACCCCACAGTGAAACCAAGCGTTTTCGGAAGTATCTATTGTCGTATAAGTATATCCCTCAAGAGAGGACGATTGGATATTTTCGGATATTTGGCATCCGTGTTAACTTCCGACTGGAAAAAAGATTCTAAAAGTAATCATACATAAGATATACATATTATATTAATGTCAAAGTTGAATATTATTCACACTCTAGACTCTAGAGTAGACTCTCTTTTCATATCTTTGAAACCATTTGTGGAGACTACTTCATCGCTCCTCAAATCATTAGTTATAGGTAACGTCTGCAATAATTATAAATACTCGTTTTTAATTCTCAAAGAATTAATTTACTGAAAATGTAAGACTTGCAGATTTTCCGGACAAACCCAAGACGCCTCCATCGCAAGCTGCTTTACAGAATCAAGATAAAGAAGTTAAACTATTACAACCGTTAAAGAAGTTAATGACCAATAAAGCTTTCGTGCTTGTTCTAATAGCGTTTGGAATTAATTTAGGAATTTTTTGTGTGGTATCCACACTCCTGAATCAAGTTGTTTTAACGTACTACCCTGTAAGTAATTACACTGTCTATCTATCTTTAAACGGAAATATGAAGGGTTAACACTTTAGGATGGATTTATAGACGCTGGACGTATAGGACTGTTAATGGTTGTTGCTGGTTTCTTTGGATCTTTGGCCGGGGGTGCAATTTTGGACAAATTTCGGGCTTACAAGTAGGCATCAACAAGTAATGACTATCTTTCTTTAACTTATTTTTAGAGTAACACTTTTGACATTAGAGGTGATTTTATTTCTCTCACTAATAGTCTTCACCTGCACTCTTAACCTACATATCGCCTGCATATACATTACCATGAGTCTTGCCGGGTAAGTCAACACATTTAAATCAGATACGTTCTTTATTTTGTTTCCTGCAGTTTTCTCATGGGTGCAATATGGTCCGTCAGTTTTGAAGTTGTTGTAGAAACTACTTACCCAGAACCAGAAGGTATAGCAGTAGGACTGTTAAATGGTCTAGGACAAGCGTTTGGGATTGCTTTTACGGAATTGTATTCCGTTCTATTCTACAAAAGTGGCACACTTTGGGGCAATGTGCTTCTGACTATACTTAGTCTTTTGGCTCTCATATTGGTAGCGTGCGTTCGAATGGAGTTCAGAAGACAAGCAGCTAACTTTAAGAAAGAAAATGATAATTTAGCATTCGAAGATGCACTCAGTAGCAAATTATAAAGATATATGTGATAATGTAATTTAGTAATTAATTAAGTAAATATATTTAAAAGTATATCTGTTTGATTGCACATTTCATATCAAATGGGATAGTATACGGAGCTGCACGGGTTAAAAATATTAGAGCCTGAAGTATCATCTTGTGAACAAGAATACTTTTAAACTTCTCCGACATTTCATTAAGTATGTTGCCATCAAAGTTTTTGTTTTAAACATAATTCCGGAAATACCTATAGTATATGGCCATATTAAAGAACAACATTTTGCTCGCAGTCGAGTCAAACAGTTAGAGAAGATTGCTAATGTCACATGGGACTTTGCGAAAACGTTGTGATTATTTTGGCATAAGTCAGAACAAAAAAAACCAAACGAAGGGGGGGGGGGGCGTGACAACTATAGTAAAAAGGAAAAAAACATGTTTGAAAAGGGGCGTGATTGTCAGTTTTATAAATGTAACGTACTTTTTTTGGTAGTAGTAAGTCCAGGGGGGGCCACCCCCCTTAAACGACGCCCCTGATTCTAACTTAAAGAAGGAAAATGATAATTTAGCTTTTTAGGTGAGGAAATAATTAAAGCACTAAAATAAGTCAAACCTACCAAATTTGTATAGTAAGACGGATTGAGATGGGGTTTTTTGCATTCGCTTCCTAAATTTAATAGGAAACTTTGTACCTACTTTTGATCATGTGTTTTTTTCGAAATTGTATTTGTGGAGTGGAAAATGCATCCTGAAAAATTCATTTTCATAGAAAAAATTCATAACTGCGTTATAAACTTCTAGAATCGACTCAATTCGGGTTCACGGGGGTTTTCGAGTTCGCTGATTCCGAATATGGCCTCAAAATTGGCTCATCGCCCACCTGGAGCTCAGGATGGCTGAGCAACGTCATCTCCGAAGCTTTTTCTGAAATTCACTCTCAAATAATTGTAGACATCTCATTCGAAGGTTTTTTTGGGTTGCTGATTCCAAATGAGGCATCGGAAACCATCCCCCGCGTACCTTATGCCCCGCACATCCGGGGATCAACGTCATCCCTTGGAGTTTCATTGAAGTTTCAATCCTATAGGTATAGGGAACCGAAAATTGTTTCCGGGGATTTTTGGGTCGATCAGATCGAATCTGGCACAGGATACTTTCTAACGGATACCTGGTGCACCACACAACGTCATCATCTAAAATTTCGCTTGAATTTTCGCGGGGAAACAATTTTCGGTTCCCTATAGACTTGAAACGTCAGAGGATGACATTGATTCCCGTATGCGGGGGGGGGGGGGGGGGGGTGCCGGTGCCTGATTTGGAATCAGCAACCCAAAAAAACCCGGATGAGATGTCTAGAATCAGTTGAAAGTGAATTTCAGAAAAAGCTTCGGAGATGACGTTGCTCAGCCATCCTGAGCTCCAGGTGGGCGATGAGCCCATTTGGAGGTCATATTCGGAATCAGCGACCTCGAAAACCCCCGTGAACCCGATTTGGGTCGATTCTAGAAGTTTATATCGAAGTTATCAATTTTTTCTATGAAAATGCATTTTCCACGGCACAAATGCAATTTCGAAAAAAAACTTGATCAAAAGTAGGTACAAAGTTTCCTATTGAATTTAGGAAGCGAATGCAAAAAACTCCATCTCAATCCGTCTTACTACAAAAATTTGGTAGGTTCAGTGCTTTATTTCCTCGCCTATTTGGCGATGCACTCACCAGTAAATTTTAAAAACATATGTGACAGTATAATTTAATTAATTAAGTAAATCAATTTAAAAGTAAAGCTGTTTGAAATTTAAAAAAGATACCCTACCTTTACTTGCACATTTCATATCAAATGGGATAGTATACAGGGCTATAAGTGTTAGAAATATTAGAGCCTGTTTTAAGATGAAGTATCATCTTCTGAACAAAAATACTTTTAAATTTCTCTGACATTTGATTATGTCGGCATCCAACAAATACCTAGAGGAGAGGAGGGTATTATGGAATAGTCTGGAAATATGGAATACCGATGTTTTGGCTCTGTTTGCTGCTACTATCACGTGGGAATACCATGAACTACTCAAGAAAGACTCCCATAATTCAGTACAGTGAGAGTTGACCGCTTGTTGTTATCGTACCACTCGCTACAGAACAAAGTGTGTTTTTTGATTTTTAAGAGTTTTTGTAGATAAGTTTTCAAACATTTTAACCTGCTAGTACACACGTGATTTGAACATTGAAGTTAAGCACAATGTACACTAAAACAATTGTAGTTTGTTATACTGTGGTCGTTTTTTAGCTGACAATGTTTTGCCCATCAGTTTAATGGTTCATTTTCCAAGATGGCGTGTAGGGTATTATGGAATACTAGGTACTCCATATAACCCCACAAAATTTATTGAATTTACTGATTAGAAGCAGAAATGACTTGCACATAATCTTAAAAAATATGGTTTTTATAGTTAAAAATAACTATGTTTTATGAAGTCTAATTAGTTTTTCAATGGTTTACACCATCTATTCCATATTACCCGACTATTCCATATTAACCTCCATTTGTAACTTTTTTTTAAATACATTTTTTTTTATAACAACAAAATAAATAGTATTTTTTTTACAAGTGACAGTTCATTACAATTAGTTATAGTATGTACTCATGATGATTTTGGGGATGTTTATTCAAAAATCAGTAAGTTATTGTTAGAAATGTAAATGGTATTCCATAATACCCTCCTCTCCTCTACCTATTGTTTGGCCATATTATAAAGATCAACTTTATACCTCTCAGACATTTAAATTTTCATGGATTGGATGAAATTTTCAAAGAAATTATAAATGGGTTTTTGGGTACTTATTTATTGTAGCGAAGTTTAATTTAATTAGATTTAATTAACATCTACACATTCGTTCTCACAAGGTTCTATTATGAAGCAACACCGCCAAACATTGTTATTGTACCAATTAGAAGCATGTAATACCTAATTGAATCGAGTAGGCAAATGCTATTTTCGTGATTATACTCCCATCACGTGTAGTTGGTAAAGGTTATATCAAGTGTTATCAAACTTACGTAAATTTAAATACAACAATAAAATTATGCGAAGTAAGATGTGGTAAATGAAAATTGCTATTTACTCTCTACAATTTTTACGAATTAGCCTTTCCACCGAGTTTCCCACATAAAATAAAAACCGTATAAAAAAATTCACACATATCGAGCCAGATCGTGCTTATATTCCATAAAGATTACAATCGATTGGTATGTTTTGGAAAAAAGTTACCTGTTAACAATCTTACCATTTGTGTTTCAGTTGGGACGGTTTACAAATATCTTGATACGAACCAAACTGGGAAGTCGTTGTTACATTACTGACTCTGCCCGTGGAAGCCATCGCCAAGATCTCTTAGTTTTAGCACCGCCATATCTGGAATATAATAATGTCTATATTATTTGTTTGTATAAATAATGGGACTACAACAGAGGAGAAAGAGAAACAACAAAAATTTTTTTAATAATAATAATTTCCAACAAATAATCGCAAGGCGCAGTTCAACTGAACTTTGCTCTTCCACTGGGCCTTGAATTAACTAAAATTAAGATTCAAAACAATTACAACATATAGTATGCTTTCCTAAATAATAGATAAAAAAAAGAAACATGTACAATTACATTAATTAATTGTACATGGGGTACTAAATGAATTAAATTAAATACATTGCTGAGTTAGTATCCTCCGGTGTAGTTGTTCCTTAAATATTTTACAAGAGGATCTTTTTTAATAATCTGGCAAGCTGTTATAAATTTTATCAATGTGGTATGAGAGGAGCGTTTGAAAATAGTTGTGCGATAACTAGGAATACTAATTATATAATACCGAGAGAGACAGTGTGACTAGCACTGCGCTCCTTAACCGCCTATTATTACCCCAGAGATAAACCCCTTGTACTCATTTTATGGAAGCTGTGTCACCCTCGAGGAGGAAAACTGTTAAAAATGTTAGAGGAAATTCATGCGAAATACAAAAAATAGTATGAAAAACACGTCTCACAATTACTTTTTGAAAAAGGTCCCATTGTGACACTTGTTTTCAATATACTAACTCCAATTACAAAAAATGATGTACCATTTAAAAAAACCAACAACGTCATTTAACTGTAAAATATAGCACAAAAATATTATAAATGACATCAAAAAGTTCTGCCCCAGGAAATGTATTAAAAAAGTTAGTGAATAAAAGCACAAATTATAATTTGGCGTTGTTTTATCTCCTTTTATCTTACGTAATAGTACATTTCTTTAATTAAAATATTATTTAACCCTTGTCCGGGCAAGATAATTTTCAAACGTTACCGGGCAGTTCGGGCCTGTTAGGCCCGTCGTATCTGTATATTGCTTTTACTGTAAGTTTTTAGATGTATATGTAAACAATTGCTTTCAAAAATTGTTTATTATAAACAGAAAACTCACCAATTAAGTTATAAGGTATTTACAACAGTTATTACGCAACACAATCACATTCACAATTACATACAAACAACATAAGTACTATCCCTTCAGGAGTGGTGGGAAAGTTTTCTTTTACTGTAAAAACCAATAATTTCTCTAAATACCTTTAGACAAATGACGGTGTAATTATGTAGATACATCATTAGATAAATATAATTTTTAAAAGCAATGATATTTCGTTAAACAATTAATCCCGCCGCTTGCCCGGTAATGAGACTTTAATTGAAAAATGCTCATAAAATTAATATGCAGAAAATAAATTCCATAATCTCTTGATGAACAATTAGTAAATACAATTTTGGCAGAATTCTAGAAGGCATTGACTCAAATTCCATTTATTAGTAGAAATATTTAAGTTTGAACTCTTGCTCGGTCCTATTACGCCCCCCTTGCCCGGATAAGGGTTAATAAGGAAATTGCACAATAAAATTTACACAATTGTGATTACCGTTGTGTACAATACTGAAATGATCAACAATGAAGAGAAAATGGAGGAACCGTTCAAATTTACAAAATGAGACGGCTAATACTTTTTCTAACCGCAATGGCTTCTGCAATATTTTTTAATATGCAATAGATGCAATATGGTATTATTGGAGATGTTAGTGTAGTGTGTGTTAGCATTGGTTCATTTCTTATTTTTGTTTTGTTCGTGTCCTACCTAAGCACATTATCTACTGCGAAAACTCATATTCGTTGCGATTAAAAATTTTGCTTATTTTTTTCCGTAAATAAATGGCTATCCCAACACTTTCATCCCTAGGGAAGAAATTCTCTTCTCAGAGAAGGAAATAGTGTGTTTCGAGTCAGTTTAAAAAAAATATATTACCATTAGACAGCAAAAGATATTACTTACTCTAATTACAAAAAACGATGTACCATTTTAAAAACCAACTGTCACTGTAAAATATAGCACAAAAATATTATAAATGACATCAATCTACCGGAGAAAACGTATACAGAAAAGTAGTAAATAAAAACATAACTTATAATTGGGTGTTACTTTATCTATTTTTTTCTTACCTAATACGTAGTACATTTCTTTAATTAAAGGCTTAATAATAAGGCAATTTACACAATAAAATTTATGTGTGATTACCATTCTGTACAGTACCGATATGATCAACAAAGAAGAAACACAGAAGAAAATGGAGGAGTCGTTCAAATTGTATAAAATTAGGTGGCTTGTCCTTTTTCTAACCGCAATGGCATCTGCATTATCTAATATGCAATGGATGCAATATGGTATTATTGGAGATGTTGTTATGTTGTACTATGGAATATCGTTTGATGCAGTTAATTGGTCATCCATGGTATATTTACTAGTGTATGTTGTCTTGGTATTTCCACTGAGCTACGTTTTGGATAAGTATGTAAGTACATATATCATAATTATATTTTTGTTGCGTCCTTGGATTTTAACATGTTGCCTAATGAATTTAGAATAATGTAGGTAATTTGTTCGTACCCGCTAGGAAAACAAACAATATATAGTTATTGATTATACAAGGAGGAAAAGTAAGTGATTTTAGCACGAGCATATTCCTCCCTAACTGTTTGAAAGGGGTCCATCCTAGTATGTGGGGGATTTTGATTGACAAAACTAAAAAATCTAAGTGTTCCCACAATTTTTATTTTTATTTTTATTTTTAAGCTGATATATGTTTCGGATCAAATAAATGTTGCGCAGTATCTACTGAGACTTTACTGTGACAGCTTTGAAAATGGCGAAACATATTTGAGCCGAAAATTATGTCAGCCTAAAAATAAAAATTGTGGGAAGACTAAGAGTTTTTAGTTCTTTAATTGAGTACTAACTATTTAAAATAAGTAACTTAATAAGACAAAATATGCGAAAAAATTCCTTTATGTATAAATAAGCAACTAACATGCAAAATAAAAGAATCCAATGAAAAAATGGAATCCTTACGTAAAGCACTCCCTTATTAGAATTCAAAATTAGGTGTGCTTCTACTTTTACATTTTTGTCTATTTTAAGGATAAGAATAATATTGTGTCAAACATTTTTAATAAATCAAGAGATTACCTTTAACCTTATCAAAACATAATTCGTTAGCAGTAGGTACTCCACCCAACCTATTCAAATAAATGAGAATGTTTTTAGGTTGCTTGCCGTTATCAGATTGGTTATAATGAGCATACATTGTGTCCCAATTTCGATGCTCACCAATGGTATCTCGGTTATTAGAAGACGTAGGGCAACGGTTAAACGGGGAACGTTTTTCAGAATTTAATACTCACGACAAATATCATTTCAAATTTGCCGATTTTCATTTCCTCAATAACTCTTTAACGCTTAATTTGACCTCTTTTAACCCTTGCTTTACCACATGATTCAAATTTGACTCATCCGAAATTTGAATTGCGATAACTTTTTTTTTTCATCCAATCACTCCCAAATTTTTTGGAAAACTTCTATTTTGTGGTTTTTTGCTATATTTAAAAAAATGGGAAAAAAAATTCCCGGAGGTCATTTTTGAGGGGGGTCATTTTGGCTTGTATGGAGAGTTACAAATTTGACATGTAGTGTATTTTGTACTGAAAGGATAATTTGAACAATAACATAGTGTTTATTCCGTATTTATTTTTTATTTTTATTGACATTATTTATTGTATATTTTTTTACAATCAGTCGTCAATAAATTTAACTTTTTGATATCAAAATCGATATCAAAATAATATAAAATAATCAAATGATATAATATCAAAATATTAATTTCGTGTCAATGTGATATTCATTGCTCATACGTCATTCAATTGGTCCATGACTTCTTCGGGATTACATTTGTAGCAATAAGTATATCGGACCCCAAGGTGACCATTACAAAAATGTTTACTGCACGATGAGCAAATGTTTTGATACAAACTGTTGAATTTAAATAATAAGTAGCAGTAGTGGCATCGTCTTCTAGGTATTTCATTTTTCAATTTTATTTTTTTGTTGGTGTTGGAATGGATGTTGATGTAGATGTTGATGATGATGTTGATGCTATTGAATTTCGTGATGTTCTGGATGCTCTGGACGAAATTTGTTCATTTCCAAAATCAGGAATAGCAGCAGCAACTATTTTCAAACTCTGGTGAATGTTTTCATGTTTTGTCAAATGATTATTCAGTAATCGATCATGAACATTTTGCTTAGCAAGCGCATAGCATAACTGCGTCAAGAATTTTTTTCTGGATGAATTAGAAGTTGTACCGACCCTGTCTGGATTATTTTCTTTGTAAACTATATATGATGCTAATGCAGCAACGTCAAGAATATTATAGAACATAGCCATTGGCCATCTTTTCGTCCCACGCTGACAAGAATACGTTCCAGTCATTTGAAATGCAGGTAAAGCACAATAATTAATAAAATAAATCAGTGTAATGAAAAATGTCTGATTCAATACATAATAAAATAGTAGGTAATATAACGATGTTTGTGTGTCGCGCTCTTCGAACATATAACAAAGTCGCGCTATACAAAATGTATAAAAAATTTGCATGAGTCATTTTTGAATCATTGTGTAAAAGAGGTTTGTCGGCATGTATGTGTCAAGCGAGGGTTAAAGTTTTACATTATTCAGACACTTTTTTAAGACAAATTATTTGATATAATCAGAAGCCCCCGATTGTCATTTGTTTTTAAGTTATTAATGCTATCTTTTGTTTTTCATATGGCGGCCATATTGGATTTTTGGTTGGTTAGATAGTCTTTAAAAAGAGCTTTTCAACGATGTATAATAACATGCCTGAAAAATATTTAGTTATAGTTTGTCCCACGAGAGCTCGGGTGTGACTTATTAGTTATTGCTGTGGGAATTAACGCAAATTATTTTTGCTTTATAATGTCGCTTACCCATAAATCGTTAAAAAATCAATCGCAGATAATTTGCGTTAATTCACACAGAAATAACTAATGACTGAGTCACACCCGAATTGTCGTGGGACAAACTATAACTAAATATTTTTCAGGCATGTTATACATCGTTGAAAAGCTCCTTTAAAGACTATCTAACCAACCAAAAATCCAATATGGCCGCCATATGAAAAACAAAAAATAGCACTAATAACTTAAAAACAAATGACAATCGGGGGCTTCTGATTATATCAAATAATTTGTCTTAAAAAAGTGTCTGAATAATGTAAAACTTTAAAAGAGGTCAGATTAAGCGTTAAAGAGTTATTGAAGAAAATGAAAATCGGCAAATATTGGTTTTTTCTAAATATTTTAAAAATTAAAAAATTTAGGTCAAATTTGAAATGATATTTGTCGTGAGTATTAAATTCTGCAAAACTTTCCCCATTTAACCGTTGCCCTACGTCTTCTAATAACCGAGATACCAATGGCGAAATTTGGATACAGTGTATAATTTGGAGAAATCGTTCTTGACGTTTAAGTATTATGTAAAGATTTTCGCCTAAAAACAGACCATACACTGTTCTAGATCCTAGACTACTCGACTTCATTCTTTTACCAAGTTCAATTTTACAGGGCATTAAATTTTCCATGCTTCTTGCTGTTGTGGGAACTGCAACAGGTGCATGGATCAAAGTTGGATCTGTTTCTCCTGATCGGTACTGGGTACTGCTACTTGGACAGATTGTAGTAGCCGTAGCCGTGGTACCTGCGCTGGGACTACCATCCAAAGTAGCTGCGATATGGTTTGGGCCTAATGAAGTGTCAACTGCTTGTGGAGTTGGTCTTGCTGGGATGCAGGTGCGATAATCTTAGTAAATAGCATTCTGTATTAATTGTACTTTGTAGCTGGGTTTTGCTATTGGTTTTGTAGTTCCACCAATAATTATCACAAGTCAAACAGATCTGTCGATTATTGAAAGTGATCTGTTCACTATAGCTCTTGGTGTTGCTATAATATGCACAATACTAATGGTAGCGGTAATAATACGTAAGTATAGAAATGATAAATGTTGAAATATGAATAAAACAAAGTGAATGGGGCAAAGCCAAAAAACCAGAGGGTTGCTTGCTTGTCATGGAACTACGAATTTACGCAAATTGGTATCACTACGAAATAATTTAGATTAATCGCATTCCTATCATTTTGAGTACTTTAAAATGATGTATTTGGTCTTCCAAATTTACCCATCCTGTTATTTGATATCAATTATGATAGTCAGTGTCGGTGTCAATCTGTCATCGTCGCACGGCTCATCACACCTTTCCTCTAAAATAAAATGATACAGAAGCTTAAAAAGTAGTAACAAGTTAGTTGCATAATAAGACTATAGTGACAAAAACCAGGTATTTTATTGAAGAACGCAAAAGAAGACAGAGAAAATGGTCTTTTTCACAAACTTTTTAGTATTGTTTCAGACTCGGATTCGCTATCGCTATCACCGTGGCTCTTATTTATAATGATCCCTATAAGTCATTTTGAATCCGTTATATTGGCTAGCAAACTGCCATACTTCTAAAACTAACTCAATACTGCTGAGTTCGGCTAATTCCACAAAATCTTCGCTATAGGATAATATCAATATGAGACTGGCAATGTTGTTGTACCTTTGGGGATCTATGCAAGAACAATTCAGAAGCAAAACTTTAGTTGGAGTAAACTTTTCCTAATACTTTTTTCAATTGTGAGAGATTCGAAATTCACGAAGGGATTACTATGTCGATTGAGCAAAAACAAACTCACAACCTCCCCCTTTTGCAATTATCAAATGTTTAGTAAAGATTCTATAACACGAACCGCATTTCTGAGAAGAAATTGGATGAACTGCGATTTCAGGTTGTACATACCTCACCCACCCCATTCGCTAGAACTAGCACCGTATGGCTTTCCCCTATCTCCATATCTGAAGCTTTTCCTTGCCGTGAAGGAATTTAAGTCAAATGTGGAAATTTATTGCTGCAACGGGGCAATATGTTGACGATTGAACATTATAAATCAGGTAAATATCAGATAAGTTTGGTCCATATTGGGTGAAGTTGTATTGATGCGTTAAGCACGAAATGGTAAATATCACTTCACCATCACTGAACCAAAGGGAAAGTGTTGATCAATAAAATTAAAATAGTTGGGATTTGTTCATTTCGAGCACCACGTCGCGTTAAAGCTTCAAAAAGGTATAGGCCTACCTTAATTCCATTTCCTAGTAAATGCGTAGCTTCGTTCTTGCTTACCCATAACCACAATTAATACAGTCCCTGTACTGGAGTCCTGTAAAAATTTTAGTACTGATTTATCTAACCAACAGAACTGAGTAAAGGACATATAGGAGAGTCAAAAAAAGTTGGGTAGACATCACCATATTCTGGACCAGGTTTTCTAGACCCCATTTTCTAAAATGGCCGATACGCATTTGATTGTGCATATATTTCCGCTCCTGTGACAGTCACATTCATCATTTTGGTGTCTAAATATATGTTTTTAAGGACAAGAAATCGATTAAGATGGTTTGCGAAGTTAACCGCACGCCATTTTTCAAAATGACCGAAACCAATTTTCTGGTGCTTACATTTTTGCTCCCCTGGCAGTCATACTCATCATTTTGGTGTTTAAATATATATTTTAAAGGACAAGGAATTCATTAAGATAGTTTGTGAAGTTGCCTGATAGCTATTTCTTAAGGAAAATCAGTACTAATCGTTTTACAGGACTCCTCTGTTACTTCATTCAGAAAACAACTTACTTCAAGCAACTAATTGACTTTCATTAGTATATTTATTAGGCTTATTTTTTATTGTGCGAACGAAATGTCCGGAAATTTCATTGAGAAAAGTACTTTTTATTTGACTGAGTTTGTCTTTATTAATTTTTTTTTAATAGGTAAACTAACACCGATGAAAACAGATGATTAACAAAGGATGGGAATGAGACTGGTAACTGCTCGCCAAGAAAAACCAAATGTTTTGTTTGACATGAAGAAGTGCGTTATTTGTCAAGTTGTAGACAGTAACAAAACTGTTACCACAGTTAATTGAAGAAACAGAGGACAAGAAGCGGCCGCTATATAAGAGATGTTGTGTTTGTGTATCATGACGCAAACCAGTGCTATAAAAAGTATACTTTAGAAAAATATCTTGAAAAAATAGCAGCAGCAAATGCTAATAGTAAAGTGTTGGTAAGTGAAGTAAAGTAAACATGCCAGTGAAGAAATCTCCAAGAAAACAAGATCATTTCTTGTACCACGAGAGCCTCCTTCATCAATCGTTCCCCAACATATATTCGATGTATTGTCTGTGGGCATCAAAGTCATAATGGTGTCAAGGACAAATTTCGTGTAAGCCATATCCTTCTTTAAGCTTGGGACCTATAATTTCCATTACTTTCAAATGCCACAATTTTGGTGAAATAGTTTTCTGTTTTTTAACACCTTGCCACAGCATATTCATATTTTCTTAAATATGCTTCCAAACAAACTTTGTGGTACGTTACATCTGCACCAAACACTTGAGTGTCTGATTCAGATCTGCCACACGAGTATACATATCATCTTGAAAATAGATTGCTGCAGATTAAAAAATTTTTGCTCGTTCAGTTTCACTTACACGAAATTTGTCCCTGACACAATTATTACTTTGAATGCAGACAGACAATACATCGAATATGTGTTGGGGGCACCGTTGATGAAGGAGGCTCTCGTGGTACACATGATGATCTTGTTTTCCTAGTGATTTCTTTACTGGCATGTTTATCTTCACTTTCTAACGCTTCACTATTAGCATTTGCTACTGCTATTTTTTCGAGAGATTCTTTAAAGTATACATTTTATAGCACTGGTTTGTCACATGATACACAAACACATCAGAAGCCACACTTTCAGTCTGTTTGCAACTATGTCATCTCTTATATCGGTTGCTTCTTGTACTCCTTTTCTTCCCTTAACTGTGGTAACAGTCTTGTTACTGTCTACCGCTTGACAAAAAACGCACTTCTCCATGTCAAACCGTTTTTCTTGGCAAACAGTTGCCAGTCTCATTCCCATCCTTTGTTGATCATCCATCTTCATCAGTGTTAGTTTACATACAAAAAGAAAAAATTAAAATGACAAACTCAGTCAAATTAAAAGTACTTTTCTCAATGAAATTTCGTTCCCACAATAAAAAAAATGCCAAATAAATACACTAAAGTAAATTAGTTGCTTGAAGTAGGTAAGTTGTTCTCTGAATGCAGTAATAAAGGAGTCCTGCAAAACGTTTAGTACTGATTTTCCTTAAGAAATAGCTATCAGGCAACTTCACAAACCGTCTTAATGGATTCCTTGTCCTTAAAAGCATATATTTAGGCACCAAAATGATGCATATGACTGCCAAAGGAGCAGAAATGTAAGCACAAGGAAATCGGTGTCGGCCATTTTGGAAAATGGCCTCCGGTTAACTTCGCAAACCATCTTAATCGATTCCTTGTCCTTAAAAACATATATTTAGACACCAAAATGATGAATGTGACTGTCACAGGAGCGGAAATATATGCACGATGAAATGAATATCGGCCATTTTAGAAAATGGCGTCTAGAAAACCTGGTCCAGAATATGGTGATGTCTACCCAACTTTTTTTGACTCCCCTATTATGTCCTTTACTCAATTCTGTTGGTTAGACAAATCAGTACTAAAATTTTTGCAGGACTCCAGTCCAGGGACAGGAGTAAATAATATATATTAAACGCTACAGCGCAGCGCTCCACTTACCACTAAAGTCGACTACCCCACAGTGAAACCAAGCGTTTTCGGAAGTATCTATCGCCTGTGGTACATACTTGATATTAGGAAGGGGCTCTACTCGTAGCTGTGTATGTCCAGAATGCAACATGTTGAACCAGTGCTGAACGTTAGCAACGAATGTGGTGTGGTTTGTCCTCGTCTGTGTAGCATCCTCTACAAGATGGTGATTCGACATAACCGATGCATTGCATGTGCTTGTTTAGTGTACGGTACCAGAAAGTGTTTCCTATAAGAAAACGAATAAGGTTCTTACCTACCAACTCTATGCAGAATCGTATGGTCACTTAAAGTCGTCTGCTTAGATGCATTATCTTCCTTATTACCTTTTGCCTTTTTAACATTAACGGGGTCCCCAGGATTTGTGATCATAAATTTGTTGATGCTCAGATTAAAACACATAATTTTACCATACTATATCATTTTGCTCATGGTCATTAGAAAGAGAAGACGGAGCACTATTTGCTGCATTAGAAAATTCTTTATTTTTAAAAGATTTTGATGATGGTGATTTTCGAAAAAATGAAGATGAAAATGAAATTATTCAAAGGATTGGAAGGAGACGCAAAATTCATTGGCAATGCGAAAATAAACATCATTGGGTTACCTTCGTTGAGTATAATCGGCGTATCATTAAATAGAGCGTGCGGTCCATTAAATCACGATTTTTCAGTAGTCGCCTAAACATGAAAAGTCTCTGAATTGTCAACAATTGCCTCATGAAAGGGTGATCGCATATTTAGGGTTATTTGACATCCTTGTTAACCTCCGATTGGGAAAAGGATTATAAAATTAATTATATTTAAGATATAAATTAATGTTAGAGTTGAATATTATTAACACTAGACTCTCTTCTCATATCTTTGGAACAATTTGTGGAGACTGCTTCATCACTCCTCAAAACATAAGTTACAACGTCATTGTTCAATTTTATCACTTATAGCAGAACTTCTTTGTAGATGATAACTAATTTTATTGAATATATTTTGACTTACTACATCAACAACCTTCTTTTTTTTTTTTATATATATTAGCCTACCACGCTCATAAAATCAGCGCTGCACAAGACAATCAATTTTCACTACAAAACAGAAAACATTACAAATATTAACACTCTCCCTGTAATTTTACTGTCCTTGTCCTCAACCGAAACTACTCTTCAGTCATTTCAGTCCGATTTTCTTCAGCAGAAGCTTGAAACGAATGCGATCCAATGGCTTTGTAAACATATCTGCGAGTTGAAATTCACCTGGCGTATAATTCACCTCCAAATCACTTTCCTCCAAACGCTCTCGGATGAAATGATAACGAATATCAATATGCTTGGATCTTTTGTGAAATTCCGGGTTTTTGGACAACTTCACCGCACCAACATTATCGATGTAAAGCATTGGCTTGCACTCTCGATTACCAATTTCCTTAAAAAGTCTCTTCAGC
Source organism: Pyrocoelia pectoralis (assembly GCA_036250285.1). Classification (NCBI taxonomy): domain Eukaryota; kingdom Metazoa; phylum Arthropoda; class Insecta; order Coleoptera; family Lampyridae; genus Pyrocoelia; species Pyrocoelia pectoralis. Next base: position 18,267,453 of record CM070076.1, on the reverse strand, counting down.
CAGATGACTTCCTGGGCTGCTTGACTTCCGGCGACATACTCAGCTTCAGTTGTAGACAGAGCAATTGAACGCTGTCTCTGACTCATCCAAGTTATAGCAGTATCTCCGTACAAGCACACAACTCCAGTGGTAGACCTCCTCGTTTTATCATCTCCAGCATAATCTGCATCGCTGTAGGCTATCAGCCCTTGACCTTTATGATAATTAAGTCCCATGTTAATTGTTCCTTTAATGTAGCGTAAAATTCGCTTCACTGCTTCCCAGTGTCCAACTTTGGGATCACACAAAGCTTGTGAGACTGTGTTAACTGCATAAGCAATATCCGGTCTAGTTGCAATAGCTAAGTACATCAGGCTTCCGACTGCACTCCTGTAAGGCACTTCCGATTCAAGACTTGCTCCCTCATCTGCTTCCTTTGCTGACCACCCTTTCTCCATAGGCGTAGTCATCGGTTTCGAATCCGCCATGTTGAATTTGCCCAACACCTTTTGAGCGTAAACCGATTGACAGATGAAGATTTCCCCATTTTCCTTTTGTTGAATTTGCACACCCAGAAAGTTGCCAACTTCTTCAAAAGTGATGTGAAACTTTTGCTCCATTTTTTTTAGCAGCTTCAAAATCTCTGCATTACTCGATCCTGCCATTAATCCATCATCGACATATAAAGTGATGATTAATTATTTTTTATTATTAGTATGCACGAAAACACATTGGTCTGCCCCACTTTGTTTTAATCCGGATTTCTCCAAAAACTTAGCAAACTTCCGGTTCCAGCACCTCGAAGCTTGTTTTAGTCCGTATAAACTCTTGTTTAACTTGCAAACACGATCCGTTCCATCCTCAAAACCTTCAGGTTGAAGCATGTAGATTTCTTCCTCGAGTTTACCGTACAAAAATGCGGTTTTCACGTCAAATTGTGCTAAAGTCAGGTTCTCCTCTGCTGCAACCGCCAGAACCGATCTCACTGAATCAAACCTTGCAACTGGTGCAAACGTTTCATCGTAGTCAACTCCCGGTTTCTGCATAAACCCCTTTGCAACTAATTTGCTTTTGTATCTTGCCACCGACCCATCCAAATTGTGCTTGACCCTATGCACCCATTTGTTGGTAATTGGTTTGCGACCTTCTGGTAACTCAACTAAATCCCATGTGTGATTTTCCATGTGTGACTTCATCTCATCTTTCATTGCTTCTTTCCACTCTGGTGATTCAAGCGCTTCCGCAGCTGTGATCGGCTCATTGATGCACTCAGCTACCATCGCATAAACACCGTACCTTGCTGGCATTTTGATCTTTGACCTATCACGAAGTTTTGGAAATGATTCCTTTTCCTCACTGTCACTTCCGCTTTCACCGTCAGCTTCAACTTCAACTTCAACTTCTGTAATACTCGGTGTGATCACTTCCGGTTTGAAATTGACATTTCTGCTCAGCATCACTTTCCTCGTTTCCGGAATCCAAACGCGATAACCATCGTGATTGTCGCAATAACCAATCAGAATTCCCTTTTGACTTTTGCTTTCAAACTTGTGACGTTTGACTTCCGGTACATGTACGAAACATTCCGTTCCGAATTTCCTCAGATGTGTAACCTTGACGTTCTTGCCCAACCACAACTCTAAGGGGGACTTACCAGCTTTGCCCGTAGGTCCACATCTGTTCAAGATGTAAGCAGCGGTATTCACCGCTTCAGCCCAAAGTCCACTTTCCAGAATTGGCTCCACGGAATGCATTAGCGTTCTAGCCATCTCAGCTATTGTCCGATTCTCCCTTTCAGCGCCGCCATTCTGCTCCGGTGTGTAGGCCATCGTAACTCGATGTTTGAATCCCTTCTTCTGCGCAAGCTTTCTCATTTGTTGGTTGACATTTTCCGTTCCACCATCTGAAATCAGTTCCTGTATTTTGATACCAACCGTTTCCGCTTCGTTGACAAAACTTTCCAGACTATCAAAAGTATCTGACTTGTACTTGATCGGGTAGACTTGTCGGTACTTGCTGTAGTCGTCCTTGATGCATGCCCAAAATCTTGCACCACCAACTGATGTAACATCCATTGGTCCAACAACATCTAAGTGAATCCTCTCTCCCGGCTTAGTAGCACGTTCGTCACGTGATCTGAAACTCAACCGATGCTGTTTCCCGAGTTGACACGGCTCGCAGAAAAACTCGTTGATTTTACACTCGATCCCTTTAGCCTTCAGAAATTTGAGCACATGTTGCTTATCCTGATGACCCAGCCTTTCATGCCATAATTGCAGCGTCTCCGGCACCTTATTAACAACTTGTGCACTGACCTTCTCATTCGGCATTACGACTTTCATATCCAACAGGAACATTCCATGATGCAATTTTCCAGTTAATTTGACCTTGCCATCCTTTGACACAGTACATCCCGTTTTACCACCATAGAAGTCCAAATTTTTTAAAGCAATTGATGCAACTGAAAACAAGTTGCTTTTCAGTTCCGGTACATACCATGCTCATGCTCCTCTTAGCTCACCTGGCAACCATTTTCCCTCGATTAGTCGAGTAATCTTTATGGTTCCAGTGCCAACGATTTTAAGCGTCTTTCCGTCACCAATGTAAACTTCATGAGCATTGTCAACAAGTTTGAATTCGTCGAACCATTCCCGTCTAGGCGTCATGTGCTCGCTAGCACCCGAATCAGCAAACCAAACGTCGTTCGAATCTGAGCGCTCAGAACACTCAGAAACGCTTGTGTGTTTTCCGGTCCACCTTTTTTAGTTTTGACATCACCTGCACCGTTCTTTGATCGACATTCAAATTGATAGTGACCCTTCTTTCCGCACTTGTAGCACGTAGAATTAGCTCGTTTCTCCTTTGCCTTCTCGCTCTGCGCTCCACTTCGGTTAACACCAGCATTCCCTCTGCTAGTGCCGCCATCACCCGATGTGGTATTTGACGTTCTATACTGTTGCCGTCGCTCAGTATAAAGTGCACTCGAATCCGCAGTTTCGCCGCTTTCCTTCTTACTGTTCAACTCAACACTGCATAGCTGCTCCGCTAGCTTATTCAACGTCCAGTTCTTCTTCTCTGTCAAATTAAGCGCGTTTATGAAGTGAACGTATTCAGCTGGTAATGCATCTAACAACCGACCAATCAGCAGACTCTCAGGTAGCTCGACATTGTCTTCCTTCAACGTTTCATTTTTGACATCGGCCCAGCATACCTTGAATCTAGCGATAAGACTCACGATCGATTCACCAGTTTCCATTTTCAAGTTAAAAAAATCCTTGAATAGTCGTTGTTGACGCTGTGTTGATTTTTGTTCGTAAAGTCCTTCCAGTACTCCCCACATACTACGAGCTGTTTTACACGTCAGCAACTGCTGTTGCAGCGACTGACTCACGTTGTTGTATACGGACATCTTGGCTAGGTTCTCAGCTTTCTTCGCTTTGTTTCTCAGCTCTTCATTCGTCCCTTGAGATAGTTCTCCCGTTAGATCTTTTGACAATGCTTCTTCAGCATTTGCAGCAGCCAAGTATAACTCAATCTGCATTTTCCATACATTCCAATTTTCGGCACCCTCCAGCTTGTAAATCGCAACGTTCATTTTATCCATCATTTAACGTAGTTTAGACAGTAAAATAAACAGTTCAATCGATCACAAACAGTATTTTGTTGCTCAAAAATTATCACTTGAAAAATTTGATTTTCTCACTTTAATCAGTCTATCATCACATAAAGCACAGTTTAGTACGTACCTGGGCCCATAACCTGTTCAATTTTATCACTTATAGCAGAACTTCTTTGTAGATGATAACTAATTTTATTGAATATATTTATATATTTTGACTTACTACATCAACAACCTTCTTTTTTTTTTTATATATATTAGCCTACCACGCTCATAAAATCAGCGCTGCACAAGACAATCAAATTTCACTACAAAACAGAAAACATTACAAATATTAACAGTCATCAATTATAACAACTGGTCTTTTTTAAATCTCAAACAATTTAATTAACTTAAAAATGTGAAACTTGCAGGTTTTCCGGACAAACCCAAGACGCCTCCATCGCAAGCTGCTTTACAAAATCAAGATCAAGAAGTTAAACTATTACAACCGTTAAAGAAGTTAATGACGAATCGAAGTTTCGTGCTTGTACTAATAGCGTTTGGAATTAATTTAGGAATCTTTTGTACCGTATCGACACTCCTGGATCAAGTTGTTTTAATGTACTACCCTGTAAGTAATCATACGGTCAATCTATCTTTTAACGAAATGATGAAGCACTAAAATTTTAGGATGGATTTATAGACGCTGGACGTATAGGACTGTTGATGGTTGTTGGTGGTTTTCTTGGATCTTTGGCAGGGGGTGCAATTTTGGACAAATTTCGAGCTTACAAGTAGGCATCCACAAGTAATGATTATCATTCTTTAATTTACTTTCAGATTGACACTTTTGACATTAGAAGTGATTTTCTTTCTCGTACTAATAGTCTTCACCTGCACTCTTACCCTACATATTGCCTGCATATACATCTCCATGAGCCTTCACGGGTAAGTAAACAAATTTGAGGCACATACGTACCATATTTTGTTTCTTATAGTTTTCTCATGGGTGCAATATGGTCGGTCAGTTTTGAAGTTGTTGTGGAAAATACTTACCCAGAACCAGAAGGTATAGCAGTAGGACTGTTAAATGGTCTAGGACAAGCGTTTGGAATTGGTTTTACGGAATTGTATTCCATTCTATTCTACAGAAGTGGCGCAGTTTGGGCCAATGTGCTTGTGACTGTACTTAGCCTTTTGGCTCTTATATTGGTAGCGTGCGTTCGAATGGAGTTCAGAAGGGAAGCAGCTAACTTAAAGAAAGAAAATGATAATTTAGCTTTTGACGATGCACTCAGTAGTAAATTATAAAAATATAAGTATGTGGTAGCGTAATTTTATTAATTAAGTAAGTAAATACACTGTGGCCCGAAATAAAGGAGTACATTTTTTAATCTGAAATAACTTTTTTGTTTTTAGGGCGATTTATTTTCTTTTTACAGGGTTAATACCTCAGCATGTCCCCAATATGAGTGCAAATTTTGGTATAAATAAAATGTACAGGGTCGGACTTACAAATTTTTTTCTTTAATGGTGCATTTGTGATCGTTGCAAATGAAACATGTTTTAGCTAAATTTGAACTGATATGCTCTTTCGGTAAGGTAAGTACCCAGAACACTTCCGTACAAACGAAATTCTCCGAAATTGTAGGATTTGCGAAATATCATTTTTTTATTTAAATGGTACTAAGTACGCGCATTAGCCATAAACTAAAGAAAAATATCGAATTTTAATATTTATGTAAATTTAAATGTTTTTCTAATATCTTCACTAAAACGGAAGCTCCTTAGCACTAAATTACATCTTTCCTGCCATTTCTTCGAACGAATGCAGTTTGTATGGAACAACTTTGAACAGCGTACAATAAATGGGGCCATCAATTTATGGCGCAGAAGGCTACAAGAAGTGGTGAACAATCATGGTGGCCACATTCATAATATTTTACTTTAAGTTATAAATTATGTAGCTAATTTTCTTAGTTATAATTTGTGTTATTTAATAAAATGTATTATTTCCTTATTTCAATAAAAAAATGATATTTCGCAAATCCTACAATTTCGGAGAATTTCGTTTGTACGGAAGTGTTCTGGGTACTTACCGTACCGAAAGAGCATATCAGTTCAAATTTAGCTAAAACATGTTTCATTTGCAACGATCACAAATGCACCATTAAAGAAAAAAAATTGTAAGTCCGACCCTGTACATTTTATTTATACCAAAATTTGCACTCATATTGGGGACATGCTGAGGTATTAACCCTGTAAAAAGAAAATAAATCGCCCTAAAAACAAAAAAGTTATTTCAGATTAAAAAATGTACTCCTTTATTTCGGGCCACAGTGTATATTTAAAAGTAAATCTCTTTGAAATCTAAAAAGATACCTTACTGCACCTTTCATATCAACGAAGATAGTATACTTACAGACAGCTAAAAAGGTTAGAAATTTGAGAGCCTGTTTTGAGATGAACATAATAGCTATTTATGATATGAGTGTTAAAAGTACTGTTTTATTTTGTGAGTGAAAAGTTTGCAAAACGAGCGAAGTGAATGGAGCAATTTCACGAACAAAATAAAAGCTACTTTTAACACAAATATTATACAAAGTTTTTTGTATAACTGTTCTATTTTGATAATGAAATAGAAATAGTTATTTTTGTATCTAGTGCGCGAAATGCCACTTTGGTGATCGAGAACTGATTTTTTTAACGAGGCGCAGCCGAGTTAAAAAAATAGTCGAGATCACCAAAAGTATTTCGGGCACAAGCAAACAAAATTTTTTCTACAAACGCAAACGAAACGTGAAGAATTTGACAATTATTTTAACGTTAAAATACAAAACTCTCATCTAGTTTGCGTGCAGTGCGTACTTCGCGCCTGGCGTCGTCATTTCGGGCACGCTGTCATGGTAACGTAGGTAAGTGAAAAAAAGGGTCACTTCGCGTATTGTTATCGATGCGCAAACCTTGTCATTTTTTGACGTTTGTAGAAAAAATTTAATACATATTTCTATAAACTGACAATTTGCTGTGAAGTGGGCGTGTTAAATGGCGTCAATTTGAACATTATATTCGTGATCAGCGACCTCGAAAACCCCCGAGTACCCGATCCGGGCCAGTTCTGACCCTTATTTATCAAATTTGAAAATCTTCCAAAAGGCCTCCCACATAATGCATTTTTCGCGTGCACTTTGGCCTGCAGCGATGCAATTTTCGGTGGGAGGGAAAATTCTACCGAGGTACATTTCGTGATAATCGTTTTGGAAGAGAATGCAGAAAACCGCATCCCGATCCGACCTTTGGCACCACTTTCCCAGCATCATCCCCATTTCCGCAACGGTTGACGCGACTACACGCCCACTTATCCTCAAAATGCGGTAATAATTGAAACGTCAAAAAATAATTAACTGAAAAGAGACGTCAAAATGACAGTTTATGGAAATATGTATTAATTTTTCTATTTTATTATCAAAATAGAACAGTTATACAAAAAACTTTGTATAATATTTGTGTTAAAAGTAACTTTTATTTTGTTCGTGAAATTGCTCCACTCGCTTCGTTCGTTTCGCAAACTTTTCACTCACAAAATAAAATAGTACTTTTAGCACTCATATTATAAATAGCTATTTTCCGAAAATCGTCTTGGAAACAACATTTTCCTGCATATTTACGCGCAGCAAATAGTTATTTACATATGAGTACGGTAAATCAAGGTTTACGTTAACGAGTGAGATGTTTATTGCCGAAGCGTAGCTGAGGCAAGAATTTCAAAACGAGTAACGTAATCTGATTTAACGTACAAATAATGTAAAACATTTTATTTCATACTGGCCGTATTCATTTCTTAAGAGTTTTTCTATTAACCAGGGAGGACTTGCGCGAAGTTTTTCGCGATAACTATAGATATAATAATTAAATATTTTACTAAGTTTATTGCAAACTTTACATAAAATTTGACGTTTCCTAATTAATTCACCTTATGTTGCTATGGCAACATTTCCAGTCTGGTAAAAAATGTATAGTACGGTAAATACGCATGAGTCTGGTAAAACAGAGATTACTATAATAGTCAGTATGAAATAAATTGAATTTAATCATAATTTAATATGATACATATAGAAAATATATGACATTGACAATTATTCAGTCATTAGTCTGTCAAAAATGACAACTAACCTTATCACCTTATAAATTATGTAAAAAATTATTATTGGTGTCTTTGGTGTTTAAGGTGTGTCAACGGTCACGTTCTGTTCAAATAATTGCATTTTTTCGTAAAATTAATAGGTAACAATAATAATAGTACGAGTACGGAGCTTAAAACATTTGACGATGTTATAGAGGGATAAAGGTGTTAGAGGCTCTTAGTTTTAAGATAACAATTACTTCCGTGGTTGAACCGTGTCAGTGTTGAAAAGATCAACATTTCGCCCAGTTTCGTAAGGGGTCAAACAGCATAAGAACAAAAATAAATAAATAACAATAAAAATATAGCAAAACTGTTACTAAATGAACCAGTGGAAACAACACTATGGAACAGAATGCTAAACCTGACTATTTAAACCTATTCCGAAAAGAGAAGGGTAACAGATTCCATAGCGGAAGAAGTGACAATCCTTCGTCACGGTTAAAATTGTTTGAGTGTTGGAAGATCTAAATACCCTCGCGGATTTTCCTTTGGTAGACGGAGGGGGAATGGGATAGAGATTTGGCTTTTTGAAACAGAATATTATCGCCGTTTCCTCGTAAATGCGCTTGCTAACCACAAGCTTGGCAGATGTAGACCAAACCACAAGAGAAAAGAATACGATACTTGCAAGATAGGGGTTTGAATTTATCTTTGGGGTTGGCTAAGATCGGGACATCTTTTTAGAAGAATTGTAGACGACATTGATTCCGTTTTTCCGAAGATTTTTCCAATGCGATTTGTGCCTTTGGATGACGATTTTCAACCTTGCGGATTTCGCTCCCTTGAAAACCGTTGTGGACTAATGTTTTGGTGACATCTACAATACGTTCCGAAGGTTAATCTTATTGGAGGCGGTTACAGAAAGATGGACCAGGGAATTGATAACCGACCGTTTTTGGACATGATGATGATGCGAGGTGGCATGTAAGTACCTATCGGTGTAAGTGGATTTACGATAAACTGAGTGAACAATACTTCCAATTGGGTGACGGGTGACTAGGTCATTGAGAGGCGGGAGTAAATCGTTAGCCTCAACTTCCATGGTTAACTTGATGTCGGGATGTTGGATGCTAAGATGATCTTGGAATTCCTTTAATGATTCGGTACCGTGTGGTCAAACTACAAAGGTATCATCGAGTTCGGGCGGAAGATGAAAGGATTTCAGAGTAACAGATTCGAAAGATTTCATGATTTATTTATTTTTGTTTTGCTCTTGTCCTGATGAAACGTTCACTTTTTCAACATTTCAACATCCATCCTCGGAAGTCGATCTCACTGACTCTGGACGTGGAAGCCACCGCTATGAGCTCTTAGTTTCAGCACGGCCATATCTGGAATATACCCAGAGAAACAGTGTGACTTACACTGCGCTCCTTAACCGCCTATTATTATTCCAGATATAATCCCCTGGTACCTACTCATTTTATGGAAGCTGGGTCGGCCTTGAAGAGGAAAACTGCCAAAGCCCTTTGGTGGGACTTTGATCACAGCCTGTTGGCGTTGGAGTCTAGCGCTTTAACCACCACACTACCTCCTCCTTAATATGAATAATAAAGATAACTGAAATAGGATAAGCACATTATAATACTACAAAAAATATTCAATGTGCTTAACAATTTTGTTTATTTTTTCCGCCAACGCCAACTATAGGAAGAAACCCTCTCCTCAGAGAACGAAATAGTGTATTCAGAGTTAGTTTCAGAAAAAATACTGTCATTACACATTACTCCACATTACAAAAAATGATAAAAAACTAACGTAACTAATGTAAAATATAGCACAAAAATATTATAAATCACAAAATGTTCTACAGTTGAAAACGTGTAAACAAATTAGTGAATAAAAACCAAAACTATAATTGGGTGTTGCTTTATCTATTTTTGTCTTACTAAGTACATTTCTTAATTAAAAAGATATTTCATAAGACAATTGTACAATAAAATTTACGTGTGATTACCACAGTTCAAAAATGTTCAACAAAGACGAAACACTGAAGCAAATGGAAGAGCCGTTCAAATTGTACAAAATGAGATGGCTTATCCTTTTTCTAACCGCAATGGCTTCTGCAATATCTAATATACAATGGCTGCAATATAGTATTATTGGAGACGTTGTTATGTTGTACTATGGAATATCGTTTGATGCAGTTAATTGGTCATCCATGGTATACCTACTAGTGTATGTTATCTTAGTATTTCCACTGAGCTACGTTTTGGATAAGTATGTAAGTATATATCATAATTATATTTTTGTTGCGTCCTTGGGCTTTAAAATGTTGCCTAATGAATTTAGAATAATGTAGGTAATTTGTTCGTACCCGCTAGGTATGATTTTATCAGGAAAACGAACAATAGTAAAACCTGACAATACTAAATTTAAAAATAATAATTTATTATAACCTTGTTGCCAGGCAAAGTTGGCCTCCCTGGGCGGGTGATTTCTAAACCTAGTAGACTTCTGAATAAGCTACCGTTTATTGGTGGAAATATTTGTAGTGACCACAGTGTGTTGAAAACCCAAAGTGTATTTTGTAACAATGAGATAATTTAAGTATTTCATTTATTTAACAACCTATTTTAGGACTAAAATAGTTGGACGAAACCTTACTTACGCATTTGAGCAAAAAAAAGCAGCTCAAATGAAGGAAAGTCGCAAAAACGTTACCGATATCAAAACGAAATTCTTAATCATCAATATCATACAGAGTGTCCACTTATATTTTCCTCTAATTTAGCTGCCTATAACTACTAAACGGTTCGGGATAGAAATATGCGGTTTTCACTGAAATGTTTCATTTTAGTACAAGTTTTTTTTAATGGATTAAATTTATTCCATCGATTTCGATTACGCCACTACAAAAATGGCGGATTTTTGACAATCTTTTTTGTAGGATTTTTTAATGGAACACCCAGTATATTCTTTTGTAGTTTGAAAGAACTGATCTTCACCTATCCAGCGATGCAACATTTTTCAAAATCGTTTCGAAAATGACTGAGTAATCACATAAGACAACATCAATTTCATTTTAGTCATTTTAGGTAGTCTCAAAATGCTTCATAATTTTGGATTTCATCAGACAGCTATTAAACTAATGCAGACTTATCTATTGGATAGGAAACAATATGTGAGATTGGGCAATAATAGGTCTTCTTCTCTTCTTATTAGTAATGGTGTTCCGCAAGGTTCCATTTTGGGACCGCTTTTGTTTTCAATCTATTCGTCAAACCTATGTAGTTCTATATTAAAGTACACCTCTTATCACCAGTACGCGGATGACACTCAAATTTACCGGTCTTTCAAACCAGAGGATACCATCCATTCCTGTGATCTAATTAACGAGGATTTGAATAGATTAGTAGAATTTGCCGAATCTCATTTCTTAAAAATCAATCCCTCTAAATCAGCCGTAATTTTGTTTGGTCCATACAGAAGTAGAACAGCACATGCATCTCTAGTTCAAATCAAGATAAAAAACACTGTTATAGCATGTTCTGACTCTGTTCGTAATCTTGGTATTATTACAGACAATGACCTGAGATTTCGCAACCATGTTAATAAGTGCATTCGAAGCGTATATGGTAATCTTAAGCTGTTATATAGCAACAGACATGCTTTAAATAGTAACATCAAAAAAACTTTATGTGATTCGTTAGATTTGTCATTGTTTAATTACGGGGACGTGCTTTATGGCCCATGTAAAGCACTCACTTATTAGAATTTCAAATGAGGTGTGCTTCTACGTTTACATTTTTGTCTATTTTGCGGTAAAGAATATTGTGTCAGTGTCAAACGTTTTGAATAAATCAAAAGATTATCTCTAGTTCCCTTGCTTTACCTTTTATAAATATTTAGTGTGGGAAGATTGAACTTTCTTCAATTATTATTTTAACGTTACACAGCTGAGCATCATTTTGTAATTAATAGCCTACCTTGAAAATGAAAATAACCTTGTCCAAATCTAATTTTGCACAGCATTCGTTAGCAGTACTCCATCCAACCTATTCAAATAAATGGGAATGTTTAGTAAACTGGGAATTTTTTTAGGAATACATTTGACACATCTTAATGATTCCATTCTCTCAGTCAAACCGGTTTACACATTTTAATTTATTCAACACGTTAAGTAGTTTTTACTGCCGTTATCAGATTGGCTATAATGAGCATAAAATTTGAAGAACTAGATTTTGAGGTTCAAATGTAAATATTATTGCCTAAGAACACACAATACACTGTTCTAGATCCTAGACTACTCGATTGAATCCTTTTACCGAATCTATACATAAAATTACCTTTAACTTCTACAGGGCATCAAATTTTCCATGCTCCTTGGTGTTGTGGGAACTGCAGCAGGTGCATGGATCAAAGTTGGATCTGTCTCTCCTGATCGGTACTGGGTACTGCTACTTGGGCAGATTGTAGTGGCCGTAGCCATGGTACCTTTAACGGGACTACCACCCAAAGTAGCTGCGATATGGTTTGGACCTAGTGAGGTGGCAACTGCTTGTGGAGTTGGTCTTGCTGGAATGCAGGTGCGATAATCTTAGTAAGTAAGTAGTATCCTGTATTAATTGTACTTTGTAGCTGGGTTTTGCTATTGGTTTTGTAGTTCCACCAGTAGTTATCACAAGCCAAACCGATCTATCGATTATTGAAAGTGATCTGTTCACTATAGCTCTTGGTGTTGCTATAATAAGCACAATACTAATGGTAGCGGTAATAGCACGTAAGTATAGAAATGATCAATGTTCAAATATGGATAGGTGAAATGTAGTGATTGGGGCAAATCCAAAAATCCAGACGGTTGCTTACTTGTCCTGGAGGTACAAATTTATGCAAATTCGTATCACCAAGGAATAAGTTAGACATTATATTACGTATAGCTATCACTTTGTGCACTTTAAAATGAAGTGTTTGACACCTCGGCAATTTTACCCATCCTGTTATTAGGTACCTACCAATTATGATAGGTCGGTGTCGATGTCAGTCTATCACCCTCGCATGGGTCGTTTACATGCCCCCCTCCCACTAAAATAAAATACTTAAGAAGAATGTTGAAAGTAGTAACATGTTAATTGCATAATAAGATTAGTGACAAAATCAGGCATAAGGTGAATAGGTGTAAAATGCCTTTTTCAGAAGCTTTTTAGTATTAAGTTCACACTGTTTTTAGACTCGGATTCGCTATCGCTATCACCGCGTTTCTTGTTCTGTTCTCTAGCGACTATAATGTTCCCTCTAAGTCATTTTGAATCCGTTATATTGGCTAGCAAACGCCCATTCCTCTAAAACTAAATCAATACGGGTGAGCTCGACGAGTTCCACAAAATCTTCGTTATAGAATAATATCTTCAATATAAGACTGGCAATGTTGCTGTACTTTTGTGGATCTATGAAAGAGCAATACAAAGTCCAAACTTTTGCTAACAGGTACTTTTTTAATTGAAAACACTCTATGACACGAATCGCATTTCTGAGAAGAAATTGGATAGACTGCAACCTCAGGTTCCTACCTCACTCCCCCTATTCGCTAGAACTAACACCGTATGGCTTTCTCCTATTTCCATATCTGAAGCTTTTCCTTGCAATGAAGATAATGTAAGTCAGATGGGAAAATTATTGCTGCAACGGGGCAATATTTTGATGATTAATTATAATTCCCAGACATTTCCTAATAAATGCGTAGCTTCATTCTTGCCTGCACATAGCCACAATGGTATTTTCTAAACGCCACAGCACTGCACTTACCTCTAAAGCCACTACTATGCCACAGTGAAACCAAACCTTTTCTGAAGTATCTATTTGCGTAAGTAGATATATCTTTAAGAAAAACGTGTCACACCATAATAAAATTTTATAGAATGTGGCTGTGTTCTTCCAGAATCCAACATGCATTGTCTCAGTTGAACAAATGAGGGACGTTGGCAACGAATGCGGTGTGATTTGTCGTCGTCTGTGTAGCTTCGTCTACAAGATGGTGATTCGACATAACCGCTTATGTTTGGTGTACGATACCAGAAAGTTTTCTTATAAGCAAACGAAGGTTCTTACTGGGCAGCTCTATGCAGAATCGTATGGTTCCTCAAATTCCTCTGCTTAGATACATTATCTTTCTTATTACCTTTTGCCTTTTTTACAGTAACGGGTTCTCTAGGATTTGTGGTCATAAATTTGTTGATATTCAGATTCAATCACATATTTTTTACTGTATTATTTTGGTCATCGTCATTAGAAAGAGAAGACGCATCACTATTTGCTGTAATAGAAGGTTCTTTACTTTTAAGAGATTTTGGTCATGGGCCGAGCAATGAACATTTATGGTGGTGTTCGAAAACATAAAGATGAAAAAGAAATTATTCAAAAGGTCCAAAGGGGACGCACAATTTATTGGAAATGAGAAAGTAAACATTATTGGGTTACTTTCGTTCAGTAAAATCGGCGTATCATTAAATAGAGCGTACGGTGTCATAAAAATACGATTTTTTGAGTCTCTGCATTGGAAACAATTGCCTCAAGAAAGGGAGATTGCATATTTTCGGATATTTGGCATCCGTGTTAACTTCCGATTGGAAAAAAGACAATGAAATTAATCATACTTCAGATATATATTAATGTTAGAGTTGAATGTTATTAACACTTTGGACTATCTTTTCATGTCTTTGGAACCATTTGTGGCGACTGCTTCTTCATCGCTCCTTAAAACATAAGTTATAACTTTAGGTTTTAAAACAATTACGGCAGTTTTCCAGTTTCTTTTAAGAATTAAGGGTTCTTTCTATGTCATGTAAAATATTCGTGCATTTCATCTTATTATATTTGCGTCATATTTAACATGGCATAGAAAGAACCCTTAATTCTTAAAATAAGTTACAACGTCTGCAATTACAACTAGTTTTTTAATCCCTCAAACAACTTATTTCCCTAAAATGTGAAACATGCAGATTTTCCGGACAAACCCAAGACGCCTCCATCGCAAGCTGCTTTACAAAATCAAGATCAAGAAGTTAAACTATTGCAACCGTTAAAGAAGTTAATGACGAATCAAGCTTTCGTGCTTGTACTAATAGCGTTTGGAATTAATTTCGGAATCTTTTCTACCGTATCTGCACTCCTGAATCAAGTTGTTTTAATGTACTATCCTGTAAGTAATCATACGGACTATCTATCTTTTAACGGAATTATGAAGGGCTAAAATTTTAGGATGGATTTATAGACGCTGGACGTATAGGACTGTTGATGGTTGTTGGTGGTTTGGTTGGATCTTTGGCGGGGGGTGCAATTTTGGACAAATTTCGGGCTTACAAGTAGGCAGCCACAAGTAATGATTATCATTCTTTAATTTACTTTCAGATTGACACTTTTGACATTGGAAGTGATTTTCTTTCTCGTACTAATAGTCTTCACCTGCACTCTTACCCTACATATCGCCTGCATATACATCTCCATGGGCCTTCACGGGTAAGTAAACAAATTTAAATCAAATACGTTCTTTATTTTGTTTCTTTGCAGTTTTCTCATGGGTGCAATATGGTCCGTCAGTTTTGAAGTTGTTGTGGAAACTACTTACCCAGAACCAGAAGGTATAGCAGTGGGGTTGTTAAATGGTCTAGGACAAGCGTTTGGTATTGCTTTTACGGAATTGTATTCCGTTCTATTCTACAAAAGTGGCACAGTTTGGGCCAATGTGCTTGTGACTATACTTAGTCTTTTGGCTCTTATATTGGTAGCGTGTGTTCGAATGGAATTCAGAAGAGAAGCAGCTAACTTAAAGAAAGAAAATGATAATTTAGCTTTTAACGATGCACTCAGTAGTAAATTGTAAAAATATAAGTATGTGATAGCGTAATTTTATTAATTAAGTAAGTAAATATATTTTTCCGAAAATCGTCTTGGAAACAACATTTTCCTGCATATTTACGATCAGGAAAATTGAATTTTCCAGACTAGTACTGTAAAGACTTTACAAGACCCAAAATATAGTTTTGTAACTATATATAGTTACCAACAAAATTGACAAACCAACTTGATTTTTGTAGAATTTGTAAAAAAAGTTTTTAAAATTTGTAAATTTTGGCTTTTGAGATTTCCGAAAAAAATTAATACAAAACACGTCAGTAAAGTCTCTTACTTGACTCGGAGCTTTAAAATACTCGGCCCAAAGCGCCTCGTATTTCAATTTAGCTCCTCTCCAGTAATGTGAGATTTTGCTGACTTTTATGTAAATAACTATAAACTTCTCAGACATTTAATTATGCCGGCATCAAAGTTTTTGTTTTAAACGGATTTGCGGAAATGCCTATAGGAGATGGCCATATTAAACAACAACACTTTGCTTTGCAATGGTTGTTTCGATACCCGCCAGACATTTTAATTTTCAAGGAAGTGATGTAATTTTCAAAGAAGTTATAAAACCGTCTTAGGGCACTTATTTATGGAATCAAAGTTTCTTTCTTCTGCAATAGAATGAGTGAGTCATTTGTGTGTATAAATAAAGTGTTGAGCATTGTACACCGTGTTAAAGAAAAATTTAAGCTTTCGGTGACGAAAACTAAATTATTTGAAATAGACACGTTTTACGGCGCCAGCCCAGCGTCACTTTAGGTAGTGATCGAACCGCGTCTGCAAATCATACTACGTTGAAGATCATGTCACATATTAATATCTAGCATAAAAATGGTCGCAAGTTCTGAACCTGGGGATAACATCTTCGAACAACCCTTTTATTGTGCATAAAAAATCACTGTTTTAAAAAGATTTGATCGCGTTTAATTCTTGTACGAATCGAAACGACAAATTAAAAACGTCGTCAAAAAGGTATTTGCAGATGGTTTGCGTAGGTTCAATAACCCTGCAGACGTGGTTGAAGTTGCATTATCTTTATAGATTTTTAAAAGGCATTTGAGCGCGTCTGCAATTCAGGTTAATGATTTATGTTCTTGCGTATGTCACGAAAAAAAAATTGCAGACCATTCGGATATGGATAAGTATTTTAATTAAGCAATTTAAATCATAGTTTTGCTAAAAAAATGGTACTTCAATTGACCATCCATTGTCACGGTTGAAATTGTTGGAGTGTTGGAAGATCTAAATTCCCTCGATGATTTTCCTTTGGTAGACGAAGTGGGAATGCTGTCGCCGTTTCGGGGAGAATGTTCAGCAATACCGGATTTGCAGCTGCCGTGGTTACCTCGTAAATAATAAATAAAAAATAAAATAAATAAAAAATAAAAATAAAATAAAATAAAAATAAGTAAATAAAAAATGCTCGTAAACCACACTATCTCCTTAAAAGAGATAATAAAGATAACTAAAATAGGATAAGCACATTATACCTATACTGAAAAAATATATTCAATGTGATTAACAATTTTGTTTCTTTTTTCCGCCAACGCCAACTATAAGAAGAAACCCTATTCTCAGAGAAGGAAATAGTGTATTCAGAGTCAGTTTCAGAAAAAATACTCATTACATTACATTACATTACATTACACATTACTCCAATTACAAAAAATGATAAAAAAAAACTAACGTCATATAATTGTAAAATATAGCACAAAAATATTAGGTATAAATCACAAAAAGTTCTACAGTAGAAAACGTATAAAGAAAATTAGTAAATAAAAACCCAAATTGTAATTGGGTGTTGTTATCTGTTATCTTACGTAATAGCACATTTCATTAATTAAAAGGTTATTTAATAAGGCAATTGCACAATAAAATTTACGTGTGATTACCATTGTATACAGTTCTAAAATGATCAACAAAGACGAAACACTGAAGCAAATGGAGGAGCCATTCAAATTGTACAAAATGAGATGGCTTGTCCTTTTTCTAACCGCAATGGCTTCTGCAATATCTAATATGCAATGGATGCAATATGGTATTATTGGAGATGTTGTTATGTTGTACTATGGAGTATCGTTTGATGCAGTTAATTGGTCATCCATGGTATATTTACTAGTGTATGTTGTCTTGGTATTTCCACTGAGCTACGTTTTGGATAAGTATGTAAGTATATAATAATTATATTTTTGTTGCGCCCTTGGGCTTGTAGCGTACCCCGGTGCAATCGAACACGACTGCGCAACTCGACACCCCAAAACAAACTTTTCCCGCCAACTAATTGAAACCCCAAGGCACGTGATCGTCAATAACAAAACTGTGAAATGGTAGGACTCTACGTTGTGTAAAGAATTGCTCGAGATGTGTGCGTGCTAGTCTTATAAGGATCGATTAGGCAAACATAAATAAAACACCAGAATTGAGGAGGACGAATTAACTTTAATAACCTCAAGGGTTGCCCTCTCAAACTAGTTGAGATTAGCTCTGGGTCTTCGCTGATTACAAGGAGGGAAAAGAGCTACAGAAAAACCCTCCAGGATAATTACCTCACCTTCAACCTTCAAATCTAATTGTAAAATTACTCTCAATTTTACTATTGGTTGCTTTCAGCGTGTGCGATTTTCATCAGGAATTTCATCCCCTCTTTAAATACTTATTACGTAAATAATAAATTGGTAACTTCTGCCATCACCTTTCAGGGTAAAGTCTCACTAAGACTGTTATGTAACAGATCCCAACCTTCACACTAGGGTTCCATGTCTTTGAAATGTTAAGAGGTGGTTTACTATTAGACCCAGGGCGCCAGCCAGTAGCTGATCTTAAAACCCTGCCACGGTAATTGGAGTTTATATTTTGTTATTTGGATAGTCACCCTAGGGACTCACGGACTCACGGTCTCACGGGCGAAGCGTGTACGCTGGCGTAGGGTGCCATTGTACTGTACTTGGCTTAGGGTGCCATAGTACTGGTACCTTGCCTGAGTGCGGCTTCGTCATGTACTCGCCTGAGTGCGGCGGTACTGGTAACTCACGGTGATTGGAGTTTATAGGTAATTGTAGTATTAGACTCAGGGCGCCAGCCATTAGCTGAACTTAAAACCCTGCCACGGTAATTGGAGTTTAGTTTGGTATTTGGATAGTCACCCCTCACTGTGTCACGGTTTCACGGGCGAAGCGTGTACGCTGGCGTAGGGTGCCATTGTACTGTACTTGGCTTAGGGTGTCATAGTACTGGTACCTTGCCTGAGTGCGGCTTCGTTGTGTACTCGCCTGAGTGCGGCGGTACTGGTACCTTGCCTGACTGCGGCATCGTCGATATGTGGTTTGATGAGAGAAGACTTTGTCTGAGGGGGGGGGGGGGGTGCTTGTTGGGTGTCTGACTTATATTTAGATTAGTAAAATATTGATTTTAGGGTCCGTCACATAAACAGTATTTCATTGCATAAAATTAGGGGATGTAAAATTTAGCCGTCTTCGACACTTCAAAATAGATGGTGGCAGAATATCACAAACTCACATAAAAGATCTTATTACGCCCCCACATAACATAAACCCTGACGGTAATCGCATGTTTTTAAAATGTAACTACATTGCAATAATTATACATCTGTTAAATATGAACAACACTGCGTAATTGTGTAAAACTTTGCCAACGCCTTAAATATCATGTGATGCCCAAATGCATACTAACATTCTACTAAAGCATCCCCTAACAACACATTCAACAAATAAAGCATCCACAAATTAAGCCGTGATACCTAAAACGTAGCTCAGTAAACTTTCCATTGCATTGCGCAACGTTACTTAACTTTACCAATTTTAAAGTTTATGATGGTAGTTACATATTAAATAAAGCTGAAAATCACACAATGTTACCCTTCAAATACACCCTATCTATTAATAGAATAATTCATAAGAAACAATGAACAAAATATACCTGAGTACGTGCGTCACAAACACCAAAACTACTGACTAAAACAGATCACATTGCCAAATTGAAACAACCCCTAAATATTAAATCGAACAATTAAGTAAAGTAAAGAGATTATACCTAATTATCGGGAACTTCGCAACACAAACTACCACTCTTCATGCCGATAACCCGAAAACTGTTACTTCCGCCGTTCCCTTATTTTTCCTCTCGCCTTAGCCCTTCCTTTTCCACCCCGCGCTGTCCAGCTATCCAAAAAAAAACCGGCCAGTGTTTATACATTCCATTACGTACATTATTTCTTTTAATTAATAAAATCAGTGGCGTAACTTTTGGTCACAACCATCCACAAACGGACTAAACTTTTAACGGAATCATTTAAAATCGAGCGGCCAAAGTCGGGTACATCACAGGCTTAAAAATGTTCCCTAATGAGTATTCGTTCGTAGCAGGTATGTATGATTTTATCAGGAAAACAAACAGTATAAATTATTAATTATTATCCAAATATACAAACGTGAGTTGATTAATGTTAGTTTGTTCGTTCGTTCGTTCGTCTCCCCGATAACTCGACTTCTAGACTACCTAGGAGGTCGAGGTTGGTCTTAAAACATCCCTAATTTTCAAACTTAATTTAAGTTCGAAGATGGAACAAATCTGGCCTTTGACCTACAACTGATAAGATTACCGTTAGAGTCCCTATGATGGGTACGTTATTACCGTAAAGGGTAGGCGCTACCCACTACAGAGTGAGCAACCAAATTTTGAGGTGGCAAGATTATTAAGTTGGTATTTGTTAGATAATATTTTTATACCTTAACCCATAGAATAAAGAAGATATCCCTAGGGAAAAAATAAGCCACTGAGACCCTGCATATACACAGGTGAAAATCGTGTCATTAAATATTATATAGGGTAAAGCAAACAAAATTTTTTTTTAAGTCAAGATTTGCAAAAAAATTTGAGTACTAACTGGATTTGAAAGGGAGCCATCCTCGTATATGGGGGTATTTTGATTGAATAAACTAAAAACTCTAAGTCTTCCCACAATTTTAATTTTTTATTTTTAAAAGCTGACATATGTTTCTCCATTTTCTAAACTGCCACAGTACTGTGATTTTACTGTAACAGATTTGTACAATGGCGAAACATACTTGAGTCAAAACATATAAAAAGAAAAAAATACTTAGAGTTTTTAATTTTTTCAATTAAGTACTAACTATTTAAATCAACTTGATAAATAATTAATCCTGGGTTATTCCGTACAGATGGTGAACGCCCTGACGGAATGACTTTAATTCCTTGGGAGAAAGGCCGTTCTTTAGTTTGGGATGTCACATGTGTAGACACTGTTGCAGCTTCGCATCTAAAAAATAGTTGTTTGCACGCAGGTTCTGCTGCCTCTTCCGCAGCTTCTTTAAAAAATCAAAAATATTTAGAAATAAAACAAAATTATGAATTCGTTGCTTTCGCACTCGAAACAATGGGGACTTGGAGTGAGGATACAAAATTCTTATGGCATAAAATCGGCACTTTGTTGCAGAAAAAAAACTGGTGTCCGACCAGCGAAATCTCACTTACAACAGCAGATAAGCTTAGCTATACAACGTGGGAATGCAGCAAGTGTTTTGGGGACATTGCCGAGAAGTATGGAAATGGGAGAAGTTTTTTATTTATTTTAAACATTTTTGAATTGTTTTTTTTTTAGAATTAGATTGTAATTTATTTAATTTAATAATTATAATTATTGGAATTGGACAAATATACAAAATTTCATACTTAATAAAACAAAATTTGCGGAAAAAGTCTTTTATGTATAAGTAAGCAACTTACATGTAAAATAAAAGAATCCAATGGAAAAAATGGAACCCTTACGTAAAGCACTCACTTGTTAGCATTCCAAATGAGGTGTGCTTCTACTTTTACATTCTTGTCTATTTTACGGATGAGAATATTGTGTCAAACATTTTTAATAAATCAAACGACAACCTTTATCTCTCTTGCTTTAGCTTTTATACCTTCATCCTTTTACCGAGTTTATACATAAAATTACGTTTAACTTTTACAGGGCATCAAATTTTCCATGTTTTTTGGTGTTGTGGGAACTGCAGCAGGTGCATGGATCAAAGTTGGATCTATTTCTCCTGATCGGTACTGGGTACTGCTACTTGGACAGATTGTAGTAGCCGTAGCCGTGGTACCTGTGCTGGGACTACCATCCAAAGTAGCTGCGATATGGTTTGGACCTAAAGAAGTGTCAACTGCTTGTGGAGTTGGTCTTGCTGGAATAGAAGTGTGAAAATCTTACTAAATAGCATCCTGTATTGATTTTACTTTGTAGCTGGGTTTCGCTATTAGTTTTGCAGTTCCACCAGTAGTTATCACAAGCCAAACCGATTTATCGATTATTGAAAGTGATCTGTTCACTATAGCTCTTGGTGTTGCTATAATAAGCACAATACTAATGGTAGCGGTAATAGCACGTAAGTATAGAAATGATCAATGTTCAAACATGGGTAGGTAAAATATAGTGATTGGGGCAAATACAAAAATCCAGACGGTTGTTTGCTTGTCCTGGAGGTACAAATTTATGTTAATTCGTATCACCAAGGAATAATTTAGTATTGCTATCACTTTGTGCACTTTAAAATGAAGTGTTTGACACCTCGGCAATTTTACCCATCCTGTTATTAGGTACCTATCAATTATGATAAGTCAATGTCGATGTCAGTCTATCATCCTCGCACGGGTCATTTACATGACCCCCCTGCCACTCAAATAAAATACTTAAGAAGAATGTTAAAAAGTAGTAACATGTTAATTGCATAATAATATAAGTGACAAAATCAGGTAATAGCGAGGGTAAAAGGTGTAAAGGTGAAAAATGTCTTTTTCAGAAACTTTTTAGTATTAAGTTCACACTGTTTTCAGAATCGGATTCGCTATCGCTATCACCGTGGTTCTTATTTGGTTCCCTAGCGACTATAATGGTCCCTCTAAGTCATTTTGAATCCGTTATATTGGCTAGCAAACCGCCATTCCTCTAAAACTAAATCAATAGGGGTGAGTTCGACGAGTACCACAAAATCTTCGTTATAGAATAATATGTTCAATATAAAACTGGCAATGTTGCTGTGCTTTTGGGGATCTATGCAGGAACAATACAAACTGAAAACTTTATTTGGGTCAAACTTTTGCTAACAGGTACTTTTTAATTCTCAATTGTTTTGAAAACACTCTATGACACGAATCGCATTTCTGAGAAGAAATTGGATGGACTGCGACCTTAGGTTCCTACCTCACTCCCCCTATTCGCTAGAACTAACACCGTATGGCTTTCGCCTATTTCCATATCTGAAGCTTTTCCTTGCCGTGAAGATATGTAAGTCCGATGGGAAAATTATTGCTACAACGGGGCAATATTTTGATGATTAATTATAGCTCCCAGAAGGTATCTTAATTTCCATTTTCTAATAAATACGTAGCTTCATTCTTGCCTGGTCATAACCACAATTGTATCTTTTAAACGCTACAGCACTGCATTTACCTCTAAAGCCGACTCACTACTACCCCACAGTGAAACCAGGCGTTTTCTGAAGTATCTATTTACGTGTAAGTAGATATATCTTTAAGAAAACCGTGTCACACCATAATGAAATTCTATATATACTTTATGTGAGGAAGGAATTCTACTCGTGGCTGTGTTCTTCCAGAATCAAACATGCATCGTCTCAGTTGAGTAACGAATGTGGTGTGCGTTGTCGTCGTCTGTGTACCATCCTCTACAAGATGGTGATTCGACATAAACACTTGCTTGGTATACGATACCAGAAAGCTTTCCTATAAGGAAACAAAGGTTCTTACTTGGCAGCTCTATGCAGAATCGTATGGTTCCTCAAACTCCTCTGCTTAGATCTTTCTTAATACCTTTTGCCTTTTTTACAGTAACGGGTTCTCCAGGATTTATGGTCATAAATTTGTTGATATTCAGATTCAATCACATAATTTTACTGTATTTTGGTCATCGTCATTAGAAAGAGTAGACGCATCACTTTTTGCTGTATCAGAAGGTTTTTTACTTTTAAGAGATTTTGGTCATGGGCTGAGCAATGAGCATATGGTGGTGTTCGAAAAAATGAAGATGAAAAGGAAATTATTCAACAGGTTCGAAGGGGACGCACAATTTATTGGCAATGAGAAAGTAAACATTATTGGGTTACCTTTGTTGAGTATCGGCGTATCATTAAATAGAAGTACGCTGCCATAAAAACACGATTTTTTGAGTGAAAAGTCGCTGCATGGGAAACAATAATTGCCTCAAGAAAGGAAGATTGCATATTTTCGGACATTTGGCATCCGTGTTAACCTCCGATTGGGAAAATGACTATTAGAGTTGAATATTATTGTGGCGACTGCTTCTTCATCGCTCCTTAAAACATAAGTTATAATTGGGCTTGTTCAGCAGATAAAGCAGCTTTACAACTGTTGTAAAAATATTTCATACGATTGGTTTATACATTTAGAACAAGGGCGAGAACCAATCATATTGAAGAATCTTACAACAGTTGTAAAGCTGTTTTATCTGCTGAACAAGCCCATTATAACTTTAGGTTTTAAAACAATTACAGCAGTTTTCCAGTTTATTTTAAGAATTAAGGGTTCTTCTATGCCATGTAAAATATTTTTGCATTTCATCTTATTATATTATATAATACAATTTTTGAAATTCATAAAAATTACACAACGTTTCGCCACACATATAGGTAGCCTTTTTTAGTTAACATAAAAAATTAATGAAAGATTGTAGTACGTAACAATGTAATGTTGGGAGTTACCAAGCGCGTAAAAGTTTGGCCCCCCCTCCAGGATTGTTATTAGTGACCCACTGAACAATATTAGAGGGGTGGGGGAGTTGAACGGGCGCCATCTTGTCCGCCATCTTGAAAATGCCTGCGAACTTATTTTTGGCTATATCTTAGCAACCGTATGTCCAAATCGAACGTACGTAGACTCTAATTGCACAGTTTTGAATTCTTAAGATAATTTGTTATATAACCGAAATTGATAATCCTAGCGGATTTAATGTTTTTGGGCTTAAAATCTTAAATTATGGAATATGTAAAAAAGGCTAAAAAACATATCACTTTTTATTTTGTTATTATCAATCTTTTAGATCTCGCTTTTATTAATAAAATGCAAAAACAATCAACGAAATCCGAGCATTGGTTACAAAAATACACAAGATTTAGGAATAGGTACCGCACCTTTGCTCAGCACACAATAATTGGTAGCTACAGGTCAAATTGAAAATTTCATGAGTTTGTTCTCTACAAAATGTGCGAATTAATACTAAATACATATATTAATTAAGTGTAATCAATTTTTGAAGGCTTATGCCCCATTCGCGATTCCCTCGCCCTCATAAGAGTAATGATCGCCATGACATGAATCAGATCGGAAAAACCGTACCGGTGAAGAAATCGAAGACCGATTTAATACAAATTTTATAAATTAATAATTTTTTTTGTTTCGCACCTTCTCGTTTATTTAATTAATTAATTTAATTTAGGCTTTTAGGAAGAAGAGGTGACCATCAAATGACAATTATTATTATAAGGACCACTTTACGCAGACATTTGCAAAGAGCAGTGCAATTTAATGATTTTTTCCTGCAACTGCGTCGGTTTCCACAATTCTGCTTGCAACCAAATTTAAGCATCTCAATGCAAGCGGCGCTGACTTCCTGAATTGTTATCCACACGGGAAGGAATCTATTAGGCTTTTAGCAAAAAGAGGTGACCATCAACTGCCTATTATTGTTATACAGATTAATATACACGAGGAAATTTGCAAAGAGTAGTGTAGTTTTCACGTCCATTGTTTGTCACACTTACGGGTTGTGACTCCATTTCCTCACTGCGAGGACGCTCTAAAAGTCTAAAAGGACGGAATTCAGCGCCTGGAAAAGGAACCCAGAAACTGTAATTCAGGTCATGGTCCAAATGATGAAAAATCCATTCGCAGTGATGAAATTTGTAGTCTACAAAGTTCAAAGCTTTTTGAAGTCTTTCTTTATTCAAGTTTATTGTCCATTAATCAACAACGAAAGTTAATATTCTGTCACCGAAACCAAAATTTAGAAATGATGCCCCCGACACAAGACGCTCTCCTATTACACTGCAAGAGAGCAGCTTACCAAGATACCATTTGGACCAGGAGGGCACATAAAGCTGAGCCTCAAGCCCCACATCCAATTCAACATGGGTGGAAGAAACTCGATCACAGATTCCTTCCCGTGTGGATAACAATTCAGGAAGTCAGCGCCGCTTGCATTGAGATGCTTAAATGTGGTTGTAAGCAGAATTGTGGAAACCGACGCAGTTGGAGCAAAAAATCATTAAATTGCACTGCTCTTTGCAAATGTCTGCGGAAAGTGGTCCTTAGATATAATAATAATTGTCATTTGATGGTCACCTCTTCTTCCTAAAAGCCTAAATTAAATTAATTAATTAAATAAACGAGAAGGTGCGAAACAAAAAAAAGTATTAATTTATAAAATTTGTATTAAATCGATTTCTTCACCGGTACGGTTTTTCCGATCTGATTCATGTCATGGCAATCATTACTCTTATGAGGGCGAGGGAATCGCGAATAAGCCTTCAAAAATTGATTACACTTAATTAATGTATGTAATTAGTATTAATTCGCACATTTTCTAGAGAACAAACTTATGAAATTTCCAATTTAACCTGTAACTACCAATTATTGTGTGCTGAGCAAAGGCGCGGTACCTATTCCTAAATCTTGTATATTTTTGTAACCAGTGCTCGGATTTCGTTGATTATTTTTGCATTTTATTCATAAAAGCGAGATCTAAAAGATTGATAATAATAAAATAAAAAGTGATATGTTTAGGTACAATATATTACAAACATCAATTTAATTACGTGTGTAAAAACGTAAAAGTGGGGATGGAAATCGTGAAAGAAAACTAACATTATTTTTACTATTTTTACTAGGTATTTTCTTATTCTATATTACAAAAATTGTATAAGTTATAACGTCAGCAATTACAACAACTAGTTTTTTAAGTCTCAAACAATTTATTTACTTAAAATGTGAAACTTGCAGATTTTCCGGTCAAACCCAAGACGCCTCCATCCCAAGCTGCTTTACAAAATCAAGATCAAGAAGTTAAACTATTGCAACAATTAAAGACGTTAATGACGAATCAAGCTTTCGTGCTTGTACTAATAGCGTATGGAATTAATTCAGGAGTCTCTAGTACCGTATCTGCACTCCTGAATCAAGTTGTTTTAACGTACTACCCTGTAAGTAATCTCACGGTCTATTTATCTTTAAACATAATTATGAAGGGTTAATATTTTAGAATGGTTTTATAGACGCTGGACGTATAGGACTGTTGATGGTTGTTGCTGGTTTGGTTGGATCTTTGGCAGGGGGAGCAATTTTGGACAAATTTCGGGCTTACAAGTAGGCATATACAAGTAATGAGTATCTTTCTTTAACTTATTTTTAGAGTAACACTTTTGACATTAGAGGTGATTTTATTTCTCTTACTAATAGTCTTCACATGCACTCTTACCCTACACATCGCCTGCATATACATTACCATGGGTCTAGGCGGGTAATAACACATTTAAATCAGATACGTTCTTTATTTTGTTTCTTGCAGTTTTCTCATGGGTGCAATATGGTCCGTCAGTTTTGAAGTTGTTGTGGAAACTACTTATCCAGAACCAGAAGGTATAGCAGTAGGACTGTTAAATGGTCTAGGACAAGCGTTTGGTATTGGTTTTACGGAATTGTATTCCGTTCTTTTCTACAAAAGTGGCACAGTTTGGGCCAATGTGCTTGTGACTATACTTAGTCTTTTGGCTCTTATATTGGTAGCGTGCGTTCGAATGGAATTCAGAAGGGAAGCAGCTAACTTAAAGAAAGAAAATGATAATTTAGCTTTTGACGATGCACACAATAGTAAATTGTAAAAATATATGTGACAGTGTAATTTAATTAATTAAGTAAATATATTTAAAAGTAAATCTGTTTGAAATCTAAAAGGAAACCTTACCTTTAATTGCACATTTCATATCCAGGGTTAGAATAGAAATTTGAGAGCCTGATTTAAGATGAACAAAAATACTTTTTTCCGGAAATCGTCTTGGAAACAACATTTCACAAAGAATAAAATGGCTAGGGCGTGTTATGAGAAGAGATGAGGACAATAACGTGAGGAAGATAACTATCTGGAAACCCATTGTGGAAATTACAAGAGGATGGCTGAAGGTAAGATAGTAGGACCAGGTAACGAACGATTTGAGAGAAATGGAAGTTAGTAATTGGCCACAGAAGGCCCAAAATAGGCAGATATGGAGAAATACTGTCATAGATGCCGCAACGGACTCAAGGTTGTGAGAAACAAGTTAGTAAGTGAAATGCACGCTTCAACTTTCGATATACCTAGTATCCCTGCTCTCCTAATTGGATTTGTAAATCCCAGGCAGGGATGGCAAAAAGCTGTAAATAAAATAAAATAAAAGTACCTATTGCATAGTACTTGTTTGTACTGTTATGTAATAATTTGTTCGTCAGTACTTCAAAAGCAATTTGAAATTTAACTTTGAAGTACCTACTGCAGACACAGTATCTATGTGATAGCTCCCCTCCCCCTCCCCCCTGCTCACACATTTGAATACATATGCGCACAACTTTTCTATCTTTGTATGATTATTTAATTAGAGATGTGAGTCGATTGAAACCCATGTTCACAGACCACATAGCAATTAATAAATCCGCGTCAAAGCATTCGATTGTACTTTGATTGTATCTTTATGTTCTTTACTCTTTTATGCTATAAAAACAAAAAAAATTCAGAGAAGTTTCCCGTAATAGTAGTTTACGTAACAAGTCCCGAAAGTGATCTTTTACTGGACAAGTAGGCAAATTACAGGGCGAGCCGCAGGCGAGTCCTGCAAGCCTGCGAGTCCAGTAAAAGCACTTTTGGGACGTATTACGTACAATATTTTTTTTAAAACGGGCAGAACAATTGACCGTTCTAGGCCGGAAAGTAAAAATGAGTCCGGTAAAACCTTTTACCGGACTACCACAATAACTTTCTGGCTCGGTCCGACAAAATGAGATTTTCTGACCTAAAAATAAACCGGAAAGTACTACTACTTTCTGGCCGATTTTAAAAAAAACTAATTACAGGCGCGGCGTTAGAACATTTCACCATGTTATACAGAGATAAATGCGTCTCAGAAATTAGGCAGACGTCTATGTTTTGAGTGTTGAGAAAGATTTCTAAAACGTGTTTTTTGTTTAGAATGCTATTGGCATTTCATGTGACAAAGTCTTTCTGGTCCATAATTTATACCACTTTGGATATTAGCATCTGTTCCCCAATTTTCTAATTCGTCGAGTCTTGTATTTATTTTTTCTAGTATCTTCATCATATTCTGCATAATCTGCATCATAGATTGTTCGTTTCCCGGTACGTGAGGAGCTGACTACTGATTTTTGTTGTGTTGCGTTTTTTTTTGCCTTGAAGACACTCTTCCGCCTTTTCTGTAGTTCCTTAGTTATTGTGTAGCCCCTATGGATGCGCTTCGGAGCAGTTAAATGCACTTGGCAGGTGTGCTTCTCAGTTTGGTGCAGTCTGCAGTTAGATGTTCCCCTGCGCATTTAATTCAGGTTGGTGTTCTTATACAGATCTGTCTTGTGTGTCATATCTTTGACATTGTGGGATAAGCTTGCTATTCCTTACTGCTTCTACATTAACCTTCATATGGTTGATGTATTGCATATCGTAGACATTTTTGATGTCTTCCAAACGAATAGTTCGTGCTCGGAAATGTTAGTGCTAACCGATCTACCAGTTTGAATCAAGAGCAAGAAATGCGAGGTTTTGATGGTTAGATGACGATATACAACCTTGCGGATTTCGCTCCTGTGAAAACGGTTGTTGACTAATGTCTTGGTGACACCTGTAATTCGTTTCGAAGATTAACCTTATTGGAGACGGCTACAACACGATGGGCCAGAGAATTGATGACTGACCGTTTTTGAGCAGGATCATTGTGGGAGGTGACATGTAGGTAATCATTTGGGTAACGGGTGACTAGGACATCGAGAAAAGTGAGTGATTCGTTAGCCTCATTTTCCATGACAAACTTGATGTCAACATGTTGCGCGTTAAGATTATCTTGGAGTTTCAACAAAGGGTCATAACCGCCAAATCACAAGGGTAACAATGACGTATCTGTACCAGACTTTGGGTTGAACATGAAAGGATGCCAGAGCGACAGATTCGAAAGATTTCATGACTGAAAAATTGTGATTAACAATTTTGTTTATTTTTCCGTGAATAATTGGCTATGACAACGCTTTCATCGCTGGGGAAAAACTTTTTTCTAAGAGAAAGAAATAGTGTATTCCGAATCAGTTTTAGAAAAAATATTGTTATTAGACAGCTAAAGATATTACTCTAATTACAAAAAACGATGTACTATTAATAAACCAACAACGTCATTTAACTGTAAAAATATAGCACTAAAATATTATAAAAGACATCAAAAAGTTCTACCGCAGAAAACGTACCTATATAGACAATTTGAGAATAAACACCCAAATTATAATTGGGTATTAATACTTTATCTGTTTTTATCTTACCTCATTTCACTAATTAAGCCTTATTTAATAAGGCAATTTCACAATAAAATTGACGTGTGATTACCATTGTGCACAGTACTGAAATGATTAACAAAGAAGCAACACTGAAGAAAATGGAGGAGCCGTTCAAATTGTATAAAATGAGATGGCTTGTCCTTTTTCTAACCGCAATGGCTTCTGCAATATGTAATATGCAATGGATGCAATATGGTATTATTGGAGATGTTGTTAAGTTGTACTATGGAATATCTTTCGATGCAGTTAATTGGTCATCCATGGTATATTTACTAGCTTATGTTGTCTTGGTATTTCCACTAAGCTACGTTTTGGATAACTATGTAAGTATATAATAATTACATTTTTGTTGCGTCCTTGGACTTTAAAATATTGCTTAAATCAGAAATCAGATTAGAATAATGTAGGTAATTTAGACTCCATTGAGATGCTTACCGGTTAAGTTGCTCCTCCCCCCACCTGTATAAAGTTTTCGTTATGCGCCACTGAATGTAAGTCTTGTGCCGTTATAGTTGTTGAAAAACATTTGGGGAGGTTCAAGTTCACTCACGGGGGGGCTGAAAACTCGATCCCCCTCCCCAAATGTTTTTCAAAATATTTCAAAACTAAAACAAGTTACTTCAGTGGCGTATTCGAGCGCAACCGACCCCATTAATACGTTCGTTCATACGTGTGTATGATTTCATCAGGAAAACAAACAACCCTTTCTTTAAAAGGTTTGGAAAAACGTGGGTTATTAATTAAAATAACTTAATAAGCAAAATATGCGAAATAGACTTTTTATGTTCAAAAATATGCAACTAACTTGCAAAATGAAAGAAACCAATGAGAAAAAGTAGACTACTACACTTGACCTTTAACTTCTTCAGGGGATTAAATTTTCCATGCTTCTTGGTGTTGTGGGAACTGCAGCAGGTGCATGGATCAAAGTTGGATCTATTTCTCCTGATCGGTACTGGGTACTGCTACTTGGACAGATTGTAGTAGCTATAGCCTTGGTACCTTTAATGGGACTACCACCCAAAGTAGCTTCGATATGGTTTGGCCCAAATGAAGTGGCAACTGCTTGTGGAGTTGGTCTTGCTGGAGTACAAGTACGATAATCTTACTAAATAGCATCCTGTATTGATTTTACTTTGTAGTTGGGTTTAGCTATTGGTTTTGCAGTTCCACCAGTAGTTATCACAAGCCAAACCGATCTAGCGATGATTGAAAGTGATCTGTTCACTATAGCTCTTGGTGTTGCTATAATAAGCACAATACTAATGGTAGCGGTAATAGCACGTAAGTATAGAAATGGTCAATGTTCAAATATGGGTAAAAACTTTTTCACACTATTACCAGGGTTCTTATTTGGTTCTATAGCGACTATAATGTTCACTCTAAGTCATTTTGAATTCGTTATATTGGCTAGTAAACTGCCATTCCTCTCAAACTAAATCAATGCTGGCGAGTTCGACTAGTTCCACAAAATCTTCGCTATAGAATAATATCATCAATATAAGGCTGGCAATGTTACTGTATCTTTGGGGATCTATGCAAGAACAATTCAGAAGCAAAACTTTATTTGTAGTAAACTTTTTTTAATACCTTTTTCAATTATCAATTGTTTAGAAAAGATTCTATAACACGCATCTCATTTATGAGCAGAAATTGGATGACCTGCGATCTCAGATTGTACCTCACCCGCCCTATTCGCTTGAACTAAATAGTTTTCCCATAATTCAAGGCCCTCCACACGTCTTACATACTTGAAATGAGGAAGGGCTCTACTCGTAGCTATGTTCGGCCAGAATCCAACATGTATCGTCTCAGTTAAGCAATTGCGGAACGTTATCAACGAAAATGTGACCGGCTTTCTTGTCGTCTGTGTAGCATTCTTTGCAAGATAGTGATTCGACATATATATATCCCATGTATTGTATGTGCTTGTTTATTGTATGATACCCGAAAGTTCTCCTGTAAGCAAACGATGGTTATCCTTGACAGTTCTATGCATAATAGTATGGTTCCTCAAAGTATCTGTTTAGATGCATTGTATTTCTTACTACTTTTTGCCTTTTTTACAGTAGCGGAGTGTCCAAGTTGTGGTCATAAATCTGTTGATTTTCAGATTAAATCACATAATTTTGCAATTTTGCAAAATCGGCGAATCGTTAAATAGAGTGTACGTTACCGTAAAACACGATTTTTTGAGGAGTCACTGAAACATGAAAGTGTGTGCATTACAAACAATCGGCTCATGAAAGGGTGATTGCAAATTTTCGGATACTTGGCATCCGCGTTAACCTCCGACTAGCAAAAATTCCAAAATTATTCATGCATAAGATATTTTATATTAATGTCAAAATTTAATATTATGAACACCCTAGACTCTCTTTTTATTTCTATCTTTGGAACAAGTTGTGGAGACTACTTCTTCGTCGCTTCTCAAAACATAAGTTACTTATAACGTCTCCAATTATAACAACTGGTTTTTCCACTCTCAAGCAATTTATTTATCTAATAAGTATGTGAAACTTACAGATTTTCCGTACAAACCCAAGACGCCTCCATCGCAAGCTGCTTTACAGAATCAAGATCAAGAAGTTAAACTATTGCAACCATTAAAGAAGTTAATGACAAATCAAGCTTTCGTGCTTGTACTAATAGGGTTTGGAATTAATTTAGGAGTCTTTTGTACCATATCTGCACTCCTGAATCAAGTTGTTTTAATGTACTTCCCTGTAAGTAATCACACGGTCTATCTATCTTTAAACATAATTATGAAGGGTTAACATTTTAGGATGGTTTTATAGACGCTGGACGTATAGGACTGTTGATGGTTGTTGCTGGTTTGGTTGGATCTTTGGCAGGGGGTGCAATTTTGGACAAATTTCGGGCTTACAAGTAGGTAGCCACAAGTAATGATTATCATACTTGAATTTACTTTTAGATTGACACTTTTGACATTAGAGGTGATGATATTTCTCTCATTAATAGTCTTCACTTGCACTCTTACCTTACATATCGCCTGCATATATATCTCCATGGGCTTTCACGGGTAAGTAAACAAATTTAAATCACATACGTTCTTTATTATTTTTCTTGCAGTTTTCTTATAGGTGCAATATGGTGCGTCAGTTTTGAACTTGTTGTGGAAACTACTTACCCAGAACCAGAAGGTACAGCAGTGGGACTGTTAAATGGTCTAGGACAAGCGTTTGCAATCGCTTTTACGAAATTGTATTCCGTTCTGTTCTACAAAAGTGGCACAGTTTGGGCCAATGTGGTTGTGACTATACTTAGTCTTTTGGCTCTTATATTGGTAGCGTGCGTTCGAATGGAGTTGAGAAGAGGAGCAGCTAACTTTAATAAAGAAAAGGATAATTTAGGTTTTGACGATACACTCAGTAATAAATTATAAAAAAACATATACCTAATAGTATAATTTAATTAATTAAGTACCTAAATATATTTAAATGTAAATTTGTTTGAAATCTGAAAGGTAAGGACCTTTAGTTGCACGTTTCATATCAACTGGGATAGTATACAGAGCTACAAAGGTTCGAAATGAGAAAGTCCTGGATAAGGACCTGAAAAGGACAAAGAACATTTAAAATTACTTACCTACCTAACGGTATACTTCGCTACAAATACAATAATTCTTACTGTATTCCTAAGTCTCCTTCACCTACAAAAGCATTGTTGCAAACATGATATTGCGAGACGTCAAAATAGTGTGTTAATTGTGAAGACCTTCACGGTCATGCGATAGAATTCCACTCGTGCGGTGTAGGTAAAATGTACCTATATGGGCGTAAATCTTTGGGATTAATAACCATAATTATATAGCTCCATAGTCTTCAACGAGCGAACCTTTTAAAAAATAACAGAGCCTGCAAAACCATATGGTATCGTTGAATGATCGCTTTTAAAGATATTTATGGGTGAAATGAAACGTTAGAAAACACATTCGAGTTTGTAATGGGTGTTTCATTTTCTACGCCGAATTTGATTATATACAGGGTGAATGAGACCACCCGTATCGGTCTTTTATTTATAGAACGGTGAGTCGTAGAGGGGTGGGGTAAATAAAGTGATTATAAAAGGCATAATAAAGAATCGAATGGTGATATCATTATTTCTCGGAAAAGTCAGCATTCCTCCAGAAGGCCTCCAACTCCAAAATTTTAAATGGCACCATAAGTCAAAAAAGGTATAGTTTGAAAGCTTGTTAAAAAAGAAGAAAGTTTTATAGGAAAAATTATTTTATTACTGCCACCCCTTTTAAGTAATATTCGAGTAAAGTTCTTAAATTTGAAATTCACTGTTAACAAGAAACATTGAAAAGTCGACTTTTAAAATCTAGTTACCAATGTTACATGTGTTCAAAATGTCTTCCACTTACTGCTAAGCACTGTTGAGCTCTTCTAGGTACACTACCAGTGGCTTTAATAAGTACTTCTTGAAAGGGAAGAACACATGTAACATTGGTAACTAGATTTTAAAAGTCGATTTTTCAATGTTTCTTGTTAACAGTGAATTTCAAATTTAAGAACTTTAGTTGAATATTACTTAAAAGGGGTGGCAGTAATAAAATAATTTTTCCTATAAAACTTTCTTCTTTTTTAACAATCTTTCAAACAATACCTTTTTTGACTTATGGTGCCATTTAAAATTTTGGAGTTGGAGGCCTTCTGGAGGAATGCTGACTTTTCCGAGAAATAATGATATCACCATTCGATTCTTTATTATGGCTTTTATAATCACTTTTTTTACCCCACCTCTCTACGACTCACCGTTCTTTAAATAAAAGACTGATACGGGTGGTCTCATTCACCCTGTATAATAACTTCAATGCAAAAATTCGGCAAATTAAGTGTGAAAAACAATATCTGGTATATGTCCACCACAAGCATGATGGCAAGCATTGATTCTCTCATTGAAATTTGCCAAGACTCGTTCACACATCTCCCACTATCTTCACTAATTACACGACCAATTTCTTCTTTAAGTTCCTGAGTGTTTCGTGGCTTGTTTTTGTGCAGTCGACTATCTCACATTTCAGGAACAGCTGATGATAAAACTAATATGATCACACCTGCCAACCTTACGGGAAGGAAATGCCGCGCAATTCAAATTCGGTGTAGAAAATGAAACGCCCTTTATAAAAGTAATAAATAACTTAATAAGTAAAATTCAAGTAGGTCAGTTCAGTTCAGAGAGAATTCTTGCCATAATGTTACGTATTTGGAGAAATAATCGAAACGAACCACACCTATCATAATCCCAAAAATACGCGATGCGTTAATTGAAGGATTAATTGAACAAAGCTTTGCAATATATTTTAGTTTCGCTAATTACGCGTTGGTATCACCACATTCGAATAAAAATAAAAATTGTAAAGATTAATATACATAGATAGATTAAGTTCCTGGTATTTTCGGACGTATGCGATCTCAATTTTGTTACCCACGAATTCGTGGATGAAGAGACCCAAACAGATTTTTGGATCAAAAGACTTTTCTACCCAAAGCCTATCCATAAGTTTTTACTGTCAAGTTTTTTTTTTAATATAAAGCATTAACTAGATCAGTACTTTTTGGTACTATACATAGTTGTTTTCATTTTAATTAACTACTATACACTAACTATCTTAACTATCGGTTAACGCAAAAGCGCGTTTCCGTATCTATTACCTATGCCTATAAATAGTCTAAATTAAAAATTAATGAGTTAAGTAAA
Source organism: Pyrocoelia pectoralis (assembly GCA_036250285.1). Lineage (NCBI taxonomy): Eukaryota > Metazoa > Arthropoda > Insecta > Coleoptera > Lampyridae > Pyrocoelia > Pyrocoelia pectoralis. Next base: position 18,231,484 of record CM070076.1, on the reverse strand, counting down.
TGTCTTGTGGCAAACGTCTTTTAAGTCTATGGTGTATATTTTTGCATCCCGTTTTGTATAAAGCCGCACTTGAGCACTTGCACATATTGTCAAAGTATTTCACAGACAGATTTTTAATAAATTGTTCTATGGTGGGAATTTGAGTTTCTCGATGTATTTGCGTATTTCTCATATACCATGGAGCGTCGGTAGCAATTCTAAGAATTTTATTTTACATTCTCTGGATCTTGATTATTTGAGTTTTGGATGCTGCCCCCCAGATTGGTGCTGCATAAGTAAGTATTGGTCTAAGTATGGATTTGTATAATAATAAGCTGCATTCCAGTTTCAGTGACGATTTACGGTTAAAAATTGGGTACAATAAAGCTAGTCTTGCGTGGCATTCGTTTAATTTCTTATTGATATGATATCCCCACGTTAGTTTACGATCTAAATAAACGCCCAGGTATTTAATTGCCTGGTTTTTATTATTCCAGTTTACTGCTTCGGCGTTAATTGTAATAGGGTTCGGATTTGTTGGTCTTCGTAATGTAAAAATCATCATTTGCAATTTGTTAGTATTTAGAACTGTATTCCATCTTTGCATCCATCCTTGTAACGTAGTAATACATGATTGTAGGCTCTGTGCTGCAATATTAATGTCTTTGTCTTGGGTGATAATTGCTGTATCATCGGCATACATTGCAATTATTGTTGCTTCTTGTGATACTGGAATATCGTGCATGTAAATATTGTATAAAATGGGACCTAATATTGACCCTTGTGGAACTCCTGCTCTTATGGATTTTATTGTTGACAGTGTAGCATTAACTCGAACTTCGAATGTGCGATCTTTCATTAATGATCTGATTATAGCGTACAAATATTGCGGTACGTTGATTCTCAGTAATTTGTATAATAGGCCATAGTGCCAGAGTTTGTCAAACGCCTTTTTGATATCAAGCAATGCGGCTGTCGTATGTAACTTCTTATCAAACCCTTTCTCAACCATCTCTACTATGCGTGATAACTGTAAGGTAGTAGAGAAAGAACTTCTGAATCCATATTGAAAGGGTGGTATGACATTTGAGGAATCTATGAATTTATTTAATCGTCATTGAATTACTTTGTCGAGTACTTTTGCCAAGGTAGGTAATAAACTAATGGGTCTATACTCTCCTGGATCTTTGTGATTATTCCCTGCCTTAGGGAACATTTAGTATATGAGCATGTTTCCATATTTCAGGAAAATACCCGACTGCTAGACATGAGTTAAATATTGAAGCTAGGTGAACGAATGCTTTGTTTGTTAGTTTTTTTAGTATTATATTAGTTATTTTATCGTGTCCCGGGGATTTTTTGTTTGGTAGCTGCATAACTATATCTTTTATCTCCTTAGGCGAGGTGGGATCTGTTAATGTAAACGCCTTTGGTGTATTATTGTCAACAAATGTCTGAACCTCTTCTTCGAATTCGGTATTATCCTTATGCGTGCCTGTTGTAAATATATTGTATAATTTTTCTGAGAAGATTTCGCATTTTTCTTTGTCTGTAATGTAGTTGACTCCATTAACATTTAGGGATGGAATTGTTTGTGGTTGCTGAAGATAAGCTTTGTGGCTCTCCACATTGTATGATCTTTCAGGTTTAACTCTTCGATATACTCTCTGTATTTATTATACCTCCAACTATCTAGTTTCGTTTGAATTTCACGCATGATTTGATTAAGTGAGTTTTTAATAAATGGATCTCTCGTTCGTGACCACTGTCTTCTCATTCTATGCTTTGCCTTAATTAAATCTAATTATATCAGCGGGAGGATGATTATATTGATCATTTCTATATTTGGTCTGTTGTATAACACATGCTTTTTGAATTGCCGCTGTAATAGCTTTTGTGAAATACTCTTATGTTTTCTTCTATTCCAATTTTTGCATTTGCTTTAGTGTGGTACTGTAATCCTTTGGTAAGTTCTGCTTGAAACGTATCCCAGTTCACGAATCCGTTAATTAATTTAGGTATCTACCTTTGCGATATAGGATGGTCGTTGTTGAAACGTAAGTAACACAGGTAGGTGGTCAGAATCTAGCTCATGAAGAACCGTCTGATAAATAGGACAACTAACATATTCGTGTAGCACTATGTCCAGGATGTCCGGTCTATGATCAGTTCTAAACGGCACGTATGTAGGATCATTAGGAGCGGAAACTTGAATTCCATGCAAGCTCATAAGTGTATAGAGCCTCATGCCATCTGGGTTATTTTTTAGACATCCCCAGATTTCATTTTTGTAGTTAAGGTCCCCGAACAGTAGAGTTGGCGTATTTGTATCGAAAATATTGAGTATATCCTCCTCAGCAAGTCGTTTGTTTGGAGGTTTGTAACCACTTATGATAGGTATTCATCGTTGTGCCGTTAGCAAGACCTATATTCACTGCCACCACTTCTAGTGTGGTGGTAACATATTCAATTTGTGAAGAGACACTCTTATTTTTAATTATAATTGCAACGCCTCCGGAAGCTTTCCGAGCGCTACGATCGCAGGGGTACACTCGATAGCCTGTTATTTTAAAAACATCTGTGCAGGCTAAGTGAGTCTCTGTTATGCACATGATATCGACGTTGTGTCTGCCGAGAAACTGACACATTATGGACTTTTGACTTTTAACAACATTGGCATTCCAATTGCTGATAACGAGATTTTACTTCCCGAGTACGAAGTAAAAGGGAAGTAAGTATTGTATTAGTGTTCCAAAAAAAAAAAATTTGACCTATGGAAATTTTTACATATCTTTGCGTTTCTGAACACGTAGATTCAAAATATGAAAAAAAAAATTTTTCGTCTGTCGTCTGTAGTCTGTAGTCTGTCCGTACACATTCTTTGCAACGCTCTAAACTCAGAAACTATTAAAGTTATCGAAATGCGGTTTTCGCCAATCGATTGCATTCGGGCCAAGGACGAAAATGCTGATATTACCTTTGATGACGTCACTTCCGGTATAAGCTAAAATGGCGGCACTCATTTTTTAATAAGATGAAGTTGCAGTTTTTTTTATGGAGTTTAAACGAGTATTTTTTTCTGAATTCAGCAATATATATTGTGCTATAGGTATTTTTTGAAAACTGTGTTAAAAAAAATAATTTTCAAAAAATGACTGCAACGCTCGATACTCAGAAACTATTAAAGTTATCGAAATGCGGTTTTCGCCAATGGATTGCATTCGGGCCAAGAACGAAAATGCTGATATTACCTTTGATGACGTCACTTCCGGTATAAGCTAAAATGGTGGCAATCATTTTTTTATAAGATAAAGTTGCAGTTTTTTTATGCAGTTTAAAAGAGAATTTTTTTCTGAATTCAGCAATATATATTGTGCTATACTTATTTTTTGAAAAAGGTGCTAATACGAGGGAAGTCTCGTGGCAACTTGCCAGAATTTTTTTATAATACTGTTATTTGCGTGCATCGCCATTTGGTAATATTGACGTCATTAATGATGTAAAGAGCGTTTTAAATTGCTCCATTTGTTGCATTAACATATTCTCAATGACCTTAACAATTTCCTTCATTTGATTGTTTAGAACATGTTGGCTTTCTCCATTATTTTTCGCTGAGCCCGTTGCATTTTTATTATTATTGTTATTATTGCTAACTACCTCGCTTGCTAGCCTATTGGGTGTTATATAATTTGCTCTCCTGATGTTCGTGTTCATTGCTGCGCTCGTTTTTGAGTTCATTTTTTTAAAGTACTCGCATCCTTTGTATTTGTAATTCGCGGTATGTTCAAGTTGATAATTGTACTGTCAAGTAAAGCACGCAATGGAACAGTTATCACTACGGTCACGTTTACATCGACCGTACCGATCAAAAAAGTCCCTCCCCGTAACCATCATCGATATGGATTGTGGAGTATTATTCTGTAATCCGCTTCCTCATAGATACAGGAGATCAAATTATTCAAAACGGCCTCAACTGAAGGAAGATATCATCGCCTGTTTTCGAAAAACTCCTCATTACATTATTGTGTGTACTATGTACAGATGCATTCTTTTAGCGAAATAATAAATGTGAAATTATTAGAGACGTTTCTGGCATAATTGTGATGGTTAATAATTACAAAAGTTTACTCAGAGATGTCATATGCATATCCAAATTTCGGGAGCTTACAGATATTGACCGGGTCAGTACGACAAGCTGAATAACATGATGGTTTTTATTTGTCCTTTCTTTCTTCATCTGTTGGTAGATCATTAGATATTCTGCATGAGCTTGCTTGCCTAATTCAAATCATCCGGATGGTGGTGAGCCTACTGAACATCCTTCGCCAATTTAAAGAGGACTTGATCACATTCCATTCTGGAACAGGAATAAGATTGAAATGTAAAATGTTGTCTATTCTATCAAGCACATAAACGGAGAAGAAGAGAATGAGTTAAGGTGGTGCTGTTTAATTTAAAGTTTAAAACCATCTCTTTGCACCGCTCCTATGAATGAATGTAGGCACCAAGAAAAAAGAGGAAGGTGTGTTTTTCAACACTTCTAATGGCGATGGCGCTGCAATACACTCTTCGATCTTCGGGAAGAACTTGTTCAACATGCTATATGATGGGAAATTAACTCACTCTCGATTAATGCCTCAATGAAGTATGTTGGTTTCATAAAGAGTGCGGTGGAGTAGAAGGGTAGGAACCCGAATTTCTGACTTCTAACGTTTTTCAAAAGAAATCTATTTCACAAAATTAACGAAAATCTATTCTATTTATTTCACTACGTAATTAAAGGAGCTTATAAATCAGTTTAATTAGACAGTGTCAATATTTGTATCATGTTCTGTTACTGAATGATGCCTTCAATGTTTCCAAAGATATTGATAATAACTAGTAGCGAAATATCTTACAAATTTTTTTAAAAATATATCCCACGTGCTTTTCACTTTTCCACTGCCACGGTTAATGATCCTCAGGAGTGGGAATTTCGTAACGAAGCAGGTTCCTAGGGCATTAAATAAAAAAATAATAATAAAAAAAATGTTCCCCCGGCTAGGGATATAGATATCAATCGAGAGGAAAGATAAGAACGATTGAAATGAAAAAAAACGTTTAATGGCGAGCTGTAGAGCACCACAGAAAGGAAAAAAATATAAACATACGGCAATCTAACTATTTAGGACTCCACTCGACTACGCTAACCTAAGGAAAATACATACATTTAAATCATCGCCATAACGGCAATACAAAAATAATACTTTGTTGTTCCTATAACTAAAATAAATTCTAAACAGTTGAACAATTAAAAACATAAAAAGGTAGTCGCTTGGATTGGTAGAATTAACGCACTATAATAATGTCAACGCGTAGAGTGGAGCTTAATAAAAGTAATCTTAATCAGGACGAACACACACAAACGCTTATCTGTTTGGTTCCTTCCTGTTTTTCTTTTCCGGATGCGATGGTTGACTTAAGATGGATGATAAATGATTGATGTTGCTGAAGTATACTCGAGTAGGAACAGCGAAGAGCCGCTGAACGAAAATCGGAGGGAGCTGAGACATTTACTTTTGCTTTCTCAAGATAACATATCATTAATGACCAAAAAAAAAACCCTGAAATACGAAAAAGTGTAAGTGCTAAATACTCTAAATTTGTGGCTTACCTCAAGACTGAGGGTTTAATCCTAAGCTACGGATAATATCCGTTGTAATTGATACCGACTGGAGTCAGGAGTACAGATGTAACACGACGGCAATTTAGCTCAAAAATAAATCCCCACAACGGGTTAGTGGATTCCAAAAATTTTTGCTTCACACAGCACATCCACCACATAAAAGGGCAAAACTAATCCCTATTAAATAGGCCTCGAATTACTACACAATTCTAATTAATACTTTTGCCACTTTTGAAGAGCCGATAAATTATGCCGCTCACTCCCTAACAATCGGAATAACAATAAAATCGATATTTAAAAGTGCACGTACTTTCCAGGTAACCCACAGTATCTCAAGATAACCCCGTTATTTACATTTAGCAAGCATATTTGCGCACTTACAATATTTAAAAATGGGTCTATTGCTAACTTTTCCAAAAGGAAAAAATAGACTGTTACACCACCTGAAACTCAAAACACAATCAATGGATTTCACCAAAACCTTGATGCATGTTGAGAACAGATTTATTTTCATTAACTATAAATTTTTACACCACACATGCCAGATTGAGTGAGCGATTGCTAAGGTCATATCATTCACTTTATTATATCGTTACAATGTACGTTTCAATGTATACTTACTTATAGGAACATTATTCCTGTTTCACTCTAAAAGATGTACATAAAAAATCTCGATGAATTTACAATTGGGGAATTTATAGTACATTATAATGGTCAACGATGCTCCAAATGATCTGTAATACTACCGATCAAAAAATGGTTGTTCTTATTGTGTATACTTTAACTGAACACACTGTATGTAGGTACCTACTTCCTCTTCAATTCTTTAACTAGCACGTATTTATCTTACAATAGGTATTTCCCAATAACAATACCTACTTTTTGTAGTGATTCTCTATCTTCGTTTTAAAGACAGCGGCAATACTCCAATAAAAATTATTAGTTATCATATCACTCATATTCACACTTAATACTCAAATCCATTTACACTAAGGTCAAGATCACTTCAAGAAAATGATAAAACCAAGAATCTGAGATTAAAATGACAATAAATTTTGTGCAATAAAATCTTTTTCTTTCACTACACCGAAAAGATTATAAATCCCAGAAGCGGATAATCAAGCAGTTTTTTTTCACTTTAGTACGTTTATTAATAACAATGAGAAAGCAAAAAAAACGTGCTATGTGAAAATTTAAATATTGAAACCTTGAAATGGTTTGCGCAATAACGTACTTTGTTGATGATATAATGTGATAGTCTTTATTTATCTAAAGAATTATCTGGTCGAGTTGCACATACTTCTCACATTGATAGGTACCTTTACACTTACAAAAAGTTTTGTAGTTACTTTAGAAGTTGCATCAAAATGAAGACGTCTGACGGAATATCTGAACCATTAAAAGTGTCCAAAATGCGATGGGTGGTTCTGTTTATTTCTGTATTAGTATCCGCTTGTGGTAATATGCAATGGATGCAGTATGGTATCATAGGAGATGTAGTAACATTGTACTATGGCGTATCCTTCGAAGCAGTCAATTGGTCGTCAATGGTGTTTCTGTTGGTCTTCGTCATTCTGTTGTTTCCTGTCAGTTATATATTAGATAAGTATGTAAGTAGGACACCATGTAATTTGGATGTGTTCGTTTATTGTTTATTTCTTCTTCGCTTTTCTCATTATCGTTACTATAAATAAAGCAAATATGCAAAAACGTTCTGGCTAACATGTGCGTAACTAATATGTTCAAAACATTTAAACCTCCTTTGCTTATACAATGTTTGTGCAATCCCACCCACTTAAACCATATTAACAAATTATAATTTGCACCCGATAGCATTAAGTGCTTGATATTTCTTCAGAACAAGAACATAGAAATGCAGGTACTCACCTACAAACGTGAACAGTGCGTTATAAAAGTAACGTTCCTTTGAATTAATAATTTGAAAATGAAAAAATGAACCCAGCCTTAATTTGTAGGTATATGGATTGTCAAACAACGTAGACGAATGTTAAATGAACCATCACCATATTACGTTTTAATGATGTAATAAGTATCTTAATCATTGCCGAAACAGTAGATATCTTTAGATAACATATTCTAGCTCTCTTTATTATATATTTATAACTACATTGCCTGTATTATTACTGCAATACATTAAACCAAACTGGGAAATAGAAGAGAATGTAAATAAAAATTGTTTTAGAATCTTCGTGTCAATATGATTCTGGCTACCGTCATAATAGCGATTGGTGCTTGGATTAAAGTTGGTTCAATATCTCAAGACCGATACTGGGTCCTGTTACTTGGACAAATCGTTGTATCTATAGCTGTGGTACCTTCTATGATCCTTCCTCCAAAAGTAGCTGCCGTATGGTTTCCAGCTCATGAAGTGTCTTCTGCAAGTGGAATTGGCGTTGCAGGTATTCAGGTATGTAGTGTAAGAGATTATAGAGCGTTCCCCATAATAGACTACCCATTTTAATATTTGAATTAAAATTTTGTCAGTTAACAAAACAAACTTTTTATTATACTAAATTACAGCTAACTGTTTGGGATTTATGATAACATAAAATATTTGGCTAATTTAATTCTAACTTTTAAAAATCACGTCTTCTAAATGACCTCCACCAACTTCAACACATTTTTCAATATTAGATAAAAAGTGGTTCATTACACGGCGTAGCAAACCTTCGTCGATTCCTTCAAGTTTTTCACGAATTTTGACTTTGAGTTCCTCGATTGTACCTGGATGACTCGCAAACACTTTGGCTTTTAAATATCCCCACAGGAAAAAATCGGGTGCCGTTAAGTCGGGGGGCCTCGAAGGCCAAGGCAAATCTCCGAATCGAGAAATGAGTCGGCCATTAAACATTTCTCGCAGAACCCTCATTGAGTTTCTGGCGGTATTAGCTGTTGCCGCATCTTGTTGGAATAGTAAGGCATTGTTTAGTAATCCTCGTCTATTTAATTCTCGAAGGAGGAATGTCTCTAGCATGTTTACGTAGCATTCGGATGTTACTGTTACAGCGCGGTTATTTTCATCCTCAAAAAAATATGGACCAATAATAGGTACCAAAAGATCCCACTCCACACCACACAACAACTTTTGGATTATGGAGGTTCTGTGTAAAGATTTCACAAGGATTTTCATTTGACCAGTATCTAAAATTCTGTTTATTAACCATGCCGTTCAAATAAAAATTTGCTTCGTCGCTCATTAAGAGACTGTGAATTGCTCCTTGATGAAAATTCAAAAATTCTTGACAAAATGCTAACCTTGCTTCTTTGTCTTGATTGCTAAGGTGCTGTGCCATTTGGTATTTATAGGGATGAAATTTTAAATCCCTTTGAAGAAGTCGATCTAAGCTTCTCTTTGATATTCCTAGGATAAGGGTTTGTCGATTAGCAGACCTTTTAGGACTTCTCGTAAACGCAATTCTAACTCGTTCAATATTTTCTGGTGTACGAACTGTTCTTCGACGTCCAGGCTTCTTCAAATTTTGTACAGAACCATTTTCACGCCAATGACGAACTCATAACTTAACAGTTTTACGATTTGGCGCGTGACCCCTATTGTTATTAAACTGACGCCAGAATGCACGCCTAACTTCTTCTATCGAATTGCTTCTTATGTAAGTTTCTACACAAGACACACGTTGTTGGACTGAGTAATCCATGAAAGTTCAAATGGATATTGCAATAATGTCTCAAAGCAAAAAAAATAAATAATTATTGATGATAACTAACAATCTTCTCGTAGAAAAATGACGTTCCACGAAATTATTAACCTAAAACTTATTTGTGACAGGCGTCTACTTGATTAATAATTAACTTAAATCCCAAAGACTACAGAAGATAATCCCACAGAGAAAAACTTATTTAGTTATCTCGTAGGGAATTTATTAATAAAATAAAATGGGCCGTCTATTATGGGGAACCCTGTACATTTTTCAAGTAATTGGGGATTAGTGATAATCCTTAAATACACAAAATCCTCAAAAGTAGTCTTCTTTGTCGTCACTGTTAATAGGGTCTTTTCAGATTGGTTTTGCGATTGGAATTGTGACACCTCCTTTACTAATAAGAAGTCATAGCATCATACCAATTATAGAAAGCGACCTGTTCACTATAGCTTTGGGAGTTGCGATCATATCGACTGCAATGGCTATTCTCGTGATAATATGTATGTACAACCCACTTTCGTATAAAGATAATTTTTTTAATTACAGGCTTTCGAGGTAAACCTGAAACACCTCCGTCAATCGCCGCCCAGAATTCTCAAAATCAAGAAACAATGTTTCTACAACCTATTAAAAAACTAATAACAAATCGAACGTTTGTATTACTTTTCATAGTGTTTGGAATTGATTTTGGGGTCCTTTCTGCAATGTTGGCCATGTTGAATCAGATTGTTTTGGCGCATTATCCGGTAAATATTTTTTTCTTTGCAACATGTCTGCCTAACCGTCCATGATACTTTCTTATAAAATGTGATATTACCTATAAGGTAGTACCTTGTAAGTTGAAAGATTAAGAAATAATGGCACCGGTCAAAGAAGACTATCGTGCACTGATTTTGTAAAATTTCAAACGTCGAGTACGATCAACTTCCACGTAGTCGATTTCCCCTGAACGTGGCAGCTTTTTTATTTCTCAAGGCAAAATCGGAATAATTATGTAGACCTTACTGTCCCTTTGGAACTGAATATTTTCTTTTCCATTTCGCCTCAAACACATACCTAATCACAAAAAGCGGGGGAAAACGTAAGCCAGACGATAAGGCGGTTTATGAAAGTTATTTTTAGGATGGATTTGAAGATGCTGGATTCATAGGCATATTAGCAGTTGTCGTTGGAATTGTAGGTTCTATGGTTAGTGGTATTATCTTAGATAAGTTTAGATGCTACAAGTAAGTATTATAGTAGAATAAAGGCTAATAATAGTGTTGATATTTCTTCGTAGGGCGCTACTGTTAGTATCGCAGGTTGTAATGTTGGTTGCAATGGTATGTTTCACCTATACTTTTGAAATACATATTAGCTTAGTGTACATTACGATGGGAATAGTAGGGTAAGTAGCGGCATTCGATTTAAGTATAATTCACTTATATAATTTGATATTTTACAGTTTTTCCAATGGGGCTCTATGGTCTGGAAATGTTGAAACGGTAGTAGAAACGACTTATCCCCATCCAGAGGGTATATCCATTGGTTTACTGAATGGCAGCGGACAAGGCCTATCTATTGCTCTTACTTATCTCTATCAAACGCTTTTCACTCACACTAATGATACGTGGGCGAATAATGCAATGTCTGTGCTATTACTTTTCGCTTTGATCGTGGTAATATTCCTACGTGTGGAGCTTAGAAGGGACGGTGCTAACCTTAGAAAAGATACGGATAATTTAGGTTTCAGTGAAGTGTGTAATAGTAAAGTTTAAAATCGGTATAAAATACTTTTCACCGTATTAATGGAAGTATAATTATTATACGTCTAAACATCCAACATGAACTAAAAGAAGAATGGTGGCATTTCCTTCGTAAAGAGATTGCAAGCTCGTAATTAATAATTCGCCATAATTTACAGTAATAGATACAGTTAAAATTTCCGAATGGAGGTAAGAATCCAAGGCACCAACAAGGAAAGAAAAGATTGACCTTGACAAAATTAGGTAAAAAAGTAAGTACATACATCTTTTTCCCATGGAAAATTCGACATGTACTACTATCGGAATAAAGATCTGGTCCTCGCTTCGAAGGCTCGTCTCCCAAAGTATGTCACAAACTTTTTCGAACATTGTAAAAATGATCAAATGATTAATTTATAGCAGATGTACATCAGTCATTAAAAATGTTTAGTGACCGTTTCAGCACAAATCTGTCATTTACCTTTTCACGTTTTTACTTTCATTTTTTGTTACCTATTGTTTCTTTTTCATAAGTTTGTAATTTTTTTCAAAACGATTCATTATTCATTAAGAATAGATCTGATCACAACAATTTTAAAATTAATTGTTTCCGAAATTTTAATTTTGTTATTATAAAGCCGCTATGTCACAAATAATAATAATTGATAACGTACTACATTTCGAGGAAATTTTTAATTTGAGAAAATTTGCTGTGATTTGGAAATTGTGATCTCTCATTCACAACATTTTGTTATTTTCCTCCATTTGCGCTCAAACATATAAAATTATAATAAATTTTTTATTCAGATATTGGGTTACTTATTGTTATATCGATAGGAATATTGAACAGATTTGGAAATTATTTTCGACGACATTTGGAGAGTAAGTATAGAAAATAAACAAAATACAAATTATTAGAGCATGAATTTACCGCAATTCTTAAGTCGTATTTTTATTTTGTATGTTTCAAATATACAATTCTGTGCACACAGAGAAATATTTTGTGAGACCGGGATGTGAACTCGGAGAATGTAAGTTGTTATTGTAGCGATCTAACCAAATGAATTACCACGATAAGTTTATTTATGTACATTGTACAGGGATAGCCATTATAAATTACCCAATGGATATTTTCGTAATTATTGCAGATAGATCCCTATATTAAATGTAAAAGTTGTAGGATAATAAGCGAAGTGTCCTAATTTATCATGAAATACACAGTGGCGTACCGCAGCTAAGAGATATAAAATATAAATTATACTTTTTTTAAATGGAACACCCTGTATTTTATTTTATTTTCATGAAGCCCATATTTTTCTGATTTTAAAAATATACCATATGATACCCATGGCTTGAACCGTTTTTAGAGTTATTAGAGGTTGAATGTCGCATGTAGCAGTTAAGCTATTTACTATTGTTATGGAAATAAATATTTTCCAAGTAGGCTATGAGAATGAGTTCAAGCCATGGGTATCATATGGTATCATATCCTACTTGGAAAATATTTATTTCTATAACAATAGTATAGTATAGTCGGATTCACCGGGTTTTAGGTATGAGTCATTTGCAGTAAAGTATGATAATCGACGTGACATAGTTTTCTGTTTCTGTAAATAAAAGTATCAGTAAAATGCAATTGAGTAACGTATGTCGTTCCGTTTATTTTATGTGCAAGCAATGAACCGTGTGTCCGTGCGTTGAAACAGCTGATCGAACTGGATTGACAGATTACACAAAAATCGACAGTAGGAACTATTTATTAGTTACGACATACGGAGCGCCTGCATTGATGCATACGATTTGTAGCGATGAGTCATACCTAAAAATCGGTGAATCCGACTTTAAATAGCTTAACTGCTACATGCGACATTCAACCTCTAATAACTCTAAAACGGTTCAAGCCATGGGTATCATATGGTACATTTTTAAAATCAGAAAAATATGGGCTTCATGAAAATAAAATAAAATACATGGTGTTCCATTTAAAAAAAGTATAATATATTTTATATCTCTTAGTTGCGGTACGCCACTGTGTATTTCATGATAAATTAGGACACTTCGCTTATTATCCTACAACTTTTACATTTAATATAGGCATCTATCTGCAATAATTACGAAAATATCCATTGGGTAATTTATAATGGCTATCCCTGTACCTAAATGCATGTCAACATTGCACAGGTTGTAGCGTTACCATCCTCCTGGTGCAAGGTCGAAAGACTGTCGCGCAATTCGAAAACCAAATACAACTAAATCTCCCGCCAACTAACTGAAACCCCAAGGCACGTGATCGTCAATAACAAACCTCTCAAAATGGTAGGACTCTACGTTGTGAACGAATTGCTCGTGATGTGTGTGTGCTAGTCTTATAAGGATCGAATCGGTAAACAAAAATAAAAACACAAGAAATGGGAAGAACAAATAATTTTAATAAACGCAAGGGTTGCCCTCTCAAACTAGTTGAGATTAGCTCTGGGTCTTCGCTGATTACAAGGAGGGAAAAGAGCTACAGAAAAACCCTCCAGGATACCTACTCAAGGTTACTCTACTTTGTTTTCAGCTTCTGCGATTCTCGTCAGACATTTCATTTCCCTTCGTTTGATATTTTATATTAGAATGTTTTAAATAGCTTCTGCCATCACCTTTCAAGGTGGAAAATGAGGAAACGCTGTTAGGCAACAGATCCTACAACTCGCCACAGGGTCAAGGGCTCACGGGCGAAGCTTTTGTATTTGTATTTGGCTTAGGGCGCTAGCCTGTGGCTGAGCGATCACCCTGCCTGTACATACGGTTAGAGAGAGAGCTGTAGCATTGTTTTAGGATCCACCCCATAAACGGTATTTAAATGCATAAAATCAAAGGATGTAAAATTTAATCACATTAACGACGCGTCAAAATAAGTTGTTGGCAGGTGCTAGCAACTCACGTAAACGATCATATTACGCCCCCACATAAAATACCACCTGACGATCATCGCGTACTTAAAAACGTAACTACATGGTCATAATTATACATCAATTAAATATGAAACCCCACATGACATCGCATCGCATTAAATATCACGTAATGTCCAAAAGCGTACTTCAAATTCTACTAAAGCATCCCCTAACAACACAATCAACAAAAATAATAAAGCATCCCCACTAGCGTGATACCTAATTACGCAGCTCAGTAACTTTCATGGCATAAGTAAATTTCACTTGCGCAATGATATTTAACTTTCCAAATTCTAAAGTTTATGATGGCAGTTACATTTTAAATAAAGCTGAAAATCATACAGTCTAAATTTAAAATACACCCTATCAATTAATAGAATAATTCATAAGAAACAATGAACAAAATATACCTGAGTACGTGCGTCACAAACACCAAAACTACAGATTAACAGATCACATTGGCAAATTGAAACAACCCCTAAATATTAAATCGAACAATTAAGTAAAGTAAAGAGATTATACCTCATTATCGGGAACTTCGCAACACCAAAAAACTAACCACTCTTCGTGTCGATACCCTTCGAACTCGAGAACTGTAACTTAACTGTCCCCCTAATTTTTTTACTTCACGCGCTAGTTCCTTCTGCACCCCGCTTTTCAGCTATTCAAATGCACGACCAATATTTATACATTCCATCACGTACATGAGTTTTTTAATTAACAAAAATCAGTGGCGTAACTTTTCAATACCATCCACCAAACGGAAAAAGGTTTTAGCGGGAATCCTTTAAAATCGAGCGGCCAAAGGCGGTTACATCACAAGGTGAAATGCAAGTTTGAGAATTTCAAGAGGAACCGTTCAGTAGTCAAGACGGCGCCGGCGGGTAACGTCAGGGGATGGGCTTAGACATAAAAAATCCTATGCTCAACCTGACGCGCACGACGGACGGCTCCAAGTCAGAGTTCAAAGGCCGTTTCTGCCATGGAAAGAGACCCATAATAGTGGATGATCGGTTCCTGGTACAGACCTTAAAGTTTCTCTCGATGCGCATAGGGGCTGAGTGGTAAAGCATTCGGAGAAGAAAGGCATCTTCTATGCATGAGTGACTCTTGCTGCAATAAGTAACTTACAATATTTATATTGTTTCGCACCGAGGTGGATGAGATACTAGGAGAATAAAACCGTCTCCTCTGCCTTACCCTTTTACAGGCAAACCGGATGATACCTTGTGCAACCTCGTGCAACCTATTCTGATGATTTAAGGATCATGTAAAATGTAAATTATGATGGAGGATGGGACCTAAGTCCACGTGTACGTTCGGACCCTTTGTACTACCCCCTGCCGGACACACCGAGCCACAGAAATACTGACCAGAGCGCGAGTTGCTTAACTGTCAATACCTGCATGGATTGTGACTATACACATTCTGGCGTACTGCCGGCATTTTTAAGGATTGGGGTTTGTCCGTCGATATCTCCGTCTGTAGGTACTTATTTCTGCGGTTTTCTACTAATGTGTCAGATGGCCGTCAAATGTATTTAAATGAAATCGTAAATGTGAAGGTTTGCCAATTACCACCGTTAGGAATTGTTTCATAATGTCAGGAAATTCACCTCCTTTGGTTCCTAACGTTTTCTTTTGTTTCCAAACCTTCGTTATTGTTTTAAAAGGTTTGGCGAAATTTTTAAGAATTATAAATAACTGTTTGAATAATCATCCGTCGATCCATCTTGACTCACCTCCATAACTTTGAACCAATATCATTGAAATTTGGCTGTATGCCGTAAGCGTCAGGGGAGGGGGCAATTTTCAAAAAAAAAAGGTAGGTACTACACACTTCACCTTATCTGCAACGAACTTCGTTCGTTAACCGAATTCAATATTCCGTCCGTCGCTCGGTCAGTACGTCCACCGCACGGTTTCCAGTATGATAGAGCAAATTGAAACAATGGATGTTATGTGAAATTTTACGCTGATTTCAGATCTGCGATCAGCTTTCCGATATCTCTAATACCTACTTATCGATATAATCGACTTCGTGCCTAAAAATATGTATAAATAATAGAAATTGTAGGTATGTATTGTTTTGTGTTATTTGTTAACTTTTCGCGGTATTCGAAATGCGTTCTGTAATCCCCATGGATTTCAACTGGTTCATTATTATTGTTCGTTCGTTCCTGCATTTGTTCGTAATTCTAATAGGTGTACAACCTTGCTTCTGTCAGTTCTTTGTCGGTTTTTCCCGGCTTTATTGTAAAGAAACCTTCCACGCTACCAAATAAAACTAGAAAGGTGCAGGACAACAATTAAAGTAGTCGACGAATCTGGTTTGTATCTATACATATAATAACTTCAATGCAAAAATTCGGCAAATGCAGTGTGAAAAACAATATCTGGTATATGTCCACCACAAGCATGATGGCAAGCATTGATTCTCTCATTGAAATTTACCAAGACTCGTTCACACATCTCCCAGGGTCTACTTCACTAATTACACGACCAATTTCTTCTTTAAGTTCCTGAGTGTTTTGTGGATTGTTTTTGTATAGTCGGCTATCTCAAATTGCAGGAACAGCTGATGATAAAAGTAATATGATCACACCTGCCAACCTTACGGGAAGGAAATTCCGCGCAATTCAAATTCGGTGTAGAAAATGAAACGCCCTTTATAAAAGTAATAAATAACTTAATAAGTAAAATTCAAGTAGGTCAGTTCAGTTCAGAGAGAATTCTTGCCATAATGTTACGTATTTGGAGAAATAATCGACACGAACCACACCTATCATAATCCCAAAAATACGCGGTGCGTTAATTGAAGGATTAATTGAACAAAGCTTTGCAATATAGTTTCGCTAATTACGCGTTGGTATCACCACATTCGAATAAAAATAAAAATTGTAAAGATTAATATAAATAGATTAAGTTCCTGGTATTTTCGGACGTATGCGATCTCAATTTTGCTACCCGTGAATTCGTGGATGAAGAGACCCAAACAGATTTTTGGATCAAAGGACTTTTCTACCCAAAGCCTATCCATAAGTTTTTACTGTCAAGTAAAGCACGCAAAAGAACAGTTATCACTACCGTCACGTTTACATCGACCGTACCGATCAAAAAAAGTCCCTCCCCGTAACCATCATCGATGTGGATTGTGGAGTATCATTCAGTAATCCGGTTCCTCATTGACGTAGGAGATCAAATTATTCAAAACGGCCTCAACTGAAGATTTCATCGCCTGTTTTCGTAAAACTCCTCATTACATTATTGTGTGTACTATGTACAAATGCATCCTTTTAGCGAGATAATAAATGTCAAATTATTAGGGACGATTCTGGCATAATTGTGATGGATGATAATTACAAAAGTTTACTCAGGGATGTCATATCCATATCGAAATTTCCGGATCTTACAGATATTGACCGGGTCAGTACGCCAAGCAAGATAACATGATGATTTTTGTTTGTCCTTTCTTTCTTCAGTTGTTGGTGAATCGTTAGATATTCTGCATGAGCTTGCTTGCCTAATTCAAAATTATCCGATGGTGGTGACCCTATTGAACATTCTTCGCCAATTTAAAGAGGACTTGTTCACATTCCATTCTCGAACAAGAATAAGATTGAAATGTAAAATGTTGTCTATTCTATCAAGCAAGTAAACGGAGAAGAAGAGAATGAGTTGGTGGTGCTGTTTAATTTAAAGTTTAAAACCATCTCTTTCCATAGCTCCTGTGAATGAATGTAAGCACCAAGAAAAAAGAGGAAGGTGTGTTTTTCGACACTTCTAACGACGAGGGCGCTGCGATACACTCTTCGATCTTCGGCATAAACAATAAACAAGCTCAACATGCTATATGATGGGAAACTAACTCACTCCCGATTATGCCTCAATGAAGTATGTTGGTTTCATAAACAGTACGGAGGAGTAAAAGGGTGGGAACCGGGATTCCTGATTTCTAACGTTTTTCTAAAGAAATCTATTTTACAAAATTAACGAAAATCTATTCTATCCATTTCACTACGTAATTAAAGAACCTTATAAATCAGTTTAATTAGACAGCATCAATATTTGTATCATTTTCTGTTACTGAATAATTCCTTCAATTTTTCCAAAGATATTGATAATAACTAGCGAGATATCTTAAAAAAATCAAAACTAAATATATCCCACGTGCTTTTCACTTTTCCACCTGAAACTGATTGGGACCTTTATGTATCTTTCGAAGAAATAGGGCCCTTGATTCGAATCATTAAACGAATCAAGGAGGTGGGTTTGTACCTTATTTCTTCGAATGTTCCTGCAATCCTCAAAACACAATCAATGGATTTCACCAAAACCTTGATGCATGTTGAGAACAGATTTATTTTCATTAACTATAAATTGTTACACCACACATGCCAGATTGATTGAGCGATTGCTATGGTCACCATTCATTTTATTTTAATCGTTACCATTTTCGTTTCAATGTATACTTAATAGGAACATTGTTCTTATTTCACTCTAAAAGATGAACATAAAAAATCTCGATGAATTTATAATTGGGGAATAGTACATTATCAACGATGCTCCAAATGGTCTGTGATACT
This sequence comes from Pyrocoelia pectoralis, assembly GCA_036250285.1. NCBI lineage: Eukaryota > Metazoa > Arthropoda > Insecta > Coleoptera > Lampyridae > Pyrocoelia > Pyrocoelia pectoralis. The sequence continues at coordinate 18,212,912 of CM070076.1, read as the reverse complement.
ATCCGATCAAACAATGGTTGTTCTTATTATGTATACTTTAACTGACCACACTGTATGTACCTACTAGTGGTGGCAAATTTAATTTTTTTCATATTCGAATATTCGTTAAAAATATATTCGAATATAGAATTATTCAAATTCGAATAATAGTCAGAAAAAAATTCGTTCTATTCGTTGTATTCGTTTTATTCGTTGTATTCGTTTTATTCGTTGTATTCGTTTTATTCGTTGTATTCGTTTTATTCGTTCTATTCGTTTTATTCGTTTTATTCGTTTTATCGTTTTACTCCTTTTATTCGTTGGACTAGTTTTATACTACCTACCTAGTAGAGCATTCTCCAATGGAAGTTTCATTTAAGCATAAACATTTGAATAGTAAATAGTAAATTGTTACTCCATTAAATTTAAGACACTTATTGCAAATTTTGCAAGTAACTACCGCATCACTCGTATTCTTCACGAAATATTTCCACACTTTACTCATAAATCACAATAATGTAGTCGTCTAGGCTGAGAAATAATTTGAACTAAATTAAAAATTTATATTTAAATGCTTAGATAATCCTTTAAAGGATCATTAAAGGCGGGTAAAAAGTAAAAACTTAAATATACAAAGTCGAAGCTTCGCAATACCATGAAAATAATTCCAGTTAAAATCACCCTGCGTGATTGAGAATTATTGTAGGTAATGTTTAGAGAAACGTGTTCACTGATTTACCGAAAACCTTTTACACTAACAAACAATAAATTACAGTTCATTACGACTTGTAAAAGGGTATTATTGAATAGTGAATAACTTTAAGCTGACAGAAAAGAAATGCTGAAATTGCTATTTACAATACGAATATTGTACCTACAACGTTTTATCTACTATTCATAAAATGTTGTCGCTCGAAAGAAATTTGTAAATGAGAAATAATTCCATGAAATGAAAAGTAGGTAGTAGGCCTACCTCCCGTCTGTCATCTCTCAATAATAAACCAACGAAGTTCTCTTTTTTCTTAATTTAACAATTTTCTTTGTTCTGGCCATTATTCGTTTTATACGTTTTATTCGTTTCATTCGTTTTACCTATTCGTTTTATTCGTTTTATTCGTTTTATTCGTTTTATTCGCTTCATTCGTTTTATTCGTTTTATTCGTTTTATTCGTTTTATTCGTTTTATTCGTTTCATTCGTTTTATTCGTTTTTATTCTAATTCGAATAGTGGTATAATTAAGTATTCGAATAATTCCCGATTATACATTCGAATATTCGAATATTCGAAAAAAATTGCCACCACTAGTACCTACTTCCTCTTCAATTCTTTAACTGGCACGTATTTATCTTACAATAGGTATTTCCCAATAACAATACCTACTGTTTGTAGTGATTCTCTATCTTCGTTTTAAAGACAGCGACAATACTCCAATAAAAATGATTAGTTATCATATCACTCATATTCACACTTAATACTCAAATCCATTTACACTAAGGTCAAGATCACGTCAAAAAATGATAAAACCAAGAATCTGAGATTAAAATGACAATAAATTTGTGCAATAAAGTATGTTTCTTTCACTACACCGAAAAGATTATAAATCCCAGAAGCGGATAATCAAGCAGTTTTTTTCACTTTAGTATGTTTATTAATAACAATGAGAAAGCAAAAAAAACATGCTATGTGAAAATTTAAATATTGAAACCTTGAAATTGTTTGCGCAATAACGTACTTTGTTGATGATATACCTAATGTGATAGTCCTTACTTATCTAAATAACTATCTGGTTACTTTAGAAGTTGCATCAAAATGAAGACGTCTGATGGAATATCTGAACCATTAAAAGTGTCCAAAATGCGATGGGTGGTTCTGTTTATTTCTGTATTAGTATCCGCTTGTGGTAATATGCAATGGATGCAGTATGGTATCATAGGAGATGTAGTAACATTGTACTATGGCGTATCCTTCGAAGCAGTCAATTGGTCGTCAATGGTGTTTCTGTTGGTCTTCGTCATTTTGTTGTTTCCTGTCAGTTATATATTAGATAAGTATGTAAGTAGACTACCATGTAATTTGGATGTGTTGGTTTATTGTTTATTTCTTCTTCGCTTTTCTCATTATCATTACTATAAATAAAACAAATATTCAAAAACGTTCTGGCTAACATGTGCGTCACTAATATGTTCAAAACATTTAAACTTCCTTTGCTTATACAATGTTTGTGGAATCCTGCCCACTTAAACCATATTACCAAATTATAATTTGCACCCGATAGCATAATAGTCCGGTCAAATTATACAGAAAAATAAGAGTGAAGGTACATAAATTCACATCAAGCTGGAAGTGAGTAAAATTGTTGAAAACATAATTAAAAATAACATTTCAAAATTCCCTATCGTTCCGGTACTGGAAAAAAATGGACTCGAGGTCAAAAGTAAAAACAATGGGTTTTTCGCGATTTTCATTAAAACGGTAAGTTTTATCGTAAAATTACCTCAGACAAAAATTGTAGACGACAGTAACGATGTCAATTCTCAAAGAGAACGGGGTAGTTTCAGCAATAAAAAGAGAAGTAAATAAATTTAAGGTTATTCTAATGAATAATTCAAATAAAAATATGTTACAAAAAAATAGAACAGTTTTTATAAATACAAAAATGATAATTATATGACTTTGATAAATTAAATATTCAACTTTGTAGCACAAAATACGTGGGTCTAAACTACCTTTAAGTCAAGCAAAAATTGTAAGTAAAATGACGTTAGATTAACAATCAAATTTAGATATAGGGATGCGACTTTAAAAATGCAATAGACAGTAATCGGTGGTTAAATTGAAAATCCTACCTTTCTTTTTACAGTTGAGTCGGATGTTGGAACTCCTGTGCACAGTTTTTCCAAGTCCTTAAACAAAATAAAAACATGGGTCGCTGGCAGCGAGCCGAAATGAATAATTACACGAGTACTATTCTGTGATTCAAAAATCGGATACCAAATATAGATTTGGATCAAATTTAAATGGTTAAGTTAATTCAAGAGAATTTAAAGGTAATTCGATAACAAATGCATATTTAGCAAGTAGAAAATTAAATTAGCAAATAAACTATATTACTTTAGAAAGTTCAAACGAAATAATAAGGTAAAGTTACGTTACAGCAATAGCAAATGTAGCAAATTTTAAATGGTAAAATGGTTAATGTTTAAACAGAATCTTTTAAATAAAATAGTAGAAAAATAAATGATTAAGTAAAATTAAAGTACAAAAGGTTCAAAATAAGTAACAAAGGGGGAAAAACTGAAATTGGTTTTTCACTTAGCGACGGTATAGTAAAAGTTGAATTCGATGAGTTTTCGGAGCGGCGATCGAGGGATTAAAGAAATGGTTTGTGTCCCACGTAGCCGTCGGTCACGATGAAGTAGATTTCGGAGAAAGATGTAGGAAAATGGTAGCAGATTTGTTTTTTTTACCGGTGTAAAACCGCTGGAGGTAATTATTCCAGCGTTTTAAGAAGAACTCACGTACACTTTTGTTTACTGTACAAATAAGACGTAAAAAGTACGATTTCAGTGATTTCTTAAAGCATCAGTAAGAACGTTCACTAAATTTGGAGAAACATTAGCACAAGATCCGAATTAATGGAGTTTCAGTAAATGCAAATCTTCTCGGTACAGAAAATGAAGCGATGTGACTTGATTATTGAAGCGATGTGAATCGAAGCGAAGCGAGTAGATAACTGAAGAAAATGAATAGAGAAAATGGGCTCTGGACCCTAAAGGCAATGAATCAGCAGGTTCTACGTCAGCAAATTAGTACAAAGGGACAAAGAAATGAATACATCTGCAGTGCAACATAGTAGCGGACAAAAGAATTTAGTCATCCTTACTTTATAGCGAACAAAGAAAATTCCAAAGGTTCAGGTTACATAGGGCTAAGATGATGTGTCATGAAAGCAGATGCTCTCTACATTACAATGTAGCAATTTTAAAAGAATACAAACTAGTCATGTAAAGAAGGAAAATTAGGAATACTTCAAATATAAATTAGGAAATTAACGCAAGGGCGTTACAGATGGAATTGATAAAAACGATGGAAATTAAAAAACAGTAGAAAAAGTTATTCGTCCGATTCATAATCTTCAATTACTTCTTCTTCTTGATCTTTTTCTTCTTTTTGGTCTTCTGCTTCTTCTTCTTCCTCTTCTTCATCCTGGGTGTAAGTGAATTGCGTCAGTAGTGATGTATCGCATGTCTCTTCGTTGGTAGCAAACGAATCCTCTACTGTTGGTGATTCAACATTAGAACACGACTGGCTTTGACAATTCGTACATGCCAGAGAAAAAAACAAATCGCGACAACATTTCTTTTACCTTTGACCTCGAGTCCATTTTTTTTCCAGTACCGGAACGATAGGGAATTTTGAAATGTTATTTTTAATTATGTTTTGAACAATTTTACTCACTTCCAGCTTGATGTAAACTTATGTACCTTCACTCTTACTTTTCTGTCTAATTTGACCGGACTATCAATTCCAACCCTTGCTAATGTCTGTTATTATGCAACAGTTTCCAATTAAACAGAATCACAACAGACGTGTGGAATAGGCTTACTGGGGAAACTATGTTACAAAAAACGCACTAAGTACACTGTCCAAGAGCTGGCTGCAAAAAAGCTGGCCTATCGAGTTACAGCATGAAATGATTTTTAAAATCTAGTACTTATACAGACCGTCCATAAAATCTTTGGCTGCCTGGGCGGAACTTGTGCAGAAATTCGCCAGGCCCTCTCTCCTGAATATTTTTTGGCACGTTACTGTACCTATCGAGTAACAGCATGAAATTACTCTTAAAACATAGCTTTTATACAGTTAAAAAAGAAAAAAAATGTCTGCCTTGTTAAATCTTGTGCTATACCTAAGCAGAAAGCTTTTTTTAATTTTTTTTTGGCACGTTTCTGTACCTGTCGAGTAACAGCTTCAAACTATAACCAAATTATAGTTTGAACATAACTCTATAAGAAACATCATTGTTGCCTCGTTAAATTCTGTGCTAATGCCTAGGCAGAAAACATTCTCTTTCTCAAAGTGTTATGATACCACTAATAAAACTATCATAGAAGTACATAGGGATAAACAAAGAATCGTCCAATGAACAATTATGATTTCGACAAAACAATTTTATAATATAAAATATTTAGTAATAGTATACATGGTGTTTTTTTGGGAGCTTTAGTTAGACATTTCTGGGAAACTTTTATAGATAGGTTTTTGAAAATTTGAACTTAGGAGTTATTCTGAAAACCGAATCGATGTAAAATATTTTCAAAGTGGCGCTTCCGGAAATGCCGGAAGTAGCTGGAAACTTCGTTTTTTTAAATGGGAACTATTGCATTTTTGGATTCTACGTGAAATTTTAGTACTTTTAATACCCACATGTCAGTATCTACAAGTTATGGTTTTTCAGTTATTTTGACTTATTTAAAAAAAATGGCGGATGCAGACGGTAATTTAGGAATTCATTACTTGAAAACTGTTGTAGCTATGGCAACCAAGTTTTCTCCAGCGCATAGAGGAGGAATAAGGCTTTCTTTTGGTGCACTTAAAGAAAGTTAAGTTGCGTATGAGCTCGCAACTATGGGGCTCCAAATTTAGGAAAGTTCAAAGACTAAAAACTCAGATTTTATAAATGACCAGTTTCTTACTATTTCATTTGATAGAGAATCAAAATGGGCATGTTTTAGTATTACATGTTCCTATCCCTATCTTTAATAGTTTCTGACTTATTCCCATTTCATCGCATTGATACCAGTTTTTTGGATTTTTTTAGTAGTCGACCGTGACATGGACCATGGCAATCGAATTTTGAACAAATCAAGTGATACTAAGCCGTCACCTGTTATAGGTAAACATAAGTTTTTCAATAATGGAAAAAAATGGTGCGCAATGGTTTTACATATTAAGATTTTTGGAATCTAATTGTTATGTATTTATGGTGAAATGGACAGAAGCGCGTCACATGCTTGTCATACGTTCATGGAACGATATCCAGAAAGGCCGCTTCCTAGTGAACGTACCAACAATTGAAACCGACCAAATGAAATTGTTCGAATATTGGAAGCTTTGTACCACCAGAACAATTACCTAGATTAAGACCCTATGTTGAAGGTGAAGCTTAAATTATTAATGTACTTGGATATTTCACGGCGTGCTTCACTAGGTAATTGCTTTGGGCGTAAACATTAGTTGTATCTAAAAAACCCTAAAAAACTGCCATTATCGCTCATTTTCTCATCAACCAGTTGACCTCTCAAGACGAATTGCGTTTTGCGAATATCTAATGTTGAGGAACCAGGAAGATTCTTTGAGAAACTTGTTTGGTCAGACTGGGCCAAATTTAGTAAAGATTTAATCGCCATAATTCGCTTTGCTGGTGCGATTAAAATCCTTTGAATCGAGATGTATTTCAAGAGTGCTCGAGGTTTATTGTATTTTGGAGAATACTCGGTTGCCGTAGCTGCAACAGTTTTCAAGTACCTAATCAATTCCTAAATTACCGTCTGCATCCGCCATTTTTTTTAAATAAGTGAAAATAACTTAAAAACCATAACTTGTAGATATTGACATATTGTGGGTATTAAAAGAACTAAAATTTCACGTAGAATCCAAAAATGCAATACCTAGTTCCCATTTAAAAAAACGAAGTTTCCAGCTACTTCCGGCATTTCCGGAAGCGCTACCATTTTGAAAATATTTTACATCGATTCGGTTTTCAGAGTAACCCCTAAGTTCAAATTTTCAAAAACCTATCTATAAAACTTTCCCAGAAATGTCTAACTAAAGCTCCCAAAAAAACACCCTGTATACTATTACTAAATATTTTATATTATAAAATTATTTTGTCGAATTCATTATAATTGTTCATTGGACGGATTCCTTGTTTATTCCTAAGTACTTCTATGATAGTTGTTTTAGTGGTGTCATAAGACTTTGAGAAAGAGAATGTTTTCTGCCTAGGCATTAGCACAAGATTTAACGAGGCAAATGATTTTTCTTATAGAGTTATGTTCAAACTATAATTTGGTTATAGTTTGAAGCTGTTACTCGATAGGTACAGAAACGTGCCAAAAAAAAATTAAAAAAGTTGTCTGCCTAGGTATAGCACAAGATTTAACAAGGCAGACAATTTTTTTTTTAACTGTATAAAAGCTATGTTTTAAGTGTAATTTCATGCTGTTACTCGATAGGTACAGTAACGTGCCAAAAAATATTCAGGAGAGAGAACATGGCGAATTTCTGCACAAGTTCCGCCCAGGCAGCCAAAGATTTTATGGATGGTCTGTATAAGTACTAGCTTTTAAAAATCATTATCGTGGGCTTAAAGCAACAACTAGGTATCAGGGAAATTTACATTTTTGGGAAATTGCATTTCAAAATATTCCATATTTTTGCATGATCGTTACTTATTGTTTGCTTTTGAATTTTTAGCCAACATTGTGTTTGGATATTGAAAAATGCATAATTTTTCGATATCCAATGATTTCTTCCCAAATTTTTTATTATTTGTAGGTCAAAATAAGTTATCCAGTTGTGATATTGACACATAAATTCATATTTTAACCAGTTACCTAGTTGTTAATAACAACTTTGCATAAATTTATTAATAAATTATTTATTAATAAAAGAACGAAAACGGTACAATTCTCGAAAGATTTGTTAACTTATCAATACAAAAAAAAACTGTTTAAAAACATACAGATTAATAGTTTTACAGTAGGATGTATCTAATAAAAACAAACATTTTCCATTCTTAAAAAATACAAAATAACTAACTAATCACTCTCAGATCCAGATTCTTGGGATTCTTGTAATTTTTTTGATTTTGTATTTTCTACTTGTTTGAGCATTACAATTTTTAAGGGCTGCTGCTAGTATACTTTTACTTCTAGAAGTCATATTTTTGAATATGTTTTAAACCGCACAAATGCATGGGCGCCGCTACTAAAGGGCAAGGGAGGGCCCGGGCCCCCATCTGGAATTTCATAAAACGCGTAAATCCATTTTAGAAAATGTTAAAAGCTCACAATATTACCACTTTTGGAATATAATGTTCTATCCCATCGGTGACTCTGCGTAGCCTATTGAGTTACTAATTTAAAAATAGGTAAAAATTTTCAAGCATTCTAATTTCTACTTGAAAAAATGTAAGCCCCCCCCCCCTAACAAATTTTCTTCCGGCGCCCCTGCACAAATGCACGTGTAATCACGGTTGTTTGCAATACAATAAAATTGAACAACTGGGTAACTCGTTTAATAAATGAGCTTTCCGTACTGCAATAACTATACAACTCAAAATACCTAGTTTTAGCAACCCAAAATTTCGCCGATTTAAGAGATATCGATATTTAAACATTGTGACAGCGCCCAATTGGAATGTCATACGACTTATCTAGTTGTTGCATTAGAAAGAGCTGGCTTAAAGGGTTACTATGAAGTATGTAACTCGATTGTCAAAAAAATCAAGTTACCTAGTTGTAGTATTAAGCCCACGAATTTTCATGCTGTTACTCGATGGGCCAGCTTTCTTGCAGCCAGCTCTCACTCTATTAGAGGTGGCGTCGAAACGGTGCATATTATGACACTTACAACTTTTTGATTCATTATATCTCAGGAACGGTGGCTCTTAGGGAAAAAATTTTTGATACCTTTTTTATAGATAATTTCATGATCTATAATTTTACGATACAACTTACCGTTTTAATGAAAATCGCGAGAAACCCATTTTTTGGCCTTTGATGCAGGTACTCACCTACAAACGTGAACAGTGCGTTATAAAAGTAACGTTCCCTTGAATTAATAATTTGAAAATGAAGAAATGAACCCAGCCTTAATTTGTAGGTATATGGATTGTCAAACAACGTCGACGAATGTTAAATGAACCATCACCATATTACGTTTCAATGATGTAGTACGTACCTATCTTAATCATTGCCGAAACAGTAGATATCTTTAGATAACATATTCCATCTCTCTTTATTATATATTTATAACCACATTGCCTGTATTATTACTGCAATACATTTAACAAAAAAAGTGACCATAATTAATAAGATGAAAATCAGGACACTCTGACCGTGACCGGAGGGTCTGGGGGGTACTCGGTACCCCCGAGGGAAGGGGGGTCCGTGGGCACTCGCCCGGAAAATTTCAAAAAATTTGAGTTAAAATAGAACATTTTGACGCTCTCAAATGACTATATTTCTGCCACTGATTCCCTAATTTCAGCTACAAAAAATAAAAAAAAAACCAGATCTAAGAGGAGGGGTTTAAAAATAATAACATACACAAGTAAATCAATTATAGCTTTTGCTGTTATTGGGGTGATAAAAAAAGATTGTTGCGAAATTAAAGGATTATTTTTATTTTATAAAACAAATTATTATTCTAAAGTACATTATAAAGGTACGTTTTCGTAAGGACACGTCTCTGCGACTTGTTGGGCCGACATGTCTGCCGACCGACATGACGAAAAATTGACTGGTGTTTATGTTGCCATTTGTTTGCAACAGACATGTTGAATTATTTACAATTATGACACTACTTTGTTCAGACTGGGCAATTTCGGGAAATGCAAAAATCAACGAGTCGGCTGTTTACGTAGCAACAAATGACATCCAACTAGGCATGTTGGGATAACTTTTCCAACCGACTTCGACATGTCGTTCAACTACCCCGACATCAAATGTATTTCGTTTACGTTAATACAGACAAGTCGGCCCACAAGTCGGCCGACATGTTGTGTCCTTACGAAAACGTACCTTAATAAATATGTGCTAAAACGTTCTAGAAACGATATCGTGTGAATTGGTCACTGCTCGTAACTATGATAGGCATGATAGCCGTAAAATTTTATTTTAGCATATCGTAAGTTTAGTTTAATTAACATTTGGGTAGGTATTTCACGGAATATCATCTGTAATTTATTGTAAATGTAAAAGTAATTAATAACTACCTAACGAAAAATTAGTCATGCTTCGAAACAACCGAAATTCAGTACATTCAGTACAGTAACCAAAAAATCAGGGCATTTTGCGTACTGATTTTTTTTTTGAAAAAATCAGAAAGCTATGCTCAAAATCAGTACTGTCCTGATAAAATCAGTACGAATGGTCACTTTACAAATTGTCAAAACTGGAAAATAGAAGAAAATGTAAACAAAAATTGTTTTAGAATCTTCGTGTCAATATGATTCTGGCTACCGTCATAATAGCGATTGGTGCTTGGATTAAAGTTGGTTCAATATCTCAAGACCGATACTGGGTCCTGTTACTTGGACAAATCGTTGTAGCTATAGCTGTCGTACCTTCTATGATCCTTCCCCCAAAGGTAGCTGCCGTATGGTTTCCAGCTCATGAAGTATCTTCTGCAAGTGGAATTGGCGTTGCAGGTATTCAGGTATGTAGTGTAACACATTCTACATATTTCAAGTAATTAGGGATTAGTGAAAATTCCACAATATTTCTTTTTCTGTTGGAATCCTATCCTTAAATGCACAAAATCCTCAAAAGTAGTCCTCTTTGTCGTCACTCTAAACCTCCCCCTTTTGTTTAAACAAAAATACCATTAGCTACTGGTTTCGACTTCTATGAGTGATCTTCAGGCCTTGAAAAGATGTCTAAGTGAAGGTGAGGTCAAAAATGTGAATGAAATGTTTATCGGAGCCACTTGTGCGGTATGTTATTCTTTTCCGCAAGTTGAAAAGCTAAACATCAAAAATCTCCAGTTGTTATTCCATACATTTGTGTCTCCAAATCAATAATATGATTAACCAATTTGCGAGTTGATTTACATTCATTACACGACGTTTCAAAGCCATAACCGGTACAGTTTTTAAAAGCAACCCACTCGTAACTTTATTTTTAAAGATCCATCTGTGGCGGATTCCAGTTTTGTCGTTGCGTTTTAGGGTTGTATACTCGCGGTTTTTCCTCTAGGACTAGAAAGAAACTTAAGAAGCTTGAAAATATAGGTACCTGTCACGTCAATAACAGTATGTGGAAGAAAAATTAATAACCCTTTAACGATAGAGGATCATTTCATCCCACAGAAGAACCGTTTTATATCATACGCGTAGTTTTAAGTTTGTCTAACCCAGACATTTTTTGTGGAAGGTTCATAACATAATAACAATGAAGGAAATCCATGGTAGAGTCAGAGGCTCACAAAGGGGTAGTGATTGAATTAATAAAACAATGAAGGAAGTATACGTACTGTTTAAATGATGCCTTTGTACAGTGTTATAACTTTTCAGATTGGTAGTGCAATTGGAATTGTGACACCTCCTTTACTAATAAGAAGTCATAGCATCATACCAATTATGGAAAGCGACCTGTTCACTATAGCTTTGGGAGTTGCTATCATATCGACTGCAATCGCTATTCTCGTGATAATATGTATGTACAATTCACTTTCGTATGAAGATAATTTTTTTAATTACAGGCTTTCGAAGTAAACCTGAAACACCCCCCTCAATCGCCGCCCAGAATTCTCAAAATCAAGAAACAACGTTTCTACAAGCTATTAAGAAACTAATAACAAATCGAACGTTTGTATTACTTTTCATAGTGTTTGGAATTGATTTTGGGGTCCTTTCTGCAATGTTGGCCATGTTGAATCAGATTGTTTTGGCGCATTATCCGGTAAATATTTTTTTCTTTGTAACATGTCTGCCTAACCGTCCATGATACTTTCTTATAAAATGTGATATTACCTATAAGGTAGTAGCTTGTAAGTTCAAAGATTAAGAAATAATGGCACCCGTCAAAGAAGGCTATCGTGCACTGATTTTGTACAATTTCAAACGTTGAGTACGATCAACTTCCACTTAGTCGATTTCCCCCGAACGTGGCAGCTTCTTTATTTCACAAGGCAAAAACGAATAAATTATGTAGACCTTACTGTAACTTTGGTTGGAACTAAATATTTTCTTTTCCATTTCGCCTCAAACACATACCTAATCGATAAGGCGATATATGAAAGTTATTTTTAGGATGGATTTGAAGATGCTGGATTCATAGGCATATTAGCATTTGTCGTTGGAATTATAGGTTCTACGGTTAGTGGTATTATCTTAGATAAGTTTAGATGCTACAAGTGAGTATTATAGCAGAATAAAGGGTAATAATAGTGTTGATATTTCTTCGTAGGACGCTACTGTTAGTATCGCAGATTGTAATGTTGATAGCAATGGTATGTTTCACCTATACTTTTGAAATACATATTAGCTTAGTGTATATTACGATGGCCATAGTAGGGTAAGTAACGCCGTTCGGTTTAAGTAAGTACAATTCACTTATATAATTTTATATTTTACAGCTTTTCCAGTGGGGCTCTATGGGCTGGAAATGTTGAAACGGTAGTAGAAACGACTTATCCCCAGCCAGAGGGTATATCCATTGGTTTACTGAATGGCAGCGGACAAGGCCTATCTATTGCTCTTACTTATCTCTATCAAACGCTTTTCACTCACACTAATGATACGTGGGCGAATAACGCAATGTCTGCGCTATTACTAGGGCGCGGATGTTTATGATATGTCATCTTTTTTTCTGAACGTCCAGAACAATGCCCATGTACATAGAAATGTGTTTTACTACATCCTGATTCCAAAAAGACCACTTTTATTTTGCATTTTTTTGCATTTTTTTGAGTTTTTTGCATTAAAGGGCATTTTTAATATTATTTTGTAATTTTCAAGTTTTTTAGCGCATATTTTACACTTTATGACTTTTTTCTGATAATTGATAATATTCTTGTAATTTCAGGGATAAAAAATATAAAAATATTGTCTTAACATAATCAATGTGATGTTCTGTAGTTGCATATTTTGTGAATACTTTAATTAAAAGCGCAAATAATACTTGTATTATCCACTACTAAATTGCAAGTACGGAAATATTAAGTTACTTAACTGATACAGTAGCGAATAAGAATAACATAAGTTGATTCATGAACGCTAGTGCTTAGACAAGCCATTAATACATTACTAGGTCAGCAGAGCTATTGTTTCAGCAACCAAGCGATTGTTTTGTTTTGATTACAATTTTATTCAAAACATACAACTTGAAGAGACGAGTTTGTGTCAGTCTTCTTTTAAAAATGCCCAAAGTTAAACCGTCGTTAGCGTGCCATTTACGAAAATTTGTTTCCGAGTTCGGTGAAAGTGTGTTTTCAACAGATGGAACTATTTTATTTTGCAAGTTGTGTGAAACAAAGGTGGCAGCAGAAAAAAGATTTACTGTTACGCAACATATTGGCCGTGAAAAACATATAAAAGCAGTGCAGCGTGCGGAAAAAAGCAAAACGTCCACTCAACAACTCATTCAGTTGCAGAGTGAAAGTAATCCTCAAAATAAAAAATCTGTCTTCAATAAGGAGTTGTGTGAGGTTTTGATTGCCGCGAATATACCGCTAGGAAAACTAAACATTCCGATATTTCGTGAATTTTTAGAAAAACATATGAATCGGTCTATTCCGGATGAATCAACTCTTCGGAAAAATTATCTTTGTCAATGTTATGCTGACACTATAGATAAAATACGGAACTACGTGCAGGGAAAAAAAATTTGGGTGTCGATTGATGAGACGACTGACGTAGAAGGTCGATTTGTGGCTAATGTAGTGATAGGAACTCTTGAAACCGCCAACGCTGGAAAAATCTTTCTCTTAACCACTGAAATTTTGGAGAAAGCGAACCATTCCACAATATTCAAACTTTTTGATAAATCTATGTTTTTATTGTGGCCCAAAGGCGTACAACATGATGACGTGCTGCTTTTTTTAAGTGACGCTGCTCCATATATGGTTAAGGCAGCCAACTCAATTAAAGCGTTGTATTCCAAGATGGTGCATGTTACTTGCCTCGCTCATGCGTTACATAGAGTAGCAGAAGAAGTACGAAAATGTTATCCAAATGTTGACCGACTTATCTCCAACGTCAAGAAGGTGTTTCTAAAATCTCCATCAAGAATTGAGTATTTTAAATCTGAAGCACCTGGTGTTGCTTTACCACCTGAACCGATTCTCACACGATGGGGTACATGGCTTAACGCGTGCGCTTACTACTGTGAAAACTTTCAAATCGTGAAACAGGTAGTGAACAGTTTTAAAAGTGAAGACGCTATTTCTATCGGTATTGCACAAGAAATGTTTCGTGTCCCAAATATAGAAGAAAGTTTAACGTACATTAAAACAAATTTTGGAGCTTTGCCTGTTGCAATTACTACATTAGAAAAAATAGGAGAACAAATGCCAGATCGTATAGCACTCATCAAGAAAATATATATCGATCTAAGTAACTGTAGGGGTACTATCGCAAAATCAATATATACAAAACTTCAAAAAGTTTTAGAAAAAAACACTGGTTACAATACTGTATGTAATATTTCTGATATTATAACCGGGGGCAACTATTCTATTGCTGACTTTGAAGAAGATTTAACGGGAAATGATCTTTGTTTCTTCAAGTACGCACCAGTTACGTCTGTCGATGTGGAGCGTAGTTTCTCCAGATACAAAAACCTGTTAGCTGACAATCGTAGATCTTTTAATTTTGAAAATCTTCGCATGCATTTTGTTGTGCACTGCAATGCAGATTAGGGGTGGCAATTCTGAACCTATATTGTATTTTTTAAAAAGTTTACATTTAGTTTTAAAGTCAAATAACATGGAACTTATATATTTACTTGTGCAACGTGTTTTTATGTAAATAAACTAATAAAATTCAAAGAAATAAGTCGATTTTGAAGTCATTTTCTTTCATTTTGAGTGCATTTTTGTGATGTTTAAAGCATCTTTTAAGGTTAATAAATGCGTATATTTAAGGTCATTTTTGAAGATTTTTGAGTCATCAACATCCGTGCCCTAGCTATTACTTTTCGCTTTGATCGTGGTAATATTGCTCCGCGTGGAGCTTAGAAGGGACGGTGCTAACCTTAGAAAAGATACGCATAATTTAGGTTTCAGTGACGTGTGTAATAGTAAAGTTTAAAATCGGTATAAAATACTTTTCACCGTATTAATGGAAGTATAATATTATTATTGTTGCGAGATCGTGTATGTTAAAAGAAAGGAATCAAGTGGTTGTGGGTTAAGGTGACGATGTACATGTCAAAAAAGTCTTTAATTTTCTTTTGTAATAATTTTGTTAATATAGTTAATTATTTTTGCTCACAACGTTCACACGTGTGAGGACTTAATTACCGGGTAAGGATTAGGTCACTCAACAATTATGCTATCTACGTCTAAACATCCATCATGAACTAAAAGAAGAATGGTGGCATTTTCTTCTTAAAGAGATTGCCAGCTCATAATTCATAATTCGCCATAATTTACAGTAATACAGTTAAAATTTCCGAATAGAGGTAAGAATCCAAGACACCAACAAAGAAAGAAAAGATTGACCATGACAAAATTAGGTAAAAAAGTAAGTACATACATCTTTTTCCCATGGAAAATTCGACATGTACTACTACCGGAATAAAGATCTGGTCCTCGCTTCGAAGGCTCGTCTGCCAAAGTGTGTCAACTTTTTCGAACATTGTAAAAATGATCAAATGATTAATTTATAACTGATGCACATCAGTCATTCAAAATGTTTAGTGACCGTTTCAGCACAAATCTGTCATTTACCTTTTCACGTTTTTACTTTCATTTTTTGTTAAGTACCTATTGTTTCTTTTTCATAAGTTTGTAATTTTTTTCAAAATAATTCATTATTCATTAAGAATAGATCTGATCATAACAATTTGAAAATTAATTGTTTCAGAAATTTTAATGTTGTTATTATAAAGCCGCTATGTTACAAATAATAATTGATAACGTACCTTTCGAGAAATTTTTAATTAAAGAAAATTTAGTTTGATTTGGAAACTGTGATCTCTCATTCACACCATTTTGTTGAAGACTTAAGTTATTTTCCTCCATTCACTCTCAAACATACAAAATTATAATAAATTTTTTATTCAGATATTGGGTTATAATATTGTTATATCGATAGGATATTGAACAGATTTAGAAAGTATTTTCGACGACATTTGGAGAGTAAGTATAGAAAATAAACAAAATACAAATGATTAGAGCGTGAATGTACTGCAATTCTTAAGTCGTATTTTTATTTTGTATATGTATACAGTTTAATATTTTATCTCAAATAGATTAGATGTCATAGTGATTTTAAAAAAAAAGTTGAGTTTAAGATGGAATAGAGGACACTACTATAGAGAACAACTAATTTTGTGGGAGGCTTGGAGCTAAATCTGATATGTGAGTATTAAATACAGATTACCTGCATCCTTAGCCAATCAATTTCAGTCTTATGCGCCACCATGTTTAATGGTCTCTAGTCTTTTCTAAATACATTTATGATAGGGTTAATGGTTGACGAAAAGAACAAAAGTATTTTCTCAAGACAGCTTTTATTTTATAATTGGCCATTTCCCACTACGATTGCCTATTCAAGAGATACAAAGGGAAAACCAAACAAATCCACAAATTTTGTTACGCTACGGAGTTAGCTCATACGGTAGGGCCGGGGACTTTTATCACCAAACACTGTTACGGCAAGAATTGCGAATTGTAACAAAAATTTATCGATAGGTATTGCACCAGTAAGCTCAGTTATATGGGCGATGGGCGTGGATCAGAATTGGTGAGAAAAAGTGAGTTATCAGTAATGTAAGCAAAGTGAGTAGCGAATACTAAATAGAGAAAAAGGGCGCCACGCAAGTTCTGTAGGTAATAGCTAAAATTGAGAGTATGAACTGCGAAGATAATCTCAATTCGGAGATAAGTAACGTAGTAACCTGTAAGAAAAAGTATGGAAATGGAGCAATAATGCAAATAAAAGTAATTTGACGAGCGTATAATAAGGACTCAGTCAATAATATATATATAAATGATTATAAAGTAAGGTAATTGTTCAAAATAAAATAACTAAATGGTAGTAATTGGATAGTAATCCACAAAAATAATAATGATCACTCAAAGGTGATAATCTAATTAGTGATCCGCTTTACCTTTTGCAAGTAGCGTAGCAAAACTACTAGTAATGAATTTACGTTAACGACAATAAGCAATATTTCAAGTATACGATGCAATCGTAGCGAACAAAAGTAAGTAAGTAGTAATAAAAATAGGTACCTGTGTGTTCGGTGGAGATCCTTTGCAAAGGCTCTGCCGAAGCGAAGCAATCTAAATAAAGAAAGTTAGTACACGTGGACAGACAATGGGTCGGTCCCAAATACGAGAATACTTAATTACTCACGATTCCCTTGAAGGATCGGATACTGAGTATATATTTTAGCAAAAGAGTTTGAAGTTATCAATAAGTAAAGTTAAGGTAAAAGGGGATAGCTAATCTAATGTAATATACAAGTTAATTAACGCAAACAAAATAATATCTACGTTGAAGTAAAATAACAGTAGTAAATGAAAAGCAAATTTAGCTAGAATGAGGTATTCACAAAATGTGTGACGTCACAAAAATATTTAAGTTAAATTATATAGCAATTTTCTAAAACAAATAATTTCGGTAATAAAAGTAATTTATAAGGAAGTAGGAGAACAGAGGTCGATGAAAATTTGAAGTTGTCTTCGGAGAACTTCAGAATATAAAAGATGGCAGCGAGTCGTCAAGGCAGGAATCGGTATTACCGGCTCAAGATGTCGGACCAAGTGATAAGGAAAGCGAAGGCGTAGCACTATTCTTGAACTTGAACTTGAATTTGAATTTGAATTTGAACGCTAGGAAAATTAGGAGAAATTAGAGACGAGAAGTTGAAGGAAAGCATGCGATTTTGACGAGAATAACGAGAATAAGTACATACCCAATGAGTTTAATCACTGACGTTAAGAACACTTTAACCAATTCTTCAATGCGACACCATTAATTTGTATAATAACCGTAAATATTACGTATCGGCGGCGGTTGAAATAAGCAGTAGATTTCGCTCGCAACCAATTAGTTAAGAAATTCCACTTAAAACCGTTTTAAATAACGAACAGGTAAAGATAAATGTGAAAATTCTAAGCACAAAAGATGGATGGTCTGCACTGTTTTAGAGCTCGAAGCAAAAGACGCTTTTACCAGTAACAAAACTAACAGGCTTAAGAATTAAAAAAGAGATAGTAGAGCGCGAATGACGTTAAAAGGAGAGAGATGAATAGCACGCTAAAAACGCGGTTCGAAGCTACGCATTCCTCCAACCAATCAAGAAATTACGAATTATGTTCGAAAGCGGACGCCTTTCGCCACCTAGTGGACAACCAAAGTACGGTCGATAATATCGAATATAGATAGTCCCAACCATAGAGTAAACACACATAACAACACATCCCAGAAATAAAATCATTAGGATCAAAAAGACGGTCTACAAGCCCTTTTTGAGCGTTCGTTCGCTAGGCTAAATAAGAATAATCAGAAAATGTCTTCTAATCATACTAATGCTATTACATATATGTGGAGGATTTCACTGTTTTCCGGTTTTCCGTCTTCTTCTCGAGAACTGTTAGGCCCACAGGAATGCATCTATGCTTAAATAAAAGGTGATAAAATTTTCTACAACTTTGTTTACCATGACAAGAGTTGCCTATTTTTGAAGAGCTGTATCTCGGAAACTATTATACTTACAGACTTCCGGTTAGGTTCAAATTGTAGCATATTTAGTCTAGTTTAAAAAAAATAATTCTTTGCACTATAACTCGTAGTTTTTGAGCTACCAGGCTAAAACTGAAAAAAGTCCGAAAAAATCGCGGTTTTTGCCCCCCCCCCCCCCCCGATATGATCGACTTCGTGCCCAAAAATGTGTATAAATAATAGAAATTGTATGTATTGTTTTCTGTTATTTTTGTTAACTATTCGCACACATGCGATATTCGAAGTTCGTTCTGTAATCCCATGGATTTGTACTGGTTAATTATTATTGTTTCTTCCTTCCTGCATTTGTTCGTAATTCTAATAGATGAACAACCTTGCTTCTGCCGTTATTTGTCGGCTTTTCCGGGTTTTATTGTAAAGAACTGGTAATGTATGTATTATCCATCGCTGTCGAAAATACTAGACATCTTTTGAGGCGGTAAATGAATCGATCCAAATTTTTACTTCATTATAAAACCGGAAGTGTTGGTAATCTACGCCTGCGTCATTGATCGATAAACAAATGATAGTCAGAGGGGGCAACGTCTGGAAAATGCTGCGGGTGCGATAGGGCCTCCCATTTGAACGTTTTACGCTGAGTTGAAATGACCATTTTCTTACTATTGCATTTGATAGAGACTAAAAATGGGCATATTTTGGTATTACATGTTCCTATCCCTATCTTTAATAGTTTCTGACTTATTCTCATTTCATCGCATTGATACCATTTTTTTCGAATTTTTCAACAATCGAAAAAAATGGCTCGCAATGGTTTTACATATTAAGATTTTTGGAATCTTATTGTTATTTATGGTGAAATGAACAGAATCGCGTCACATGCCTGTCATACGTTCATTGAGAGATATCCAGAAAGACCGCGTCCTAGTGAACGTACCATCTGAACACTAGAATGAAATTGTTTGAATTTTGGAAGCTTTGTACCACCTTACCTACAGCAAGAGTTTTACGAATAGCTAATGTTAAGGAACCAGGAATATTTTTTGGGGAACATTACTTGGTCAGACGAGGCCAAATTTAGTAAAAATTTAATCGCCATAATTCGCATTGCTGGTGCCATTAAAATTCTTGGTTGAATGGAGATGTACACTTTCAAGAGTGCTGGAGTTTTATTGTACTTTGTGCGTTTAAAATTAGCAATATTTTGTGTTTCCACATTTATCCAGAAAATTTGAGTAGGTACAGAACGTTATTTGGAAATTTTACGCAATATTGTTGTTCCTGCAACAGAAGAGCTGCCTCTGCAAGAATATGCTCAATAATGAATCACAAGTCATACAATACTCCACACGAGAACATTTACGAAAAACGAGTTTGTGTTTGGAACATGAAGGCGCTCATTTTGAGCATGTGTTGAAGAAGTCAAGGTTTTAAATTGATTTGAAACTAACAGGTGACGGATTGATTGGTTTAGAATTCGTTTGCCATAAGGTCATGGCCAACTACTAAAAAATCCGAAAAAAATGGTATCATTGCAATGAAATGAGAATAAGTCAGAAACTATTAAAGATAGGGATAGGAAAATGTAATACCAAAATATGCCCATTTTGATTCTCTATCAAATGCAATAGTAAGAAAATGGTCATTTCATTTAAAAAAACTGAGTTTTCAGTCTTTGAATTTTCTTAAATTTGAAGCCTCATAGGTGACGTCGTACGCAACATAACATTTTTTTAAGTACACCATAAGAAAGCCCTATTCTTCCTCTATACGCTGGTGAAAACTCGGTTGTCATAGCTACAACCGTTTTCAAGTAATGAATTCTTAAAGTACCGTCTGCGTCCGCCATTTTTTTTAAATAAATGGAAATAACTTAAAAACCATAACTTGTAGATATTGACATGTTGGTATCAAAAGTTATGAAATTTCCCATAGAATCCAAAAATGCAATTAAAAATAAGGGTTGCTATTTAAAATAACGAAGTTGGTAGCTACTTCCGGCATTTCCGGAAGTTCTGCCATTTTGAAAATATTTTACATCGATTCGGCTTTATGAGTAACCCCTAACTACAAATTTTCAAAAATCTACCTATAAAACTTTCCCAGAAACGTCTAACTAAAGCTCCCAAAAAACACCCTGTATATTTAATAATTATAACATATAGTAATTTGTAAAACTCCAAATACGAAACGAATTTTACGAATTAATGTACAATTTTGCGATCCGATCTTCCCCACTTCCAGTAATTTCATTTATTCAATAGTACCTACGGTAACCTTGTAGAATTAAAGTAAAAAACATATCGCTATGTAGAAATTTATTGTGCTATAATTGGTATCTTTCCAGTTCGTCGGTAATTCACTGATGTAATCTTCAGAAGACGGTGGGAAACTTTGAAGAAAAACAATTGGTTCCATATTACATCATGAATAATTGAACTATGCCCTTATATTGAACCAAGAGGATGTGGTTATTTTATGACATCTGAGGGGATTTTTAAAAGAAATATAGGTGGGCAATAAAACGTTAGCTGAAGAGGCAGAAAATAAATCCAAACAACTCATGGTCATGTGGTTAATATTTATATAATTTATTTACAATTAAATGTCAACAACTCGGTATGAAGGTTCCTCATAAAATAACCCTTGTGACGAAGTACCACAATTTTCATTATCGAATTTTGCTCTAATTGTAATCAGAAACTAATTTTGTTATTATTGCAATTACCTTAACGTAATTATTGTTTTTGTCATACATTAACTGAAATTTTTGTGGACAAAAAGGATATTTCGGTTATTTTTCTCTGTAAACGATAGAAAATTTGACGCATATTCACCTGCTATTAACTGCTTTGAAAAGCGTAGCCATAAACGCATAATTATTAATAATTTTTAATGATTGGAATTGGTGCCCTTGGAACACTTCCAAGAAAGGCTTGTATAACAATATAACATCCACCTGCATTGTACCTAGTCACGTAAATCGGAAATTGCACTGATAAGAGCATTTCTCATTTCGATAGTGTTCGAAAAAGGAACATAAAACAACAGTACCTTGGAGTTACTGTATAGAATCCCGATGTATTTTCGATCGTACGTAGGTACTTAAAAACCCTTTCCGCTGAATTCTTGTCAACTATGAATGACAATTTGACATTGAACAATTATAGTTTTCAAATATACGGAATATTGCTAGTTGTGTAATTAATCTTTACGTAATTTTAAAAATAGGTGTAATTAGTGCTTAGTCAATAATTCAACGTTACGCTGATTTTGCGGCTTTACATGAAATAGGTACGTACATATTTTCATAATTGTCTCCGCAATTTAACATTTAAAGGAACGTGTTATGTAACAATAAGCAAATTCTATTTCCTGTGATTTACCAATTTAAAGCTGTTGTAACGCCATAACGTAACCGTCCCTCAACCTAAACCCACTACGCCGAATTGCAACAAACACCATGATGGTGGTCATTAAAATACTACAATACCTATTAATTCATGAAAATTATTAGTACATTTAGTGTTAGGCAATTAGGTATACCTTATCTACGCTTTTTCTCAATGCTAATATTGTTCAGTGACATGACCGCGCAGTGATGCGGTACTTATGCAGATATAAGAAAACGCTTGTGATTTAACAAACTTTCTGTGCAATTAATTGTGAAAAATTCTTAATGCAAGTACGATTCTTATTTTTCAATTAAAGTGAATATCGGTGTGTGCTTTGAACAAGGTGAGATTGTTTACAAAAAATATTTTAAGTAGGTACTTAGTGAAACAAACCATTTCTACCTAAGTATAATCTCATTTAAAAATTTTAAATTGAAGAATTTAAAATACACAATCAGTCCAGTGAACACCAAAAATATTTCGAGATTTTTTTTTATTCATTTTTATATTTATTTTATTCACCTTCTTATTTTAACTGGAACACCCTGTATATTATTGCATTTTTGGATTATACAATCGATTCTGCGTTACACTGTATTAGATTATCCTATACCTATCTTCAACTGTTTTTGAGATACATTATTATGAATTTTTTTTTAATTTGCGTTTTGCAGAGGGATGTTTAATAGCCCACCTTTTGCTCTTCTCTGAATGCAAAACATTCATACTTTACAAACACGAAGTAAAACCATAAGGGTTCACAAAATACATTTGCAAACTTATCACAGATTATACAGGGCGTGCAAAATTAGTGGCAAAGTTAAAAAACTTCAAACACCAAAAAGTCATTTTTTTCAAATCGAACACCTCGTATATTTTTACATATTTGGAAGGCGATTTAATTTACGCATCGATAAACTATAGGTATCCTTATACCTATCTTTAGCTAAGTAGGTGAAGCTCCTCGGAATCGATTTTCGTATTTATTCCCACGATGGGGACCTTCTAGAGGAGTTGTCAGGAGGTAGTTAAAGAACTTTCTCGCACTAACTTGCCGACGTTTCGACTGGAGAGTCCAGTCTTTCTCAAGGCTCTAAAGAATTAGAAAGTTCAGCAACAGACAGATATCAATCATTTCGATCCAGTATGGCCAGTAATTATTATTAAATATAGCCCCATAAAGTAGGCACATAGTAAGTAATTAGGTAGCAGACAATTAAAAAACAAATTAAAATATAAAGTGATAAAAGACAGACTGATTGGTGGCACGAACAAACAGGGAACTATCTTTAGCGGTTTTGTAGTTATTAGCAATAATTAGCGCTTTTTATCTAATATTGATTAAAACTGCACTTAAAACCTAATATGCACATTTGCAAGTAGGCTGTGAGTATGACAACAGGAAAACAATAGGTAATTACTTTTACAAAAAGAATTTAATGAGCTTATTTATACAAAAAACAAAAAAAAATGACTAATGGATATAGAATAAGTTGAAAATATCAGTATTGGAATATGCGTTAACCGCTTCCATTTTATAAATTTGTTTACTGTTTACCACCTGTTTGCTTTAATGAGAATGACATCCAGAGAAACATTCTTTTGTATAATCATACTTACACCCTACTTTCAAACATGCATAAGTTTTAAGTGCAGTTTTAATCAATATTAGATAAAAAGCGTTAATAACTAATAACTAATGAACGGATCCGTGATATACCTACCCTGTATAATAACACTATTAACATATTGATTGTTAGCACGAATCCCAAAGAGAACATTTTATTCACTTTCACAATTTACAACCCAATAATACAAAGTATTGAAACTCAAAAATTATTTGAATGTAAACTAACGCACAACATTAATGAGGTTAGTTTTAAAGCAGTTAAACAAACAAATTATTCCTCGAAAAGAATCCATTTGAGAGTTATAACTTAGTTTAAGCGAGTTTAACTCAAAATAATTTATTTGCAACGAACAATATTATTCAAATATCTTCAAGGAGTAGTGAAAAATAATAATACAAAACATGAACAGTAATAGATTAATATACAGGGTGTCTCACGGTGACCGTCGGTTAGAAGTATATCAAGAACGGTAAAAGCTAGAAATTTGAAATTTTGCACATGCGTGATACCGTGTTTAATCCATTAAATAAAAATATTTTCCAAATGGCAGCACTTCCGGAAATACCGGAAGTGAGCATCAACATCTTTATATTAAATACAAACTAGGCAATTTTTTTCACATTCTGATGTGTCATAAAATGTTTAGTAATTACCTATGCTTAAAATAATCGGCATATCAATTTCGATTGTTGAGAAAAAAATTTATTTCCACTGAAAAATTTCAAAATCTTGTTTAGGAAATAAAATTGAAAGTCGAAAGTGGTAAAAGTTAGTGAAATGAGATTTTAGGTTCTCAATGTCGAAAGATTGAGACCCAATTGTCTGTAACGGATAATAAAAAATTGCCCGCAGTTACGTATCTATTTGACGTTATTTCCAGACTTAAGAAAAACTTTAAAAGTCTCTTTTTTCAAATGGAATGCCTATTTAATTATCAGTCCATTCGATGCAGAAACAAATTTCCTTTAAATTGATATACCATGTTCCTATACCTAAAATCAATGATTACAGAGTTATTTACATTTTTCTATTTAAATTTATAATTACATACTTTACAATACATGGTTGGCTTTGAAAATTTTCAAAAATTTTTTATTCAATTGTTTCCTATGCTTCTTATGCTTTCATATGTTTTCATTTTTATTTGACAGTTGTCAGTTAGCTATCACTTTGAAAGTTTACGCTACATTTACGTTTGTTATCAGTGTTATCTGTTTGAATTTTGATTTTTGCGCTTGATATTTGTTTTTAATTGGGAAATATGGAATACACAAATGCTGATATTCTAAATTTGTTTTACATTCATGGCGAGTCTGGTCGTATTATTTTCGGACCTGCAGAACCTTTAACCATTGAATAAAAAATCACTCAACACTTTAACGAAAGATATCCGCATTTACCTACAATGACAGAACAAAAAATGAGGATGTTTGAAAAGAATTTTCTAAATTTGGGCGAAGTAAATGCGCCAAGAAATTTGGCAAAGCCAATTGTCCCCAATGACGCTGCAGAAACCAATGTATTGGGATATTTTAATGTTTTCCCTCAAAGACCTGTTCGTTCGACGGATACCTTGGATACTCAAGAAGTTCCATAGTTAGAATTTTAAGTAATCATAAAAGCATAAGCATAAGAAACAATTGCATACAATTTTTTTGAAAATTTTCAAAGCCAACCATGTTTTATAAAGTGTGTAATTACAAATTTGAATAGAAAAATGCAAATAACTCTGTAATAATTGATTTTAGGTATAGGAACATGGTATATCAGTTTAAAGGAAATTTATTTCTGCATCGAATAGGCTGATAATTAAATAGGTATTCCATTTGAAAATGGAGACTATTTTAAGTTTTTCTTAAGTCTGGAAATAACGTCAAATAGATACGTAACCGCGGGCAATTTTTTATTATCCGTTACAGACAATTGTGTCTCAATCTTTTGACATTGCGAACCTAAAACTTCATTTCCCTAACTTTTACCACTTTCGACTTTCGATTTTATTTCCTAAACAAGATTTTGAAATTTTTCAGCGAAAAAAAAAAATTTTTCTCAACAATCGAAATTGATACGCCGATTATTTTAAGCATACTTGCTAAACATTTTATGACACATCAGAATGTGAAAAAAAAATCCTGGTTTGTATTTAAAATAAAGATGATGATGCTCACTTCCGGTATTTCCGGAAGTGCTGCCATTTGGAAAATATTTTTATTTAATAGATTAAACACGGCATGTCGCATGTGCAAAATTTCAAATTTCTAGCTTTTACAATTCTTGATATACTTCTAACCGACGGTCACCGTGAGACACCCTGTATAATGATTAAGAAAATCAGTTATCGCTCCTTTTATTTGAGCAAAGAGAAATTTGTATTTTTATACAAAAAAACGGAAGATTTAAAAAAAAAGTATTTCAAAACTATGTATAAAACAGTGGGTAATTATTTTATTTGTTTATATTATGGGCCGAGATCTGGGAACAGCGAACTTCCAAGCACCCCTACGCGCACAACTGCCTTGATTATTAGCACTACCCTTACTAGAATTTTGCCTGACTAAAGGACATTCATCCTCAACAAGGGATCCTTATCGATGATAGATAAAATCTACAAATCTTAAACAATATGATTTTTGTTGCTGAACCTGTTTTATTTTACCTATTTTTCGTTCATGTTGAATTGCAATGCAAACCTCTTCCATTTCTAAATTTTGGAATTTATTTATTTTGAACATTCCACTCAAAGTCTCTTTTAATTTTAAGTTTTCTAACTCGTTTTAAAATCGGGCCCCATTTATTTCAGGGGACGAAAAAAGTTTAATCCAGAGGTATTTGCTTTAAATGAGGTCAAGTAACTTCTTCCTAAATTCCTATGTTAGATTAAATTTATTATAAGTATAAAAATGTCAGGGAATTGAATATCACGTGAAGGTATGTGCAAATTATACTTTGTAAGTAGTGGTAAATACATCAGCGGCTTACTAAACAATATGAAAGTACTTAATAAATGAAATGCGTTTAAGTAATACCTATTCTGGACTCTGTATCGCGATAGGAGAGTGAACAAAGTTCACGCACACATAGGCCACCCATTCGGGCCTTTGTGCTACCTCCCTGATTAGAGTCGTCCGACCCAGTGGAGAGAAAGAGGCTCTAATCGTAGCCATGTCCGGCCAGGATCCCCGCAATATGGATGGCCTCAGTTGGACAAGTACGGAACACTCACAAAGTATGTGGTGCGCCGTCTCGTCATCTGTGTAGCATCCTCTAAACCTACAAGATGGTGTTTCGACAGCGCCCATACGATGCGTGTGCTTGTTTAATGTACAGTTCCCACAAGTAGTCGCAGGTTCTTCCTTGATAGACCTGTGCAGTAACGAGCCAAGCTGCGGGATGGTCCACTGAAGGCTTCTCTTGCATGGCGACAATCTAACATCCAGTTCCACCTAGCCATGCGCGCGCTAGGCTTGGGTGTTTTCAGTTGTTATATTGTTTGCAGTTGATACCGGCTAAACACATAGACCATAAAAAACCGTTTTGGACCCAGTCGCTCGCTGCCATTTGTTCCAGAATGCCCTTTACCCCATACGAGCTTAAGGGTATTGCTGTTCGTCACTAAGAGTTATTCCTACGAGTCCTGCCGGAATTTCACCTGATATGGAAGTTCGGTTCTTTGGAGTAGATACCGTCGGCCAGTATACTTAACATTTTGTTTTCCTATTTTTGTCTACAATAACAATGCAAATCTAAGTGTTGTTAGGTACGTGAAATCTAGGATGCACTGATAAACAAATGATTTGTATTATATCAAGAAATGTTTGACAGTGAGGTTTCTGAACGGAACGGAAATCGTATCAGTATCGGTAGGTAGTAATTTGAGAAAAAGTTGTAAAAAAATGTTTAACTGACAGGATGTAATTGTATGTTTGAACGTAGTTTTTAGTTTTGATTAACTTTTTTTAATAACAATTTTCGATATTGTCAAAAATAAAGGTAGGTACTTTAGGTACTCTTCAGTAAAATTCATATTTTTTGACAAACCGCCTACACGACTGAAAAAATTTAATATCTGATTATTGCGTTTTAGATTTTAGAACATGCACAACTTTTTATAAAGAATAACTTTTATTCGTAAAATTAATAATAAAAAAGTTTCCCATGTTGCCAACTTTTACAGACATACTGTATATCATTAAATTCATATTTTAGTTATGTAATGATAGTCCTTTGCCTACAAATAATTAAGTTGTTTAAGTTATTAAGCGTATAACATTTTAACAATAAATTATACATATATACATTGTTATTAAATTATCATATTTATTTTAGAAAAATAAAAACATTATATATGATCAAACTAATAACCTGTTTATCTTGATTACCACATCGATGTTGTAATTTGGTGTAATAAAGTTTTTATAAATTTATGATTCCGCTTTCATTTCATTTACAATATTGAAGATTATATCGATCGGTATCATAGTGTACTGGTCCAAGTTCACTGACAATTAAAGTAAATAGAGCAATTAATTTATATTTTAAAAAATTATGTAAGTGTTCTACGTTACACAATCTTAAAAATTAGAATATTTTAATGGGTATGTGACATAAAATACACAAGGGCACAGTTTTGATATAAATACATATTTTATTAAAGTGATCAATACAATAAGCATCACGAATTGGTGGGAATCTTGAAAATATGCATAATTTTTAGAGCTTTAAAAAGGATGATTTACGTAGTTGTACATAAAAGTTATACACCAAAATTTGAACAAGTTAATTTTAAAAAAAACTTTTGTCAATCCGCCCAATTTATATTTTTTTAATTAATTAACAAAGTCTTGAAATTGACCAATATCAAAAATCCATAAATGATCAAAACGCCGACAGATATTTAATTGACTTAATAAGGCATTGTGGTAATTTAATCCAGTGATTTTAATTTAACCTGGGGTTGATTTTCACCGTGGATCAATTCGATTTAACCCTTTTATTTTGTATATAATTGTTTAGGCCAGATTCAATTTAATCGAAAAATTACGAAATGAGAAAAATACAAAATTAGAAAATTATCAACTACATTTTTATAATTAAATTTGTTGGTCAACTTTATCTCTATTTTAAGCATTGCGTATAATCTAATTCAGTGCGACGCTCTGCTCTATATAATAGAACATTGTCCTATATTTCATTACAAATCAAATGATGCAATCATTTGACTATTAAACGGAAATTTCAAAGAAATAGGTATTCTATTATTAAAAATATTGAATTTAAACATAAATAATGTGTTTTTCATGTTATTTAGTTCAAAAAATGCCGAAAAATGTAAAAATATTTCCAAATTTAAACCGATCATATGTAACTTTCTCTTCGTAACAATTATATAAATATGTAAAGTTTTTGAACCTGACACAATTTTTTTCACTTGGTATCACAAGCATCATCGGCTATAAACAATATGGAGAAAGGAGGCTTTACACTGAATCCATATTTTACTGTTGCGTTATCATTATAAATGAATTTTATAGTCTGCCAAGGTTAGTTTAGTTTTTTAGTCCTTCTCTTGTTTTTGTAAATTGTATCAAATTCCTGTTTGTAAAATTACATTTTATTTTAATTAACGTATGTAACTTAATTTGTAACATTTGTATTTCTGTGACATTTTCTATATCCTACTTTGTTTTTATGACACTGTCAACACCATTTTTTTGGTTATAATGACAATAAATTATATTATTATTATTTTGATTAGTATGTTCCAGTAATTTTTACTCTGAAATGAAACATGAGATTACTATGATTTACGATGGTCTATGAAATATTTGAAATCTGAATGTGTAAATTTAATTATGTTGAAATAATCTCAAGAAATGAGCTGTTCCACTTACAATTTTCGATACGAATTAGGTTTTTTTTATGAAAACGTAAAGACTCTACACGATAGAATTCCTATTTGCTTAGAACGCATACATTGGGAAAATACTGATCCAAAACATTAAAGGTACACGTTTCTTTCAGAGTCCTCTAGGCCGACTGTTCCATAATTTTAAAAAAATCATAATTTCGATTTGAAAAAGTGAGTATGGAGAATGAAAAGATGAGCTAGATTTATGAACTACACACTTAAATATTTTTGCATTTGTAAACGTCATCTTTTAACGGCGTTCGGAAAAAAACCCTGGAAAAAAAACCCGGAAAAAAACCCGGAAGAAAAACCCCCGACAAATAATTATAGATGGCTGTGAATAAATATATAAATATACAAAGTTTGGAAATAAAAGTAATGCCAAACTTAAACGTGGATTGCCACTAAAGCGCCTAGGTTATTTGCAGGTTTAGTATATTTTTTTCAATTGATACAAAATGGCAACATGACACTAAACAAAGTTTGGAAATAAAAGTAATGCCAAACTTAAACGTAGATTGCCACTAAAGGGCCTAGGTTATTTGCCGGTTTAGTATATTTTTTTTCAATTGATACAAAATGGCAACATGACATTAAACAAAGTTTGGAAGTAAAAAAAATGCTAAACTTAAACGTAGATTGTCACTAAAGCGCCTAGGTTATTTGCAGGTTTAATATATATTTTTTTCAATTTTCGGGGGTTTTTTTTTCGGTGGTTTTTTCCGGGGGTTTTTTTCCAGGTTTTTTTCCTAAACTCTCTTTTAACACTCTTGACAGCCGTTAAAAGTGTCACTATGCCTAAAGGGTACAAGATATCAGCTTCATTTTTTGGTAACATATGTAAATTGATAACGACTATTTTTTAAAATTATTTTCACTTATACAGGATGCTTCACAAAATTGTAATATATCAACGTTAGGTTTTTTTAAATGCAACCCCCTGTATTTTATTAGATTTTTAGATTATACGTTAAAAACTAAGGTAACTTTATTAAACGTTCCCTATACCTATCGCTTACCAATTTTGAGAAAATTGAGATTTTAAGAAAAATATTCAATTTAAACAACCCCTAATAACACGGAAACCACTTACTTTTAGTGACGCAAATTTATATCGATTTATCTTGACCTTTATGGCTTTTATTTGCACTACGTAGGATTTCGATATTTTGTACAGGGTGTTTAGAAAACGGATTCATATTTTATATTTTTCAAACATCAAAAACTCACTTAACTTAAATGGAACACCGTGTATGTTTTTATTCTATGTTGAACAACTTTTCATTTTCTATCAAAAACTGTGAGTAATTGATATGTCTAAAATCAACGATTAAAAAGTTATTAAGATTTTTCTCTAAAATTTGTATGGAAATGGTTTTGTTTCTACATTCCAACAAGATCTAAAAGCGGGGTGTCATTGACCACAAAGTATAAGGAAGAAACTTTTTTAGAACTCTTTTAGAAATAATTTTCTCTGAACCATTTCAATTCATGTTGTAGCATTTTCCTTCGCACGGCACTCATATTTTCAATTGAGCATCACATGCTCAAAGTTGCTTTCGTCTATCTGTCGATGCGTCTGGATATCACCTTTTCTGGTTTGTTTGTGTGTTTGTGCGTCCTCATAAAGCAGGGGTTCGAATCATGCCAAATTAATAATTTTTTTAATCGTTTAACTTAAGGGTACGAACATCAAACATTACATATTGCACAATGTCTAGATTCCCAACCATAACCATAAAGGTAATTGTACCGTGCTACAATGCAACAAAGGACTCTTTCACGTCAGGTTTGGCAATATCCTTATAACGTATAATAATTGTTTAACGATGGTCATTTGCACGCAACATGACTGCTGTAGCGAGTAACGCAAAATAGTTTGATAGTATTTATCTGGCCAAACTTGCGTCAAGATTTTTTGCGTTATAGCTTTGAATAACGAAGTATCTTTTACTCAAGGGTTATAGCTAGAATTATAATTATTTATATTTGTATCCTTTCTAAAATAATAAAGCTTTATCTCCTTAGTTATGGTTTTACACAACCGTTCGCATTATAACATTCTGACCCTTGATCTAGCCACTCGGCGAATACGGGGCAATGATAACGACCCCAACGGTAGCTATGGAGACCCTCTTGAACCTACCGCCACTAAACCTAGCAATTAGGGCAGAGGCGCTCAGAGGGGCATACCGGCTGAGAAGTTAACGGCGAGGAGGGATCGTCAAGGGCGGGGCACTCGCTCATTTTTGACGAAATCTCCAAAGATAAAACCCTTAGTATGAACACTGAGAGGATACCCAAAACCGTTTGTCCCCACCAAACTGGTTAAGACAACAATCCCCACTCGGCACGACTGGGAGAAAAATTCCAGTAAAGCGAAGCTGAATGGAATCGTGTATTACACAGACGGCTCGAAAATCACAAAGGGCACTGGTTTTGAAGTATACGGGAGCAATGGACGGGGTTGCAGAATTTCTGTAAGCCTAGGACAACAAGCGACCGTGTTCCAAGTCGAGGTATATGCAATCCTGACAGCGGCTGCTCTACTATTAAAAGAGAACCTTATCAAACGGAAAATCTTTATAGTGACAGATAGCAAAGCAGAAATTGCAGTAATAGACTTCTATGTGGTAAATTCAGGGTTAGTCCTTGAATGCACACGAATGCTAAACGCAACTCACGCACACGGGAATCGCAGGTAACCAGGTTGCTGATGAGCTTGCGAGAATGGCAAGCGCAAAACCATTCATAGGACCCGAACCGGCTTGTGGGATTACTTACAACACAGTCAAAAAGGAGATTCAGGCAATACCCACGAAATGGCATTGCAGACATTGGTCGAAAATCCCAGGACAGAGCCATTCCAAAATCTTCTGGAAACCCCAAACGGGGACCTAGCTACGTCCATTTTAAAGTTAAGTAGGACGAAGATAAAACTTACGACAGAAATGGTCACGGGCGACTGTCGCCTGAAAAAACACCTGCACAACATGGGACTGGCCGTCGCGTCGGCCGAAAGCCCGACATGCAGGGGTTGTGGTGAAGCAGATGAAACGCCCTCTCACGTCATTTGCCAATGTGAGGCATTCATAAAGGCAAGGGAACACCTACTTGGAAATGAAAAGGTTACACAAGAGGAAGTAACGAAGATTCGCCCTACTAAAATCCTGGACTTTGTGAAAGATACAGGAATTCTAGAAGGGTAGACAACACCGGGGAGCACAATAGACCAAAAGGTCGCAGTGCGGGAACCTATTGGGACCACTCCTAGTATAAATAATAATAATAAGCGTCAAGCGACGTTTGCTACTAAAAAGAATGCTAACCTAAGCGCTTAGGTTATTTACAGGTTTAGTATATTTTTTTCCTTTTGATACAAAAACGGGAGTATAACACTAAAAACGACGTCGCACGCCGGCAAGCTCCGCCCAGTGGCTAGATCAAGGGAATGCCAACCGTTCGCCCATTATAGATCAAAAACACCAGAAATCCTACAAAAAATGTCTGTTACTAATATTTTAGTGTTAATCGTTTATATGTTATCGGCTTCTCTAAACGTTTCAAAAAAGATATGATTGTCAAATTTAACAAGGATTTCTCAATCAACCCTTTAACATCTCATCTTATAGAGGACTTCATTTTTTTCAATTGCTACTTAATCAGTTATATAGTTCTACACTTCTACCACAATCAAAATGCTAAAATTGGTCTGGTCACTAGTTTGACTATTAACCACATTCATGGAAATCGATCGATAAACCGGTTCATAATGACATTTATGTCAGGTGGGAATTCTAAGATGTTCTTCTACCATACAGTTCAAAAAGTTGTGGAACCCAGATATTGCAGAACATGATCAAGTGACATTCACTGTTTCCAGCGCGTTCCACGGAAATTGTACATTTAAACGGTGACTAAAAACATTATAAACTTTAGAAAATGTCGATGGACTTTTCAGTGAATATTTGCTTTGTTAACTAAACCATACATATAAAACTGTATAAATAAGTAAATAAAAAAACATTGATATTAAACTTACATAAGCTCATGCATTTCACATATTCAAAAAGATAAAATTAATTACCACACTTTTTATCGCTGAAATGCGCATTTAACAGTTATCTTGCAAACGATCCATACAAAAATCTGACTGGAATCTGTTCCGTTTTATGGCATACACGTACAATGCGTCATTGTGCTTGATGATTTAATTTACTTAATTACAAACATATTTCCAACCTTGGAACAATAGATATTGTTTGTATAACACATAGCCACTTCAGTAAATTTTATTAATTACTAGCTGCTTACCCGCAGCTTTGGCCGCGGTCTTGGGAAATTCGTATTTTCTTATTTCCCGGTGTGAATACTCGATTAGACTCATCGTTTGTATGAATGCACTCAACAATATGTTTAAAAATATAAATACAATGCAATAATTAACGCCAAAATGATCCGCCATTTATTGAATTCATTTGTTACAAAAAATCTGATAAATGAAGAACCGCTCGACCGATTTAGTGCAAACTTCACATAAACCATCTACTAAATAATCCGAACAAAGCCTAAACATTTGGTTTGGATAGTTGAGCCCATTCTTGAGTTATAAAATTACAACGAAAAGTGGCATTGATTTTTATAGATATAGATAATACCAGCTCACATACTATAGGGAAAGCCAAACTAAGTTGCGTGCACGTCATCAGCGTTTGATGACGTTTACATTTACAGTATTGCCAAATTGATCAGGAAATATTTAATTTCCCAGCAACTATTTCTTATTAAACCACAAATAAATATTAAATACGATTACAAATTGTTGACGACAAAAATCAATTAAATATGCCTGTCACAATACTACTGTCATCCGTAACCTCAAAATATCGATGAATAAAAGATGGCAACACAGCACCATTCCCTGACAGTGGCTAGGTTTACGTCGTTACTTACTGGCCTGTTGATTAAAATTTTATCACAACATTTTACATTGATAGGCGTCTAAACCCAACAAAAACAAGCTTGTGCACATACATTATTTTATCTAAAAGTCTTGTATTAATTGCATTGCCTTTAGAGTTGTTTTTTTATAAATTTTATGATACACTTAGCGATGGAAACTTTGCCACAAAAGACATGGAAATACGTCATTGATGACATGCACGCAACTTAGTTTGGCTTTCCCTATAGCTCTTAATGGAACTACAATAGGAATGAGGAAAATAATTTCTTTGGTGATTTTTGCGCTCTTTTTGGTTTCTACAAATTTTTCCTGCATCCAAGAGTATATAGTTAATACGGCATGATTTTCAAACGTTTTAATGCCCTTTACTACTCATGAATAATTAAGTTGTATTTGAAGCTTACACGGAGCTGATAAGAGAAAATCATTTGTTATACTAGATCTAGACAATAACAGAGAGTAACAATTTGCCATTTTCTGATATGTACAAATAAGGTGTCAAAAATAAACCTTTGACGTCGTAAAACACAATCACAGTCCACTTCTTGCTTATCTGGCGTGTCGACATTTTCCTGATTGACACTTTGAGCTTAGTGCTCAAAGAGCACAGTTATTTCTTCTACCACTCTACAATCGAGCTTATATGGCAGTGATATTATTTCTTCTGTTCATTACAACTTGAATGATAAGTAAAGACAATAAACCAACTGTATCAAATTAATGAAATAGTAAGTTAAATGAATGACAAAATTGGTGTTTGTTTTCTATTATTCACACTTTAAGCTTTTACTCCTGGATCAATGAATACAATTACTTACATGTGGATATATTCAGTTGCTAACACAGTTTTATTTTCAGTAATCAAATGGATGTCAAAAAGCAAGTACCAATTAAAGGAGATGAAGAGTTTAAATTATACAAGATGCGGTGGATCATTTTATTGCTGTACGTTATGGGTTGTGCGTGTGGCAATATGCAGTGGATGCAGTACGGAATTATTGGAGATGTCCTTATTGTATATTATGGTATATCCTTTGAAGCGGTCAATTGGTCTTCTCTTGTGTTTTTATTTTTCTACATCATCTGCTTATTCCCAATCAGCTATATCTTGGACAAGTATGTAAGTCTAACAACAGTAACAAGTATTGTTTATTATTTAACTACACTGTGTTTGTTATATAAATAGGTAGGTAATAATCATAAGGAACAAATTATATCCAATAATAATTTTTTGATAAATATTGACCAATAGCGGGTAGAGTTCATGTTTACTAAATCCAAATTAACGAATAGGTGCTTTTATAAAGATTCGATAAGCAATGTGTTAAACGGCAGTGATCCATATCCGCTATCAATGTGTTATATATAGCGTTATCCCAAATAATGCAAGGCCTTGATCTAAGGTTGGCTACTAAAATATATAACTAATAATCAAATTAGTGATACACTGTGTATCATTATTAAGGGTCACGTAAGTAAGCAAAATATTAAACGAATCTTACAACATTTCAATGTTTAAATAATGCCACGTTCATGATACAAAAACGCAAAACAGGTCATGTATCGAATAAAACCTTTGATTATTATTTACATACAGTAACATCGTTGTTCACTGAACGCGAGGAAGAAATATTCGTACAAAGGTCCATAGAATTTGATTGTATATGGTGCAACAAAAATAAATGGCCGTACTGTTTATAAATAAGGCCCGTTGTATATGATGCGACGTATGATTTCTACAAATTTACTATCTCCGCATACGTGTCAAAAAATTAAGTTCGCTGTTAGTTACTTGTACAAATCCTGAAGTTTGTGCCCAGTGGCGGATTTAGGGGGGGGGGCTTTAGGGGCTCGTGCCCAGGGCGGTAAAAATTACGGGCGGCAAAATTACGGAGCACAAAAATTAATTGAAGGAATCTTTTTGAAAAAAAATTGGAAAACAATGGAAAATAAAATTGAAGTAGAAATACGTCAATACGAGCTATTATTTTACGTGATAAAAATCCCAAACATTAGTTTATTCAGTTGGACTCATTTAAATATATGGTCCTAATCAGATGCATAATCCTATTTAGCCACAGACTTTCTAAGAATTTGCATGACGACCATTTGCCGCTTCTCGTCGTCCAGATGTAGCAGTATGTTTTATTAAATTGCAATACGCCGAAAATGAAATAAATTCTGTAGGAAATAATTTCACAAAACCTTCCCCATAGACAAATATATATTTAAGTTTAACTTAAATATGTATTTGTCTATGGCGAAGGTTTTGTGAAGTTATTTCCTACATTCTACGTTCCACTCCATTTAGTGTTCTGATTAACACCCTGATGGATCCAATCAATTTGAAATAAATTCTATTTATTTTTAATAAAAAATGTTTTCTGGACTTCAGACTTCCATAAGTTCTATTCCTGTGGTGAGGGATGTGATGGGGCGGCACTTTTCTTGTGCCCCTAGGCGGCAGAAGCATAAATACGCCTCTGTTTGTGCCTCTACAACAAAGGCATGCTGCCTACGAGGAAAGATATCTGATGTAATTACATAAAAACGTCTTCCGGGGTTAGACCGTGTCAATGTTGAAAAAGTCAACCTTTCGCCCACTTTCGTAAGGGGCTTCATAGGTCAAGCAACAGGTAACAGGTTAAAATATATATTCTTCTTATTTTACTGATCGTCCTGTATATTTATAATGATTGTGGAAATATAAGTTAATAAGAATCGGGTCCTTTTTAAAACTTTCCATGTAGAAGAGATTGTATGTGCGGACGTATGCGACATAATTAATACCAGTGAATTTCCTGTTCTCAAAATTTGGAAACGTATCTTACAGACATTTTTAGTAAATCTGGCATTCGCGAATCCGCCTAATCATCTAGAACAGTGTTTCCCAAAGTGTGGGTCGCGACCCGGCACTGGGCCTTAGAAAAATTTTGCCGGGTCACGGAAAAAAATGGTAAAAACACAAAAAAAATTAGTACCTATTAGTTTTTTTACATCAGTTATACGTTATACACTAGAAATAGTGGAAAAGTGTGCATTTGCACTCTTTCACATAGCTTTATCGCTCGCGTCCGCGCGTTGTGCTGCTAACGTTGTTAGTTTACTTCATTTACTAGTTTTAAATGAATATAATTTTTTAGTTACTTTTATTTTTCTTATATAATTATTTTGAAATTTTTGTGTATGAAATGAAACAAACAAACAATTAACTAGATTTTTAATTAAAAAATAAAATTTGTTTTGTAAAGAAGTGGGGTTTTGTCATAAGATGGGTCGCCAAAAATTTTAAAACCTCGTACCGGGTCGCGGTCGAAAAAGTTTGGGAAACGCTGATCTAGAACACGGATTAACGGAAACACACAAAGGCCACTATTTGATAAATTTGTTCAACAAATCCAAATGTTTTCGAATTCGAAACAAAAACGCCTGGCAATACAGTGCATGACCGTAACGAAGTCGACAATGTTCACTAGAAAATTGGCCACCTGTATTTAAGTATTTCTGTATTGAATCGATAAATTAAATGTTTTATAATTATGGTAAATTCCAAACTTCATTTTGACTAACTCAAAAAAACAAGGGCACTTGCCATTCAAATTTTTTCATCAACAATCCAAATTTGTAGTCAAAATTTCTGAATTAAAAAATAATTCGGACGCGCTCACACGAACAGCGCTAATACAGTAGCGAATTGAGTTTATTTTGCTTTGACACTGTCGATACCATTTTCTTGGTTAATGACAATAAACGATATTATTATTATTATTATTATTATTATTATTATTGATAATTCTTCATAGATTAACCAAGTAAATGAATTTATTCAATATACCACATTAACAATTTTAGCGAAATAAGTTTCATTGTATTATATCCACAAATTATTGTTCCCAATTTTTGTCGCTCGATATCAATAATTGGCGAATTGTTGGACACACTGTATGTTTCTGGTGTATCAATTTGTCATTGAGAGTAATTTGACTTATTATTTATAACAAATTTTCGCCGGGTCTTGACCTATTATCGGTATCTGCATAACTAAAAAATTTTTTCATTTAAAGATTACATGTTTAGGGTGTACCACACGCTCAAAGTGATAAAATCCACGGAAATACTGAAATTTGAGGATATCACTATAATTGGGACCACTTTTCATGTCTTTTTTAGCAAAGGCAAAGAGTAGTCAATTTGGAGAAAATTGTGAAATATGGTTTCTTTCTCAGTTTCGCGGCCAGGATACGATCTTATCTCGGATGATTCTCATCTCCAGTGGTTTGTTTCTCGACTACGGATCGTTTGTTGTCCCATACACTGTCATGACTCGATTTTCAAGTAAAAAGTGTCTTTGCTGTTCAAGGTTACACACCTACAGCATGGTTCTCGCCTTATGTTCATGATGAAGCTTTGATTCTCAGTTAAAAAACATTCTTATCCCGTTTTGCTGTCGGACAAAGTGTAAAATGTTACGACCTTTTATTATATCCTTCAACATAATTTTCAATAGTAAAGTCCACTAACATTCGAATATATCTTAGACTGCTGTGTAGTTATAATGGAAGAATGTCGAAATAATTCTTCTCTAAGAAGCTAAAGTTATAATCTCTCGGTACTCGATCAAAGGAATCAACATACTCTTTTCGTTCGTAGATTGAGATTCAATGTTCTGCAGGTTTACTCCATGAATGATTGCAATAATGGCATAAAGTTTAGGTATGTTTCCGCAATTGCAGATCTGCACGAACGCGATGTTTTTTGTGTAGGGATTTAGTATTTGCACATTTTCAATAATTGTGAACTAATACTAAGAGTGTTTTCTAATGCACGCGCAGGATCTGCGATGTGTACACAATTCTTTCTCTAAATTATTAAATGGGCACACTAGCATTTTCAAATTTATGATTTGGTTTTTAGCGTCCTTCAACGTAAATACTATATTACACAGTTTTTACAACATTTTCGTAAGTTCGTGGTCGAAATTTTGAAATGGTGTAAAATCCGAATCCAAACGTAGTCCATGGTGATACCTTTCAACGTATATTGCATAAAGAATAAATGACTGTTACACTAAATTTAATATCCATTGAATAAAATATTGAAAATATTGTACCCTTTAAAATAATATATTGTACATGAGGTATAAGTATATACAATTTTGAGATTAAAGGTAAAAAGTTTTCAACTGATTAAAATAAGTTATTCAATGCTCCCCTACAAAAAAAAATGAACATCTTTCAACAATTTATACAATTTTGCGACTTAAAGTCGCATTTAAGGTTTCCAAAAAAACCTCTAAGGCGGTTTGTGGTCATGAAGTGAACAAAGAAAGCTTTGCTTTTGCCTTACTCACTGTTCCCTTGCATATTCAACATCATACACACTTTTGAAGCCAGCACACGGTGCAGGGGATAATAAAACTAAAATGGTGAATATATTACTTCTTTGAAATTAATTTTTTTTAACTTTCAGGGTCTGAGAGTATCCATGATCCTTAGTGTTGTTGGAACAGCTATCGGTGCTTGGATAAAAGTGGCCTCAATAGCTCCTGATCGCTATTGGGTTCTACTACTAGGCCAGGTGGTTGTAGCAATATCCGTGGTGTCTTTAATGGGAATTCCTCCAAAATTAGCAGCAGTGTGGTTTGGTTCTCATGAAGTGTCGTCAGCTTGTGGAATTGGTCTTGCTGGGATACAGGTAAAAAGCTTATTTCACCCATACCATGCTAAAAATAACTGTTCAAACTCTTTTTAGTTGGGTATTGCAATTGGTTTCGTGATACCTCCGTTACTGATAAGAAGCCAAGTAGATTTATCGATTATCGAAAGTGATCTCTTTACTATAGCTCTTGGAGTCGCCATGATGTGCACAGCTTTGGTTATAATTATACTACTATGTAAGTAATGTAATCGATAGCGTGAAGCGATGAACTGTTTTTTAACAAAGCTATAAACGATGCTAACTTTACTCAAGCGTCGAATTTGATGTATTTAATGAGTACGTTTATGTGAAACTTTTACATACCTATTATAATTATTCATTAAAAAACCGATTTGCTTTGAACCGTTTATTTATACTAAATTAATACCTGCTTCTAGGTTTTCCGGATAAGCCTCCAACACCACCATCAAATGCAGCCTCTTGCGCCAAAGATCAAGAAATTACATTTATAGGGCCGTTTAGGAAGCTGATGACCAATAGATCATTTGTATTCCTTATGATAGGATTTGGAATTGATCTAGCCGTATTTTGTGCAATTTCCGCCCTTTTAAATCAAATTATTTTACAACACTATCCGGTAAGAATATTATCCTTAGATTTCTGTAGACAAACTTTTAAAATAATATACCGCATTGTTATTAATAATATACAAAGAAGCGCATAAGAGATAAAATACCAGCATTGCAATGATGTATTAGAGTGTTCATCTTTTCCGACTTGTGGTTAACTATTACCTACACTGCTGCGTTTGATTAGTGACTTCACTTAATTGTTTCTAATAGCATTACAATAGTACTATTTATTTATTAATTATATATATTTTACTGCACTTATCTGGTAGCACTAATAGCAGTTACCTTCAAACTGCCAAGTCAAAACGGAACGCCCTGCTAATAATGAAATACTCATGGTAATGATGAAGAACGTTTAATTCTTTTTTGTCCATTTTTTTATAACATTATATTCAATTATTATTTATTTGAATCAGATTTGCTTGTGTAAAAATTGCCGTTGGATTGTCTTCAATAGTCACAGAAAAATATTTATAGTATATCCAATTCGCGCATTTTATTGAAAGAATGGACCTACAATAAAAGTAAAAACCCTCGCTAAAGCCTGAGATTTCAATTCATTAATAGTAGATGACAAAGTTTTATACTCGAGTACGTTATGCCACCAATCTCCTTTCTTTTCGGATGGGCTACAAATTTGAGAGGGCTACAAATTCGGGTTTTTAATATTTCATCTTGCCTTCCGTCGAGGGCGGATGGAGAGATCGCTGGACTATAAGCAGTGCACCCTGGGAGCATTCATTAGACATAGATGTAGTACGAAACTGGATTGTGCCGCTGCTGAAACTCAGGGCAGTGCACATCAGCGTAGGCGACAAATCGGTGAGGTACATAGTAGTGAGAGAGTGCCCCCAATGTGGGGTGCTGTCCCACTTCTGTGGAACATAACAGTAAACAGCGTCATGCAAGCCCTTCTGGGACTGCCTCTACTGGATCTCCACGTGAGGGAGTAGACCATGCTGGCAGTCTTGCGTCTGAAAGCTAAAGGGTTGTTGAATAGTAGAAGCATTGAGGTGGGTCACTTTCGAATTTTGGCCGACCGCCTATCCTAGAAGGACAATCTGACTCGTTCATCCCTCAATTTATACTAGAGAAAAACGACCACATATTTTTTGATGCAGAAGTGGCATCCCAACCAGACACATCCCCATCTTCACGACTGGATCTAAAACAATGGAAGGAACAGGCACCGGAATCTACTCCAAAGCACAAAGCCAACCACTAAGCAAAATTCCGACTGTCTTTCAGGCAGAACTAGTAGGAATAATGCTTAGTGCAAGAAACATTCTTATGCACAGCATAAAGAACAAAATTACCAGAATTTCTAGTGACAGCAGAACCGCTCTGCAGATAATAGGTCAATGCAAAATCACCTCTAGTCCGGTTTCCGAATGTCACCAAGTACTACAGCAAGTGACAAGCAGCAATACTCTCGAGCTCGTATGGGTTAAATGGCATGCTGGAGCAAAAGGTAATGAACAAGCGTATAAGCTAGCCCGACTGGCCTCAAAACAACCATTTTATGGTCCCCAGCCGGCTCTTCCACTTACAATATCACCTGTAAACAAGTTAATAAATCAAGGCACCCAAGCCCAGCACATGGCTAAGTGGCATTTGATTATAGATTGTCGTCATGCGATAGAAGCTCTTAGAGGACCATCTCGCAGCATGGCGCGTTTCTGCACAGGTCTATCAAGGAAGAACCTGGGACTACTTGCGGGTATACTCTCTCGGCACTGTAAATTGAACAAGCACATGCACCGTATGGGTTTAGTCGTATAACCATCCTGCTACACAGACGACGAGATGGCGCACCACATACTTTGTGAATGTCCCGAACTTGTCCTATTGAAACGATCCGTGTTTCGGGACTCCTGGATGGAAATGGCTACGATTAGAGCTTCCTCAGGTTTATCTCACGTGTGGGATGGCCTGAGTGACGTTGCGGGGTTTGACAACTCTATTCAGGGAGGTAATACAAAGGCCCGAATAGGTGGCCTATGTGCGCGTGAACTTCTGACTACCCTCCTATCGTAATCCAGATTCATCTTGCCTTCCCTGACTATAGCTTATTCTCCACACTACAACCAACTGTTATTTTGATAATAAATAACAATTACAACAAATATTTGTGCATAAATAAAATATGAGCAATAAGTAGTATAGTTTTGTGTCACACAAATTAGTACAAGTTATAGTGGCAACTCTCCATCATGTACAGATACACTGCATATAGGCAAATGTTTATGCATGATTTTCAAAAATACCGTGTAAATCCGATCACTAGAACCAAAGAGTATATACTCTTTGCTAGAACAATTAGGGAAAGCTTTGAGCACGCTAGTAAACAAATGTGGCACATTTCACTGTAGAAACAATTATGTAGTTTAAAATAATAGATATATCTTACACGGGTTGAAAAATGGGAGCCATTATTTATAGGTACCCTTAAAAACCTGGCTTTTGGGATAATATTCTTTTTTCATTTTAGGATGGTTTTATAGATGCTGGTCGTATAGGACTCCTAATGGTTGTCGCTGGTGTTTTTGGTTCGCTGATAAGTGGTACCTTTTTGGATAAATTTAAATACTACAAGTGAGTTCAAACAAATTCTATTTAATAATTGTAATCAATATTGTTTTAGGGTGGCCTTGCTAACATTGCAAACACTGACTTGTCTGACATTAATTACGTTCACCTACATCCTTAACATAAATATAATTTTGGTGTACGTGACCGTTGGTCTTCTGGGGTAAGTTAACTGCTATAGTTTACGCATCATTAAGTAATGATCTCTATGTAGATTATACGTAGGAGCATTATGGTCGGTCTCTTTCGAAATTGCGGTCGAAATAACTTATCCGGAACCACAATGTATAGCTGTTGGATTACTAAACGGTTGCGGGCAAGGACTGGGAATCATTTTAACGTACTTATATTCCACATTATTTTATGAGATAAATGACGTTTGGGCTAATAATGCTATATCTGTACTAATTTTATTAGCTCTTGTCTTCATGGGATTTATTCGCATCGAATTAAGAAGAGAAGCAGCTAACTTCAGA
Organism: Pyrocoelia pectoralis; assembly: GCA_036250285.1. Classification (NCBI taxonomy): domain Eukaryota; kingdom Metazoa; phylum Arthropoda; class Insecta; order Coleoptera; family Lampyridae; genus Pyrocoelia; species Pyrocoelia pectoralis. Next base: position 18,169,037 of record CM070076.1, on the reverse strand, counting down.
AAGGATACTGATAATTTAGGATTTAACGATATATTTTGTAGCAAGTTATAGTTGTTACAAGGTCAGTGCAAAGAGTGCATAAGGGTTCTCAAAGTGCAAATTGATAGAAATATTGATTGGGCGTGGAAATCTTGCTTAGTGTATGCAATGTTGCGTCCCCTCAACCCTTTTAAAGGTAATTTGTAATCGCTTTCCACATTCATCGTTTGTTAGAAGTGTGATATGGTTTTTAGTTGATAAGTTTACTACTTTTTCTATGAAATAGCAGTACACAGTATTATTGCAGTTTAGTTAGAATAAGACAAAAAAATAAAGGTGTTCTGTGATACATTATCATAATAATACGTAGCTAATTACTAATATCATTTGTAATCAAATGAGTACCTAAACGTAAATTAGGTACCTACCAAGATACGTAATTAAATTTAAAATATTATTTTATGATCACATACAAATGCAGTTCGTAAACAACGTTACTGTATATTGGACCGAGACACTGCTACATTATGTTCATCATATATACAGGGTGTTTTTTTGGGAGCTTTAGTTAGACGTTTCCAGGAAAGTTTTATAGGTAGATTTTTGAAAATTTGTACTTAGGGGTTACTCAGAAAGCCGAATCGATCTAAAATATTTTCAAAATGTCAGAACTTCCGTAAATACCGGAAATAGCTACCAACTTCGTTATTTTAAATGGGTACCCCTATTTTTTATTATATTTTTTGATTCTACGTGAAATTTCATAACCTTTGATATAAACATGTCAATATCTACAAGTTATGGTTTTTAAGTTATTTTCATTTATTTAAAAAAATGGCGGATGCAGACGGTACTTTAAGATATCATTACTTGAAAACCGTTGTAGCTATGGCAACCGAGTTTTCACCAGCACATAGAGGAACAATAGGGCTTTCTTTTGGTGTACTTAAAAAAAAGTTATGTTGCGTACGACGTCACCTATGGGGTTCCAAATTTAAGAAAATTCAAAGACTAAAAACTCAGATTTTTAAATGACATGACCATTTTCTTACTATTGCATTAGGTAAAGAAGCAAAAACGGCATATTTTGGTATTACATGTTCCTATTCCTATTTTTAATAGTTTCTGACTTATCCTCATTTCATTGCAATGATACCGTTTTTTTCGGATTTTTTAGTAGTTGGCCATGACCGTATGGCAAATGAATTTTAAACCAATCAAGTGATATCAGTCCGTATCAGTTCATGTTCCAAACACAAACTCTTTTTCGTAAATGTTCTCGTGTGGAGTATCGTAGGACTTGTGATTCAGTATTCATCATATTCCTGCAGAGGCAGATCTTCTGTTGCAGGAACAATATTGCGTAAAATTTCCAAATAATGTTCTGCATTCTGCAAGTAATGTTCCCCAAAAAATCTTCTTGGTTCCTTAACATTAGCTATTCGTAAAACTCTTACTCTAGGTCTAGGTAATGGTTTTGGTGGTAGAAAGCTTTCAAAATTCAAACAATTTCATTCGGATGGTACGTTCACTATAGGACGCGGTCTTTCTGGATATCTCTCAATGAACGTATGACAAGCATGTGACGCGATTCTGTTCATTTCACCATAAATAACAATTAGATTCCAAAAATCTTAATATGTAAAACCATTACGAGCCATTTTTTCCGATTATTAGAAAACTTATGTCAACCTATAACTGGTGACGGATTAGTATCACTTGATTTGTTCAAAATTCGATTGCTATGGTCCATGTCATGGTCGACTAATACAAAAAATTCGAAAAAAATGTTATCAATGCGATGAAATGAGAATAAGTCAGAAACTATTAAAGATAGGGATAGGAACATGTAATACCAAAATATGCCCATTTTGATTCTGTATCAAATGCAATAGTAAGAAAATGGTCATTTCATTTAAAAAATCTGAGTTTTCAGTCTTGGAATTTTCCTAAATTTGGAACCCTATAGGTGACATCGTACGCAACATAACTTTTTTTTAAGTACACCAAAAGAAAGCCCTATTCTTCCTCTATGCGCTGGTGCAAACTCGGTTGCCATAGCTACAACAGTTTTCAAGTAATGAATTCTTAAAGTACCGTCCGCATCCGCCATTTTTTTTAAATAAATGAAAATAACTTAAAAACTATAACTTGTAAATATTGACATGTTTATATCAAAGGTTATGAAATTTCGCGTAGAATCCAAAAATGCAATACAAAATAGGGGTTGCCATTTATAATAACGAAGTTGGTAGCTATTTCCGGTATTTCCGTAAGTGCTGCCATTTTGAAAATATTTTAGATCGATTCGGCTTTCTGAGTAACCCCTAAGTGCAAATTTTCAGAAACCTACCTATAAAACTGTCCCAGAAACGTCTAACTAAAGCTCCCAAAAAAACACCCTGTATACTGTAGCATAATATAATATAATTAGCACAACCGCTTTAGAAGAAAAGTGGAAAACGTCTACACATACAACAAAAAAACAGGTGCATAGTAATAAAGTAAAAACATGTATTATGTATTAGATAAACGTTAGTATAGTAAACGAGGTGTTAGCGTAACTGCAATGTGTGCTATTTATTTAGCTGTAGGTACGCACTGTGTTAGAAAGTAACGCACAAATTTGTTATTTATAAGGCAGTGGATATTTTTTGAAGTTTGGTACACTAAAAAATACAAAAACGGAATTTTCATAAATTTGAATTCCTTTAAAAATTACGAATTGGCGCGTTATTTCTTTTACACGCTGTATTAGTATTAGCTCTTTATTAGGTTAATTTTCGTTTGTTAATATCTAAAGCAACATTTTTTATACAGTACTGTTTAATATTGACTTTTATGTAAAGTTAAATAAAATTTTTCAATTGAAAATTTCTTTTTCTCATTAAAGGTGATTCCAGGAAACACCTTGTATTTTACTGCATTTTGAATTACCCACAGATTAGCTCGAAAATATCCAATTCGTTGAGGGTAGGTATTTCTCATTTAAGTTCAAAGAGCTCACATTTGAAAAGTCACTACTATCGAGTGTATTTTGATTTTCACTTAAAATTTGAACAACCAACATGAAATATTATGAGCGTCCTCTTAAAGAAATATTAGAGAAGTACGCCAATACGCAAATTTCTTTGAGCATCAACGATAATTCTTGATTTGTATAATTTTTTTGTTTTTAGGATGAGTCATAAAACGTAATGTTAACTAACAAACAGTAATCATAATAATATTTCAGTTTCCAAAAGTTTGTTGATTTTGAGTTTGAAGTATTTTGTGGTTGATGTATCACTTACTTTTAAACAAATTAATATTTTGGAATAAAATCTTCAAGAAATTTCTTATTGAAAAACTATGGAAACTCATTCGTATTTAGATACTTGTTGGCGCTACCTATTTCAACCTCTGCAGTAGTTTCCTTTGTGCTTGGATAAGGATTTTCTTTTCTTGTTTGTCCCTAATTCTTTTGTAATTTACATTTACAGATCCTTAAAAAGGATCTCTGACAAAATGAAAAGCTCTCTTCTTAGTTATTATGCATGATAAATTTGCTAAGCGAATTTCTGTGAGAACAATAATACCTAGTATATTATACAACAAGCTTATAATCTTGGTGTTTATTGCACGAGAGAATGTTTAACGTACGAGTGACCGCAGCGAGCGAGTCACGCTAAATTTCCCGAGTGCAATTAACCCCATGATTATAACGAGTTGTATACGCTATTTTTTTATGCTAGCATCATAAATTTGAAATTTGATTTGTAAACAGACTACTTGCATGAATGTTTGATGTAATAACGATATCGTTTCGTTGGATACGGTTGTTGCTATGTGTAAAGTTAGCATAAAAAAATTATATTGTTCGGAATCGTAGGAAACTTATTGGAAAAAGGATCTTTTGCGCCCATGTTGGTGTTATTTTTATACTCTTTTCTTTCAAAGCTTTCCTAGTGAAGAATCACGATAAAATTGTGGTCAACATGAGGAAGGTATTTGAGACTCCAAACTACTTCTCGTTCGCTTACAAAACCGTTTCGGACAAAAAGTAAGTGGTTTAAAAATCCATAGTTTTTTTAAAGATTACGAAAAATATTATTTAATAGCATCTATTTGAAAAACATAATATGTAGTTCAAATTGGACGATTTTCGAACACTTCGAATAACGATTAAGTTAAGTTAGAAATGAAATCCTTTTCCTCTTTTTTTATAAACCTAATCAAGTTTGTTAGATGTAGTTAGTTGCAAAGGAACAATAATTAACCCTCGTTCAGCTACCCCCCCCCCCCACCATGCGAGAATTAAAAAAATGATATCTCTGAATTAGAAGCTATTTATGAGCTTTCAAATCTGCAAGAATAAAATTTTTAGCTCGATCCCCTTAGCAGGAATTTTAATTTGAAGGTGGGGGGTGGCTGAGTGAACGTCCACCTGTTAAAAACAGCAACCCGATGATCGCGCATAGGCGCATAATTAGGAGCTCTTTAGAAACACTTAAACTAGTGTAGTTTCGATTTTCGAGCTCCACCTCTTACGTTAAAATAACCCCCAAAACTAGTTTCGCCGAAGAGGTAACTCATAGAAAATACCAATCTATATCTTTAAAGCATGTAGTTCCAGCATTATTAGGCTACAAAAATATGTAACACCTCATTGCAACCTCTTAGCAGGAAATCCACCCCTTGTGCCAAAAACAAAAAAGGGAACTGTGTTAACGAATCGAGAAACGAATCATGTTATGGTGATATACCATCCTACGATTTAGGGGCTTTCGCAATATGTATAAACTGACTTTCGAGGTGCAGCCCCCTAGCAGGAAACCACCCCTTTTGCCAATGTTAAATAATGGAGAAACGAACCATTTCATGACGGTATATTACCTTACGGTTTAGGAGCTTTTGAAATATGTAACACTTCATTTTCACGTTGCAACCCCTTAGCAAGAAAACGACCCCTTGTGCCAAACACGCAAGAGGGAACTGTGTTAAATAATCGAGTAACGAATCATTTTATGACGGTGTATTATCTTGCGATTTAGGAGCTTTCTAAATATGTAACACTTCAGTTTCAAGTTGCAACCACTTAACAGAAATGAAGGTGCCAAACGAAAATCCCAATTAGTAGACATTATTTTATGTCGATTTAACCCAAATTACCTTAGTCGAAAAATGCTTCTTAAGCGAGGTCCTTATTGATGGTGCCATGAAGTAGGTATTGTTTTTTGTAATATCTCAAAAACGTTTCAATCGAAAATGTCCAAACTTTGCACAATGGCTTACCTTCTGATCACACATCGGTCGCTATAAATAATACTTCCTTGTTACGGCCATTACCGTCCCATGTGGGGAGGGGCCGCAGACATTTTGGGTTGTATTTTTTTACATTTATTTTTTGACATTTTTTGTGTCAAATTCGAATTCTCTAGGGTCTTTTCTAAAAATAATGTGCTCTTGTTTCAAATCGTTTGGATGCACCCTTCTCGAGAAAAAAAATTTAAATAAATTACTAATTTTTTAATTTATTTAACTAAATTACTCTTATGTCAAGTTATATCAAAAACAACAAATTTTACAGTAAGTGCTCTACATGACGGCCGCCTGTTTCAATACAAATTACAAAAAAAAGTACTTCATGGTACCATCTATAAGGAGCTCCAGCTCGCTTAAGAAGCATTTTTGGACTAAGGTAATTTGGGTTAAATCGACATAAAATAATGTCTACTAACTGGGACTTTCGTTTGGCACCTTCATTTCTAGACACCCTGTATATGGCGTAAATCACAACATTTAATAACTTGGCATAAACGTCTAACACATCAAAACATTACGCAAGTGAAACTGTCGATAGTGGTAATAAAACTTGCACAGCGTGTGTGCAAGGTAAGTAAGATAAACTACTACTTATATAATATGTGAAGTAATTTACAAGCACAATTTTAGGAAAAAACCTCTTCGAATTGTGGTTTGTAAAAGTTTATACTTAATATTAATATCCCTCGAATTTCTCAAAACCAAAAAAACTCATAGTGGAGTGTCGTAAGCACCTGAAATATAAAAAGCTCGGAATCCAATTACTTTGAATGAATTATTATAAAACCTGTTGCATTGTATTATTAATAAGGTATATTACAAAGTTTACCCATTAAAATTTGTTGCTTTTTATTTAATAATAAAATAAATAAATAAATGAATACAGATATAATTATACATATCTAATACATTATGAGTTTAATAACTTAATTTTAAGCAGAAATCGTTGTACGAATATACTTTTTTCGTGATAATATTAATGTAAAAAACTTTAATTTTAATTAAAAGAAAAGTTTATATAAATTATTTAAATATTTTACTTACTAAAATTAAATTTGTTGGTTTTCAGCAGTTTCTTCCACTTCACTTATTTTATAATAGGTGATGCGCTTTTCCGACATCCACAGGAATTTCCACATCCTTTTTTACAATTAGAAAATAACATTTTCAGTAAATTATCTGGAGCTGGATACCGTTCCATCATTGTTGGTTCAACCGTTCATCAACGAATGAACCGCAACAATATCATCATTATATTTAATCTTGCCTTTTCTGCCAATACAAAATTGACTTTATCTTTATTGGAGCATTTAAGTTCTTTTAAATTATGATCCTCAGTTTTTTTCATTATCATCAATCCTTCTTCAAACGCGTTATAATAATTAATATTTTCATCTCCAGTTATTGCTGTTGCAATCGACATAATTGTACCTGTATCCGGAAAGGGACAATGTTGTATGAAAAATTCCTCGAATTTTTTTTACATCTATAAGTATCGTCTCTTTCCATCCGAGCGTCTGTTCAATCACTGTGTTGATTTTTTGAAAGATATATTACAAAATTCTTCCATTCCTTCAATTATATCTTTAGTGTAAATCACCCCTTTGATCCATTTAAACAATGGATCTCCTCCAACACTCATTGATTTCTCAATGTTTGTTCAATTGTCTGGTCGATAGGAATTTCAGAAGAAAAATAATCCGAACGCCTTTCTGTGAAGTATCCTTCCGTGAATTTCTGATACTTACTCTACACTCTACAGGATCCCTTTTAGTCTGTAGTTCTTCATGTTTTGTAAATAAATTTGTGAAGCTTTGGGATAAGGAAACTGTCCTGACGCATAAAATAATGAAATCATAAGCACATAAGCTCAATACAACATAAATGTAACTGTTAAAATCCGCATTATCGCGTACAAATTGCACGAAAGTACATTTTTTATTTTTATTCGGAGTTGCCACGGCCGTTGAAACTTCATAATATACCTGTGCGTTTTTATACGAAGCACAAAAACCAAGGCTGCTGCACATACGAGGGTTATTTTTATTCAACCTCCGATTGGCTATAAAGGAAAGACGTGTCAATACGTATTTATAATTTTTTTAGAAGCTGTGAAGCGTTACTGTTAAAGGCTGCTACACAATTTTTCTCGTATACTTACTTATGTTATCGTTTAAAATGATTTCAGATTTCAAAAAACTCAGTGATTTTGAAATGTACAATAGGTATTCATCAAGATCTTCAAACATTTTGTTACCTGCTGAATAATGCTCATTACAATAGACTTGATTTCTTCTAATAATTTCACCAGCGCAGCGGCCTGTAGCCCAATCGAATTAGATCAAGAAATGGGTTGACACGGAAAAAATTTGAATGTTGGACTCGCGGAACAAGCTCAGAGCTGTGTCCAAATTGTCATTGTTTTTGACAGTGTTAAAGAATTTCAATTTTTCTACGTTGAATATTGATGACGTATATCGCATCCGGTGAAGGCATGTAAGAATAAAACATGCTTTACATCAAACTGTTCATATTTAAAACTTGCCGGTGAATATAATTGTTCCGGAGTCCGTCCTCTGCCGGGTTTCTTAAAAGAAACGTTTTTCGAATGATACCTACCCTAAGGCAGTTAGTATCACGAGGAGATCGATGTCCTCGCCGATGATCGTGACTTCGTCGTAATTCGCGGCTGCTTGAATTGCCGTTCCAATGATAAAAGAATCTGCGTCTGCTGGTGCCTGCTGAACATCAGAATCAGGGCCGGCCTGAGGGGTGTGCGACGTATGCAGCCGCACACTCGAGCCTTTTGGAGGGGCATACAATTGTCCAATTTTGGTAAAAAAAAAACATTTGGCAAACTTTTCTCCAATGGATGTCCTAAACTTTTTGTCATTGACCAAAAGCACGGATGCCTATGTCAACCTGTGGATAGCGTTACGGATCGTATCCACAATGCCCATGTCGGTCGCCTCCGCTGAACGAAGCTTTTCAAAGCTGAAGTTGATCAAAACCTACCTCAGGTCAACACTGTCTCAAGAAAGACTTAACAGCCTTTCAATTTTATCAATTGAAAACTAGGTGTCTCAGTCAATGGATTATGTGGACATAGTTAATTCATTTTCCGAAATGAAAGCAAGAAAAGCCCTCGTATAGGTATAATAAAAGTGTATAATAAAAGAGACTATGTACCTATCTTAACAGTTAATAAATTTAATGTTCTAAAAGGCGCAAAAGTGCACAAACACTGTGTTTTTAGACCTTGAATTTCAAAATGGGATGTGGGATGTGCCACTTTTAGGGAAATGCGTAGGTTAGCGCAGGATAGGAAAGAATGGAGACACGTGTCCAACTCCAACCAGTCTTCGGGCTGATCACTGCTTGATGATGATGAATTTCAAAAAAAAATCGGGGAGGGCTGGTAGGGGCATAAAATGTGAGTCTTGCACACTTGCAATTTTCGCCTTAGGCCGGCCCTGATCAGAATCCTGCAAAGCTTTTTTCCAAATTTCAATCAGTCTTGCCTTGCTCTTGTCGTTGCCTAAAAATTTTTCTATGTACACGTGAGTACAATTATGTTTCTGAATGTTGTGTAATACTAAATAATTAAGGGAATGCCTAATTAAATTAAAAAATGATATTCAGGTAAGTACCTATGGTATAAACAAAATATCACCCGGGGCACCTCTTTTCAGGCCTTAATCGAAACATATCAATCCTAGGAAAAAATTGATAAGGACTACAATTGTAGGAAATTAAATTTCAAACAACTTTGGTGATAACTATATTTTTCGTGTAAAATTGAAAATAAACGAGTTATTCAATAAACAAAAATTCACCCCCTCTTTTCGGGTCTTAACCGAAAAATATCGATCCTAGGAAAAAATTGATAAGGAACAAAATTATAGAAAATTTAATTCCAAACAACTTTGGTAATAACTATTATTCGTGTAAAGTTGAAAATAAACGAGTTATTCAATAAACAAAAATTCACCCTCAAATTCAAGATGGCGGATGGAAGCAACAAAAAAAAATGGGTAAACATTTTAGTACTTTGTCTATAAAACATAATTCAGATGGTCTTACATTAATACATTCAAAGTAATTGGATTCCGAGGTCAAATTCTCCAGGCACTCCACTAATAAGTAAGTCGCAATAAAGCAAACGAGAAATTTTCGTTGGAAATGGAGAAAATACAAAAGGTTACAGGATCTATTCTGGTGAAGTAAGGATAGAAATGAAGAGAGGTAGGTAGTGAAAAGTCACATCTATTGGGCAAGGAGAAGAATGTTACAAAGGCGATAAACGGTGAAAATTAAAACCAAGTAGAATTCCAAAAAGGGAAATTTAGCAAGAACAATTGAGTGAAAATGATACTGAAGAACAAACGCGAGAGGGCGCTGAATCATAAATCAAAACAAACAGTGGCGTGCCGCGACATTCAATGAAATGAATAATAACTACCTAGTATTGGAATGGAACGCTAAACTTGAAACTATTGTTGAGCATTCGAATTTTCATTTTCATTCAATTATTAAGGATAGTATGCAGATCAACAACTGTAATTTCCGTTGGCCATTCCAAGCTGACTGTATTACCTTCCGACAGGATCGAAGAACCAATCATCGGAGTTTCATGTAAGTGTAGGTACGTTTCCTTTTCTTCTTTTTTCTGTATAAGTAATATACATTCTATCAATTTATTCATAGAACTATTTTAGAACTTTGGATCGCATTTCTCCTAAGCGAAGATTTTTTAACTTTAGATATACATAATGAGAAAAAAATTTCGTTAAGTGCCTTCTTCCCAAAGGCAATCCACCTAGTTCTCCTTATAATTTGCCTCCCCATTTTATTACAAATTCTTTTGTTGAAACTCTGCCCTCCATTGTTTTTCGATGAAGAGAATTTCCTGGTCCTACCAAAGCTATCCTTAACAATCTTGCAGTATTTCAAGATATATCATATTCGTCGTTCAAGGTATGTGTTTACGCGTAATGAATCTTGTCAACGTCGACAAAAACCATTGAACTATACGCTATACGCAACTGGAAGGGATACGGCCTATTCCAATGCATTGTAGGCGTTGAAGCCATGCTTGCCTGACAAGCACAGATGTCGACTGGGTATTTCTGTCGCTTTCTAACTTGTTGTCTTAGTAGGGCAGATATCTTTTAACCGCGTATTTACCATAGTTTGAAAGGTGTAAAATAATATTTGAAAGTGGTTGTCAAATTTATTAAAGCAAAACATCATGGTGAATTGTTGTGTTGTATACGGACGTCCTAATTTAGCGGATAAACGCAGTATTAAACAATTTCATGGGTGAGTTCTTGTTAATACAAATTTTATCTGACCTTATTTGCTGTCGTTGTCAACGCAACTTATAAGTTTCGTTTTTAATAAATAACGTAACGTGTATTTTTTCCGTGCCCAATAAAAGACCCATGAATGAAGTGAAGAGAAATATGATAGCGAAACATTGCATCCGCAAGTCAATTCAATGCCCTTCATTCACTCAAAATGACTAACTTTACTTTTTAAATGTGTGTAAATAAATTAGTTATAACTTATTATAACAATATCTAAATGTATGTTTTTTCATGAACGTCTTTTTATTTCTCCTGTTTTTAAGTTAAAAAACCTGTATTTTCTCTGAGTTCTACTTCATAACAATTAGTAGAAAGTAGAAACTAGCACCAAATTTTATGTAACTTTTTTTTACTACAAACGAATAATAACTGAATTAATTTTGTAATGTTCTGTAAACGCGTTTGTATTCTCAATATGCATGTACAAGTACCTATAGCGTCACAAAAATTGTAAGTATATATCTCATAATAAAACATTGATTTATTTTATTGTAAACGTTTTATTGACCTTGATCACAATGGATGTATGACTGGTGAAAAAGATAACCATCAACGTATTTTTACCTGATTTACTTACATTTTATTCCCCGTGTTATCGTTTATAGATATGACGTTGCGTGCGAAAGAAAGAGACAGAAATACCCAGTCGTTGAGGGTTGCCTAACTTTGCTGTGGCTTCAGTGCCACTTATGGACGTTTCCTTTCCAGTTGCGTATAGCGTACAGTTCAATGACAAAAACACATAAGTAAAAATTATTTCTTTTGGTTAATTATTTCCAAACGTTTCGAACACCACTTACAGGTGTCTTCTTCAGTGGGTTATAAATTAAAATTAAACGAAAAGAAAACTGACAAATTATACAATTAAAACTAAATTGTCAACTGTTTTAATTTTAATTTTAATTGTATAATTTGTCAGTTTTCTTTTCGTTTAATTTTAATTTATAACCCACTGAAGAAGACACCTGTAAGTGGTGTTCGAAACGTTTGGAAATAATTAATAAAAAACATTACCTACACAGTTAACCCAAAAGAAATAATTTTTAATTAAAATGAACTGTGGAAGCTTTCATTGTTATAAAACACATAAGTAATTAACCATATTCGAGTTTTTGAATTTGTAAACGTTTTTTTTTTCTAAGACAGACGCCACAAAAATGTAAAATTATTGGGAAACACCATGGTTTGTATATTATTCGGTAGGGGTTTGTCGTAGCGTTATTTTCAAGCGCCATTTTAAGTGTTTAAGAGTTATTGCTTTGTGCTGTAGCTGCTGAGGAACAAACCTTAAACAAGCTCCGTGAGAATCAAAAATACTGAATAGAAATTATAGTCGAAGAAACCTGTTCTACCTTAGGTTATTAAGTGGTACGTGAAGCGGTACCAATTGCCGAACGCGAACCACTTAAATTGCCAGTATAAGTAGAAGTTGCTTGTAAGTGTGCGGGTAAAAGTAGATCTTTTGGCTACTCACCTTTCATCTGGCGATGTTGGAAGGATCATTTTCGAGCGAATTATTACCTTAAGTTACTCAAACTGTAGCTGAATAGTTATATACTTATATATAAATGGTACAAGATAAAAATAGCTTAAAAGTAATAATATTTACGATACACTTCAGTGGAATGTCGAAATAATGACGTGTAAGATAAAAACAGCGTAAGTAAATGCAAATAAGGAATTGTTGCTTGTTGAATGACAAGAAAAGTCGTTTCCTTAGTACCTAATTTTTCTGTAGTGGATTTCTTGGCATTCATTTCACAACTTTTCTAGGAGGCAAAATGAAAAATACCAATGAAGTAATTACTGATGGTGAAGAGTGCATATTATATAAAAGCCGATGGATTATGTTAAGTTTGTGTATCCTTTCTTCTGTTGGAAGTCTAATGCAATGGATACAGTATTCCATAATAGCCGACGTATTGGTTAAATACTATGGCGTTAGTTATGATGCAGCAAATTGGACGTCTATGGTTTATTTGTTATTTTACATACCCTTCGTTTTTGTGGCAAATTACATACTCTCAATATTTGTAAGTATTCATTCATTAGCGTAGGTATACTAATTTTATAATGAAATGACATTATTGACAGTCAAAGTATCTGATTATCCATAAAGTGTAGTTCTCTTCTTGAAAAATCATTAAAAATAATTTCACATTGATTAATGCGCAAAACACTAATTAATTATGCAATTACTTATAGGGTTCGACAACTAACTTTATTGAAATTTAATTAACAAACATATTGAAAAATGTCGCACGTTATTTGCTTCCCTAAAAAAAGTATTTCCACTCACTCAGTCTTTACATTATCATTTTAAAAGGCTTTTTCTAGATAAGGTCAAGGTGACCTTATCAGTTATTAATTTATAAACATAAATAAAAGCTTAATAACAATATACCTACTATGTAAGTGTGTATACAGCGGCGTAATTTCAACATTTTTATTGGGGGGGGGGGGGGGGGGGGGGTCCGTTCCAAAATGAATACATACTTGAGGAAAAGCGAAGAGAAGTCTCAAAAGTGCCTACGCATTAGAATTACTCAGTTAACATTTTTTTATCAACTTTTGGGAGGGGCGCGCCCCCCTCGTGTTTGCGCCCCGGCGTTGTAATAAGGTTGGTAATTGCGAGGTGGCAAAGAAGAAGCTTAATAATTTAGTTAGACGTCCAGTCGGCAAGGTACAGCGTATAATTTGATAAGGTGACACAACTCGGAAACCAAAAAAGATGTTGACCAATGGACAAACATATTTCGAAGGTATGTCCAGCAAACAAAAATTAGGGGAAACACTTTCACTATCCTCCGCGAAACTGACATTTTCGATTTGTTAGTGTTTAAACTTTTTCGTCTTTTATAGTTTATTTTACATTTATCGAAAACCAGTTGAGATATTGAGATGAGTTTTGATACACGAAAATTTATCATTAAGTGACACATTTACATGTACAAAATTGTTTTCTACTGGTTTTTTGAAATTTTAAGGTCGCTTTCTTACAGCCAGATTAATTCTGCTTAAAAAGTGCCTCTTGGACTTTTTCGCTCTAACAGTCTAACGCATCGTTTTCAAAATAGAAATTATTTTATGAATCAGTACAATAATAAGCTATTTATGTATTTTAATTTTATTTCTTTGTACTAATTTTTCAGGAAACCGTGTAATAAATTAAATCGACAAACAGTATACCGAATGCTGGAAATCTCGTCTGTGCTTCAATACATGTTCTAAATCGCTTTCGCATTTCTTCTAACCATTTTTAATATTTGAAGTTAGTGTTTGGCATATTGTTTCACAAGCATTAGTAAATCGTTCCACTAATATGACTTCATTCGCTATGCTAGGGGAGTGGAATACACCAGTTCATCTAATTTATTATGTAGAGACTACACAAAATTATGACAATTACTTTACAATACTGTAAAGTTTTAGGTGGGGAGACTTACTGTAATGACCACTTTCTATGGTATCTAGAGTCACCGCTCGTTTCGGTTGTTTAGCCACAAAAAATAGATAAAAAGTGGTCATAAAAAACGTGTTACTAAATCTATCTATTGTGGTTTTTGGTGTTTTTAGTGTTGTGTAACTCATCAGCCACAAGAGCTCCAGTTCTTCCAATTACGATGGCATCCAGGTCAACTTTACGAAACAGGTATATTCAGCTTAAAAGTAAAGTATCTTTGTTATACATACTTACTGACATTGCATTTTTAAAAGTCTGTCGCAAATTCTGAATATTTCCAAATTTTATCAATTTAACTCGTAATTTCAATTCATACGCTAATAAAAAAGCGCTTGTTTTTGCCAAGCGAAAATGGCTAAATTTAGAAATTAAATGTCATTATGTACTCTAAATTGCCTAAATTAGAATTAGAATTGTGGGATTTACATTTGAATTTAAGTTTAGGCTTAGATTATGTAGGTACGGTTTTGAGGATTGGATGTCTTTCTTGCATAATATGGCTGATTTTATCAGGCATAAACGTTTTTGTTAAGCGTTGTGGTCACAGTAAAAAAGTGTCAAAATTACGGAATAAAACCCATATGGCGCAGGAACGGAAAGGCGTTTGTCATAGGTGTTATGATAATAATATATGTATATAAGTAAATATAGAAAAAAAAAAAAATAGAATTAATGTTTTTGTTTAATGTAATTGAATGGAAAAAAATGCTACATCAGGGAATCATTTAACATTATACGCTGCTTTAACTGTAATGCTTTTGGTCATATGAAGACAAACTGTCCTAAACAAAACTCCGTTGTCTGTTTGAAATGTGGTGGTAACCACAAAGGAAGCGAATGTACTTCATCGGTTCTTAAGTGCCCCAACACTCCCAACTGCTGTACCTACAACTTACGGTCTAATTATAAATACGACACCAATCATTCAGCTAGTGACAGTCATTGCCCATCTTATTCAAACCAAATCGAATTCTTAAGATCGCGAGTTAATTATGAACAATTGCAATAGCAATCAACGCCTATAAATACGTGTTGTGTAACGCACTTAAATGTTAGATGTTTAAAAAACAAAATTGAAGAAATCGAGATGTTTTTAAGTGAAGAAAAGATCGATGTCCTATGTTTAACTGAAACATGGTGCACAAAAGAAAATCTAAAATTCATTAATATCAACGGTTTTAAAATTGTTAGTAATTTATTATTGTAGAAAGGAATCTCAACATGGGGGGGTTTTAATCTTAGTGAAAAAAAGTTTGAAAGCAATATTGACAGTTGAAGGTATAGACAAAATTTTTGAGTGCGCTGTTGTTAAATTAAGCATCATCAATGGTATTTATATTATTTGTGTATACAGAGCGCCATCGAGTGACTTCAACGTATTTGTTAGTCATCTAGAGAATTGCATGAGAACAGTGTTAAATAAGGGTAAAGATTGCAGAATTATTATTCTTTGCGGAGATTTAAATGTAAATTTGTTAGCTACAAGTAGCGACAAAAATCGATTGCTGGATCTGATGAATTCATATTGCATATATTCTTCTTTTATAGAACCAACACGAATTACCTACTAAATCGTCAATATCGGCAATTGACTACGTATTTAAAAATTTCCTTGATTCTATTATACACAAAGCTATTTTACATAATAGCATATCGGATCACAGTGCTGAAAAGATTGTATTTCCTGTTAGTCTGACACAAAACAATCAAAGAACTAAAACCCGATGCTTTTCAAATAAAAACATAAACATCTTCCGTGCTTATCTTATGAGTGAAACGTGGACTGAAGTTTTCTCCAACACAAGTGACACTGATCGCAAATTTAGTATCTTTATTAATATCTTCAACTATTACTATGAACGAAGCTTTACTTTCAAATTTCAAGAATCAAAAAGAAAAACTTGGTTAACCAGAGAAATCAAAGTGTCATCAAATAAACTTAAAACTCTATTCTCTATGTGTCGTGAAGGTGTAATTAGTGAGGACTACTATAAGAAATATAAAGCTACCTATTCTAAAGCAATACGATGTGCCAAAAGAATAGATGCAAATAATAAAATAATGTACTCAAGAAACAAGTCCAAAACAGTGTGGAACCTCATCAACAATTCTTTGGGAAATAAATGCAGTAAGCAAAATAATATTACTTTATCGATTGATAATTCATTAGTTACGGACAATAGAATTATTGCAGACCATTTTAGTAACTTCTTCAGTAGTGTAACAAGTACATCGTCAACTAACTACAATTGTACAAATCCTATTAAAAATAAGGATGTTTCATCGACTCCTAATTTAATGGTACTGTTTAGTGTAGACGAAGGGGAGGTGTTCAAGGTGTGTAGCGCGTTAAAAAACTCAAATTCATGCGGTGCGGATGGAATCTCTAGTTATGTAGTTAAATCGGTTGCAGATCTAATTGCTGCACCTTTATGCAATGTCATTAATAGTTCATTTAACTCTGGTCATTTTCCGAATCTTCTGAAAATAAGTAAAATCATTTGTCTATTTAAAAAAGGTGATCCAAACGACTGTGGTAATTATAGACCAATTGCATTATTATCAGTCTTCTCAAAAGTCTTTGAAAAACTACTTGCAAAAAGAATTATTAAATTTTGTGAAACGTATAACATCTTGTCAAAGAACCAATTTGGTTTTCAAAAGAATAAATCTACGACTCTTGCATTGGCAAATATATTAAATTTCGTATACACAGAGTTGGATAATCATCATATACCAGTAGCACTGTTTCTTGATCTAAGTAAGGCTTTTGACAGTGTTGACCGTGATCTACTTTTACTCAAACTGGATCTACTTGGAATTCGTGGTACAAGTAATGATCTGATTAGAAGCTATTTGAGAAACAGACAACAATACGTACACGTTAATGGATTCAACTCTCACACTAAAGCAGTTAACATCGGAGTACCCCAAGGAAGCATATTGGGACCATTATTATTTATATTATACATTAATGATATTCATCTATACTTAAATTGCAATCACTGTGCTTTTGCGGACGATATAAGTATAATAGCAAGCGGTACAACTGAACAGGGAACGCTAATTAATTTAACAAATGATTTAACTAACATAAATAATTATTTCTCATTTAACAATATGCAATTAAATCAAAACAAAACGTATATAATGTCATTCCATTCAAAAGCAAAAAACCACAATAAATGTTATCTTTTAAGGCTTAACAACAGGTACATTGTTCAAACTGAGAAGTTCAAACTATTAGGTCTAACGATTGATTTGTCGTTAACATGGAACGATCATGTAGACAGTTTATACAAGAAAGTATGTTCTTACTGTTTTGCCTTGAAAAGACTACATCAGATCAGGCTCATTTACATTATTTGTCACTTTTGATGATCATCTTGGAGGAATCATCCAAAGTGATAAGTGTAAATTGCCTTTCATTTCTGTTTCATCCAAAGTGTACACTAAAAGTGAATGATGAAACAATTCGACCCCCGACCAACTTTTGATGAAAGAAGCGTTCACGGAACCGATGATTCATCCATAATGAAAGCCTAGTGAAAAATGTAAACAGCGGCTTTAATTCGTTTCACAACTACCAGTCAAATCCCGTAGTAGTTTTGTATGTGTTTACTATTGGTTTTTTTAACTTTAAACGATTTATTAAATACTGAAGGGCAGAGATTTTATAACCATGTAGTTTAAATGGCAAGATAAACATATGGAAATATTTTTCGAAATATACCGGCACACGAGTGTTTATGGAATAAGAAATGCAGTGAGTACAGCAAAACAAATGCACCCTTGTAACTGTTCAGTTTTCACAGACACCACAATAGGGAATAAAGTGACAGTGTGCGAAGAGATGAATCAGCGAACTGGATGAAAATGTGTAAACAAGGATGATCACCCTGGATGATTTCACTCTGAGTAATTCACTTTGGATGTACATCAAAAGTGATACAGTGTAAATCCCGCTTAACTCTCGTATATGTATAGTTATTTTTGTATGTAGTGCGCGAAATGCCACTTTGGTGATCGAGAACTGATTTTGTTAACGAGGCGCAGCCGAGTCAAAAAAATAGTCGAGATCACCAAAAGTATTTCGCGCACGAGTTGCAAACAAAATTTTTTCTACAAACGCAAACGAAACGTGAAGAATTTGACAATTATTTTAACGTTAAAATACAAAACTCTCATCTAGTTTGCGTGTAGTGCGTACTTCGCGCATGACGTCGTCATTTCGGACACGCTGCCATGGTAAGTGAAAAAAAGGGTCACTTCGCGTATTGTTATCGATGCGCAAACCTTGCCATTTTTTGACGTTTGTAGAAAAAAGTATTTTATAATTCTCATTTCGTATCAAATGTTAGGTACGAATTTATTTTTTGGGGGTCAACTGGTCACTTAACTCGCATATTTATTCTACAAAAAAGGGCTCTGCGTTGTATGTATCATTTACCGTACAGGTCTTCTTGTAAACAAATTTTTATAAAGGAAGAACTACTAACAATTCCTTGTATTTACATATTTGAATTGCTCAAGTTTGTCAGAAGCAATACCTCATCTTTTACCTTTTTAAACGAACATCATGAGTACAACACAAGAACTGGATTTAACTTGCAGTATAATAAGCATAACCTACAGTTATATAGATGTAATCCCTACTACATGGGGGCAATTTGAATCATGTACCGTTCAGTCTAAAAACCTTGACCTCAACTAAATTTGCAAATTCTGTAAAATCCATTCTATTTAAAAACGCCTTTTACAGTGTAGAAGACTATTTAAGGTTTGAATTCTAGGCTACTTTTTAGTGTTAGGTTAATCTGTAATTTAAACTTCTTCTTTCTTGTAAACTTTTTTTTGACATATCTTATATCATTTTTCTGATCTAAAAGATAAATAAAATATTATTATTATTAATTATTATTGATGCATTTAGGCTACGACTAACGGTATTTCATCCTGTTTTACTCCAAATGTATTATCTTTCCATAATCCATAAACCGGGAAAAGCTATGCGACCCATTGTGTCAGATATAAATTCTCCAATTTAGGCAATTTCCAAATGCTTGAGAGAGACATTCCACAATCTCTCGTATCAGCAACCAAATTTTAGTGTTGCCAATTCATACGAATTTAATGAAAAAATTAACAATATTGTGTTGGTAAAATATGACCGGTTAGTTTCTCCGACAGAGAGCACAGTAACACAAACACGGAAAAACGACTGCAATTTATTTACCGTACGCGTTTCGACAACAAAGCTGTCATCATTAGCTAACAATTGACAATACGTAAGATCTATCATATACTTACCTCATTATCAACACCACAATCACTTTATAATCGTTACTTACCTTATCACTAGCGTTTGTTACAGAAATGAACCGTTGTGTCACGGTTTATAAAATAAACAAGAGTTGCTAGGGAAATATGTTTAAGTCCATTTCGGAAATTTAACTGGTTCAACCAGCTTGGTGAAAATTTCCATTCCTACAATGTTGCAATAATTGTTTCTGTAGTGATCTGGACCAGTCGGTTTAATTTCTGAAAACACATTAGTACATTTATTCTTATCAAAGTTGAATCATTTACTATTATTATAGTTTAACTGGATATTTAATCAACGCCTATTACTCCACTTGGTACCCACTTGTTAAGACTAAATTTATGTTTCAGGGTTTACGCGTTGGTGTAATTCTGGGTAGCCTAGGTGCCTGTTTAGGTGCCTGGATAAAATTGGGTTCAAATAACCCAGACAGGTTTTGGGTTTTATTAACGGGACAAAGCGTAGTAGCAATATCGCAGGTTTTCGTGCTGCCAATTCCTTCACTGTTAGCTGCAGAATGGTTTGGAGCTCACGAAGTGTCCCTGGCTTGCAGTCTTGGAGTTGCCGGTATTCAGGTGACTTTGTTGATGCACCGTGCCTATGAAATAAACTTGCATTCAATTAGATAGGAGCCGCCATTGGTTTCGTGTTTCCTCCGATAATAATTAAAAGCCAACATAATTTAGAAGACATTGGAAGGGATATGTATCAAATGGCCCTAATTATAGGAATTATTTGTACAGTGAATTTCTTGTTAGTAATATTTTGTAAGTGCTATGTTTAAATTATGTTGATTCTTTATTTAAAGTGTATTAGTCTTTAGAGATAAACCTCCAAGTCCACCTTCCAAGGCTCGTTCCCATGCTTTGAAGAGTGAGGAAAAATCTTCTGCTCTTCAATCCATTATGAGATTGTTAACTAATCGCTCTTACGTTGTTCTTTTACTTGTGTATGGAATGGATATCGGTATATTTTTTGTGGTGTCAACAATGCTTAATCAAGTTATTTTAAAATATTACCCAGTAAGTGATTTTTGCAACTCAACATACGCAGATGTAACAGTTGATTACTGTAACTTTCATACATTTAGACTGGTTCCGAGGATGCTGGAAGAATTGGTCTTCTGATAACAATTGCAGGAGCTGTAGCTGTGGTTCTGTACGGAATTATTATGGACAAATTCAAATTGTACAAGTGAGTATTCATTTTTTGTTACTGTTAACACCAAGCAGCAGTAAAGATGGTTTATGTTCAATGCTATATGTTGCCAACAAGGAAAAAAAAGGAAATTTAACCCATATAGCAAATATTTGATAGCACCTGCAACTCTCCAAATCTGATGTTTTCTTCAGTGAATTTATTAGTTTTACTAAATATTGTTTAATAGATAGTACCTAAAAAAATCAATTTTATCTTACTAGTACCTATTAAAATTTTCTTTTAGGAAAACATTGTTAGCTACACAAATGTTATGTTGCGCAACGATGTTTATGTTGACATTCTTGCTCGATCAAGGAATGATCTTCGTCTATTTAATGTATATATTATTTGGGTAAAATACGACACGTTATATCTATGTTAAAGTAAATTATAAATTATTTTAGAGCATTTGTAATAAGCATTATGGTTATTGGTTATGAGGTTGCAACGGAGGTTACATTTCCCGAACCAGAAGGCACAACAGCGGGACTTTTAAATGCGTCAGCACAAGTATTTGGTATCACGTTCACTTATTTATATTCCTTTTTGTTTTATAAATTGGAAGATATGTGGTCAAATTTAAGTTTGTGCATTATCTTTTTAATAGGATTTATACTTATAGCAATTTCGACATTCGAGGAAAGACGACAAGCGGTTAACTTTAAAAAGAATTTTGATAACCAGTCTTATTCAAACGATACCGAAATACATTTGTGATTGTTGATTATTAAATATCTTACCTTAGCGATTATCGTTACCTTATTCATTTCTTCAGATTGTCAACTTTCTTAAGTTTCTCACTTACACTTTCTAGGGCCAAACCAAAAAGTTTAATGGAACAGGATCATGAAATGTGCCAATTTTTGTCAATGCACCGCTCTGAAAACCGACTTTTCAGTTCGTTGTACACAATTTAGAAAGTGGGGTCGTGCTCCATCGTGTTGAAAGCAGATCTGCAACACATCATGTTCCATTGCGTTTATTTAAGAAAACAGCAAAATCTGTAGCACGGTCAGACACATTAAAACAACTTTAATCTTTTCAAGGGACTAAGGATCTTGTATAATAAATTTTGACGGCATCAATTATGACAAACAATAAAGAAAAAAACATTGTGATGATCTGGAGTTGCTGAATTAAGTAGTTTTGCTTTCAATCCATTGTGCATAATATACTTCTTTGACATTAACCATTAACAAACTAGCAATTAACTGTTCGTCGTTATGCCAGAACTGCCAGGGTCATTGTTTAAATGTTGTCTCCATATTACCCAATGAAGGAGACAACTTGGATGAAATGAAAGTTTCCGCCCTCGATATTTTTCTGTGGGCCCTCATGGTCCAAGCGAGCAAGATAATAATTTTTTTAATTGCTACAGCTTTGGCTTAAATAGAAGCAAATTAATAAACCGATACATTTTAAAGGTAATTTAATGCTGTACAACTTTTAGTCTTATGGGTTTTACTGTAAAAGGTTAAAAAACGAGGAAATAAAAAGTTAGGAACAAAACTTCGACAAAAAGTAGCCAATTTTTTGTTTTTTTTTAAATTGACGATTTTTGCGTGCAGATATCTCGGAAACTATAGGAAGGAATAGAAAAAAAATTATTATAAGCAATAACATTGTAAAGTTAATAAACTTTCTTTTTGCTAATGCTAAATATTATTGTACGAGCCGCTGTTAACGAGATAAAAGCGAAAAACCGAAAAACGATATCTTTCCACACCCCCACAGCTCCCTTCTAGCGAAGGTGTAAACATCACACATGAAAAATAAACTACCCTCTTCCAAACCCTCTATAATCGTTCATTGACTGGACTGTAAGTGCTAAAGTCCGTTCGCTGTAGCTTTGTTGGTAAGTGATTAGCGCTTAATTTCAGAAATCACATACTTTTATAGTGTTGTCCTCTTCTAACATATATATCATACCTACCTAAAATATGTATTGGGTATGTCTAATCGCCTCGAGCAATAATCAGGTAAACAACACCATTAAGTATTGTTTGGTGACAATGGAATAATGAGCTCTGTTTTGTTCAAATGTAAACTTTTAAATAAAAAGTCAGGGGTTCTAAACCATTTATTTTTTATAATTGATACATTATATTTATATCTCCTCATTATGTAGAAATTTTAAGTACCACTGACTTTCACAAATATTGAACCATACAGTTTGCAAGTGGGAATCCCTAATCACTTACCAACAAAACTACAGCGAACGGACTTTATCTACATACATATATTTACAATACATATTTACAAGTTATTTCTTATTCGAATTTTGCGAATAATAAACATTTTTTTGTGATGTACGTGTTCCTACTCATTGGTGATGTGATGTTTCTATTACTCATAGTTGGACGTGTAAGATTTGTGTGCAAGTGTGACTGTTTTGTGTATTGCTGAAATGTGTGATTCGTTATACAGTTGACCGAAGCAAACATGATAGCTGAGGCTGAGAGGGCGGAGCTAGCAATGTCGTCTTTTTCAGACTACATTCACGTTAAGAAGTATTTAGGCGGTAAATTTAAAGATTTGGTTCTTGAGCAGCAACACAAGTACTTTCTGGTCAACTAAATGTTACTTGTCTAAGCATTAGATAAAATTAATAGAGATGTTGTTGATGCCAAAGAATAAATTATCTATTACAAATGAAACGATTAAATTTAATAAACTTTATATAGGTAGGTATGTATATGTATAAAAAAATGCATAACATGCTATAATATTACTGTCAACTGTCAGTATAAATTTGTTTTGTGAATTTACTAAAATAAATATTTTTGTGATTGGCTAAACATCTTGCCGCTTCAAATAAAATTCTTTTAGTTACTTTCGAGGATTACGGACGTGTTGTGCTCCGAGCCGAGATTGTGTGTTGCGACGCGATAGTAAAGGTTCGCCTGCCACTAGGTCAACAACCGCGATAGTGTAATAATAAGCAAACGATAAATTCCAAAAACAGGAACGATATCCCGTGCTATCGCCGCGCGTGTAAACGTTCTACCGCGGGTAGTGCAGTACGGGGTGCGAAATAACTTAAAATATGCTACGGACAATGATAACGTTAGCAATAAAATAATACCGCAACAAACAACGTAGTATTTAACACCAACAACTCTAGTAGAGCAACAGCTAATGCAACAAAATCAAAGTCTCTTTGCTGAAAATACACAGAGATCTCAGAACGAACAAACATTATACAATGTGTGGTATCAGTCAGAAAATGCAATCAAAAGCAAAAAAATGCAACAAATAAACAAAAATGGATTAGTACAAAACAAGAACGAAGAAATGAAGGACTAGAGGAAGTGGTCCTATATCAAGCTGCTACAGAATACGGATGTGAATTCATGTCTACGGGAAAGCCCACATACTGGCCAAAAGACCAAAACAAGATACCAGACTTGGTCGACTTCTTTGTCACCAAAAACGTTTCAGCAAATTACATAAAAATTGAAGAAGGCCATGATCTGAACTGCGACCATTCACCTATCCTATTAACTATCAGTGAGTTTATCATAACAAAACACCAAAACCCTGTCCTAATAAACAAACACACGGACTGGAACTACTTCAATCTTATGTTAGAGAACACTATTAACCTCAATGTCCCACTTAAAACAATTGATTAACTTGAAAAATGAAGTGTATAACTTTACCACAGCCATCCAGCAAGCAGCATGGAAAAGTATTCAAGTAATTAAAAGGAAGCTCAACGGATTGAACTATCCAAAAGAGATTAAAGATATGATTGCCGAATAACGTAGACTTAGACGGCGCTGGCACCAAACTCGAGCACCGCTGCACAAAACAAACTTGAATGGACTGGCACGAAAACTAACCCAAGAAATAAGAACGATAAAAAACTCCACAATTAATAAATTCCTTAACAACCTGACAGCAGAGAATACTTCTTGTGGAAAACCACAAAGTACCTCAAGCGTCCCACTTCGCAAGTACCCCTTATTTGAAAAGCCAATGGACAATGGGCTCGTAGTGATAGTAAAAAAGCCAATACGTTCGCGGACCACCTTGAGAGAAGGTTTCTTCCAAACACGGGAACAGACAACTTACCTGAACTAACATCAAATGAGTGCAATGACACAATCCCATTGGTCACACCGAAAGAAGTTGCTGAAGAATTTCGAACAAACCTCAATTGGAAGAAAGCACCTGGCTTCGACCTAATAACTGGAGCCATACTTAAGAAACTTCAAAGAAAAGTTTTGGTAAAGTTAACTACATTAATCAATGCTTCAATTCGGTTAAAACATGTTCCGATATTTTGGAAAGTATCTGATGTAATTATGATACCAAAACCAGGCAAAAACCACAACAAAGTAGAATCATATCGGCCAATTGCACTGTTACCGATTATGTCGAAACTGCTCGAAAAGTTAATTCTGAAATGTCTCAAACCCATTGTCTAAAAATATCAACTCATTCCAACACATCAGTTTGGCTTTCGAAGGAAACATTCAACCATCGACCAGATTCATAGAATAACTGGCGTCATAGAAAAATCACTTGAAGATAAAAAAGTATGCTCCGTTATATTATTTATAGACATTGTACATTGTACAAGCATTCGACTGGGTATGGCACACCGCCCTGCGAAAATTTCGAATTAAACTCAGAACTAAGAGAAAATCAAGCCGGGGTACTCCAAGGAAGTATCTTGGGACCAGTGCTGTACTTGTTGTATATCAATGACATGCCAAAAACAACAAATTGCACGATTGCTACATACGCAGACGACACAGCAGTGATGACAACGGGCAATTCAATTAACGACTCAACAAGGAAACTACAACAAGCAGCAGACATCATCACCACCTGGACATATAAGTGGCGCATTAAGCCTAATGAAGCCAAATCAACATACACCAACTTCACTAATAAAAAGATCAATCAGTTACCAATCTTCCTTAACGGCGTAAGGCTGCAGCCGCTCAATACAGCAAAGTACCTAGGGATGACCCTTGATGCCACCGATGGAAAACACACATCAAAAAGAAACAAAAGCAATTACAAATTAAATCTCGAAAATTGTACTGGTTATTCGAACGAGGATCCGAGCTGTCAATGTACAACAACCTGCTCTTATATAAACAAGTGCTGCGACCAGTATGGGCATATGGAGCCCAATTATGGGGATGTGCAAAAAAATGCAACATTGATGTGATACAGCGGTACCAGAACAAAGTGCTAAGACACATACGTAACTAATCTCTTGTAGGGTGTGTTACGGCATCATTGTGGTAATTTTATTGATGGATTGGATTGGATTCTTATGCCATTTATACTTATTTTTACGTCAATAGTTCAATATAAAAAATACATTTATTGGTTCCGACAACGTTTCGCCGTTTATCCGGCTTTATCAAGTCTAAAATAAGATGCTTACATTGTAGTGTTATTAGGAAAAAATTCAGAATGGTAGATCAAGGATTGATTTTCTTAAGGTATACTCACCTATTAATGAAAAAATTTTTATAATTAAGTATTCTTAAAACTGCAACTAGAAATAGTAAATTAGATGAAATGTGAGGTTAGAAATAGTAACGGAGTAAAGTTTGAGGACATATTAAAGTAAGTTTTGATACTGTGTATTGATGTTCTCAGTGTCTGTTCTGAAATTAATGGCGTTTAATTCTTTTTTAATCGTTAAAGATTCCAGCAGGATTCTTTTCTTAAAATGCGGTTCGAAATGCTTGATTTTTACATTGTGAAAGTCAAATTGATGGTTTTCTGTCGTGGCATGTAGTGCCAGTGCTGTGTTGGGTTTGTTTGGATTCTTATTTTTAATTATAACTGAGTTCTTGTGTTGTGTGATCCTTGTTTTCAAATATTGTTTTGTTTGGCCCACATAGGTAGCTTGGCAGTCCTTGCAATTAATTTTATATATCAAGTTGGAGTTATCAGTAAGGTTTGGTTTAGTTTTTAAATTAGTGTATAACATTTTTTTTTAAGTGTTATCATTCTTATAGACTGTTTGTATTTGTATTTTTCTTAATTCTTTATTTAATTTAGATGTTAGGGGTTGTATGTAAGGGAGGGTTACTCTGTTAATGCATAAATTTTCGTTTTTACCATGGTTGGTTTCTGTAGCGTGTGTCTATTCCTTATGATTCGTTTTGTTTTGGTTATGTAGATGTTTTAACCTTTTGTGAATGTGTTTATTAAGGAAATCTGTTGGGTAATGTTCCTTATTAGAATATTCTTGATTTTGTTTATATTGGCTTTGTGGAAGGTTATGTTGGACAGTGTTATGGCACTGTGTATCAGGTTTGTTATTATGTTTTTTTTGTATTGGATGGATGTATATGAGAAATAGTTTATGTACCGGTACCAAAACTAACCGGTACATAACTTTTTTTAGGAAATTACTTAGAGATTAATAAACGTGATATTGTTTGTTGCGTTTTGTTCGTCCGTCTGTCCGCCTGGGAATTATCTTAGAGAGCTGAAACTTTTCGTTGGGTAGGTGTGTGAATGTGTGTTAGAGACAACCTTTAAATGCTTGTGTCCAGTAATTGTTTTCATTTCCCATGAGACCGTCCCCCATAATAGAAATTTGTAGGTATTTATAGGCCATTTTTGTTAGAAAAAGTATTTGTCTATGTTTTACTACGTTAGTCACCTAGTCCGGGAGCCGGCCACCTTTTTTGCAATCAATTAATATACTTTTTATACTTCGTGAGCGGCTTTATTTTAACGAGACGGTAAACTTTTTCCTCTACGATTATGTTCGCAAATGGGTCCTACGGGAGTGTGCAGAGAAAAACACGTTGATTTGGAAATTACAAAAAATGGATGAATATCATAAGAAAACGGCGCAATTAATTTGTAGGACAAAGTGGGCATTTAATTATGCAAATATTTAATAAGCTACAGAAACAAAATCAGCTTGATATTCATTATTTTTGTTAATGTAGTAATATCTACATGTATCTCAGATGGGGGCACTCTTGATGAACACATTTTTGTTGTAGGACAAATGTTATTTTGAATTACTTACAAAAAAACTTCACAGATATCTAAAAAATTAAGTGATATTAATCCATTTTTTGTAATTACCACATCAACGTGTTTTACCCCTGCGCACCCCGTAGGACCCATTTGTGAAAATTTTCGCAAAGGATAAAGCGGGCCACAGACTTCGTGATTTTTCATCGGTTGTCGGTCATCGTGCCAACCGTTCGTGCCGCCTGATGAGCCCACAGACTACGTGCGAAGTAGCAGTCCGATTCCAGAAATTACAATGAACAGGATACAATTATTAGCAGTGGCGGGGGCACTTGCAGTTGGCAATAAAATGAAAACACAAAAAAAGAGGATCGGTTTGGTGCAAAGAGTGGCTGTTGAAAAGAAGAAGTTTTTCACATATAAATTTATTAAATGAGCCGAGATTTTAATCAGTAGATTGGTATAATTATATTAATTATTACTCGCAACGAACGGACGTTACTGATCTTAAAACCGACAGGATGGAACGAAATCCCCACACACTTCGGTTTAGCACGATGACCGACATACCGAACCGACGAAAATCAAGCTCCGCCAGAAATTCGTCGTGACGGTTCATCGTGACAGTTTTACCCCACACACTACGGTTTTTGGCACGAACGGTCGGCACGATGACCGACAACCGATGAAAAATCACGAAGTCTGTGGCCCGCTTTAAGTTTGGCGTCTCGTTAAAATAAAGCCGCTCACGAAGTATAAAAAGTATATTAATTGATTGCAAAAAAGGTGGCCGGCTCCCGGACCAACCGTTTGTCCTCAATATCTTGGAGGCAGTTATGTCCAAAATCTTTATTTGTACACCAATTTGTACGGGAATACGACCTAATACATTGTGACGATAAGCATTAGGTAAATTTGCTGATCTTGCATAGCTAGGGATCCGCTGCACCCCTTTATCTATTAACATAGTTGATGCAATTACTTATGTACAATTTTTGCTTCCAAAACTTCTTCGTTGTTTTAAAAATCATAAAAATTTTAGAATGTTGATGGATTTTTAAAATTAAAAAGGAACGTGGGATTTACTCGTCAGGGGTCATTTCAAAATTCCACTAATGAAACGTTGCACAACCCCTTATAGATGATGAGGTGAAAATCTGCAAGAGTAGTTAGTCCGCATCAAATATTCGGAGTTGTTTTATGTGTTTACCTCCAAGCATATATCCAAAGTAAAACGAAAGGTATGGAAAAGTACAAACCTTTCGTTTGTTACGCTAAAGCCTACTTTTGTTAAGTGTACATAGGACGTTTACATAGCTCTTTTATAATTAATTTGTTACGTAAATACTTTCGAAGAAGGAAATACGTGTGCTTACTAGATTTTGGGAGGTGCAATTAGTATTGACATAGATAAGTATATCCACCTATTTTATTTGTAAAGTACTTACCTACCTATACCTTTCCTGTCGTTTTTGTAACTGAAAAATATTTTTTTCAGCGAGTATCAATAAAATCTGTTTTTCTCGTTAATTTGTTGTTTTGTATAAAATTCCGGTTCATTAGAAGTTATCATATTGTTACAAAGGTAGGTAGGTAAATAGCAACTAGGTAGTAGCAGCAATCAACAAGATATTATAGTAATTACACATATTTATGTTATAGTGTAAAAGATAACCATCAGCTAATTCTAATTAAATTATCAGGGTGTGATAGCAAACAAATTTCCTGCAAGCTATCGTTACAATATCCATAGGTACAATTTTAGTGATTTATGCAAAAATACGTTTATAATGAATATGGAATCCATTACTATTGCTAAACAATAATATGCTTTGTTGCGAGGTTAATAAAATTAGTTTTACAAATCTCTAGAAAATTCATTAAGATGTCTAACACGTTAGAAGTAGTAAGTGCTAAAAAAGGTCAGTATTTGATATTATCATACAATTCACGCATTACTCTAATGTATAATTATTTTCTTTTAGAAATATTTTTGGAAAAGGTTTCTGATACGGGAATCGATTTTGAACAAAAGTTGAAGATTTACAAAGTGCGATGGATCGTATTGTTTCTATTCGTCGTATTATGTATAAGCAGTGTAGTGCATGTCTCGCATTACACTATTATTGCCGACATTATTGTGAAATATTATGGAGTTTCGTACACTGCAGTCAACTGGAGCTTCACCATCTTTATGTTAGTGTATATAATTTTTGGATTTCCAGCCACTTGGATATTAGAAAAATGGGTAAGTCTCATAAAATTATCCACCTACTGATTTTATTGAATATGCCTTCCCTTCAATGAAAGAAAATTAAATTGTCTACTGTCCGTCCTACTATTCAGATATGACCATCAACAGTTGCGTGCAAACCGATAGAACGCGAAGAGCAGGTAAATTTCTAGCCCGACCGACACCATAGCAGTGTACCAATAACCTTTTTTATTTTGTAATGGCACTTAATAATTTTGTTTGGTATATAAATTTGGGTAATACTCGAGATTTTTCTTAATTCCCGTTCGTCGGCCGCAATCCCTAATCGCCCCTCCATGTTCTCTCAGAGGCTGGTCCAAGACCTGAAGCAAAACCGCATTACAAGCTATTCTAATTACCTATTGCTTCTTGTTTTCCTTCAAACTTGATTACGATGGAGAATTTGATTTTCAATATTGTTTCCCTTTATTTACGGCGTTTTCATTATCACTTATGCTTATGCTTAAGTATAGAAAAGTGCAACTAGTACTTATATGTGATGCAACTTTAAATTGCTAAATAGGCGTCGGTAAGCTACGTATTTGTGAGACGTGTATACGGTAAATTTTGAAAAACTGTAGAACTGTCAAATATTAGAGTCTTATCGAAACAGCAGTTCCGAGGTAATTCATGTATCGAACTTTCTCCTATTCTGCCTAATATTTTTTCGTGTTACCATGCCATGACATCGAACCACCTTCTATTAATG
Organism: Pyrocoelia pectoralis; assembly: GCA_036250285.1. Taxonomy (NCBI): domain Eukaryota; kingdom Metazoa; phylum Arthropoda; class Insecta; order Coleoptera; family Lampyridae; genus Pyrocoelia; species Pyrocoelia pectoralis. The sequence continues at coordinate 18,138,464 of CM070076.1, read as the reverse complement.
AAAAAAGAACGATTCTACTCAGTGGTTTTCAGGGCAATTTTATTCTTTTAGGGTATACGTGTGACTGTGTTGATCATTATGACCCTCACAGTGATTGGAGCATGGGTAAAAGTAGCATCAACTTCACCAGAACATTACTGGATTGCATTCTTGGGGCAATCTATTATAGCAATGTCCCAAATCTTGTTAATGCCAATTCCACCAAAACTCGCCGCCGTTTGGTTTCCATCATATCAAGTAAGTTCAGCTTGCAGTATTGGTATTATTGGAATAGAAGTAAGTATGTCATTAATTTACTTCGATCTTTTAAGGGGTGTTTTTAGTTGGGACTTGCTCTTGGATTTTTGGTACCACCTCTATTTTTCAAATATCTGTCATCGAACACCAACGATGTTGGAGAAATTTTATATGTGATATGCCTTACACTATCCATTGTGGATACTATTGTTCTTATATTGATGTTAATGTGTAAGGGAGGGGGTTATGTGTTTCTGGGATGTATTTTTATCTACCAGTTCTATTTTAGTTTTCAAAAATGTACCCCCTTCACCACCATCAATTGCCCAGTTTAATGTTCAAAAATGTGAACGTTTTTCAAAATCAGTGAAGACATATATCAATTATAGCACAAATGTTTTACTGATATTTGCATATGGAATACCGGTAGGACTACTACTTACCGTTAGCACGTTGCTGAACCCACTCATTTTAAATCACTACCCTGTAAGTGGATACATTTTATAACATTTCTATGAAGTTTTTTTTAGAATGCCCATGTGGATGCCGGTTGGATTGGTTTAACTATGATTCTTGGCGGAATAGCCGGATCAATAGTATGTGGTGTGGCGTTAGATGTCTATGGAAAATTTAAGTAATCTGATTATGTGCTTGTATTACATATTGAAGGATTTGTTTTTAGGCAAACCATGCTCTCATTTTCCGTTTTGGGAATCGCAGCGATGACCTGTTTCACTTTCGCAATGGATAAAGGAATAGAATTTGTATACTTCATTTCCGCCGTTTTCGGGTAAGGTCACGTAATGGCACCTCCCAAATAATCATATATGCGTAGATTTTCAACGCTAGGCATACAAGTGGGTGGACTGGAGCTGGGATCAGAATTGGCATACCCAGTTCCAGAGGGAATAATTGCAGGAATACTAACAGTAGCAACTCAAGTGTGTGCAGTAGTATTTACATACCTGTACACATACCTGTTAGAAAGTAATGGAGATTATTATGCCAATTTAGCCATGTTAGTACTTTTCGTGATTGAATTCATCCTAATGCGTTCCCTTAAGTATAATTTGCGAAGACGAGCTGTAGGAAAAGCGCTTGTACAGCACACTTGAAAGTATTTTCTACTCGCACTAACTAAGTCTAGTTTTTGAATTCGTTTTTTATTTAATGTAACCACAACTTGTATTATGAGTACACATATGTATGTCTGAATACTACTATCTTTGAACTGTGCCCCCCACCCCTGTAGTCTATTACCTCCACACTACCCCTACAATCACTAGATATGTCACTACATAATTCGATATTATCAAGAGAAAAATTTGAATCTTATTTGCACAATTTAAAACAGAATGTGGGTAGTTTGATAATATTAAAGACAGTCTGATCACACATCAGCATGTTTAAGGATAGACTCATGGTTTATCGTTAACACTTTATTGTAACTCGTAATGCAGAACGATTAAGAAAAGAATCTGCTGCAGAGATTGAATATATGCCTCAAAATAAGCAAAGGCTTTAAGTATATGGTATAACTTTCTGAGAGGGAATTGTACAATTTACAGCTTTTAGTTGAGTACAAATGACAGTCGTGTATTTTAATTTCTGTAGTAAATAATAGGTACAGGAAAAACATTATATGTATGTATAATGTTTAATTGTATACCTACCATATGCTCAAATTACCGCCCGTGTGACAATCGGTTGTTCAATAAATCAGAGTAGAATACACTAGCGTTTTTAGTGACTCGCCCATAGAAATCTAAAGGATTTAGATTCGAAGAGCATGGTGGATATAGATACTCGAGGACATCCCCTATCAATTCTCTACATAGGTCTACATTAGCTTTGAAAGCTTTCCTGTTATTAGGTACCATAAATCAAATTCGTGCCAAATTCCTGTAGTCTGTAGTTATCGCTGGCAAGCCTTTCTGGTTAAACAAATGGACTAATCAAGAAATTACCGCATATATACACCAAAACATTTATAAAACTACTTGTTGTGTCGAGATTCAAACATAGGGTACAGACCTTCTTTTGTCCAATATTGGGCGTTGTGCAAATTAATTATGCCACTCTTTGCAAATTAGGCGTCATTTATAGGCACGAAGGGCACAGCTACATTTTCTATTTTCTACAGACGAATAACTTCGAAACAAGTGTAAACAATAATGGCAACAATTTCTATTCCGAATTTGTTCCTCTAAACTAGGGAATACCCCAAGGTTCTATTTTAGGACCTGTTCTTTTTCTGCTCTACGTTAACAGTCTGTCACAGAATATAACTAGGTACTGGACTTGTATGTCAGTATGCTGACGACACGTCATTTATAATTGATGGGTGCGAATCGGACGAGTTATCTACAAAATGTTCGAAGGTAGTAGAAGAGATGGGTGACTGGGCAAGAAAGAACAATTTAACTTTGAACACCACCAAGACAGGTCTTATATGCTTCAGCAAAGCACAACCTGCAGAATCAGTATTAGTAAAATTAGATGGTACAACCATGCCCGCGATAGAGCAAGTAACATTTTTAGGTCTATATATTGATTACGCACTAAATTGGAAATTTCATTTGTCCAAGTTACAAGCTAAATTAAATAATCTGTGCTGCCTGATTCGCAGAATTAGAGATCAAATGTTGTTGAATATAATGAAGCTTTTTTATTTTGGCCAAATACAATCCATTATTCAATATGGCATATGCTTTCGGGGTTCTTCTAAAGATTCAATACACATATTTGTTGTACTACAAAAACGTATTATAAGATGTATTTTTAAACTACATCCTAGAGAGTCGTGTAAGGAATATTTTAAAAAACACAACATTCTAACGACGCCATCCTTATATTTTAAGTCATTGGTGATGTTCTATAAGAAAAACACTCCTCTCTTTCCATTGAATTGTGAACGGTATGGTACAAAAATGACAATGACAACTAGGCAAGGTAGAAGCTTGAGCATCCCTAATCATAATTCCACCTACTTTGAGCGAGGAGCATTCTACATGGTTATAAAAGCGTTTAATATGGTGCCAAGTCACATAAAGGAAAATAATAACTTACGTTCAAAAAACAAATAACTGGTTGGTTAGTAGAAAAATGCTTCTATGATTTTAATTTTAGGTATTAACACATTTCAATTGGTTATCGACCTCTATTGCATTTTAGTTTATTAGTGTATTAGTTTATATGTTATATGTATAGTACTTCATTCGATATTTGTCATATCTGTATGTTTAGTTGTGACGTTGCTTGTCGTTATGTACCGATTGTGTCGGCAATAACGTGATTATTATTATTATTATTATAAGTGCTTTACCAAAGTACTGTGAATTTTTGAAAAGTATGCCGCATGACCTTTTTTAGGGCATTACGTAGAGATTAAAAAACATGTGATATTGTTTGCTGCGTTGTGTTCGTCCGTCTGTCCGCCTGGAAATTAACCTAGAGAACTGAAACTTTTCAGAGAAGAATTGGATGTGTGTTTAAATACTTATGTCCATGAATTATTTTCAGGAGAGCTGTTTTGACAACTGAAAAGTTAGTAATATCTACGGTCTATTACGCATTAACCCGTTAGAGTCTAACTTTCTACATGTATGTCTTTGTTAATATTCAGAAATTCCCTATCAAATTTTGGCTTGAGACTTTGTCCCTTAGAATATAAAAAAACAATATAATCTAAGCTTTGTCCTATACAATTAATATTAATATTAATCGGTGAATTAATTTAGAAAAAGTATTTTACTGTTTTACTAAGTTAGTCGTCGTTTGTCCTGAGGAATGTCCAATATCTTGGAGACTGTTATGTCCAAAATCTTTATTTGTACACCAATTTGTATGGGAACACCCTAATACATTGTGGCGATAAGTATTAGGTAAATTTGCTCTAGTGATCCGCTTCACCCCTTTATCTACATATTAACATGGATCATGCAACTACAATTTTTGTTTCCAAAACTTCGTTTTATATAAATCATCAAAATTTTATGATTTTGGTAGATTTTTAAAAATCAAAAAGGAATATGGCATTTACCAGTCTGTCCGTCAGAGGTCACTTCTGTATCTTTGAAGTACTATTCAGAGAATTTCCCTGCAGAGATGAAACTTGCTATTTCTATGTCCGATGTATTTTGCAAAAAGTGTGTTAGTCTACAGATACCACAATCTGTACAATATACAGTTACCACTTTTTGGAGTCACCTTGTTTATCGTCCTCTTTTATTAATCAAGATACCATCCATAAGTTCAGAAAATATTTGCATGGATTTGAAAGAGTTACTATACGATTTAACTACTCATGACTACATATCAAAGTAACTTACTGCTAGCTATTAATCATAATTAGTAGCTACAGTAATTATAAATATGCAAATAACTCAAATTGCAAATTGATGTTATTTGCATTTGAAATCATTGTTATATAATTCGGGTATTTATTTATCACAGCGTAGTAACTTTATTTAATTGGAAAATTAACTAATTATAACAAAACTCCTAATTTTAATAATTATTCGCTTCTTTGGTACTTGCTATAGCACATACTAGGTAGGTACAACTAACAATGTGTGCAGCTAAGTATATCGACTTTGCAATAATTAGATATAAATACTTAAACTGGCCTTTGTATTTATAAAGGCCGCGATCTTCTATATAAATTGCACTGACCTTCTAGAAATGAGTAGGTATTGTCGAAAGGAGTAATAGAAGCAAAGCTATGTATTATGTGGATGGTCTTCGCATTGGTATGACAGGTAGTGAGACTTTACAAATGAGAGATGATGATCCAGAACTGAACACACCTTTAGTAGATGAGCTAAAATCCTTAGGGCTCACTTTCCACAAATATCTAACGTGAAAGAAGTTTGTTGATGAATTGATGTTGAACAGGGTCATCATGCTGTCATCACAGACAAGGAACCAGTCAAGAATCTTTACGGAAAAAATGATATCATACTAACAATCTCCAATTTGTCTGTAATAAAGCGCTTTGTTTATAACATAGAACATTCCCAAATTAGTTATTTATGTATCAAGTACGCAAAATGATGTTTTAGTGGATGAGTCGAGTTTGTCGGACGAGGCGAAGCCGAGTCCGAAAACTTAGACGAATCCACTAAAACGTTTTGCGTACGTGATGCATACAACATTTTTTTGCATGAATTCTCTAAATTATCAAATTAATTTCATAAAAATTTAATTTGGTACGTACAGAACAGTTGTAAACGTCATATTTAGCTTTGACATAGTTGTTATAGCAACAACAAGTAAATTCGTAAAAAGTCAAAATAAAGATATCGTAAATACGTCAAAACGAATGAAAAGGTTGTCATAGCGACTTTCGCGTACTTGTCCTTTAAAGATGTATTTTGCGGATTGTTTTCACTCCGCAAAATGGTTACTTTGGAGACAGAATACAAAAATAGTAGTTTACGTAACAAGTCCCGAAAGTGACCTTTTACTGGACAAGTAGGCAAGCCTGCGAGTCCAGTAAAAGCACTTTTGGGACGTATTACGTACAATATTTTTTTTAAAATCGGCCAGAAACGGGAAGAACAATTGACCATTCTAGGCCGGAAAGTAAAAAATGAGTCCGGTAAAGTAAAAATGAGTCCGGTAAAACTTTTACCGGACTATCACAATAACTTTCCGGCTCAGTCCGTCAAAATGACATTTTCTGGCCTAAAAATAATCCGGAAAGTACTACTTTCTGGCCGATTTTAAAAAAATGACTTTTTTTGCTTAATTTTATATTCCTTCATTGAAATCTCAAATACGAAATACAGCTAACAATTTTGTGTGTTGAGGTAGTTGCTGAATTTCAAATCAGTGATGGGCGTAAACTTTTATTGTCTACATTTGATGTAAGCACAGTGGCGGAAATACAATGCCGCAGACCCCGCAGTGCGGGAGGGCCGAAGCTCGAAAGGGGGGCGTTTTTGAGAAATTTTAGGTAGTGATTGGAAGTAGTTTTGTCTATATGTATTTAAGGGTTATTTAATGCCAATTTGTTTTACATTTATTATAATTATTATAATTATATTATACGCAACTAAAAATTTCTTTCATCTTGTAGATTTGAAAAAGCCTCGAATAGGCGAAACGTCGTCCTCAGAATTATAATAAATGTAAAACAAATTGGCATTAAACCCTTAAATACATAAAAACACCCATATGCCGTCTTTCCACATCAGAAAAAAAAAGTTTTGTCTATTTCACCAATTATTAGAGCCGAAAATATGCAGGTCCTTCATTCGGGTCGTGTCAACGTCGCCCCTTGCCAAAACGCTAAATCGATTTTTATTGCAGTGAACAGTGGTAACAAAGTCGCAAGGGTTCGGTGTGACACACCGACGCGCCGCGCAGGAACCGTATCATAGCATAGGCGCCATAGACAAATGAGACAAATCTCTGGGCGCCAGACATGGGGCCCTGTTTTTAGGGATCCACACAAATCTTTTTCTTAAAAAAAATGTGAAAATAAGCTTTTCCTTTTATTTTACAAAATGCATAAATAAGTGTTAAAAAAGAAATTTTTTTAAATTGTGAAAATGGGATTCAGGGGCCCGAATATTATTTTGCGGGAGGGATGAAATTTTGAAGTTCCGCCACTGTGTAAGCAATACGCAACTTAAAAATTAATATAAAAATATGTAGAGAACGTAAACAATACGAAGAAGTATATAGAGAATTAAACTTTTATGAGTTGCCTTTACCGTTTTTATCTAAATGTAGAGGCAATAATTACTAACTTCATTGATGTTGGATGATTTATCATTCTGTTCTTCGTGTTTTTCCAGAATTTTATTTGTTTAGTTTAAATTTTGTTTAAACATTTCACATAGGCATCAAAGAGCAATTAGTGGTTGAAACATGGCAGAAATAAAACTCCTCAAACTTGCTGGACTATCCAAAAAATTATTAATGATTACAGCATCATCCACTCAACAGAACGCGCCTTTTCAAATTGAGGACATTGCTCAATAATTATGGCGCTGAAAATTGCCAAACCAATTGTCTAGCTTAACCGCCGATTTAGTATGTTGGCGTGAATTGTAATTCACTAACGATGAAAGTTATCGGCATTAAATGGAAAACATCATTCGTGCTACTCGAACTTGAAAAGATCATCAATCAAATTCCATTTCAAATGGCGGTTCGAGAGACTGTGAGCAACCATATACATATACAAGCATTCGCCGATAATTCTACGGAAAAAATGAATTTATTATTATTATACTTAGAAGTAACCCTGCGAAGACTCAAAAATCAAATTTGAGCCGCACCGTGGTCACAAGGGCTTGAACCTTCTCAAATGTTTTCGTATGCTCCCTGTACTGTTAATAATATTTTATCATGCGTATTTTCTTATAATTAACTATAACTCATATCTTTTTGTCTTTTTCGTCGATGACTCCCCACCCACTCACTAATTCCAGGCACAAGTCCGGATCCCGTGCCTGAGAGTTTCCCACGCCTCACACCAAAAGGATTATATAAAAGTTAAAAAACGGATGTAACCTTTTATCACCGAGTTATTACTACACAAATTACGGTTTAATTCCCTTTACAATAATTAACTAATCAACAGATATTAAAGTGGCAAACTACAGTTTATAATTTGCGTTTGTCTTAAAATAAAGAACGAATATCCTTTGTTAGTTCTAAAAGCAATACCACCTTCACTTTAATCAACAGGTACAATCTAGGGAATTTCGAGCGATTCGGCTACATGAGTTAATTGGAACTAATTAAATCGTAATATAATGGGGCCTAATGCACCACACTTGGCTACTAATTGTTATGGAACAATTGTACTTTAGTTTGGTCAGTTCTCGGTTGTGAGTCAGGTACAAGTACTCAATCAAGAAGATAAGCGGTAAAATGCTGAAGGCGCAAAAGATGCGGATGGCAAGAGACCCTTTTGCCGGTTTTTTTTGGTTTATTCTAGGTTTCCCCATGCTAATTTTCTCCCCACATTGGAGGCGAGTTGTGTACAGAATCTGATAGGGCAAAGAATGTAGGATAAACCTACTTTTAAATTTTGTTTACTGTAGACTACTTTCGTTTCCTTACATCCCCAAAAATATGAGAGATAAAAGCATCTTGTTTTGTACAAAATTAAATTTTATAATATTTCCACCAAAAAGTATTCACGCTTATTTTTTGTTAGATTATTATTTATGTATTTGGAAGTTTCTGAAAAATCGGCTATAATTATTAACTTGAACATTATCCAACTGTTGGGAGCAAAGAATAGGATAAGGTAGTGAATGTGGGTAGCTTTATGAAACATATTCTTGTTCCAATATTTTATTCTTTTGCTCTGCATGTCATGAATTCATTCCATAACACTACAAATGGCTGAATATGTCACTTAAATCCAACTGTTACGCAGTTTTCATTAAAAGCAATCAATCGTTTAACAAAAATGACCTTTTTAAAAGTATCTATCCTTGGTAACATTATTATCTTTTGCAGAGAAGAAAATAGTGCTATCGCGAAATATAGATTGTACGTGAACTTATAACAATTCTTTAGAATCTTTGGCTCGGTCAATAGGTATGCACCTTCCAAGGGAAGAAAATGTTGCAATTATCTTGTATATTAAATTCTTTACGGTCATGTGACGCTCACACTCTTCGTGTCACAATGAAGAAAAAGAAACGAATTCACCCCCAAACGATATGCTTCATATAGTTAACCTCCATTTCGGGAGGTTATTGTTTAAATTTAGCGAATGTTGATTAAACGTCAATATGGCTACAAAGATACTGAAAAGTGATTTCCAGTTATTCTATTTTTTATGGCTTTTCTGGACAAAAATTTAGGAAAAAGCATTACTAAACGAACAGTAAATATCTACGTCAATGAAAACCTGTACATGTATAATTAAAGAAAATTATTAAATGACGAGTACCTATCTACGCAAATGTAATTTAGGAATAATAATACTATCATTTGTATTATCCAATGCTGAAAACGTTTAAAAATTTGATCATTGTGAATTTTGTTATGTGTTTAAGCTTGTCGAGAATTCTATCATTATTTACAAAATCGAAAACTATATTTCACGATTGTCTAGAAGGTCACATAATGCAACACCTGTATTTTTTCATAGTTCATAGTCTATGGTCATTTAAAGAAAATTAGTTCTGCACTAAGACATCGCATTTTTTATCGTCGGAGATGGTACAACCTTGGTTTTTATACGCGAATTAGCGCCGCGACGTGCCCCTTGTTAAAATATAAGTAACTATTTTTCATTAACGTACTGCAACTTTTTTCAACTTAAAAATGCACATTGACGATCTGTACAATTTGTTAGCTTATTCAGTTGATATGTATAATGTAAATTATTAGTTTTCGTTTTAGTCGGTTGCGGTTAGTTTGTACTTTAAATTGTTTTGTTGTGTAACGGTTTTATTTACTGATTAATTCGCATCTATTAATGAATTTTTTTAATTTCTTACGAGAGCACAAAGTCAAATCTTTGACGGAACATTATTAATATTCACCAGCATATTTTATGTAAATCAGATATATAAATGGAAGTAACCGTTAGCGTTCTCCGAATGGAAATTATTTATACATTTTCCAAAACAAAATTTGATAATTTCCTATTCCCAAAGAGTCAAGATATATTTTTTCGTACGAATTATAGATGAGTCAATGAGCAAGAAGAGTCTAATATTAAACCATTAAAGTCGTTTTTACTGTGAACAGTTTCTTCCACGTATTCTTAGCGGCCTTGAAATTGGCAATGCCAACAACTATTAATAACACACAAAAAAATGACTAAAAAACGATCATTAAGAGCTCATCTACGTTCTTGTAAAATCAAAATGTAAAATAAAAAATCACAGGAAAGTATCTAGAATACTTATATAAAACTTAAATTTATTCATAACTCCTCTCGTTTCTTTTTGTGTGTGTCTCTTCTTTGTATCTTTATGAACCTTTTCCTATCACCCCTTCCTTACAACAATTTTGTGAATGCATGAGTATTATTTGTAGTTATGCAATTTTATAAAATAAACCCATAACAGATATATACCTATGTTAATAGTAGATTTCGTTGAATAATTTATCTGTTCTAATTTTAAAATTTTAAAATTCATACGCTTGTAGAATTAAGCAAATAGAGGGAATATATCACATAATAACCTTATATTTTAGTCAAAATGATAATAATCAAAAAGCGTCTCATGTTTACGACGGCCACTCACTGTTTTATTTGGTCAATCAGTGCCAAGGATAGATCAAATTAGTAATATTGTGAATAAATGGAACAAATGTGATCGGGTAATTAAATCGTTGACGTCCATTAGTAGATATTATGCAAGCAAAACTCGTAATGAGGTTAGAACTATCAAATCGAAATTGCAATGACCTCCCAACCCAATGATTTATGGAGGATTTCTAGTTGTTAAATCTCTTCGATTTGGTGTTAACTTTAACTTGATGCTTATCAATGCTCATGCCAGTACAGTGTCGACGTGAACCATATATCTCGAGTGCAACAGTTACGCTTTCACTATGATTAGGATACGATTGTAAGAAATCCAAATAAATTAATTGCAGAGGAAATGCTCTCATTAGAATTTGAATCGTATTCAGGAGAAGAACAATTTCAAGTTTCCATCAGCGGTTAGAGAAACCATGATTCCCATGTGAAATACAATTAGTCAATTAAAAACTACTTGAGAAGCAATGGGAACTTTGATCATTTGTGATTTAAGTATTTCTACTTTTTTCCAAACCAAAATGGTGAACATCTCGTTGAAAGAGTGCGCTCATTACTAAAATTTTGTAATAAAAAATGTGGATAACCGAAGATAAACGGTAAATCTACTATTTGTTTAGTCACATGCAATATGTTCTCAGATTAAACAAAGAATGGTGTAATGAACCCTTCTAGTCTATTAACGTGGCAAGGACGGAGAAAAAAAGGGAAGTATTATGGGGTCTTCGAGTTCTTTACCTCCCTCTTACAGTCAGTAAAGTGTCTATTGACAATAAGCTGAATTGGAGAAAGCATATCCAGTTCAAATGGTGACCCTTACAATCTCCAATCACTGAATCCCCACGTACTAAGGCAGGCTTTGATGGTCTGCCTTGCCAATAAAGTGGAAGGAATTGTCAAATGACAGAAAAATTGAAAAAGGACACTCTTGTGTTCTAGGCAACGTAATCAAACAACCAATTTATTATAAAGATCAACTAACACAATGGTATGTAGTAAAAAGTGTCGCGTGAATTACCTACGTCCACTCACCTATCTCAATCCAGAATTCAGCACCTGGCAAATATTTCGGCATCGATGCATATATATTTTTACGCAGAGGTTAATGTTTTCTACTAACGACACACAAGCACCAGTAAGTGCTGACGTAATGTATGCGTTTTCACACCGAGAATTCAGTATCGAGCCTTACAGAGCGCGTCGTTGCCTGATGTAGCAGGGTTGGACCGGTTAGGAACCAGGTGTGTGAAAAGTACAATAGGAACAGCGGGTTTCCAAGCAATTCTACGCGCATCAACTGCTCTGGTTATTAGCACTACTCTTGCTAGAAATTTGCCTGACCAGGAAATGCCACCCTCAATCAGAGATCTTTATCGTACCGAAAATCGCATCGACACGGGACTTACGATTTTACTCCCTGCTCAAGAAGAAGGCGTATTAGTTATAGCTGCGAATGTAATTAACAAATTTAAAATTAAAGATATTATTAAAGCCTCAATAAACAATGACTAAGTTTAATGAATCAAAGCACCGAGGTGTGGGGATGGGGTCCAAAGGAACAGCTTGAAAAGGTACAGCGAAAATACTGGAATTGGGTGTTAGGGCTAGATAGAGAAACCCCGGGGTATGTGTTGGAGGAAGAGCCAGAGCTGAAAAGGATAAGAATAGAAGCTGGAAGAACAGCAATGGCCTATGAAGAAAAAATGGAAAGAACGGGGGGGGGGGGGATCTTGACATGTTGCTAGAACGAGGCAAAAAAATATGAAAATACGACACGGGCAGGATAAAAGAAGACGATAATATGAAAGAAGAGGATACACGAGAGAATGGGTAGAGTTTTGGTGGGAAGGTGGATGGAAGATAGATGAGGATATGGTTAGGAGAGATGGGTACGTGCAAGCACAAGAGAGAAGGGCGAGGTTAAGGAAGGGGAGAATTGGAGACCACAGATATATGTACCAACATTCCTGAGGGGAAAGGGGAAAATAGGGAGGAAGAGGACAGTGGTACGCTTCAGGGTGGAAAACGAGGAAAGAGACAATAAATACTGCTTGGAGGATGAGGAGAGACTGTGCAGACTCTACGGGGAGGGAAGAGAAAATACATGCCATATGGTGTAGGAATTCGGAGAGCTATGACAGCCAACGGGAGGGTGGAAAATGGTGCTGAGAGAGGATTAGTGTAGCCTGGGATGGATGGAAGATGTGTTAGAAATAAGAAGAAGGAAAAAGGGGGGTAGTTAAAAGAAGTTATGTGTTGTAAAGACAGTCTCATTTATGGTGGTCGTAATATGTTAACTAATGTTTAGTTTGGGGTTATGGGGCTGGAATAAGGATCATTGTATACTGATAAGTGAGTAGAATATAATAAATAAATTATTGAAATTACCGGCATGTGTTGGAAGATTTTCATGGATGTTGGGTTTTAGATAACATGCTCTTTTTGGTTCTTCGTTATATAAGTCGAAGAACTGTATTTTATTTAAAATAAGATATTTATTGTACATCTAATGATTTATTTCAACGTTTCGCTAATCTTCAAGTCTAAAAGGAAACAATTGATATGATTTTACTAAAAATAGGTAAATAATTCTCTTGCCTACTATAAACCCTCCGGTGGGCGCGCTAATCATACTTTCAAGAGCGGGCGCGCCGCGGCACTTACACCGCAATTTAAAATAGCTTCATTTTGGCGATATTGGTTATCATATAATATAGAGTAAACACTATTTTGTTTTTAATGTACTTTATTACACGAATAAGATGCATACACAGAAAGAAAAACTTAATCTACTCCCATTTGTTCGAAATTACAAGTGGAGCATTTTATTGTGATGGTGCTGTGCTTCTTGCAAGCATTTACTGCTGCATCCCTGGCAAACTGATTTTGTTCTGTTATTTTTGTGTCTACCACACATGTAACAAATCCCAGATTTTACATCATCTCCAACAGGTGGTTCGTTCTTGTATTTTTCCAGAAAAGTCTGGATGTCTTTTGGGAGACTTTGAACCAGAAAAAATTTTGCTTATCCATAGAGATTCTTGATTCCTTCCTATATAAAACCGATAATCTTCTTGAACCGGTTACTTCCATTCGTTACCATCATCATCTTGCTCATCTGCTGATAATTCTGAATCACTACTGTGTCTATTTAGTTCTATCTAGAAAGATGAAATGAGTGAAAAAAACAAGGCACTCGACCAATACACGCCATGTAAGTACACGTACACATCTCTTACACTTGAATTTTATGCTGTGGATGCCAAAAAACTAGAATTCTCGCAAAAATATTGAAAAAAAGGCGTGCTTACATGACAGGGCGCGTAGCGGCAAACACACCGCAAAATGAACTCCACCGTATAAAGCCCTAACGGGAAACCGATCAGTAAGGTCCTGCATCGCACAAAGCATATGGGGTGGGGGTATTATGTGTGAGTGAGGAATACCTAGACGTACGAGAGTGAAAGTGCAACGCTAACTCTGTTAGAAACAAAAATATTAGAAATACGGCATTTTGCCGCCGGCGCGCCCACCGGAGGGATAATTGTTAAATACATAAGCTTGTTTAATTAGTAAATTGTTTCCTTTTAGACTTGAAAAAGCTAACGAAGATTAGCGAAACGTTGAAATAAATCATTAGATGTACAATAAAAATCTTATTTTAAATAAAAATACAGTTCTTCGACTTATATAACGAAGAACCAAACAGAGCATGTAATCTAAAACCCAACATCCATGAAAAAATAATAAATAAATATTGATTGAAGTATAAATCACTCAGTTTTCGAACCGATTTTGAAAAACTTTGCAACGCTTGATATGTGAAGGTCATTTCAAATTGTCAAAACTCTGCCACTTGTGTTGTGACGTAATCGAAACAAAAAATTTAATCCATTCGAACTAAACTTGTATCAAAATGAAACATTTCAGTGAAAACCGCATATTTCTATCCTGAACCGTTTAGAGGTTATGGATAGCTAAAATAGAGGAAAATATAAGTGGACAACAGCCAAATGGAATGAATTAGTTATTTCAATGATTGTACATATTTATAAAAAATCCCGGACACGTCAATAATAAATTACATCATGTTGCGTAAAAATGCCATCTCTAAATTTAACACCCTTACGAGAAAGGGTTGCAATCCCCAAATTTTTAAATGGCATGTAGGGGGTGATACATCATTTAAAAGGTGTCTTCATTATTTATTCAGCAACATAATCTACTCCAACAATTATCATTAATAAAAAATAATATCATAATCACACAACAATTTGTTAAGGGGTTTTTTATTATTTTTTTTTTATTGATACCGTCCAAAAAGAACACTTGCTCGTTATCAAGAACTAAACGGTATTACCTGTTAGGTTCTTGATGTGTTGTAACGAATTTTTTTTAAATCTTACTTTTCGGTTGGTTATAGGCTATAAATTGTTGGGGAATTTTCTGCAGCCAGTTAAGACAATGCGCACACACAGTGATCGATGTGGTCATTTTTATTAAATGAACAAAGTGGTCGTGGTAAGCCATTCGGATATTGCAGGAAACCTCACTACTTAACAGTTTATGAAACATCAGTGGCTAATATTATTGCGGTGTAGGTTGCGGTCACCAAAGTTTCCATGGTGAATAACAACTTTTTGTGCATATAAAGTTATAATTATAATTGAAGCGAGTAGCTATTAAAAATACCATAAATATAGGTATACCTAATTTGCCTTTATAAGCTTATGCTGTAAAATAATAACCAATAGTTTTTAAGCAAATGTGAAATAGATATTTCACTAAACCGAGTTTACAGAACACTAATAAAATGAACGAGATCTGGTATTTAAATTTTATCGTTTTCATTGCCACCTAGCCTACATTTAAAAAAATACAACCGCTCGCTGGGGAAAATTATTTATTAAACTGGTTTAAAATAACATCTAAATATTGTGTTCTGTACTTTCCGAGAATGAGTTGAAAAGAGTTTACTCAGTTGAAATGGCGCACTATCAGCAAGTACCCACAGCTCAAATTGGCAAGTACGATATTAATGTGAAAATCAAAAAAACAATTTTTGAATTTTTAGATGTACAATCAAGTCCAGATGGCGGCAACCAGTTTAGTGTAGAAGAGGGAAAGTGTAAAGTGTATAAGAAACGATGGATTATGTTATTTATGTTTTTTATTGTATCTGTAAGCAGCATAATGCATGTTGTGCAATACACTATAATTGCCGATATTATCGTTAAATATTACGGAGTTACATATACAGCAGTCAATTGGAGTACAACTGTTTTCTTACTAATGTATATAGTACTTGGTTTTCCTTCTACATTTATACTAGAAAAATGGGTAAGTGGAAAATTATACTGATAAAATGTGACAGTACTAAGAAACTGTACCAATTAGATAATATGAGCTGAATAATGTCCACTGGAAAAGTCACGATGTCCTCGAGATGCTCTGGCATTATGCTGTTTTGGCTTGTACGTATGTTATATATGTATTGGGAATTTTCAAAGGAAAAAAGTTGTTTCCCGAGATTCTAATTTAAAAAACTTGACGCGATTTCACATTGTATAGTTTAGGAATGCAGTTTTACAGCTATTTTTTGTTACATTACCTAGTCATTTTAATTAGACAATTACATTAATATTCCTCATCTCAAATGTGATGTAACTGTTATTGGACAAGTGGTGCGTACGTACTTCGCAATAAGAAATTCACTATTGATGACGAATGACACACATTCACAAAAAACTTACATCATTCATTATCATATTTTGTCTGGTATTACAAAAATAGAATAGACTGCCAATAACTTTTCTGGAATGCGAAGTACCTGCAAGGATTTCCCAAACCCGTTCGCACGAATTCGAGACCATTAAATTTATTTTGTTATAAATTTGTACCCGTTTCAAGTACAAGGTGCTAGAGATTTCTTCATAAGATCGATTGACTAATGAGCTCGAACATTGTACCTATAATGAACATGAATATGAAAAGAGCGTATCATCCGGTTATGCATTACGAAAAGGTCGTAAAAGATCTTTCAAACTCGTTTTTCAAATTGCACTATACTATTATTACAAAAGACGAAAGCTTGAGAATACACATTAGTAGGCAGGTAATTTTGTAGTGTGTTGGCCTCCACTACAATAAATTATACGTTCACTGTACCTACTACTTGTAAGCACAAGACCGGTATAAGCAAATAGGGACCAGCGAATGGACCCCCCCAGCTTTTCGATTGTAAAAACATCAATCCTACATAACCACGTTGTAATCTATTTGTCATGGTGTCGATAGGTACTAATACTATCATTCATTTTCCGAATTGACTGACAGCTTTCTCACGAACTAACTAATTCCATTTCCTACCAGGGAATCATCTTACAATTTTCCACTGCCTGTGTGATTAATGTTTAATTTAAATGGGAGGATTTAAGCACAAAGAGTTCGACAGATTATCCGTCGTTTGATACAGCTGTAATTTCAATTAAATTCTATTTAAACAGTTCGATTCAGATGTTAAAATACAATAGGAAGTTGTCCAATACGGTGTGGGTCTTACATGTGAAAATACAATAAGAAGTGGTTCAGAAACCCTTTTGGACACACTAAACACAACGAATATATCAAGTTTCCTAAATCCTAAATTCCTTACAATCTTTCTTTTTCTTATTGATGGTGAAGATTTCAAACACACCAGCGAGCCTTAATAAGCACAGCTCATTTTTTTTAGGTATTAAAAGCAAAACTTATTGCTTACCCCACGTTCGTTTGTGTCCTTGCTTACGTTATGTGTATCGATTGCCCATGCTTCGCCTTTTCAATATAGTATTCCATTGAGAGCTGTTATAGTACCTACATACCTAATGGTTGTTGCGGTTTATTGGGAATTCATTCGTGTAACTTACTTACGGGGTAGGAAATAGTGTTATAATGTAATGGCTATGTAAGGATTAGAAGTACCTCAAAATTCCTGCTTGAAATCTATTACAGTTTGTTCATGAAGGAGGAGCGCTATTGTTTTCTCATGTAAAGCTGGATTAAACACATCGCCAACCAATTGTAAAGAATATTAAAAATATAGAACTAACAAATCCTCCTCGCTGATCCTTTTGTAACCGCAAATTTTATTGTATATGTGTAGATTGTTCTAAATAATACCCTTGAACAACAAACGGTATTTGTGTGTAAAAGCTTCCATGTAACGGAATTTCCATTATATAATGTAACATCACAGTGGAATTTAATGAATCACAAAGTCATGTTAAAGTTTAGGTTTTAATTCCAATTGAATTATATAACACACTGAAATTAGCAAAAATAGTAGAAATAATTCGTAAGGTTTTTCCCATTTCCAATTATTTCCAGAAACTAGAATAACACAACGCGTGTGCTTAAAGAAATTACAACGTAAAGAACATTTTTGCAGTGTATTTAATCTTATTAAATACATATACAAATATTATATCCAATCAATCTTCTTTTCGCGAAGACAATGAGGTTCCATAGCACGATTAATAAGAGTAAATTGTGCAAATATCAGTCCAGTGCTGTGACGAATATCGTTCCGGAACGTATTCTCTTACAATGCTACCCTTGTAGGTTTTTGCAGTTTCACCGCGAAACAGTCAAATTTTCTACAAAAGCGGGATTCTGTGATATAAAATCCTTAAAAACTTTCTAAAAGGTTAGTAGTAATCTTGAAATAATTGCAGTGCTTTTCACACTGTAAGCTCTCCTGGAGCTCCCTTAAGGGTTTTAATGTTTTGAACACGTTGCTTTTGACATTCTATGCTGGTTTTTTAAAAATCTAAGTTATTACTTCCTTCTTCTCTCAATGTTTGGAACATTGCTCGCCACATTCTTGTTTATAGGAGTATATTATTATAATCATTACAGTAGAACAGGGGTCGGCAGACCGTGGCTCGCGAGCCACATGTGGCTCTTTGAGTCCAAATTGTGGCTCCTTCGAACAAATTCGAAATGCTCCATATTTGAACAAGTATCTGTGGCTTGTTAAAGGAAAATGCTAAGTCGCTAAGAATCCCCATTAAACAGTTTATTTTCATTTACATGCGCTTTTGGTGCACAGTGGTTCACATGTTTCCATGCAATCCGCTCCCGACGTGCGTCGAGATTGTGCGAAGTGGTCGGAGTACGGGGAGTTTCGAAGAGTAACGGCGCACGGCCGCACCACCACCATACATGTATGGCTCTTTGAATCTGGTTCAATCTGTTTATTGGGATAATTGGCTCTTTACACTCCAAAGACTGCCGACCCCTGCAGTAGAACGTCTAAGTCAGTGCTGTAGATTCAGTGGTACTTGTTTTCGTTCACCTCTAGTCCTCGTAGTTCATCCTTCGTATGCTCTAATGCTTGAACCTGTACATAAATTCATTAGAAATGTGAGCGGTAATAATTTGTATGCCACTATGCTTCTTTCCTGCATTGCCGAAGTTCGGAATCAAATAATTTTTTTTACCAAACAAGCACGATGTTATATCGCAATCCCTAACTGTAAAAAAAAATTACTTGTTCGCCATTTTTAATCTCAGAAGCGCTATAATGGCGTTTTGGAACGCTCTCGAGGTAATGAAAACCGTTTAGAAATTCGCCTCATTTGTTGACGCTCATTCATGTAGTTGTCGACAATCCTTGCATTCGGTTTTCGAATGAATGAATGAATGAATACAAGTAGATACTAAAACGATACCAAACGTTCCTAGCTTCTCAAAAATCATTCAGTACAAGGAACAGCACCCATATAATACGAATGGACAAGCATTGCTTGTACTACAGAATCTATAAAGTAGTTTTTCTCACCTAGCCATTCTCCTCGTATAGCGAAGACGGAATTAAAGATAAATTATGTTAGAATCACGTCTAGGATGGATACCGGAAATTATTCATAGCGTAGAATCACTTGCTCCCGTGCAATTTTGATTTTGTGTTGTTTGGCCCCATAGTACGTGTGAATGCTATGTTGGGAGTTACCGTGCGTGTTAAAGTTTGGCCCTCCCTCCAGGATTGTTGTTTGGGATGTGAAAATCAATTTTTTTGGGGGGGCCAAACTCGGTGGCCGCTATCTTGGCCGCCATCTTGGAAAATGGCACCGATTAGATTTCGAGCCATAACTCCGTAACCAGCCGTCCAAATTGAACGAACTTTAGCTCAAAATGTTCAGAAATGTATTCTCTGTCTCTCTTGTTCCGTACCGAAAATAGCTAAATCCAACGTGTTAGACGTTATTAGGCATAAACTGCAGAAACACACAAAAAATATACACATTTTGCTAAATTTACTGAAAACTATTCGGAATTGAACTTCCAATGTCCTGAACAAAAATACAGAATCGGCATTTTAGAGTTAAATAAAAAAAAATCGATCATTTTTCAAATTCCGCTCCAAGAAAAATGGACCATTTCGTGAAGAAAACAGCACAAACTGTCATCTTTGCACACTGAGGGTGCCATTTAAATAGATATCTAGTTAGATAAATAACTATTATTACGTGTTGGTTTATTATCTGCGTTTTAAATGCAACTATAGTAAACATAAATATGTAACAATATTCTATTAAATATGTAGTAATACTTAATATTGTATTAAAATGCATAAATTATTAGTTAATAATTGGATGATAATAATATTCTCTCTATTATAATACATAATTACAACAAACACCACAAAAAGAACGGTACAAATGTACTGTATGTACTTATACATAAATTAATAACAAGTTACGCCTCTCCTCTTATAAACAAAATTGCTAGTGATTGAGATTATTCATGCTATTGGAAATTCATGGATTAATTATTTATAATGCTATTATAATACATATTATGAATGATCCATGCCAACGTTCGTGATATTCAAATATCCTTATTTTTCATTTTGGTAAACATAGAAAATAAATAAGTAATTAAACAAATATCTGAACTACAAATCAAAGGCCAAATTCAAAATCATACTCGTAGTCATAAAGCACTATTAAGAAGAATCATTTTAAGCCTAAAAAGGTTGAGAAACGCTGCTCTATTAGACCATTATTGGTGTTAGAACCACTTTCCATTGACGCTTATGTCTTCAAGTAATTCATTCAATGATCCTGAAGTTAAAAAAGCCATACATTGTGCAAAAGGTCTGGGCAGACCTACCAAACATTATCGCACATACCTGTACCTATCGATCAACCATCTCCGACCTTTTTAAAACCCTCAGTCGTCGAGACTCCTGAAACCGATTTATTGTGCTTTTTTAATAAATAATATAGTACAGAACATTATACATTGAACTTGAACAGAAATTGAGGTACAGCGAAAATTATTTTGCAAGCACTTTGTGTCTGATGAGATCTCTACAATCTGCTATTAGATATAAATACAATATAATCATTTGGCACTTTATCACAATGCTCAACGTGCTATCATATTATCAGAACAAAATTTATGTTGCCGATAACCGATTTTACTTTGATTTCTTTCAACTTTCTTGTGATATACTGGAGCAAAAGCTGCATTAACACTAAATTGCAGTAGAACAAATAGCTTTACAATGCTCCAAGGATTTTGCGTGGGACTGGGCAGCTTCCTACAATGTCATATTAATTTATTTTTATATTTACACTCGGAAACAGAAAGAAATCATTAGGTGGCAGGTCTGTACTATGGAGGATCAATTTTGTTACCATTCAAAAACTCTATCGTTGGAGCGGCAGCGAGCCAACCGTTATCATGATGAATGATGATCCTTCCTCTTGGCCGCTTTTCACGCACATTTTTGTAAACTTGAATCAAACAAGCCGTAGTGTACCATTTGGTAGGGCGATCCTCCAGCGGTACAGTGAAATCATGCCCAGTAAAACAAAAAAATGTGGAGGCCATCTTTTTCTTTCTACTTTTTTCACGAACAACTTTTGTTAGAGCCGACTCATTTCAAAAACTCAAACTGCCGATAGTTGCTTTTTTTCATAATCATAGCAGTATATCTAAGCTTCATCTCCTGTAAGGATGTTGTACACCAGACGAAACGGTCCACTGTTAAAGCTATCTAGTGTGTAGATCTGTACCATTCTCACACGTCCTTCTTTTTGAACTGGAGTCAAGTTATGAGGAATCCAACAGGAACAAAGCTTACTCGCCTTTAAATGCTTGTATGAAATGGTATTAATTGCTTTCACGTCAATATTCAAATCCTTCTCTTCGATCATGTTCCGCACAGACCAATATTCTTTTCGATATCGGCTGTTTTTGGGGTTAAGAGCTTGGAGCTTTGTCAAACTTAATTCTAAAGAGACAATGTATAAGGTATTGTGTGGTACATTAGTAAAATCTAGTCAGTTGGAACAAGGTTTTTGTTAGCACTTAAGTCATCAATGTTTTCGTAATTTTGATCGTTCGAACCTTCACAGCGTTTTCATATAAAATAGGGACCTTTACTCTCCTTGTTACAGGGGGGACAAAGTCATTTACGGCACTGAACACTTCTGATCCACTCTTGTAGCCCTTTCAATCGCACAGTCGCTTTAAATGTTCCCAAATTGAGTATTTACTACGTCTAGTGCCCGGTTTAAATGTCCAGTTCGTATTTCAATTCTATAAGTTATTTCGTATAATGATAAACCCTGATAGTAAATGTTGTCCTACCATCCATCATCAAAAAAGTAGTAACTGGTCCTTTTATAAGTTACCGGGGTAATGACATTCCGTTCTCCGCACATCATCTTAGAATCTTTCGCTAGAAAATTTGGCCCAAATATGGCTACATTGGCTAGAATGGTGTAAAGGATTTGCTAGTGCTGCTGGCATATTTTGTTCCAGGAGCGCCATCTTCGATCCAATTTTCATTTAAATTAGCTGACTTGTACACAACCATGGGTGGTAACTAATCGTCATTAGCATTTCCACCATAATACTAATGGATGTAGATGAATGATGTTGGACCCTTTGGATCTTTTTTTATTTCGTGGTACAGCATTTTTACGCCTGGATAAGGTCACACAATCAGGCTGGTTAGCCGCCCTTAATGATTTTTGTTCTCGAACTTACGTCTAATACGCTGGGTATCCAGGCTTAGAAGAGGTGGACTTCAGTCAAGGTAGAAATTTATATAAATCAATATGATCGTGTTGAAGCACGGCCCAAGATTATGATTGGTCCGATTCAGTCCTTGAGTAATTGGCGTTTTTAGTGGAATTTCAATATTTGAACTCAATAAGTGGTAGATAACGTACCTGTGCGCTATTCCATAGGTTATTGCTATTTGTTTGCGCAACTACAATCACGAATTGCCTGGATCGCATCCCTCTCCCTTAGATTTTGGCAAGATCTGAACCCAAGCGGCTGTTCGTAATTTCTTATCATTTTAAATCGCAAGTAAATTGAAATAAACGAGAACAATGTAAAACGCCTAAAAAATGTAAAAAAAATACCATATTTTATTTGGCGGAGAAGTTACCTTTCATGGCTTGCCATGGAAAGTTGTACCGTAATATGGGTATATATGGAACAGCCGGGGTTATATGGAACATGAGGTAGACTTTTCAAATTTCCCGCGCTATTTTAACAGTGGTTAACCATCTAGTGATTTTTTTTCTATTATGTTGAATTGAGTGATTTGTCAAATGGCACTAGACTGTGAAAGCGCCAAAAATTTGAACAGTAAGTTCGTTATTCTCTTCTATTTATGAAGCAAAATTGTTCGACATTTAGATATACCGAATAGTCTCCTCTCTAGCTTTCTTGGGAAGCAAGCTAATGTATAACCCCAATGAACTTTATTTTAGAACATAATCTTAACATTATATTCTGACTTTTGTTTAATTCGATAAATAATCACAAAGGGCAAAAAATGTAATTTTAAATATTTTGGTCTTCCGCTGGGTATATATGGAACGATCCCGCGAAAACACTGACATGTGCTGGAAACGACATATCGAAGGAACTAAAATGCAAAAAACATTGAGTTGGCTCTGGAGGCGGTTCTGGAACGTGGCATGTCACTTAGGTTAGATAGGCATGTCATTTGGGCTAGCTGCTACTTGTTTGGAGTGCCAAAAACTATTCTATACCATAAAATATAGGGGACATATTCTGATTTACTGGGAAAATCGACTGCATTAAGTGTTATAGAAGAACAGAATGTGATAAAGGGTATGCTAACAGTAGCAAACTATGGATATCCATTTTTAAAGCAAGATATAAAAGAATTCGTTCAACTATATCTGAATCGTAAGGGTGTTACAATTAGGTTTTTTGAAGACAACATACCTGGCGAAGACTGGATCACAGCATTTTTGAATCGCAATCGTTAACTAGTATATTTTCAACCAACTTCAAAAAGTTGGTTAATTAATTCGTCTGGATGTCTGTGTGTCTGTCTGTGCGTAGCACGTTGTTACAGGGTTTAAAAACCTGGAAGTGGTGTCATCTTATAGGAAATTCTTTGCCGATTCCAAATCTCTGGTAGATTTTTTGATCTGATCGCCGTCGGGAGGCCGTTAAAATCAAAATTTATATAGGTATAATATGCCATAATTAGTTACAGTTTTGAAGTTGGTTGAAATTAGAATTCTATAAGAATTCGCACCTTTTGAACTTGTCTGTTTATAAGAACGTTTTCATTCCAATAAAATGTTATTTGAATTACGGTGTTTCATTTTGAGATTTTATTTGAAAAGATTAAATTCCGTATTTTTGCGTAGGTACAATCACTTCATAGGGCACAATTAACAACTTTTATTTGAGTGTAAGGTTTGTTTCATTTTAATTATCTTCAAATTTCTTTGTAGAAGATAAAATTCTGCATTTTATTGGAAAATCGCCATTTTTTTAGGTCTAGAATCGTTCCATATATGTTATACATCTATGTTATATAGGTCATTATAAAATTTATAAGTGTTTTACATACAAAAATGTTGTCGTTCCATATATCCCCAACATATGGGGATATATGGAACAGTTAATTATTTTAAAAATAATTAGCAAATTGGGCCCCTGGTCAATTCACAGTATTGTAACATATAACTATAATCACTCTCGAAACTACCTAAATAAACAAAAATATAATTTTCCAATCACAAGCGAAATTATTTAGAAAAATGCGTAAAAATCGTTCCATATATACCCAGTTTACGGTACTTCTCCGCCACATAAAATAATACACTATTAACACAATTAAATTGAAATTAATAGATATTATTAATATAATAAAATTTAAATAGTTATTAGATAATTCAAAAATAGGGAATCTATTTATTGTCACATAAAAGAGAAGTAATCGTGAAGATCGATCATAAATTTTAGTACCTACATAACAGGTACTTAACTTAGTGCGGGAGTTCCCCACAATCCTGTTTTATTTGCACTAATATACATTATTGCACTTATTCTGGTTTATAAAATTATAAGTATTTCCAGTTTTTCTGTTAGTAGGCCATATTGTGCGTGAGTGGAATTTACCACCACATCGAGTGAATACTAATATTCTTACGTAAATGGAAATTGGCTCGAGTCCAACAACTTTTGCGCACACGATTATTCTTGAAAAGATACGAGAGCCAAAATTGACACATTTGTTTGTCGTTAGGACTTTACGCTTGTCTCTTTATTCTTTTCAATTTTTTATCCATCTATATGTTCCTCCTTTTTTCTAACTGTAAAATTAAGCGTAAGCTCAGTTGCAGTTGAGATAAAAAAGGTGACTTTGTGAATGAAATGAAGATGACCATCAAAGTGATATCTATTTCAAAATGCTTACCTACACAATTAACGACCCTTTTATGCATACCTAACGATTACTTACTTCATTCATCTGGTATTTTCCGACGGCTGTAGCTATGGGACCTCTCTTAATAGGATTGTATTCGTCCCTTTGACAATTCTTGAAACTTCAGAACACGAATTGGCACGTTTTCCAAAAAAACTTTGGAAAAACCATACAGCATCAATCAATGGTAATGTTGACCATTTAGTCATCTATACAAATTACGCTACTTTAGCTTGCTTCGTGTATTATACATATTTTTCCAGAATCATATTAGATGCGTGACCATTACAAAGCATTCGTTCACGGTTTTATCATTTACTTGTCTTAAAATTGACAGTTTGAAGAATTTCATTATAATAATAGTGTATGACCAGAAACTTACTGAAAAAATCTATTAAATATTGACCTCGTGATTTTTTTTCTAGGGATTACGTGTTACAACCCTTATCGGAATGGGTGCTACGACTGTAGGATCATGGATAAAAGTAGGAGCAATCTCACCAGAACGTTACTGGGTCCTAATGTTAGGTCAGGCGGTTATATCCATTTCCAAAGTTGTAGTAATGCCTATCCCACCTAAACTTGCTGGCGTTTGGTTTCCGGCAAAGGAAGTCTCCACTGCTTGCGGTGTTTCGGTTATAGGAATAGAAGTAATACCAGTAATAAAGTAAACTAGAGTCTTAGTGATATTTTCAGATGGGACTTGCCGTTGGATTTTTGGTTCCACCATTGTTTTTCCAAACCGAAGCTTCTAGAGGTGACGATATTTCAAAATCGCTGTTTTTAATGAATATTTCGTTAGCAGCTGTGGATACGGCAATTTTCATATTACTACTAATATGTAAGTGAAAGTTACTCGTGTATGAGTTTTATTCAGTCTTATTCAGTTTTTAAGGCAGCACCTCCATCGCCTCCATCTGTCGCTCAATCAAAGATAGAAAAAAATAAAGGTTTCTTTGAAATGGCGAGGATAATTGTGAGCAATAGAACAAATGTTTTTCTAATTATTTCTTATGGTATTGCCATCGGGTTACTTCTTGCTGTCAGCACTTTGCTAAACCAAATAGTTTTAAAACATTATCCAGTGAGTAAGATAAAATAGCACTTAACGTAACCCATATAACTATGTTTAGGATGCACATGAAGATGCAGGTTTTATTGGATTAGTCATGATTGTTGCAGGAATGGTTGCTACAATAATATGTGGCGTTATTTTGGACAAATATGGAAAGTTCAAGTAGTATTAGTTATATTATTTCTAGGACATTAAATTGAATATATACTTTGTTTTAGGCAAATTGCGCTACTGCTCTCTTTATTGGGTGCATCGTCAATGCTCGGTTACAGTTTAGCCATTGATAAAGGGATAATATATATATACTGCATCACCGCTCTTTTTGGGTAAGTTCATATTGTGTCCGAAACACGTAATACAATTTTTACAGGTTCGCTACATTGGGAATGCAAGTAACGGGATTAGAATTAGGAGCCGAACTCACCTATCCGATACCACAAGGAATAACTGCAGGAATACTTACGACATCATCCCAAACGTTTGGAATAGTGCTTACGTATTTATATTCCTACATTTTTAGCACCGATGGCGATTTTTATGCGAACTTAACAATGTTTTCAATTTTCGTTTTTGAGTTCGTACTAATCTGTACATTGAAATATGACTTGCGAAGGCGAGCAATTGAAAAGACCCACGCTCTTCAATAGTGCAGATCGATCTTCTCTCCATGCGAGATGTAGCAAAATTCTTTTTCAATAGAAACAATACCGCAATTACATTGTAACGGAAACTGGAACACGAATCGGTTGATGATGTAGCTAATTTAGTGAAAGGGGGAATTACTACTTTCATCTACAAATGCAAGAGTTTATTTATAGATTTATTATAATTACAAATTTCTTATTGACGGCCTTGTTGTATAATAATGTTTAATATAAAATCAATATTTTTTGTTTAAAGAATAAAAACAAAGTCAAGGATTTAACTCTTTGTTGGTCGTGAAATTGCGTACCTCTTCAGTTATAAATATTTCGTTAGGTACCTACTCACCAATTTTTGTTATATATCTACTTAGCTGATAATATTGAAGATTAGTAAGGAGAAATGCACTGCATTGATACCCCTGCTTACATGCAGTGCAGATAGTATCTCCAACACACTGCACATAAAGTACCTATACTGGGGTATAAATTTTTCAATTCCCAAATTTTCCACACAACTACTAGAGATGAAAAGATCATTATAATCATCCCACCCTTATGTCGAGAAGGTCTTGGTACTAACATTGAATAACTTTCAATGGTACTAATACTATTTTGATTGGTGACTAGATGATAATATTTGTTATAGAAAATTAACCTTGAATGTACGCTAATGAAAATTGCTGCAATGGTTATAGCGACTATTCGCTATAACCATTGCAGCAATTTTTTCCATAAGTTCCATAAAACTACAAAAAGCAATAGAATATTATTATATACGATTAACATGCGGAAGTGTTTTAATATTATAATGTGTACATTCCTTTTAGTAATTCTACCAATGTTAGAGCATAATTGAACTGTGCAGTGTATATAGATTTATCCAATCTCTTTTCTGTCTTGAGCGTCGTTCCAAACTGTGGAAAAGGTACAAATGAGCAAGCAGCATGGTAATTTAATAATTCGTACTGAATGACGTTAATGACAGTAAATTATTTCAATCTAACTATACAAAATATTTTTGAAATCTCAGTACCAGTGAAGAAAACCGTAGTAACGAAACTAAAATGTATTTGGTTTACGAACCCACTACTGTGGTTGCCAGTACTGGATAAAGTTATAAAAAAGGTTATACAAAACCTTTCCAAAGAATTGGGTGTACTAAAAACTCCAATCTCCAATCTTGTTTTAATAAGCACGATAACAATAGTAGAATGCTATGACAAAATCACAATTCTACAAAACAAATCTACACTAGTTCCTCTTTGCCCGATAATCTCAGCGACCTCAGTGTAATTAACGGTTAACTATTACCAAAGAGTATATAATATTATATACTCTTTGCTATTACAATGCTAACTACAACTCTACCAGATCCTAATTTGTTGCAATTAATTGCAAATAATAACTGTAAGATCATATTTGGTTCATTCTGTAGTCTCATTATAGGATGTGATTGCAGTGGTATTTTGATTATGGATTCGGTAAAATAGGTGCGTGGAGATGGCCCTCATATTCGAGCCCTTTGTGGAGTCCGAATCCACTGCACCACTCATGCCATCCCACATGTGAGGCATGCCTAAAGATGCTGGAAGAGAAGCGGTTGTAATTATAACCATCTCCATAAAAGATTCCCACAACGTGGATCCACAATGTACCATCTCGTCATCAGTGTAGAATCCTTTACAAGATTGTGATTCGACCAAGCCCATACGGTGTATGTGCTTGTTGAGTTTACAGTTCCCAGAAATATGCTCACGAGCAAGCGCAGGTTCCCTCTTCATAGCTCTGTGCAGAACTGCGCCAGACTGCGAAATCCGCCCTTCCCTCGCATGGTGACAGTCGAAGATCAAGCCGTGTGGCCTTGTGCTGTGTTTTAGTGTTTTTAGATGTTAGGTTGTTTACAGGTGAACCAGCTATGGACCATTTGCCTAGTAAGTGGTTGAATGATATGAAAGTTTAGTTCTTTGGAGTAAATTCCAGTGTCTGTTCCTTCCATTGTTATAGATCCATCCGTGAAGATAGAAATATGAAAACAGATATGTCAAGAGCTCTATTATTCAAGAGCCCCTTCGCTTAAAGACGAAAGAATGCCTAGTTCCTTACATAAGCAGAGCCCAGAAGAGCCTATATGACGGGCTGTGGAATTTTTTTACATTGCGGCCGTGCACGCAATTAACGCTAGTCACTACAAATAATTGATAAGTGGTATAGTTGTAGAGGGTCTGGTTCTGAATTCCATCCACATTATTCTTGTAAAGAGAGCTACCTCCATCTTTGCCGAGTTAATGGACAATGAGTGTTCCTTACAACATATCTTTCGGTTAATCTGAGAGCAGATTGCATCGATATTGCTCCGCTGCTTTTTCTATTAGAGTGCGTATTTCCAGACGCTTGGAAAATTTAAACAATTTTCCTTAGCCAAAGAAAAAGACACCTTTTCATTTTAACTCAAAAGTTCGATCTTTAGTAAACCGGCACTAACGTTTTCAGCAAGTTCTGTCATTCAAAATATGCAGTGCTGCTGGTTACAATGCAGAACATCACACACTGAAAGAACATTTTAGGCTACAATCTAGCAAGATGCGTTTCGCGGGTATCTATGGTGTTTATTTTGCTGGAAGCTAGAAACCAAGTAACTCTTTAGACAGAGTTCTATTCCTTTTACATAGTTACGCGTCTTCGTTAAATGTTGAAACCCAACAGTCCTTCCATCTGCTTGGAGGTTTTCTCAGTACTCTTTTGCTGTCAGGTTTTCCTACCATTACTTGTTTGACTAATCTCTCGTCGTTCATGCATTGGCAATGATCCCTGCAGTATCTTCTTTTATCTCTGGTCAATTTTACCGCATCCTTTATTCCGCATTTTTCTCATGTTTCTAACTCTCCTAACGTTCTCTTAATGTTTTCATTTCATTCGTTCTCATTATTTGTTTGGTCTTTTTGATTTCATTTCTTGTTTCCGCTCCATAAGTTAGAATAAGCCTTACTGATGTTTAATAGATTCGATTCTTACTCACCGTCGTCATTTATTTCGTAATATTATATTTTGCAGACCGCTATCTTAAAGGTCTGACTTCGTACCTCTTCTGTCACGTCTAGCTATTGCTTGTTACATTAACTCCTTACCTTGCAACAGGATAATGGTCATCCTGTATTTACATTTTCCTCTAAAACTGATTCACCTTTGTTATCGATTCCATCGACTTCTGTCTTTCCATCTATCCTTTTTCTGTAACTGAACTGCAAAATTCGCCTCACTCTACCCATCTTCAATAGTGCGACACTATAAGGGGCCAGATTTGGACCACAACTCTATTTTTTTAGACCTGATAGTTGATGGTCTACTAAATTGAAATGGAAAGAAAAGGGTTACCTGTGCATGGTAGAAAACTTGATTACCGTGTCCTGGACGAAATAAGAGATTAAAATTGATTCCCGACGCACTTCGAGTCTTAATGTAGCTCGCATGTATTTCGAATACTTGAAGGGAGCTTTAGGGAAGAAAGACGATAACCTGTAGAAGTCTTCGTAGTCGTTGGGAAGCCTTCAACAGAAATCTCCTCCAACCATATTTTTTATACGCGCGAAACGGAAGACCTTGGGAAGTCCACAGCTGGCTTATGGACTCACTACCAATAAAAAAACAAAATGAGCTTAAATTAAATTTTAACTGGAATATGATTATTACTTATACCAATAATGTATTAATAATGTATTAACTAATAATACGTTAAGCGACTGGGAAGGCAATTATTTTTAGCGATCTCGTAATATAATATAATATTATCTAAACTTAAATATATTATTAGAGTAAGTGGAATTACTTGTTATTGCAATAATATCTACTAATTAAATTTGTTTTTAAGTGCCGTTGTTCAGTAAAAATTTTTTGCCTCACCCTTCACTCAGTAATACAGAGGTTTCCATTTCTTTTTGCAACCTATGAACTATCAAATTCAAGTTTCTATGCTAAACTGTATTAAATGACATTTTAATAAATTGTGCACAAACTTACATTACTATACAAGTAATTCTATTTTTTTATTTTAAATGTAACCCGACGCGTTTCGACACTATGTAACATAGTGAGATAGATACAATTAAACAAGATACGACATTACGGAAATTTTTGGTATATTTATTCTCCCCAAAAATACAAAACGGTAAATATAATTAATTTTATTAAGACTCACGTTATGTTAATATAACAACAAGTAATTCCACTAAATTATTTATTTATTATAATCAACTGATAATATTAAGTAAATTCTTATGAAATTTTAACCTGTATCTGAATAATTACGATCATTTTGACAATAACTTATAAAGGGACATCTATTTTCTACTGATACCTATGCTTCGTCATACGCACTCTCCATATGTTACAATTACTTTTAGATTATTCTTTATGATCTGGTAATTGAATGTTTTATAAAAGGCCATACCAAGTTATAACGAGAACACTGCCTCATATTTTTGTGCCTATGTTAAGAACCTTAGAAAATAATATTGACTTGAGGACTGTAGGGAGATGGGTGAGAAAACTTCAAATATTCGTCGCCCCCTAATAACAAGAGATTCAAAGGGTTTCTTGCAAATGAACATAAAATTTGATAAATAGGCAAAGTTATGGAAGGGTGGGCTTGAATACTACTTTGGTGTTTGCATTGTAGATTCGCACATTAGCAATATCTAAAAAAACTTTCTGGGAAAAAAACTTTCTTATAGGGTAGCCGTTAGAGAGTGAATTGAATCTGCTACCGCCTGAACAGGAACCGTGTGTACTAAGACACTGGATCAGCACCATCGATACGATTTCTAGTATAAAAATCTAGATTAACATCCCCACCCATATTCCATAGAGACACCTATTAACCCTACGATCATGGTGATCACAGCGGAAGACCGTAATTTTCATCTAGAGGTTAACACTACTGAACTTCGCGAGGAAATTTTACCCATGGACCAGTTAATCCACAATAACACCGTTTTGTGGACCAAATAAATATACGTATCCAGTAAACTAGTGATGGATCTTCTAGATAAACTATATTGTATATATTAGTCATTGCAATGCAACTATTCCTTCGCGTAGGATTTTCCATTTAAATGAATATGACTTTTGCAGTTTGGGCAAATCCTGGCGGTGAATGCTAATGGAAAAAATGAGAGACAAAGTGCAATAAACACATCTAAGATTATTCTTATACGATAAAATATATTATCAAAGAGTTTTAATGTAATATGTAAATTACCTCCAGTAGAACGGAATAATTGCCGAAATATTTTCAGCACATCAAAATACAAAGGAGTAGAAAGGAAATTTCTTCAATAAACGCGACTGGGTTTACCTGTTTTACGTTCGTTAACTCTGATTCGTAGGTGCTACCGTACGTAGGGAATTCCCAGGTACCCTTCTGTATAAATCGAACAACCGAAGACATCTCATGAGTGCAACGTTTTATCTCATTAGGGAGACAGGTCTTTGTACCTAGTTAATATATAAATACATCAAACAATCCTTTAGTCGTGTTCAATGCCAAACCGTATTATAAATTCATGAATCTTCTCAACGACTAAAAAAAAAATAGTATAATATTTAATCATTGGGAATTTATATAACTAGTTTCAAAAAGATCACTACCTACATTAGTACCGAATCCTAACTCGAACAGTTACTTTCATCTAAAATGTCTTGCTATCAACAAGTGACCGCACATCAAACAGGTAAATATTAATTACTTATAAGTATAACTTATTACTTTTATTAACTATGTACCAATTTTTTAGAAATTATTTTAACTAAAGATGCCAGCCTCCTTCCGCCCAAAGTTAAAGTGTACAATGTGCGATGGCTTATGTTATTTTTGTTCTTCATGGTGTCCGTGTGTAGCCTTATGCATATTATGCAGTATGCAATTATTGCGGATGTTGTTGTCGAATATTATGGAGTTTCGCAGACAGCAGTTAATTGGACCGCCACTGTTTTCTTACTAATGTCCATAGTCTTTGGTTTCCCTGCCACTTATCTATTAGAAAAGTGGGTAAGTAAATTTATTTATTATAGCTATAAAATTGCGTAAATCAAATAGTAAAAATTAAGCAATCCATTAATGAATGAAAGGTACACAATAAATATGACCTGCATATTTGCATTTCGTACGTTCTAAATTTTTCACTTACTAGTTTTGTTCTATTTATATTTCTCCTCCAAATAAGGCTACCAACAAAATTATTAACAAAAGCAAATTCCATAAATATAGCCGTACCCATAGAATATTTTAATAATAATTTTCATTTAATTGATTTCCGATCATTATAATATAAAACTGCATAGTTTTATTTTAAATTTAACTTTTCTTGTAAACTTCAACTAAAATGTGAAGACTAACTTCATAAATCGATAATGAATAATAATGGATAAATAAGTATAGGTATGTTTATGTTGTTAAAAATCATAATTTATTCATAGGCGCAAGGTTTGTAATTATAATATAGCGTAACAGCCGTATCTTGTATTTCCAACAAAATAACGTTAAATTGTATAATAAATTATTATTTAAAGTGATGTAATGCAAGAGTGTTCTGCAACCAAAAGGTAGCTTAAAAACGTCAGTGGAAAAGTGATAAATTATACAAAAGATCGTCAGAAATACGTCAGATAGTACTTAGTAGGCAATTTTCGTAATATGAACGTCATTGGGCTTTTTTTAAAAAATCCAGAAGACTTTTCACTTTAAACTGTACGTTGTTTCTATTTCTCTCTAGTTTTTGACGTATTTTCCCCATTTCCATTTTTACATATTTCCCAATTGGGTAGGTACTAGAAATTATCACTGTCTATTCTAATTTATTTTTATAATGTGTGAAATGTGCCCATTTTGCGTCCTGGTGCGATTTTTATTACCCTTATTGTCATAATTTTTGGCGCTTATTTTGGTTTTAAGTCCTAATATAGAAGGTTTCTAATTACGCCGACCTTCTTTATTTCTCAAAAGAAATTCAAGAAGTAACCCGAGCCTATACTTCCTCAAGGAGCTAAAATCTTCGAATTTTGAAGTACCTGATCATCTACGAAATTTATTTACCAACTTATAGTTTTTATGGCGGCACTTCTAAATATGTACTACAAAATATTATAGAACGTGTGAGATTCACGCCAATTAGGTATAAAAACTGCTACATCAGATGCAACAACGTCTGTCTTACCAACTGTTTACCATATGCGAAACCACGGTTGATCTTTGTACTTTGACAGTACTGTGTCTTGTCCTCACGACCTTTGCTTTTCCGATAATTCCCTCATCAGTCACTCAAAAAAAGTCTTAAACTTGCTTAACCAAAGATCAAAGGTATGAAAGTCTAAAACATCGATGGCAATATGCCCAAGTGTTCCACATATGAAATAATTGAGCTACCCCTCACATCTAATGCCAATATGCAACATGATTTCTTACGGTTCTACTTTACTAATTAAGCTAAATATGAAATAGACATATTCAGTATTATGTAGTATTCTACGTGATGTGCTGATTTGGGCATCCTTCATTTTTTGTTCAGTAACTTACAGTAATCGATTCTACTTGTATTTTTAATTTCCTTCAGTTCCTTTTCAAAACGATATATGTATAGGTATAAGGCAACGAATAGGAAATGATACAAATATTTCCGTGCATCTGGCACAGAATTTTGATCCACATACTATCGTGTATGGGGAAACCTCGTGACAACTACAAGGGGATTGATTTGGCATGGGAGATGGTACATTATACAGGTTGAATACAGTATTTACACCCTTTCACTGTTATGGCTACATTTTGGTTTATTATTACTTGTAAATTTTGAATTTGAAGAAACTATCAAATTATCACACAATTCGTATTGATATTGACATTTGGGAAAGTTTCCCAGACCATTGATTTTGTAATTGCAAGATATGTGTACTGCTGCAATATACTAGCCTAATCTTTTGATGTTCGATCCATTTTCCTATTGTACTCAAGATTCTTAATTACCTATATTACTTTTCAGGGACTAAGAATAACAGCAACTCTTGGAATGGGTTTGACATGTCTAGGATCATTGATAAAAGTTGGAGCAGATTCACCAGATCGTTTTTACGTCGCCCTATTAGGTCAGACAGTGATAGCACTCGCTCAAGTCTTGATGATGCCAATTTCGCCGAAACTGGCAGCGGTTTGGTTTCCATCAACTGAAGTGGCGTCCGCTAATAGTATTGGAATTGCAGGAATGGAGGTACGATGGTTCTTTCCTTATGTTATTGTATTACTGTAAATACTTTTTTAGGTCGGACTTGCAATTGGTTTGTTGGCGCCACCTCTGTTTCTTCAATATGGGACTGATGTTTCTGAAACGATTTATTTAATGAATATGTCGATTTCAATTTTAAACGTAGTAGTGTTTTTGATGTTCCTAATGTGTAAGTCGAAATCGAAAAGCCTTTTTTGTTTTATTGAAATTATTATTTGCAGTTTTCAAGGCTGCGCCGCCTTCTCCTCCGTCAATTGCTCAATCGGAATTAGAAAAAGATGTACCGTTCTTCGATTCGGTAAAGGCGCTTATGTACAGCACGACAAATATAACCCTAATAATCGCGTATGGAATAGCCTTTGGGGTATTTATAGCTGTAACGACGTTATTAAACCAAATAATTTTAAAACACTATCCGGTAAGTAGCTCAATCGCTCAAAAGGATGACCTCTCTTTATACTGGGTGTGTTTTTAGAATGCGCACGAGGACGCAGGTTGGATAGGATTGACTATGGTCCTCTCAGGGGCGGTTGGATCAATGGTCTGTGGTGTGATATTAGATAAATACGGAAGGTACAAACAAACTACGCTTATTTTATCAGCGATGGCTGCAGCCTCTATGTTTTGCTACACCATCGCAATACACAAAGGACTGATGTTCGTATACTTAATTTGTGCAATGTTTGGGTAAGTTATCCACAAACGATAATTTAATAGGTAATTAATATCTGTATTCAGGTTTGCCACGTTAGGCATTCAAGTAGCAGGAATAGAGTTAGGAGCTGAGTTAGCCTATCCAGTACCTGAAGGAATAACAGCTGGGGTTCTTGCAATATCAACACAAGTGTTTGGAATAGCGTTTACTTTCCTTTATTCCTATATTTTGGAAGTTAGTGGAGACTTTACTGCAAATTTAACCATGTTAGCAATATTTATGGTTGAATTTGTACTTATGTGTATGTTGAAATACGACTTACGTAGACGGGCGGTAGAAAAAGGCAGTGTTCCTCGGTGATATTTTCTGTTGATAAATTATTTGTGCAGTATTACTTTTTAAATTGTTTATTGTTTATTTAAATTATATACTTTATATAGTAATTAGACATGTTCATTGCAAAACCATTCCATTCAGTTCCCGTTCAGTTCACTTATAGGGGTTGTATTTATAACGGACATTGTGAATAGCGAAGAACCTAATTTGGTTCACTATGACTCAATCACATCTCTTTGAATTCCCAAGGTCATATACAAGACTCAAAGAACTGTTGACAATTGTACGTTAACAACTTAAAATGTATTATCAGATTTTAATAAAAAGGAGTGGCACCAGGACCGATAATTACAGTTATTAGATTGCTACGTCTCTATAAAGGCATAAATTCTACGTAATTATAGCTACGTTATGTAACCACAATTTATTCCCACATACCAGAAGAATGAATATCTGCTAATTATATGAAACGCTTTCAAAAAAATATTATCCTTATTCCCTCTTGTGGTCGGTATTTCCCAAACCGATACACAATAGAAAAAGTGTTGGTTAATAGTGATCAATAATTTTAACCCGATATAATTTAGAATGGATGAATAGAGGCAACAATATGTAGATAGTATTTTTACGTGATATTCCTATCCGTAAGTGCAGATAACCGTTTTACTTTTCCTTAATTACTAAGATTTCTTGCTGCTAAGCTTATTAATTTTGAGTTACAAATTATTCCAAAATTTGATCACTTTGATCAATTTGAAGAACAATACTCTACCAAGTGCAAATGCATCAGATTTCTGAAAGGCACTCAATTATTGTAGGAAACGTTGACTCGCAAAGTGCCCATCAGCATCATTTCATCTCAAAATTTACCCAAACAGTATGTTTGGTGCGATAAGTAACCTTTTTCTAAACATTTCGAATAAATATAGGATGGTTAGGTATAAATGGAGCATCATTTGTGAAAGATGATCTTTGGAAAAACTTACAAGGCTTCATAACTTGATCTGATCAATTTCAACACATTTGGCACCTAAAATTGATACATCCTGTGTAGCTTTTTGTTTTTACTTTTCTATGATCATGTAACCGTTTTACGTAAAATTTTGAATTTATAGGCAATCACTTAAAAAAATCATAACCTAATAATACTCAAAAACCATCAAAATTAACAATTGTTTATAAAAGAACATGGATTATTTAGAACACAAGTCAATAAAAGTTGGTAGTACATTGAATTACATTACATTGTACTTTTATTGGTATGCAATGTTATGGAAGAGTGTCAAAATGTAACGAAGGAATGACTATCATCATGAAAATGTTCCCGAAACCAGTTCAGAGTTTGTGAAAGGAAACGGTTGCCGGTCTGCGTTCTGCCACTGAGAATTCTAAATGTTGCAAGCTCTACTGACAAACTTTTATGGAAATTGCATAAAATCATCTCTCTAGTCGATTAGCGGATTAGAGGTCTCATTCATGTATCGACAACCTTGGGTTTCTCTTAATTCAGTCAGTTTATTGATTTTTAATGTATTCTGTAGACGTTACAGTTTGCTGTGGTTGTCTTCATAAGACATTGCTCCAAAGAACATAATATTTGCGATAATCAGCCATCATAAACATTAAAAAAACTATTTTGTCTCTTTTTACGTAAAATTATGTAAAGAAATTATAACAGCATACTAATATAAAGATTTAAATATTCACTAGACATTTAATGAATATCTATGAGTTCCATGTGGGTCACACGTAAATTCAAGTTTAAATCATTTATTTTGTCTTGTGCAATCTTTTGTAGGTTTTGATAGTGACATCTTTTTACCATACTAAAAGAAAATTAAACATGATCTTCGAATAAGTTGTTAGCAGTATTCAGTACCTACCTATGTATTTAATCAACATAATTCAGTACGATATTATATTTCATACACCTAAAACCTAAAACCATGATTCACTCAGTTAGATGCCATGTTTAACGTTTTCTTGATACAAAAATTCGCAGAGAAATGTGTAAAGGGATAGTCATAGGATTAATGTTTGGATACTATTACCTAACGCCTAACCCAGTTACATCATTGGCACTTGCTGCCTAATTACTAACAATTTTAGCGTAAGTATATCGGAAATTAAACATTACCTCACCCTTTCGAGGCGGATTAAATTTTTCAGAAACTTTACACACATTTGAAGTTTTCTTGTGTCAAAAATTTTGATACA
Source organism: Pyrocoelia pectoralis (assembly GCA_036250285.1). Taxonomy (NCBI): domain Eukaryota; kingdom Metazoa; phylum Arthropoda; class Insecta; order Coleoptera; family Lampyridae; genus Pyrocoelia; species Pyrocoelia pectoralis. The sequence goes on along the minus strand of CM070076.1, from coordinate 18,100,011 downwards.
TAAAAATAAACATGACTGAGATTAATTTTATACTCGATACCCGCCCTTTTGTCAGGGACATATGTGTCCCGGTCAGACATTTTTGGTGGAACATAAATAACCCTCTAGACATGTAAATAAATAAATAATTAAATATAATTTTTTATTATAGTCAGTTTTCATCAGAGGTTTCACTGTTATGGTAAGGATCATCCAGAGACTTCTTATCGCTACCAAAAAGCGCTTCAACCTCCCTCCTTCTCCAGTTCTGCTTGGGTCAAATACCCCTAAAACAATACGAGACTATTGGGACACAAACAAACCACGGTAAATGTCTAATGGGACATATAAGTCCCATAAAAATATATTCAATAATACACTGTGTCCAAGATAAGGAGGGCCACTATGGGGATTTCGGAAACAGTAAGAGATAGAGTTTCGGTTAAATGGGAGAAAAGTTGGGCAATTTTGAGTTTAGTAAAATGAAATTTTTAAACTGACGAAATTCCGAACCGTTCCGAAGTTATGCGACAAAAGGCGAATTTTCAGGATTTCGTTTTTGACCAATTGTTGCTTTGTCGTTGATGTTAACTAAAAAGTAAAAGAACCTTCTACAGGTACTTTTTAACGTTCTTTAACATGGCGTACAGCAAATTGGAATCCGACGTTTCGTTTTCGAGTAACCATCATCAACTTTATTTTTTAAATACGGTCCTGATTTTTTTATGTATAATATTAGAAGAGCTTTTTATAGTGCATTCAAGCATGTATCACACTTTATGGTTTAATTTCGATTTTATACTTACTTTACGATTAGCGGAAAAAATCCTAAGTACGAACCTGTATCCCTTCTCAGTACCATGCAAACTGAATTTTATGTATAAATGGACTTTTGCTAACTGTGTTTTACTCATCAAATTAATGAAATGATACAGAATTTTCAATTTTGAACACAAATTTTATAACCAAGTACATAATTACAAACAATCAACAACACGTCATAAATCAACAGAAAACATTTGATGAAACGAAAATTTAAACATGACACATACCAATAATTAAAAAAAAATTATAATAAATGCTCGAAAAGCCCCCCTTGGTTCTCCAATCGTAAATAGCATCTTCTAACTGTAGAATCCAAAACATTCTTTAACATTGCAGTTGTTACAGTTTGGAATGCGTTAAGTACAAACCTTCGGAGTTCTTCTTCTATTCCAAAGATATCTTTGTAAACATAATTTCTTATGTACCCCAAAGGAAAAAAATCCAGCGGGGTTATTTCGGAAGAACAAGCTGGCCAGGGTGTTTCAGAATTGGTGCTTAAAAACTCTTTCGGCAAACGTATTTGAAAGGTAATCCTTAACCACCTGTGAATTGTGCGCAAGTGCACCATCCTGCTGAAACCAACAATTGCGTACTACGGCTTAGGGTAAAATATCCAGAGCATCTTCCAAAGTAGAATCTAGTAAATTTAAGTACAATAGTAAAATAAGTATGAAATCGCAATTAAACCATAAAGTGTGATACATGCTTGAATGCACAATAAAAAGCTCTTCTAATATTATGCATAAAAAAATCAGGACCGTATTTAAAAAAAAAAGTTGATGATGGTTACTCGAAAACGAAACGTCGGATTCCAATTTGCTGTACGCCATGTTAAAGAACGTTAAAAAGTACCTGTATAAGGTTCTTTTACTTTTTAGTTAACATCAACGACAAAGCAACAATTGGTCAAAAACGAAATCCTGAAAATTCGCCTTTTGTCGCATAACTTCGGAACGGTTCGGAATTTCGTCAGTTTAAAAATTTCATTTTACTAAACTCAAAATTGCCCAACTTTTCTCCCATTTAACCGAAACTCTATCTCTTACCGTTTCCGAAATCCCCATAGTGGCCCTCCTTATCTTGGACACAGTGTAGACTGAATAGACAATATTCCATTGAAAACGGTTCGCTTTTATCCCGATAGACTTTAATCTGTCAATATTGGGACACATAGGTCCCGTTAGTCGCGGAAGGGTTAATATTGATATAGTGAGGAAAAAAGTTTTGTTTTACGAGATCTGTCAATCAAATCAAAAACTAATTTTTCATACTATATCTTTAGTATCGTGAAACTTGCTTATATGTATAGCACACAGATTTAATAACATTTCATTACAACCGTAAGTAAGTTTCTAATACACCAATTAAATTTTGACGTATTGTTTGACGTTGCAGATCGTGTCTTTTTCGTTGACTCATATCGCACATTGAGCACATCAAATAAGGGTTTCGTAACCTTCCTTCGTTACTCCTTGGCGCCAATTCTTCTATATTGTATGGTGGATACATAAGAACAAGGAGGAGAAACACTCCAATTAAGAGATATGCTATCGTAATTATTGTTCCAACAACAACTATAAGAGACATTTTCATATTATAATGTAGTATCAGTTTAAATACGCCTGTTAAATTGTACTGGATGACAAGTGGATTAAGATTTGTTTGTGTAGTGTCACTGTCACTGTGCAACTAAATCCAAACGAAAAATGTCTCAGTATTCTCGGATCATGCCATCGCTTGCAATCGATACTTTTACTGTAGCTTAGAAGTTTTGGTAATAATTCTGCGCGCTTAACTTGGGAGAAATCAGTCTACAAGAATTATTATAATGAAAGCCAGGAAATTAGTTTTAATGAAAATGAACTTTTAACTTAATTTAATTCAGTGCGTACTTACCGAGCTGCAAATTTTACAGTCCATGAGATATCCTCCTCATAGTAATAACCTTAGACTATGAACACAATTCTTTCTGTTTAAAGCAGAAATTTTAGCGGTTGGTATTTTAACCAGCCAAATATGCTGAAACTTTGATAGTAGTCGAAAAACATTTACAGAAGTTATCTGCGAATTGCGAAAGAGATATAGTAGACAGCTATCGCAGTCGCTTTCTACTAAAAAAACTGAAAGAAATGTCAAACATTCAAATAGAAAGTGAATAGTCATTAATGGTACTTAGTAGACAGACATACACCATAAAATGATGCATACAACATGGAGTCCATGATAACAACCTTCAGCAGAATTTGAAGTGAAGGGTTTACCGAAAAATTCCTTTGACAAGCGGTAACCCTTACTATCATGAGCTGTTTACGAGCTTTTGACATCTATTTTCTGGAAACCCATTATATTAGTAGGAATTTTGGAATTACGGGACGGGATGTAGCTTAGTCTACTTATATTCATACACGCATTCAAGGTACAGGCTATTCAATCTAAAAAATGTTCTCTCTAGAGCATTCTCCTGCAGAGTCGTTCAAAACCGCTGGAATGCATCTAGACGGACAAACAGTATCGGTGTAAGTATTTACCATTCTTTCCGTGGTGTGTCTACAGTTGGATAAGCTTTTTCCTCTTTCTGTATCCGTAAATCGAAATAGATTAGTTGTTATACGTTTCCAACACTTTAGCAATTTAATTCATATAATTAATCCTATTTGCACCCTCGTATACAAATGATCGCACACTACCCATAAATACATTCAATCACAGACAGTAGGTATCACTAACGAAATAACAATAAACCTAAACCTAGCAGAACGTAAATCCGTAGGCCACTTTGCTTCCAGTAAACGTCAAACTATTCGCTACTGTATGTAAGTAGGTACCTATCTGGCCTATACCGATAATGATATTGTCTTTGGCGGTTGAATCGGATCACCAGCCATTTGTTGATCGTGCCAAATAAACAATATAGTTTTGGGAGTTGTGAAAACAACTACCATTTCTATTTACAAATATGTACAAGTTTTAACAACGCGGAATGCTGTTAATAATGGAGGTCGGTTGCCGTAGAGTAGACTGGTTCTGGAATGCAGGCTGACGGGTCGATGTAGACGGACTGGTTGATGTTTCGTTGGGGGCTATGACTTCTGACCGACTTTGGTGGCTAACAGCGTTCGCTTATAAAGGATTCTGGCCGGTGTCGACGCGTTGCCATTGGTCGGCCAATGGGAATCAATCGTTGTTCAGTATGTAAGCGACTTGTAGCAGGATCATATGGTCGCCACAGCTCAGACTAACGTCAGTGTAGGATTTGGTATATTACACTGCTTTGAGTGAGGTTGTTATACATTTACTTGATACTAGCTTGCCCTTTTCACATAATTTACCCAATTCGATCTTTAGACGAATTTGTCTGACTCTAATTAACATAATTACTATTCAATTAACTTCAATGGTTTCAATTTTAAACAATTTTCATGTGTTGGTGCTTAGTGCAAAATATTATCATAATCTACTGCGATACTTTTACAAAAAAGAGAAACGATTTTTAGCAAACGCATTTGAGGCACAATGTCATTTTTCAGTTGCTTATGTTTTTTGTGCATTATCTTGTTTAATACCACAAATTTGAGATAATTACCAAATCTCTGTCGTGTATAGGATAATACATTGATTACTGCTGTCGCTATTACCTTTCTTTTCGTCCTTTATTAGAGAGTATTCTTACAATTCCATTCCTCGCTCCTCTCAACTCCAGATTGTGTAATTATTATACGAGGGCTACCTTTAAAGTAGTTACAAAAACTAGAACGCCTTTATACACTTGTGTATGCGTTGAAATCATTTCTCGAAGCATTTTTTACACTCTAAAGTTGGTATCCCAAAAACATAGTTTTCAAAGGGTTCAGCAGCTTCTTGTGGTGATGAAAATCGCTGTCCGCGCATTTTTTGTTTAATGTTCGGGAAAAAAAAATCGTTAAGCAATAAATTTTGTGAATACGAACAATGGGATGTTTTTTTTCGCTTCAAATAGTCAATTGTTCGGCCATCGGCGTACTGTGTGGGAGGTGGAATTATCATGATGGAGATGATGCAACGTTTTTGGTTGTTTTTCCTAATTTTATCGACGACTTTTGGCAAAGAAATTGCTGTATATCATTCAGCGTTAACTGTTCTTCGAACTTCTAAAGGAATGGTTGCGATATAAAGTACAATTGAAGTAACAAGTAATAATTTTTTTGGAAGTTCATCATTGACGAACAACATTTATGGGATTTTTTTCATCTTGGAACCCCAATTGTTGCTGAGTTTTCGGTTCATACGAGTACAATGCAAGCTTGGTCAACGGTAACCATGTTGTAGATGAGTATTGCAGTTCTTCGGTCAAATTTTTAAACATCGCTTTACACCAATTAGCACGAGTTTGTTTTTGAGCTTCAGTCAAGTTATGCGGAATCTGTTGGGAGCAAATCTTTCTGTCAGTACAATCCAATATATTGGAATCTATGATGTGCCAATATTCTACAATCACGTTAAACTCAGCATCGATGTATTTTAGAATCGTAACCAATTTTTTTCGACTTTCACCAGATTCATCACTGACGACCACAACGAAATTCTGCAAGACAATTATAAGCAATCTTTCTCTCTTTCTTCAAAAGCTTACTGTCAACAAACTACTTTGTCAATTTCTAAACCGCCGCTGACTTAACAATAAAAAAGTTGGCGCATTTCAATAACGCCATCTCGTAGTCATTTGTGGCAATATAAAAGGCAACCGTCGCGTCGTATTAAGTGTATCTTTCCAGTCCAGATTATCTATCTATATTGTCATACCAAAAGTACATAAATTTTATTGCACCCTTCATTTGGATACCAGGTAGGCTAATTAAAGAAAATGTTAAGGAGAAAGGTTTTCCTGAGTAGTTATGGTTGATTAAAGAAACGAAAAGTACCAGAAATGTAACTACCTTAGAGCAGTGTCTAGTAGGTAAGAAAATAAAGTATACCTATTTAATTACCAAATACCAAGCTACCCTTCATATGCAACATGCCTATTCACAACTTCTCTAAACTGGACGACCACACTTCAAAAGGTTTTTAGGACTGAAACACCAATGGATCTAAATAGTAGATCAGGTAGGTATATGCAAAATCAGTTATAAAGATTGTATCCAAATACATATTAGACAAACAGAAAACCAGTCATAATTTCAAAAAAACATTTAGTTCGCCCTAATTGTTTTGTCCAACCAAAATAAATCATGTCATTAGCTAAGCAAGTAAGCAATGACAACGAACTCGTTTGTTATGAAAATTTCAAGATTCATAAGAAGCTTTTTTTTTATTCTGTCGTCCAAACATCATCCCCGATACTTTTCGTTCTTAGATTCGGTCGCCCACTTTTTTAACTTGCATAAAAGTAGCTAAAAGAAATTTATAATTTTATACTCAGAGAAATTATCAGAAATAAAAAATAATTGATGCAAATTGATCCTAAAATAGAAAAGTGAAATCATCAGAAATTTACCCAAGTTAATAATGAGAATGAAACGAAAACAAGTTAAACATGCGGTCATCGGTATGAAATAAAAAAATTACATAAACGTGCCTGGAATTGACCGTGTCTACTGCCTATGAATATGCAAGCTTCACTTAACGGACGAACAAAAGAAAAATAGTGCTCGAATAACTTTAACGTAAGCCTAAATAATATCAATAATTGGTTAATTTCATAAATTAATTATGAAAATTTCCTTCCGATATTACATAAATTCAAGGTAAATAAACAGGTAAAAAAGTGGTAAAAGGCTTCTTAAAATGAAGCAACCTTCACATTGATATAATGAGAAATTCATAATATTACAAAGTTTCCAGAAATTTTTCGTGAATCATGTGTTATAGTTAGTTGTGAAAATCTATACCTACCTAAATAATAATTCCTAATATTAGATAAATTCAAGGTAAGAAAGGATACTGGCCAAAAACTGGGTAGAGAAACCGTTAATAAATTATACTACATCAGGTGCCGTAACACGTTAAGTTTTTAATATGTCTTTGATTATTATTTACACGTGTTAATAATTATAGCATTCACAAAGCTATAACTAGGTATTTGTCATGCATGCCAAGTCCATCTTATTAAAAATCAAATCAAACTAATCAACGCACTAAGCAAATGTGGGTGTGGATACGGCTTGTGGAATAAATATGCCTAGTTTATAGTTTTAATTCCAAAACTGTAAACAATTAGCTGAAACATGTGAACTAATTGCATATATCTTCTTGGAACACTGCTTTTGATTCTTAATATCTTAATCCTTCTTGCTTCTAACTTCACATTTTAAATCATAAAGAAACAAAGTAATTACTAGATCAGAAAACCAACAATATTCTAGCATAATAAATATTTATATCACAATTAGCTTGTTGCTTACTCATAGTCTAACGTACAAATCAAGTTAACAACAAATGAACTTTGGGACAAACAAGTCCTATTTTAATAGCCATTTCATGTTCAGCGTTCATCTCTCAACATCAAAGTAGTTCGTGGGTCAATTGGAAGGAGCAAACAACGTCCTGCAAAAAAACGCGGCAACACTGAATCTACTGAATTGATTGTTGTTTACCCATAGAAGTTATGCAGTTACTGCAGAGTACTTACGAGAAAATAACAGAGTTGAATATTTTGCAATGTACACAACGAATAACAGAAACGCAATTGGTTTCAAAGTGGCCACCCTTAGTATCAATAAAGAGCCCCAAACGTTTCTCGAAATTTTCGGCCACAACTCCCCCCGCCGCCCGGCAATTGACTCCGAACTTTAAGTTTTGTTGGTGTTGGCCTTCAAAATCGAGCACACATTATAACGGGTGAATGAGACCACCCGTATCAGTAGTTTATTTAAAGAATGGTGAGTCGCAGAGTGATAGAGTAAAAAAAGTGATTATAAAAGCCATAATAAAGAATCGAATGGTGATATTATTATTTCTCGGATAAGTCAGCATTCCTCCAGAAGGCCTCCAACTCCAAAATTTTAAATGCCACCATAAGTCGAAGAAGGTATTATTTAAAAGATGGTTAAAAAAGAATAATGTTTTATGGGAAAAATTATTTTATTACTGCCACCCCTTTTAAGTAATATTCGACTAAAGTTATTAACTTTGAAATTCATTGTTAACAAACAAAATTGAAAAGTCAGCTTCTAAAATCTAGTTACCAATGGTACATGTGTTCAAAATGTCTTCCATTTCTGCTACGCACTGTTGAGCTCTTCTGGATACACTATCAGTGGCTCTAAGTACTTCTTGAAAGGGAAGAACACAATGTAACATTGGTAACTAGATTTTAAAAGTTGACTTTTCAATGTTTCTTGTTATAGGTATGAGAATGAATTTCAAATTTAATAACTTTAGTCGAATATTAAATGGGGTGGAAGTAATAAAATAATTTTTCCTATAAAACTTTCTTCTTTTTTAACCATCTTTTAAATAATACCTTCTTCGACTTATTTACTACTACTACTACATTTAAAATTTTGGAGTTCGAGACCTTCTGGAGGAATGCTGACTTCTTCGAGAAATAATAATATCACCATTCGATTCTTTATTATGGCTTTTATAATCACTTTTTTTACCCTACCTCTCTACGACTCACCATTCTTTAAATAAACTACTGATACGGGTGGTCTCATTCACCCGGTAGAATTCCGGTGGGTAGCGCGACCATTAGGAAGATGTAATAAAATCTGGAAAATGTGCCCCACACCACATCTCAACCACTTTTACCCCGTGGATTTTCACCCCTTGATCTACAAAAACCGAGGGACGGACTTCAGTTTTGGTTGTGTTCGTTGGTTGCTCAAGTACCAGAAGCTGTCGTTTTGACGATTGTGCGTTTGTTCTAGAATAAACAAATTCGCATACAAGTGTTGCGAAGTGATTTGCTACATCTCAGCGCTTGGTTTCAAAAAAGAATACGCACTGATTGCCTATTGACACTATTTTTGAAATTGAAATTTGTTGCAATAGCATTCAAACAAAAAAGCCTAGGTAACCTTTTTTTAACTTTTGCAATTGTTACTGCAAAGGGACCGTTTCGCTATACTACCTTATATTTTTAGAAAGTTTTGTTGACAAAAACCACAACTAATTTCAATTTTTGATTTCAAAATTATCACACCCCAGAACCCCTAAAGATGTAAATGGAAAGCGGAAGTAAGCAATTTTTCAAGGTCTTTCTTCTGAATGTTTTTTGAGAATTCAAATGGTCTCCTATACTTGAATTCAGTAGCGAGTGTCTCCTTAGATTGGACTGGAGCCTACAGAAGTTGGTGAAATGAAACGCTCTGTACTTCATTAAGGTCGACGTTTCGGCTAGAAAGGTTCAGCCTTTATCGAGGCAACTTTATTAAAACAAGAGTATACCTAATTAGTTAGTAGTGCGGTATGAATGTGCCGATGTAGTCGACAAAAACAGTTACCGTATACAACGTTTTACATAATGATCAAATTAGAATTAAATTGAATTACCATACCACGTTAAAATTAAAATATAAACACTTAGATACCTAAAGAATCAGTGTTTCATAAACGCAGTACTTAACTAATATATACTATTGTTTTAATAAAGATGCCTCGATGAAGGCTATATGCTATATAGGGCGGCAGCCCAGCGTCATTTTAGGTAGTGATAAAAGCGCGTCTGCAAAATCATACTAAGTACGTTGAGGATGATGTAAAATATAAGAGCATAAAAATGGTCGCAAGTTCTAAACCTGGGGATAACATGTTCAAACAACAATTTTTTTGTGCATAAAAATCACTGTTTTAAAGTGATTTTAGCGCGTCTGCAATTCAGGTTAATAATTTATGTTCTTGCGTATGTCACGAAAAAAAAATTGCAGACAATTCGGATGTGGATGTTTAATTAAACAATTGAAGTACCATTTTTTTAGCAACAATTAACATACTTATCCACATCCGAATTGTCTGCAATTTTTTTTGTGACATACGCAAGAACATAAATCATTAACGTGAATTGCAGACGCGCTAAAATCACTTTAAAACAGTGATTTTTTATACACAAATTTGAACATGTTATGTTCAGAACTTGCGACCATTTTTATGCTTTTATATTTTACATCATCTTCACGTACTTAGTATGATTTGCAGACGCGCTTTTATCACTACCCAAAAAGACGCTGGGCTGGCCGCCCTAATACCTTTCTAGCCGAAACGTCGCCCTTAACGAAATACAGAGCGTTTCATTAAACCAAGTCACCAACTCCTGTAGAAGGCTCCATAAGTCCATACTACTGAATACACTTAACCTTCTTACTTACTACTTCTTTCCGTGTGTATATTACTATTTATGGGAAGCAACAGTAACTTTAATTGTGGTTTTGCTCCTTCAGTACAGTAATTCCAAAAATAGTATATTTTAACAGAAAAGTATAAAATGTTTAATTATGGTTGCTCATCTACTTACATCTACAAACATTTTCGGATTTGTCGCTTATAACAAAAGGTACCTACTTACAAGAGATATTGTAGCAAAGTGAAATATACTTCGGAGAAATAAGGCGTCCTATGTGCTAAATAACGCTACCAAATTTGATATAATGGCCAAATTGCATGAAACAGATGCACTTCAAATAGGCACGAAAACGATTCACCTCTATAATATCAGAGTATGCTTTATCTGTTCTAATACTGGTAGTTATGCTACCAACACTACAGAACAGCATTTGAAGTCCTACGTTTTCAATTTGCAATCTGCAATATTATTCTAGGCGTATCCGTAGATTCTATTCTTCATGTAATCCCAAAGGAAAAAGTGTGCAGGTGCTCAATCACGCGAAAGCCAAGACCAATTATTACCATTGTTTTTTTTATTTACGCTTCCACCAGTACCAGTTTACAGTAAGTAAGTAATTATTTCTGTGACTATATGACTGGTGCCACCGTCTTGTTGAAACCTGAGTTCACCAGCATCCAAATCCACAAATTGATCCCATAAAAATCCAGTTAAAATGGAATTTTCAGAATCATATTTAAAGAAATAACGACCAATGAGTCACTATTAAATTTTCTGATCCCCAAATACTACATAATCTTATTGTTGGTGAAATCATTCGGGTCGAAATGGGCTTCGTCATCAATTTCTTGTTTAAGCATCCATTCTGCGAAGACAGGACGCGAAGATTCGTGTGCAGTAGATTAGGAGAACCCTTGATTGTTGGAATTTTTCGAAAACACTTTTACGAACGAAATTCCCAAAAGCTTTGGACCGTTTTAATTGTGTAGGCCAAAATATTCACGTAATGTACGAAATCCATTTTTTACCGTACCCCTCCAGCCTTAGTTGTAGCTTTGAATATGACGTGAAATATGAAAGGTTCATAGTAATACCGCCAAATAACACGAAATGAAAACATACTGTAGCCAATGAAAGAAAGTTGGCTTAGTCGAAACATGGGTCACGAATTGACTCGTATAGCGAGAATTGCAGTCAAAAAATACCTTCTAAGTAAAATAAGATTTGAGACAATCTCTCTGTAAGCTAACGGAGGTACTATTTCAGATATTTTCGATAACAGGATTAACTGATTCACTCTAAGATATCCTATCGCCTCAATAGCAAATAAGTTACATTATGCGATTGGTGATTATACCTAGTCAGTATTGTCTTCAAAGGAATCCGAAAGGATCACAAAGGGGTGAATGGAATAATTGTAATGAAAACACACAACCAACCCCTTACTTTCTCGTGTAATTCAAAAATCGTAATTATCGATTCTAAAGTGGCGACATGTTTCGGGAAAAATTTCTCATTATCAAGCCTTTTCGACAAATTAATAATTAAAGAAGTGTAACATTACGTAAACCTGAAGGGGAGTAAACTAAGGTTATAAAATCGCGTAAATATAATAAAGCATCGAATCACATATAAATTTTGATAAACAGACAGAATCGTAACATAATTTGGTCCCCGAAACAACCGAACACGCTTACCGCCGGATGAGGGAGCCAAAAGAGACTCACGAGCACAAACCGTCATTGTAATCGTTTCAGCAGTATTTATGCGAAAACCAAATATGCTACATCCCAACATCAATGGCATAATCAATTAATAATCAATCATTAGGCTATCTAGTTAGACAAGTAAATAACAAGTCAATAAATGCATTACGCCCCCACAAAACCAACTTCAATGACTCAAATCACCACCAGCCGCGCACCAAAGTCACGTACAAAATGAATTACCGTTAAACAAACAAATATAATGCATGAAATTACGGTATCACGAAACAAATACGCGAAATAATCATGCATGCACTACAATTCAATTAATTCTACTAAATAGTAGCTAAACCAACCCTAATAATATTTAGGAAGTAAAAGAAAGTTATCCCTAATGACAAACGTAAAGCTCAATTTCATATTACACACTTAAGCTAAATTCAAGCTTGCGCAACCGGAATAAATACTGTAAAGTCAAAATTTGTAACATAAAAGACCTACAAAAATAACACAGAAACACCGACACATGCTAAATTAAAATTCACCCTACCTAATAAACAGTTACTTATTAAAAAATAGCAAACAAAATACTTAAATTTTCTGATGAAGGCGATGCACTCATTTACACCGTAACTTACTTCTTCTACGATACCCCGAGAACTGTTACTTAACTGCCCCTTATTTTTTTACTTCCCGCATTAGTTCCCTTTTCACTCCCGCTGTCCAGCTATCCAAAAAAAACCGGCCAGTGTTTATATATTCCATCACGTACATGATTTCTTTTAATTAACAAAATCAGTGGCGTAACTTTTGGTCACAACCATCCACAAACGGACTAAACTTTTAGCGGAATCATTTAAAATCGAGCGGCCAAAGTCGGGTACATCACATATCTAAATGATCAAAACTTCAAAAACATTGTAATTACGTTTATTCAATCACCGAAATTAACAGCGTATCGTCGATAATCGAATCGTACAAAAATTAAGATTAACAGAGCTAGACATAACATAAAAGTCATTACGTAATTAGCCCAAAATGGGTTAACTTTGTCAATAAGGTAAGAATACGTAGAAGTAGCGATGATTGAACCCAAGTGTGCCACTACGTAAGAAATTCCAATTGTTATTCCTTCACACGTTGGGTAAGTTAACTCTAAAATAGCCTCCGTACAAATGGGAAGCGTTGTAAGCCAAAATACTCTGTAAGAATGTTTCATGTACTTTATATGATCGTATTTATCTAAATATGAAACTTACCCTAATAATACTGCCATCAGGTATACAATATAGATTTCCTCCCCTAACGCGTGGGTAAACAAAATAGTTGCCATTACGGCACAAATCTGTGTTAAAAGGAACTGCGTTCTGAAACACACATGGTCAAACACGCTTATTAAAAAAACTAATTTATATTACTTGTATCGATGGAACTTGTCGAGAAGAGTTCCGGTTATCACAGCTCCAAAAATTCCCGAAATTATCATGATGGGACCTAAGCGTCCTGCTTCAACGGATGCGTCCTACAAGACAATAAATTAATAACAAAAATTGACGAAACTACAAGAAAACTTACCGAATAATAACGCGCCATTAACTGATTCAAACAAACAAAAAATGCGTTCGGGATTGCAAAATCAATTGCAAATACTAATACCAAAAGTAAGTATGGTATATTGGTCATTAAGTCTAAACAGGATCTAATGCAGTTCTTTGATCCTTCGGGCATTTCAATTTTGTTGAGTTGTGTGTTGGATGGTGGAGACGGTGGTCTATCTTCAAAAACTATAGAAAAAAATGGAATTAATCTTCTTCAATGCTAAACAAGATTGTGTTGTACTTACATAAGAATTGTAGAACAAAAAGTGCTGATCCCAGTAAAGCCATCGTCAGTGATAATGAATGTAGGTTATTAGCAATTGAAATATTGCTAAAGTCATTTGGTACCGTAATTGATGGTAAATAAAATCCAATGGCTAAACCCACCTGAAATAAATTTATTCGATTAATTAAGTGAGTCTACGTGGATATAAATTATATATTTTGGATATTAAATGGCACCAAGAAACCAAAAAGAGGATATTTTTTCCAAAAACATGATTCTACGAATTTAGGAAAAATGTTCGTAGAAAATTAATAATCTCTTAGATGCGGATGATCCGCCCTTCATAAGGTACGTACCGAAATGAAAAAGGTTGAAAAGTATGCGAGTAAAATAAAAATCTTACCAATCCACCAAATATTCCAATACTGCAAGCGGTAGATACTTCTTCTGAACCAAACCAGACTGCTGCCAACATGGGCGGCAATTGTATTATAAATATTCCCGAAATTGCTGAAATTCCTTGTCCTATTAGAATAACCCAAAATTTATCCTGTTGTATGGAGAATACTTTTATCCATGATCCTAGACAACCGAATCCTGCACCTATTAGAATACCACTACGAAGACCCTGTAAATATGACATCTTTAATTTAGTCAAGCAATTCGCACACGTATACTTACATATTTTTCTAAAAAGTAGCTTCCAGGTATTGCTAATGGTAAATAAAAAATCATGGAGATCATGCTTGTCCAATTAACAGTGTCATACGATACACTATAATACTTCATTATTATATCTGATATCACAGAAAATTCGTTCCATTGCATATTTGTGAATATATAAGTTAAAAGGAACATGAATAGCATTAGCCATCGTCTTCGATATAAGATTATTGGCGAAAACTTTCTTGGAAGCAAACGGCTAGCTTCAGTGTCAACTGAAATGTAAATAACGTAAATTAGTAAAAGTATAAGTATTTCGATGGATGCATCAAGTACACTTTGAATTATATCATAATATGTTTTCCAAAAAAAACAAGCCTAGGTAATTGCCATTTTACGTGGGTGAAAGCAATGATTTTGGTCATCCACAATTTCGTTTCATAACGCGAAGAAATCTCCAATTTTAGTACATTATGCTAACATGACCTAATAAAATAAGTGGAGATGTTATATTTATAATAAAAATTATGTATGTAACTTAGCATATTTACGTTGACTATCTTAATTAACCGTAAATTACATACGCTTTGCTTAGTGATAGTATCTTTATTATTTAAACATTTATGTACGCATTACTACCGTGTTACCCTTAACAATTTCCATAACGGAGAGAAACACAGACACACAATCGGTAACCTAACGTACGTTTGTCCATTAAAGTTCAAAAAATATGATTAGTATTAGTAGGTACTTTTCATATTATGTGTTGCTGTGGATCCCCTTCTAATTTAGTTACTGGAATTTAAATATAAAAGAAAAACAACGGGATAGTGATCAATATTAGGTGATTTTACAAACTTGAGGGACGCCATAACAAAAAATTACATTTTTTAGTCTGAACCATGATAGTTGGCTAGCCAGTAAAACCTTTGTTTTCTGTAGCAGTATCATCAAGCGTTAAAAATATTCGAAAAACAAGATTGTTTTTATTCCACAAGTGCAAAAAAGGCTTACCTACTTCGATTTTTTAGGTTTTTGTGGGAAAATGCAATTAAAATATTTAATTTTCTATAATATTGCAACAAATCAGGCGCTAAAGGGGGTCATAAACTTCCCTCTGAGTTTTTAGGATTTTTACGCGGTTTCACTAACACTAACGTCTCTTCAATTCTTCCCAACAGTGTTTACCGAGACACTGTTCCTGAAAAGAAGGTGTAACTACGATAACGAGAATTCAACGTTGTTTGTAGGAAGCTAAACGCTAATATAATAAGACATCGTATCTTCTCTACATTCCAAACGATTGAATTGATTGAAACTATATTGAAGTAACTGGTAGCCTTAAACTGCAAGTAGATGTTTATTAACTGAATTCCTTGTATTCACTCTATCAAAAACAAAAAAATGGTTAATAGCTTTCGAAATCTTGAGCGACAAAAAAAAGAAAAAATAAACTTTAAAGGGGGGTTTATGAAGTCCTCCATGTTAGCTTATATATTAAATATAAAGGTATTAGTCGACTATTAAGCTAAGTACTTTTTATTTTATTTTATAAAAAGTACTTAGCTTAATAGTCGACTAATACCTTTATATTTAAAGGGGGTTTGGTGACTGCAATCAATACCAAAGCTTTGGAAATATAGAAAGCCAAGAACAGTCATGTCAAAAACTATTTAAAGCTTTATTTAAAAAATAGTGCTGAGTAAATTCATGTACGGGTAGTCCGCTGTTTCCCGGAAAAACAACGTGCGAAAGCACACCCATTATAGAGGATGGGTTGCCCCATCTCTCAAGCAAAGACAAAGTGAATACGCAGGAAGTAAACTGAGTAAATTCATGTATTAAAATGTTTGTTCCGAAAGGAAATTCAAGTGCTTTGATTATGAATCAAGTTGATTATCAGCAAGTTTGAAGAAACCATATTGGAAACATCGATATCAATTAAAAAATATGAATTATTTTAAAAATTAGCATCGTATAAAGGTTATTAAAAATACATGTAGATGTACGGAAAGATTATCACTAAGGCTAAACTCAAAATTTTAGTCATTACCTATTAATATCAAAAATGCAGGTATTATAATATATTATTATTATATTATATTATTATTGTTATTATATTATATTATATTCAAATTTGAACATCGGCTTTAAGGGTTTATCACAGGTTGAAATTGAAACTGATTGCATGGGTATCGATGTATACATAAAATTCAAATCAAGCATTGTTGTATAACCACAAAACATAGGGATTTTTTAATTTTTTACAAAGATTACCAACGCAAATGCAAATTTATAGCGCTTGCATGGGTTTACAAATATATATAAAATTTGAATAATAAATAAGTTTTATTGAAATACAAAAAATGTTATTGCAAAGAGGAAAGTTTCTTGTAGGGCTCTCGTATCTCAAAATTTTCCATTTTTGTTCGCATTTCTTGTAAAATATTCGTGAAATGAAAGATGTATTAACAAACTTCAAACAAATTTTACCAAAAACTTTGAACAAAATTTTAAAAAACTCAAAAAACTCAGGAGGACCCTACAATAAACCTTCCTTTATCCGTTGACACCTTTTTTGTTTTTATACAACGCTTTATTTGAATTCTATGTATACATCGACACCCATCCAATCAGCATCATTTCCAACCGGTAATGTACTCTTGAGTAGTTCTTATCTAAATAAATAACCTTGCCTACTGAATGAGATTTAATTATGTGAAATTTCTTGCAACAGAGGAACTAACTAAAGATTGTTAATTGATATCAGATATTGAATTAAATTTTTTTCATAAAAGCACAGATTCTGATAAAAGTATGTATCCTACAGATATAATTGATAAATGTAATGTAAAATTACCATATGAAACATTTTTCATTTGGTACCCTTCCCAAACAGTTTCAAGGGTTGATAACACAAAAATTGGTGAAAAGGACTAGGTGCTTATGCGTTTTTTTCGAAGAAGTTAAAACGTAATATGGAATTTTTAAGATACTCATTATACTTAAACGAAGACAATTTGCTTGATCCATCATAGGAAAAGAGATCATTTAAACTCATACAAGTATACGAAAAAATGAGGTTTTATATACATTGTAATGGAAACACTGATAGGAAACTATGGGAAAAAACGATTTACTGGAAAAAACTGGCTTAAGCATAACATTTTTTTAAGCAAATCATAATCATCCAAACACATGTATCAACGAAACAGTAATAAAAATGTGCGAATTTATATTTAGCCAAGTAGAACATTTATTAGTTATTACTGATATAAATTTGTGATCGTTAAGGGTAAAGTGGCAGTCACATTAATTTGTGCATTTAACGTCTATCAAAATTTGCAACTCACCGTCTTCTCGTCCAAAAATTTGTACATAATCCTCCATTATTTTATAACAAAATTATCACAGAATCACAGAATAATATACTAAGATATTTAATAATTACAGTACCAAAACACGGCCCAAACGGTAGAACCAGCACCTTTCAAGTCACAGAAACCTTTACGAACGCATCATTATTGTGACAATATAAATAACAATCTCTACATAAAGATGTTTACTATCAATATTTAAACCACGCAGTTGTATAAACAGATTTGTTTTTATCGCAGTACCCCATAAAGTAATCGTTGGGAATTTACAATTACTTAAAGAAATTCTGGAATTTCTCATATTATGAAACTGTAAATTACCGTTTATCAGAAGAAATGTTGACAGTTAAAAGCACTTTGATATTATACCTAATTATCACAGTGAAATGATGATGTACCTACTCAAATAAGTGAAAGGAATAAATTATTAATTGGATATCTTTTAAAATAAAGGGATTTTTTTCTAATGATTTATATTACTAATCGACACACTTTCTTTTAGTGTTACTAAGTACCTACAGTTTTCTTTATTTAGCATATTGGCTTATATTAATGTAATGCTTTATAAAAAATTGCAGCGACAGCACAGTAGTTGTCATGAAACTGGCAATGACCCTATTTGAGGTTTATCACCGTATTTATTTTAGACATGAAGTATTATGTTAAAACCCGATTTGACCAAGATGGATGTAAAAACGAAACGTCTAGAACAATAGGAACGGTAAGGGTTTATAAACAATTTGTTTTATGGATTCCTGGAATTTCGATTTTTACATTCATTTTCGTGTGTTGGAAGCACATTATCACAACCTACCTATTGCTTAAGGAAACCAAGAAAAAGAAAGTGATGGATATATTTTTTCAATAACAATGTTGTTCAGGATTTTCCACCGAGCAAAACGGAACGTCTCGTGGTTCCAGCAGCACTTTCGATACGAAAGATTTTACATTGGTGATATTTACCAGGTAATGTATCGGAATGTTTATGTACCTTTAGTGTAAAATAGTATACTAAAGTATAAGTGGATAAACGGGTTTTTAAAACGCGTGCGAGTTTTCAAGCACGACTGCGTAGCCGAAGTGCTTGAAATAGAGCAAATGTTTTAAAGACCAGTTATCCACGAATACTTTACGCTATTTTTTTTATTGGTTCACTTTGAAATCATAAATACGTACTGGTATTAAAATGGAAATAAGAACTAATAGTGTGAAATGGTTGAATTCGTAATGTGAAAACAATATACATTTCGTTATCATGAAAATGAGAAAAGCGGAAATTAATTTGCAATCTGCCATCCAAGATTGATTTGTTCATTCCTTACGTTTTCTTCGGTTTATGGAAATGCTAGAAGAAACTGGTTTATTTTAAACTTTATTATACCGAGTGTTTCTAAGTGAATATCGGGGTTTCAACGCTTTGTAGTATTTATTACATAAAACTTAAAATCATAATAATTAATACATGAAATGAAAGAGCAACTCAAACAGTTCCGTTTGTTGACACGCGCAAGTGGTAAAAATCTGTGCGCTACCGCTCCTAGCAAAAATGGCGACAAGTGAACAAAAAGCTTTTTGTGTTCCGCAGTTTGCAAAGATCGAATCTGTAGTTACTGTGCAACGTGCGTTCCGGATTAAGTTCAGATGTGATCGCCTAAGTGACCTATGCGCGCGTGTACTTTTGACTACGCACCCATCATAATCCAGATCGCCCAAGTGATAACATCGGTAGATGGTATCATCAGTTTGTAAATACCGGCTGCTTTTGCAAATGAAAGAGTACTCCATGTGATTTCCATCTGTGGGGCATGTGCCTCCACTATCAGCTGACCTACCCGGCCTATGAAACAGGATTGAGGCAGCTGTTGCAACAATTACACCGTAAACGTCTTTGGGAAGACCTGGGCTATTGACTTGATGTGGGCCAAATACAACAAAGCGCTAAAACTCCTATATTCATTTAGAAACACTCGGTATTACAATAATGTTTAAAATAAGAAATTTGAGTGGAATTACTTGTTTTTATTATAATTATTTATGGAGTTACATAACGTTTAGAGAAAATTAACTATTAAAAAAAAGTTCTTCCCAAATATAACAACCAATAGAAAAATTTTGATCTTGTATATAAATCTTTGAATATAAAACAAAGGTATAAAATGTACTTAATAAATGTAATCAGTCAAGAAAGACATTTGTAAATTAAAAAATATGAAGTTGTTTAGTTTTAATTTTTAATTTTTGTGGACAATATTGCGAGGACTAAGAATGTTACCATAAGCTCTAAAATAACCAGTGCAATTTATTATTGTGTTATAGTGACTATAATAATACTACATTCTAACTCTAACATCATACTGAGTGTTGTGTTTGATATGTGTCATCAATGTAGTTTGTACCTAATTGTAGTTAGTATTGCGTTCCTATGTATACAATATATTTTCGTGCCTACATTAGAAAGCTTTTGAACCACTATTCTATTGTCATTGATGTGTCCGTTGCAAGGTAGGTGGGGCCATGGGGGCTATACCCCCCCCCCCCGGGTAATTTTTTGTTTGATAATTTTATTCGACTTTAGGAAAAAGCAATTTATGTGTTGCGGAAGGCCTATCTATCTGTTGCGGAAATGTTTCGAATGTGCAACGCAAACATTTATCCTAATTGTAAACTACTGTTACACATTTTCTTGAGTTTTCCAATTAGCATGGCTTCTGCAGAAAGAAGTTTTTCAGCCCCGCTTCGGCTGAAATGGTGGCTCAGAAGCCACATGACCCAAGTTCGTCTAATGTTACTCGCGTTATTTGCACTGAACTCGTTAATTGTTACATAATTATTTAAATATTCTGTTTCTTTTAACCCTCTTCTATTCTCCGGTCGGTACTGAGCAGTGATCTTTTTGTCATGGAACGCTTGGGAATACACCACCTGTTTTCCACGAATTTTTTTTAATACCTGATGGTCTAAATAAAATCGCCCAGTTCAGCAGAGCAGATCTGATTCGATTTGCAAGAGCTACTTAATTACACCACCGTATAACCGACCCTGCATTTTGGTTGCCTAAACACTGAACGCAGCATAAGGCAAAAATCGTTCGAATACCGAGCACATCCCGCACACCCTCGGATTGTATTATAAGATAATTACATTACAATTATAAATACATAATATATAAAATTGCAAAAAAAAGTTTTTAGCGTTCCACCACCTTTTTTTAACAAAAAGAGCACTGGAACATTTTTCAAAATTGTTCAAAAAAGGTATGTATGAAACTGAACTGAAACGAAACGATACTGAATTAAAAGAAACCGTCGGTATGTGAGGGGTTCAAGTCCTATTGGACCAAAAACAAAAGTTATTGGCCCCCCCCCCCCCATAGGAAATTTCTGGATACGCCCTTGGTCCGTTGGCCCCTTATTTCCGAATTCGTTTTGTTCCTTACCAATTAGTAAATTATTATTAGTGTATTAGTATGCTAAAAATCTAAATTCATAGGTACTTGACTTTTAAGTTTTACTAGATTTGGTCGAAAAATTAAGACATATAACTGAATTAACAAATATCGTATTCATTATACAAGCTTTAACAGCTAAGTATATCAAAAAAATTAGGTGATAGACGGACCCAAAACAAGCATTTTTTCAAAATAAATTGAGTGTCGGAAACATTTCGTTTGGGAGCTACGATAAATAAAGTGCTACAGATTTTATTTCTTCTTTTAATTTTTTCCCTAACAACCGTAAGACATACAGAATCCGAAGGTAGGTACGTCTTTGGATAGGGATTTGGATATGCCCATTTCTATTTTGCAAAACAATTTTAAAAATACCTACGAAAAAGAATTCTAAACTCGACGAAATTTGGTATCATGAAAATGACGAATTTAAAATTATTTTTTCAAAATTCGAAAAAGAAGTTCCTACTGCAATTCTTGGCCGGACAACTAAAAGTGTCACGATTGTATGAAATTTGCGTAAAAACAAAATTGTTGAACAGTTTTTCCTTGTGCACTTTCTCTTATTTCTATTACAACAGATTTGTGTAGATGTCATTAAAACAATCTACTGTGTGGGCTCTTTTCTTACCACACAGCTTAATAGAGAGATCATTTACTCCTTGGTCGCCATCATAAGGTTTTGTCAACAATGTAGCTTCTCGATAAGCCTTTATATGAGATTTGATATTGACATTGTATATCTTTCTACCATGTTAGATTCAATGTAATATACTTCAGTCCGTTATTAGACTGTTTTTGGTTTTTCAATCAAACGGAATTTTTCGAAAATGTGAAATGTGACACGAATCCGTCTTATCATCACTAAAAGTTTAAATGCTGTTTATTTACAAATTTAGAGTCGTTTATGAAATTTTTGTGTTTAACATCATTCAAATTTTGTAAACATATACCGTTATTTGACATTTTCTTCCCTGAATTTATGTTACGACGGTTTATTCTAACAAGGGGTGCACCTTTGTGAGCAGTAGCCTCAAAAGTGTGGCACTTCGGAAATAGGTGGTCATAGTTTCTCCAACTCTAGGTACTTGTTTTCCTTTAACCTCAACGTTGGTATAAAATTTAACTTTGCGTCTATCAATGTCACCTAAATTTTCAAAAAAGTTTGCAAGTTGAATAGGCTATTTCTTGAAGAAGTTGTCGAACTACTGTTTGGTTTTTCGGGAAGTACTATTGCGCGATAAAAATATGATCTCCTGCGTTTCCGATGCTTGATCATGAAAATAATATCACCAAAGTTTCTTCAGAATCTACAAATAGCAAGTACAATAAATTTCTTATAAAAACAACAGAAATATCTCCTTGTAACTTCATCTTAATGCAAAACATGCAGGAAGCTTCACTCTACGAAGATTTATTCACTTTGTAACGTAACTTTAAGGTATAAGCGTAGTAAGATGGTTTTGTGACTTAAATAAGAACTAGTGGCGCGAGTGTGCGTATAAACAAGGGTAAAAGGGAGAGGCTGTGGTAGAACGGGGGCGAAGGACGAGGTTCCGCTAGTGTGCGTGAGGAACAATATTACCGCTGTAGAATTTGGAGGATTTAGACCGTTTTGTCGGGGTGAATAGGGACAAGTGGTGCCAGTGTGAGTGCGAAAACGATTGACGTGTTTGAATTATGCCACTCGAGACAATTGAGGTGTGGAGCCGGGTGCAGCGAAGTGCTGGGCGGCGCAGTCTATTGCGGAGAGATAAAGGTAACTTAATTAGAAGTCCTTAAATTGAGTAGCCCAAAATTAACCTTGAGAGAGAGAGAGTCTTATGAGTCAACGTGCTTATTAACAAAGTTATTTAACATAGTAGTATTTTAGTTAAGAAAAGAGATAATTTAACAACATCCATTTCAATATTACTTCCAATGCAATTAGCCATTGTTTCTTAATAATAATAATAATAAGTTGCATAATAGTTACCTACTAATAAAATGGTTGCGTGCCCAACGTGCACCTTTTGCGACCCCTATATAACTTGTAACGTTTGCGTGGATGAAAATTAACAATTGGCACCATGTGATGAATTTGTTAACTTCAGTTACATATTGTGTTTATAAGACTCGCTGCAAATAATACTGTCATGGGTTGCAAATTGAAAGTAAATGAAAATTAAATAAGTGTTACCAAATTATGAAACCATCGAAACTTTTCT
This sequence comes from Pyrocoelia pectoralis, assembly GCA_036250285.1. Taxonomy (NCBI): domain Eukaryota; kingdom Metazoa; phylum Arthropoda; class Insecta; order Coleoptera; family Lampyridae; genus Pyrocoelia; species Pyrocoelia pectoralis. The sequence continues at coordinate 18,076,720 of CM070076.1, read as the reverse complement.
TCTTCAACAATCCAAGGAACAGCATCAACTACAAGATTAACCGAAAGGAAGGGACAACACATTGGGGAATCGTCCGAGAAGAATTTTGTAAACATTTTCCATTGGGTTTATGATAGATTCCTTTAAGCTCCATCCCTTAAGAAATGGACAAATTTGTAGAAAGGAAATTTCTTTCACTCAATACATTTGATTTCATTTCTAATCTGGCGATAAGAGATATCCACATAAAAGGTGTGAAATTAAATACGCAATTAATGTAAAACAAATTAAAAAAGAGATAAGTTATAGGAAATTAGCTGGATTCGATCATCTTACGGAAAATTTATACTTCAATTGAATACAACGGAAATCTCCAATCACGTGCATGACGGTTCAACAAAACAGCACTTTTGTTCAATATACGGAAACATGACAATGGCAGTTTTCTTAGCATATGAACCGTTGACAAAAGACGATAATTTGTAGTAAAATTATCGATAACACAACACGAATTGTAAAGTTCGCCGCCACAATTACGAAATTTTTCACTGTATTATATCACGTACGGATAACTTTACGTCAGATTCATTCTAAACAAAGTTCAGGAAAGTTCCTTATGCTCGATAAATATAAATTCTCCACTGTTTCTTGACCTATTCTACTCTATCTGTGAACCTGATTGCTCAAACTAATTTCGGGTTAATCCCCTCTTGCATGTTTATATAGCAATATGAGAAGTATCTTTCGCATCTCATCGCGGATTTCGCAAAGTGCAGTCTTGGTTGACATGATATGACATGCAGAGATAAAGATTTTGCGACAGATCTAATCTTCATATTACGATTATCATAGTTATCGCAGCTGGCAACAAACTTTAAATTCAACTGCGGTTGATTAGAGTTCCTTTATATTTGGATGAGCGTAAGTAGCAACAATATCTATGAAGGAAATGCCAAATTTCAATTGGTCCATCAAATAGATGATTATCAGATAAAGTATGCACTCGAAACTTTTAAAATAAGTATTTAGTTCATTATGTAATTTTTTCATACATGGGATACGCGTGAGGTAGTAGCCAAATAAATTATATTTATTATTTGCTATCGTTATTTTTGTGTACATTTTCTTGCAATATGTGATATGGAATGTGTGAAAATTAATATTTACGTTGTAACACAAAAGCTTTCATTTTCTGTTATTCTTAATACGTTTTATTCAATTTTCGAAATTTCAGCATATGGTTAAAAAAGAAATTATTATCTATAAAACTGAAAACGATACAAAGAAAGCAGTAAGTACAGTAAGTACAAGTAAGTACATAACAGTAAGTTGGAGATTTTAATCTTTTTTATAAAAAAGCAAAAGTTTATCAAATGTCTAATCTACAGAACTACTTTCATACACAAACTATAATAGATATAATAAGGTGAAGAAAGAAGTAACAATTTTCAAAATTCATATAAAAACGTTGAATGAGGGTAGATTTAATTCATATGATACCCACTCTCAAAAATGTACAACATCTTAGAGGAAAAAGTGGTGAACGTACCATCAACGTATACCTATATTTATTATATTATTATTTGCATAAAAATTTCAAATTTTGTTTTGCACGAGAATATTATTACATTATGTTCAGCGTCGTTATTCACCAACACCAACTTTTCACCATGATTTGTTTCCCATTCCTTGGAGTCGAGCACTGAGTGAACTTCTTCTATATTCTTAGGCAATGGTGGAAAATGTCTTCTACGAGCGTTGCAGATGTTTCTTTTAATGCAGGTAACATTCGATTCCGTTAAATTTCTCGGTGATCTTTGTAGCTCCCTTCGTACAGTTTTTGTTGGTCATGTAGCCATATCTTCTGTTGCCTTTCCTTTACAGCTATCACTTACTATCTTCCTGTTCAATTGGTTCGGTTTAGAATTTTAGATTCAAGAGAATGGTTAGTCTCTTCTTTGGTGATGACACGGCCAATTCCTTTCCCGATCATACACAACTTCGTCCCACATTTGTTCTTCATAGTACAACGGCACTTTCCTCTCCGGTTTCTAGAACATAGTTTTTACAAAAGGTCTAGTTATTAAAAACCAGAAGTACGTTTCCCCGCGTTCGCTTAATGATGAACGTGATGTGCAACACAAAATGGCTTCTCAATATAATTTTTGTCTTACACAAGGGTAGTTCTATAAAATCCACCAATCCAATCTTGATTTGCTGTACAGTTCTAAACTTTCTCTTTATTTCCAACAACAAATAATTTGGAATTTTCTAATGACACTCGTTAAATTGGAAAGGGGCAATTAACATAAGGAATCGCCGAATTTACCACCCGAACGGAATTTTACTATAGTAATGTGGAAATTAAAAACAATTAAATTGGGCGAGTTTTCATCTCCCGGCCGTCAGGATTACGTGTAGTAGGTGGAATTTAGTATCATAATTTATTGGAAAACGAACATACAGCAATAAGGTATGACAATACAGATATATTCTTATAACAATAGACTGAAACTTTCGGTAGCAACAGCAACTTGCGGTGATGCAGAATACACATCTCTTCTTCGTGATGACTGATGCTTGAATGAGTACCTGTTGCAGTCATCATTAATGAAGTTCAATTCGCGACAACGACACGTCTATGCCGTACCGCAAGCAAGATCGGAGCCCTTTGATATACCGCTCCGGAATGGTTCGGGCTTGGCTCCCAGGCAGATCGGAACCCAATTTAGGACACTTATTTACTAAACTTGGGGCTTTTCGCAATTGAAAGCAGCTCCGAACTTGCTTTCAAATACGCGACTTTACATGGAGAGTTAAACCTATGCAATCAGGAACTAAAGAAAAGAGGAATAAAAATATATATCAAAAACAAAGATCACAAAAAAATGGGCAGAACATTATATCAAGAGAGAATTGAAGAAGTGCATTCAGAGAGAACCTGAACTATATCTATGGTAGAATGTATGTATAGGAGAAAAAAAATGAAACAGAAAGACAAGAATGACAATACACGTACAATCGGAATGAGACAAGTGACCGCCGAGACAACACTGGCCGCAAGACTAGTAGAGCTTATTCATTTCCTTGTGGCGAAACCATTGTCAGATATGGCGGTTAGTTTACCTAATAACTCCGCCTTTCATTTCTAATCTGGTCATTAGCGTAGGTAATTTCTTCTACTTTTAGTAATAATAAGTAAAGTGAAATGTTTTTAATTTTTAATTATTTACAAATTATTATCAATTACACAATAAAAGATTTGAAACTATTAGATACAAATGTAAGAAAAACGGGTTCAGTTGCCCGTAAGTATCTTAGGACAGCCCACTTAGTCTACTGCGCATACAACGTTTTCGCCACAAGGAAATGAATAAGCTCTAGCTGCCGGGACAAGTGGTCGTCGCGTCGCTGCCAGTACAACTTGACTTCAAATAAATAAATGGCTATTCATTAATTTTATTGAAAACAGACAAACTGATAGGGAAGTCGGTTAGAGATTGATTCGAAAACGGGAATATGATACTAAACAGCATTTGAAACTTAAAAAAATGCCAACCTAAGCGTATATTGCCACTCAGGCGCTTAGGTTAGAGGTAGGTTTAGTGTTTTTTTTTCAATTGATACAAAAACGTGAATATGATACTAAACAGTATTTTAAACTTAAAAAAAATGCTAACATAAACGTATATTGCCACTCAGGCGCTTAGGTTAGAGGTACATAGGTTTAGTATAGCTTTTTCAATTGATAACAGTCCCTTAAGATTACAAGTTATTTTCGATTTTCGATTTGTATGGCGAATCTTTCCTACGGCGAATTTGACCAACGACCAACTGTCTCGACGGCGAATCAGCGACGGCGAAACCTGCCTGCCTACCTGCCCGTTGGGACCCAAAATACTCATTGTTAAGATAATTTATTGACATTAACGTAAAAGTGCAAGTTGGGGAAATCCAGTGGCGTTAATGTGATTACACCAAATTTTCAAATTAACAGGTTTTTTACTTTTTGTTAGATGCTATTATACAAACTACTACAAACTACATATATAGATAAGGGCAACTAATGAACATTTACTGTTTAATACATTAATCACTGTCATTCGAATATTCGTCATTACTTTCACTGGTGTAATCACTGTGACGCCACTGGATTTTCACAACTTGCACTTTTACGTTAATGTCAATTACCCTAAAAAGCTTAAGAACGTGTATTTAGGGTCGTAACAGGCAGGTAGTCTCGCCAACCGCTAGTAGACCACCTGGTTGACGGCCAGTTGGCCGCGGCCACTTGTCTTGCGGCCAGTGTTGTCCTGTCGGCCACTTGTCTCGCGGCCAGTTGTACTAGACCCACATACAATGTTTAGTTTAGACCATTAATTACATACCGAAGAAAACTTGAATTTTATTGAATACAATAAAAAGAAAAGAGTAGGTGGAATGAACAGAATTCGAAACGAAAGCACAAGAAAGAACAAAAATCAGCTACCTACGACGGTTTGGGCATGTAAAAAAGGACCGGTAAACAAAAGTATGGCTGGCAATGATACAAAGATCCAAAAGAAGGGGTAGACCGAGAACATGAAATGGTGAGATGAAGCAGATACAGGAGAAGAAAAGAGAGACGAGAAAAACAGTTAGCATAAAAACAAAAAAATACAATGGACTAAATTGGTTAAAATTAAAATGTAATGGTAATAATAATAATTGAAATGGCGTTCCTAAAACAAAATTTGATTAATAAGTATAAATAATACGTATAGAAGTTATCCAATTAAGTTTCGTAATAATGAAAAATAAGCAATTGTCACTAAAAGTTAAAATTTCAACGCAAAATGGAAATTGATTTTTTAGCAGTTTTTTCTGCTGAGAACGCAAATGAAAACGTTCAAAAAAGTCGTTGTACCTATAGTTTTCATAGAAATAGATATTAGAAATTGATATTAACCACTGCACTATGGAATGTTAAAGAATGAGAAATTGACCACAAACTTACCACGCGCGGATCCAAGGTAGGGTGGGGCATGGGGGTCATCCCCCCCCCAACCAATGAACATTTTTAATAGTTTAGATAGATAATTGACGAATGTACGAAACTCAATTTGATAGATAAATTAAATATAAAATATTATCTAAGAACTTGAGATTCTAAGAAAGATGATTAAGAATTATTATTTGATTTATTATTCTATTAAATAGCCAAAAATGAATATTTCTAAATAATGTTCTACAGATAAAGATCATTTAACGCAGGAAAAATAAAACCACGACAACCTCCCCTTTAACAACGAAATTTAATGGATGAAAATTGTTATGTTTTTTGTATAAATTATCCTAAGGTACTAAAAGTCCTAGCATTGCAAGACTGGAAGGCGGTAAAGTTTTGACGGGTAATAATAATTAATGTAACACCTGGTAACTAACATTAACCAAAGGTGAAACAATCGAAGATAAAATTTTAAATTAAATGGGGCGACATGTTTCGAAACTTATTAGTTTCATTTTCAAGCTTAGACGTAAGATTATCGCATTAAGATTAACATGATGGCTTAAGGGGAAATGATGAAAATAACAAATTAGATGAAAACTAACACTAAAACATGTAACATTTTTTATAAATTATAAAGCAAAAGCCAAAATGGCCTCTGAAGACAGGATTAAGTAAGTAAAACCATTTGTAAAAGGTGAAGCCACCTGAAGCAGGAATGTAATATATGAGCGAATAAAAATTTGTTTATATTCAGTTGGGTATTCAGTTGGGCAATACAACCCCCTCCCCCCCCCCCCCCGAAACAAAATCAAGCCATGACCCCCCCAAATCTGAAGTAGATTAATTTCCCTAACTGAAACAAAAAATGGCAATTACCGTAATATGTTCGGATTCCAAAATCGTTGCAAATTTTTTAGGGCGTAGGTTAATATAGTAACTAAGTATTATAACATAAAAACTTCAGTACATTGAACCTAAAATCAACATTACCTAACGCAAATAATAATGTTAAGGTTGTTCAATTTATTCGCCATTAAACAAATTATTCGGTAGCGGAATTGTGTTTTGCGATATGATTACAATACGTCATAAAAGAAGGTACCTACATAATATAAATTCAGTTTTGTTTAAAGCGGTAGTGTGATTCAAGATATCGTTGTAAACGTAACTCTGATAAAACGAGTACAATGTCGGGTTATATTAGAGTAAATGGTATAGACAACGGTGAGTGTTTTTCAAATTAAAATTAAAATTTTCATTAAGTATATCAGTTAAACTTTGTTCTCATTGTGATCAAATTCCAGCCCATATTTGACCTTATGCTGATAACATTTCAAGAGACTATTTAGCGATATTTTCCCTAATAATATACCTAACTTTACTATGTAAATAAGCATCAAATTGTGGTTATTTATGGTGTTGGGTGTTTAAGCAAAGTTTCGTGTTAAAAAAATAAGATACGATAATAAAAATTTTGTTTATTATTTTAAGTTCCCAACGAATTTATTTTTTAATTTAGGATCATGATGTGTGACTTCAACTTAATCAATCAATAAATAGTAATAAAAACGCTACCAATCCGAATGAGGTATTGATAAATTTCTATTTTTTCCTATTAGATTACAATTTGCACTGTTTATTCTTTATTTTAAAGCGACAAATTTGGCCCAAAAAACATACCTAGTTTATAAATTCAAAACGCACTTAATCTATTGCGAATATTTTTAACATTGAGTTATAGTAAAATAATAATAACTAACAACTCCGCACTTAATTCTTTATTTCAATATATCTCATTTTGTAATATTAACTATTTCTCCACAACGTAAGTCTAGATAAATATAACGATTTAATAATAATTAATAAAACTACGCGCTACCAACTAAAACTTTTCTCGAGCTTCGGCTTCGTACTAAACACTATGGTTAAAATCTGTTTTCTCCTAGATTTCAATTTCATATCTAAGGTAAAAGTTAATAAAGAAAAATTGACATTTTGAGCTGCAACTGTATTTCTGTCGTAGTATAAAAGACCGTTAGGCATTTTGTTTTACAAAAATATTTCCACTCCATGGATTTACATTTATTAAATAACTATTACAAAGAATCAATTATTCTGATTTGTTAATTGCTTAAAGGTCATTCAGTGAATAAGGAGACAAATTACTGCAGCACAAAAACTGTTTATTTAACCAATAAGCTGAAAACGAATCTGACCTTGAAATTGCTCCAGCACGTCAGGTTTTTTTTGAAATTGTTTAACCATTTTTATGAACTTATTTTGAGAACTAAAATTTTTTGTTTCCATTTTCCACAATTGCATCGCATAGTACTATTATTTGGCTTTAAAATCCATTTTCCTAATTTATTCTATCTATATACGAATTTTTAAAATGAAGATATACAATTTTGAATTCAAGTTAGATTAGAAAAAGTTCCGACCAGCAAAAGAAAAGTTGAAAAATGTTCTAACCAGCAAAAGCAAGATCAGTAGGAGATCCGACCAATCAAAACAAAGTCTGTAGATGATCCAGCTAACAAAGTCAAAAGCAAGATTGATTTCATACAGTTTCTAGAAAAAATAGCACTTCGAGCTTCTGAAGCGAGTATTTTCATTGAAAAACGATTTGAATACCAAGTACTGTATAAATATTTTGAATTTCACATATACTTAATGAAAACCGATAATTCACCAAACGTTTTTCTTTTACTTTGGTAGTGAACAGCTCAGAAGTCCAAAATGCTAAAGATATATTACTAAATCCGATAGCCCAGAACCCGCAAGTGATGAATTTCATGTAATTTGGTGAATCTTTTTGACACTCGCATATCCGCCATTTTGAATTTTGACTTTCTGATGTTAGATTTGTAATTAATTAGCGACCTCAAGAACCCCTGTGTGGGCAGAATAATAAAAAACTTGCCAAAAAATAAAATCGGCGCGGTAAAACGGGTGACTTTCCACGACTAAAAGTTCTGAACTCAAAATTCTATATCTTCACTTTAGATTAGATTTTAAATCTAAGTAGTATATACAGGGTGTTTTGTAAATGTCCGGCAGAAATTCTAGGGCGTGTTCTAGAGCCCAAAATAAGAAAAAAAGTACCTATAAAGATTTGTCCGAAAACACTTCCTAACTGAGGTACAACCCTTAAAAGGGGGTCGCCTCAGACAACATTTTTGCTAATATCTCAGACGCAACTGATGTACTGTCTACTCATTTTTAAACATTGAAAAGTAAGATTTATGTGCAAATTCAAAAGTGAAATAGTAGAAATTTGTTTGTTTTTATCACAATATCATTCCCAAAAAATACGTTTTAATTATTTGAGCGACAGAAACAAAGAGTACCTTTTCAGTGTAGTTTGTGATTGCGAACAATTTAATCTAGTCAAGCATTTGCTAAATGTGTAGATAGAAAAAATATTTGCAAAAATACAAAGGTCGTTCCCCCTATGTTCTGCCACTGGTTGGCTATCAAGACGAAAATAAGCCCAAATGGTAGTTGGCCAACAGTAACGAGTACACACAAAATTTGAATCAATTATTACTAGTTGGGTGTGAGATATTAGCAAAAATGTTGTGTAAGGGCTGTACCCCAGTTAGGAAGCGTTTTCGGACAAATCTTTATACACTGTGGCCCGAAATAAAGGAGTACATTTTTTAATCTGAAATAACTTTTTTGTTTTTAGGGCGATTTATTTTCTTTTTACAGGGTTAATACCTCAGCATGTCCCCAATATGAGTGCAAATTTTGGTATAAATAAAATGTACAGGGTCGGACTTACAAATTTTTTTCTTTAATGGTGCATTTGTGATCGTTGCAAATGAAACATGTTTTAGCTAAATTTGAACTGATATGCTCTTTCGGTACGGTAAGTACCCAGAACACTTCCGTACAAACGAAATTCTCCGAAATTGTAGGATTTGCGAAATATCATTTTTTTATTTAAATGGTACTAAGTACGCGCATTAGCCATAAACTAAAGAAAAATATCGAATTTTAATATTTATGTAAATTTAAATGTTTTTCTAATATCTTCACTAAAACGGAAGCTCCTTAGCACTAAATTACATCTTTCCTGCCATTTCTTCAAACGAATGCAGTTTGTATGGAACAACTTTGAACAGCGTACAATAAATGGGGCCATCAATTTATGGCGCAGAAGGCTACAAGAAGTGGTGAACAATCATGGTGGCCACATTCATAATATTTTACTTTAAGTTATAAATTATGTAGCTAATTTTCTTAGTTATAATTTGTGTTATTTAATAAAATGTATTATTTCCTTATTTCAATAAAAAAATGATATTTCGCAAATCCTACAATTTCGGAGAATTTCGTTTGTACGGAAGTGTTCTGGGTACTTACCGTACCGAAAGAGCATATCAGTTCAAATTTAGCTAAAACATGTTTCATTTGCAACGATTACAAATGCACCATTAAAGAAAAAAATTTGTAAGTCCGACCCTGTACATTTTATTTATACCAAAATTTGCACTCATATTGGGGACATGCTGAGGTATTAACCCTGTAAAAAGAAAATAAATCGCCCTAAAAACAAAAAAGTTATTTCAGATTAAAAAATGTACTCCTTTATTTCGGGCCACAGTGTAGATACTTTTTTTCTTATTTTGGGCTCTAGAACACGCCCTAGAATTTCTGCCGGGCATTTACAAAACACCCTGTATAGTACTATGCAATTCAATTGAAACAAAAAAAAAATAAAAATTGTTAAACTAACCATTTTTTGACCATTTAAGTTAACATTTCAAGGTCAGATTCGTTTCCAGTGCAAAACAATCTACAAGAATCACCCCTACCCATTCTTCAAATATAGAAAATTGCAATTACGCTGGTCTGTGTAATCAATACAAAACTTTGACTATATTTCAACATAATCTTCAGCAACACCTCTGGCATAAAATTCTTTGAATTGATCTTGAACCTACTTTTGCACCTGATTTTTATTTTCTTCATTGAATCTGAAATGTTTCCCACGTAGAGCCTCTTTAGGGGTTCCAAACGAATGACAGTTCGATGGGACAAGTTGGGGACAGTTAACTGAATAAATTAGAGATTGTGCTTATGAAATAATCTCGAGCAGCTCGAGCTGATCAGGTACAAGGATGCCAACGGTTGACCCTCGTATTTATTTTTCGTCCAATTGTGAAGTGGAACGATACAACAAAACTGTTTAGAAAGAAATCAAACGTTCATGATACCTACCTAGCAATCTCTGAAGCTGGTTTGTTCAGCCATAGCCAGACAGCCAGGAAACGCCATTGGGAAGCAATACATTGCTCTGAATACTGTCAAACATTCCAAAGAATCTTTCACTTACATAAATAATGTCTTTTATTTTATTTGATGCTATCTAAATTATTATTATTATCACTCCATAGTGGTGTTACTGTAAACTGTAAACTATGTCCTAAATTCGATTCACGTCATTTGTATCATAGAAAAGTAAGTGATACGAAATCGGTTAAAGCGGGCTTTATCTCGTCTTACTGTTATTCTAATTTAATTGGCCGGATATGGTTTCCGTGTAAAATTATACAAGTTTATGTCATATCTGGAGCATTTATGCTAGATAAAAACTATTTTTATAAAAAGTGTTGCAGGAAGTAAAACTATCTACAACTTTTTAATACGAAGAATAGTGTTGAAAATATTTAAGTTTGAAGAAAATAATCATTTTCAATTTTGCCATATTTAGTAAGAACGTATTGTATTTTTTTTTAAATCGGCCAGAAAGTAGTACCTACTTTCCGGATTATTTTTAGGCCAGAAAATGTCATTTTGTCGGACCGAGCCGGAAAGTTATTGTGATAGTCCGTTTACCGGACTCATTTTTACTTTCCGGCCTAGAATGGTCAATTGTTCTTCCCGTTTCTGGCCGATTTTTAAAAAAATATTGTACGTAATACGTCCCAAAAGTGCTTTTACTGGACTCGCAGGCTTGCAGGACTCGGCTGCGGCTCGTCCTGTAATTTACCTACTTGTCCAGTAAAAGATCACTTTCGGGACTTGTTACGTAAACTACTATTAAAGGATAAACAAAAGGTCTATAAAGGCCTCCAAATGTTTACATTTAACCGACTTGGTATCTCTTACCGTTTTCAAGTTACCAATGGTGAGGTCGCATCTAGATTAATAGATCGCATGCTATAGTTTAAAGATGGCTCCTGTAGGTTTTGGTGGTTGCTGATCTCTCAACCATCTTTCACAACTTGTAGCGTGATATGGCACTTAATATTAAATATTCTAAAGCTACTTTAGATACAATACTTAATAAAATACTTAAACTTACTGTAGATTAACATTCCTATACTTGCCAAAGAGGTGCGTTAGCTCTGTGTCGGTATATTTTAAACCAGTTGAGGATGCGAAAGCTTGCATTGCGTGACGAACAAAAGCTTGCAGTGCTATGCTGAACAATATTTCCGACGGCCATTGCAAAAACGTCTTAAATGTTGATGTTCTTGTATATGAATTCGTAGTCAGAATGTCTACAGAAAAAATCAATCGACATCCCGATATCCAGACTTTATGAATTCATATGATGAACTTTTGTTCATCGAAAACTGAACACATTTTTACGAACAAAGCTTTAAATTTGTCAAAATCTACTCATTGTGCAATGTGCATCTACCTTCTATTCACCAGGAATGTAGGAATTGAACAAGGTATTTATCAAATATATTACTTAAACACTTCAGTTTGACTAGGATTGATGTTTTATTTTTTTCATTCCACACTTATTTAGGAGTTATTAATTTGACTACCTTACCTTGTTGCCGTCATCCTCATTTGGTTATTTGAATTGTCCTTTAAGATGCTGATGAATAGCATTACTTGATATAATTTTTCTAATGGACCTTTGAAATACTAACATTTTTTTGTATGTGTTCCATTTCAAGAGATCAGGTCCCTAATTTTTTTGACGTAGTTGCTAATTTCAATTCTGGAGATAAACGCTGGAGTACACCCATTTAACCTTTTACATACTTTCAACTTCAACACCTTGTTAGTTTTGAGTTTGAAATAGGATAAACAAATTGATTATTTCCTCTAATTAGAGCTAAGCTTCGCCAAGAGTACGAAATCGAAATCATACAATTTTATATCACCTCGCTGCTTCTTCAATATAGTACCTACATGTAACTGTTGCTTCTGTTTTTGAAAAAGTCAATCGAAGCTGAAACTTTTCTTGGATCGACAGGTCGGTTTACCATTTGTAATATTATAACACCGTGAATTATAAATATTTTTGCATTTTTTTGCCAATTTCGGTTCTCCTCTTCAAGACCTCAGCTATCCCTTTCTTGGTCTTCCTCTTGTTCTCTTTATGTTTGGTTTGGTTTGCCAAATTATTTTCGTTTGTCTGTCTTTATTTCAACATTTTTGTTTTACTTTAATTAAAATAAGGTATTTTCTGTAATGCATTGTAAATTGAAGTTTAGGAACGCTACACGTATGTACAAAGACCCATTGTAACGCGTTCGAAGTGTTCCTATGTTTACACATTTACAATGACAAACCATGGGAACAAACATTAAAAAGATAATGTTTAGAGAAAACAATGCAACATAAATTGTGAAATAAAACACCGAGCGAAACACAATGATTCCAAACATTATAATCTAATGCGGACGTTATACGATGTTAAGTTAACTTTTAACTTTATAAACAAAAGTGCCAACTACCAAAATACCAAAGATTTCCTTAACGATGTATTTTAATAACTATTTTTAATTTTAATCTATCACAATGTTGCCCTTGATAATGACACATCGTGTCGAAACACATCGAGTTACATTTAAAATTAACCAGTTAAGAATGCTCAAGACCAAGAGCATTATTATAATCAAACTTGAACTTTGAAAGCATTTATTTCATGGCTTTAACACACTATTAATTAAGTGTTTCTAGTGCAAAAAAGACGGTGTTTTGCATCGTGTTTATACAGGATGATTTCTAACCTCCTGACCAAATTGAAAGGGTAACTGGAGGAGATTAAAATAAAGTTATTTTTTTAATAATATTTTGATCAAATTGGAATAAAAATAAGAAAGTTACAAGTGTTTAAAGTTCTTAGATACGTCTTGCGTTTCCTTCACCTACTCCATACACCATGATCATGTCTACGTATTCTTCATTACTGTAATTCACCATTTCAGACGAATTAATAGGTGTTTTCTTTTTGCACGTTGTGGTTGACTTAAATCATCCCTGTCAATAACACACCAATCGTTTTATAAAAATAATTTGACTCAATTCTCAATAACACTATATTCGTTTTAAAAGCTTTATTTAAGTTTTATATTAACCTGAGGCAGAAATGTTTTATGACGCAAGGCACTTCAATCACGTGACTTTGACTAACCCTATAGCTGTCCAAAAAGAAAACACCTATTGATTTGACAAATAATTAACCTACTTAAATTCTGACATTTATGTAATATTGACGTACGTGATTAAATTAAGTAAATGAGCGGCTTTCATAATATAATACACATGTACCTAACTGTGTATTTTAAAGAACAATTTAAATACCCATAACTTTAATCTTATAAAAATTTTAATAAAATTTTAACTGAAGTTTGTTTATTTAACTTTCAAGCATTTCAAATTTGAATTAAAAATGTAAATTATTACCATATTTTACAAAAAAAGCTCAATAGTTTCTAAGAACTTTTAAACACTTGTAACTTTCTTATTAAGTATTACAATTTGATCAAAATTTTATTAAAAAAATAACTTTATTTTGATCTCCCCCAGTTGCCCTTTCAATTTGGTCAGGAGGTTACAAATCACCCTATATACAAGATTTTTTGTAATTCGGTTGGGGAAAAAAACAATGTTTTCATTACGTTTCATTTTCATTTTGAATTTGTATTACCTTACTTGGTTATTATTTAACGTCGACCTATTTCTGCTAGATAGTATCAAAGCCGTCCTTGTTTATTTCTATGGAAATAACCATTACAACAATGATAAAAAGCTCAAATGTCTAGACATATTTGTCAAAATAATCTCATTTTGTCACTGAGTGACACTAGTTTCAAAATGGCCAACATCTTGTCACTAAAATCAAAGAACGTAATATAGATATATATACATATACACTGTGTCCGTAAAGTATGGAACAAATTCATTTTTAGCTAAACAGACCATTTTAAGAAATAATCCTGAAACACGTCTTTCATCATCTTCTGTCCGCTACGGCTAGACAACAACCCACTGAACACAGTACATCCATGAAACGTTTCTAAATGTTGCATAAGGGTTACAAATGAAACATTCCTAAGAAACATCTAAGACACATTACTGGTACATTCCTGTCGAAAGCGAATAAATGGTAATGTCTAATAAACGTTTCAATTGATATGTTACTTAAAATACAAAACATACACATTACAACACGACCGTTTTAGATATGTATCCAAAAATACATCTCTGTGATGAATTTTTTGGAATGTGATAACGTATAACATTTTAGAAACGTTATAAGTGTGATGTTTCGTTTGAAACAAAACGTTACGGAGTTGTGTTTAATTGTGTTGTACCAGAAACCTTATCAGTCGAAACATATCGTAAGAAACACGTCATACACATTTCAGTGTGAATGTTTTAGATATGTATCCAAAAATATATCTCTGAGATATATTTTTTGGAATGTGATAACTAAAGCTAGGATGCCTTTTTTTATAAATGGACAAACATAAGGCAGACCCTATTTAAAATCCGTTTTAGAGTACGCACTTTCCAAAAATGCAAACTTTATTCTGCCTTTTTTGGTCTCTTTTAGTTTATTTTGCCTTTTTTACCTAATTATTTGATATTTTTGCGTAAGTACCTATTTAGTACCTTTTCTGTAATTTTTTTTTAGTTTTTTGTAATGTAAGTATTTCTTAATTTTTAGATTTTATATACATTTTTCTAGGTAATTTCTAAGAAATTGTTTGAAAGGGAAAGGAATTTGGTGTACGAAGACAAACTTTCTCTTATTTAAGTCTCTAATAATAATAACGCGGATGAGTCATTTTCCTTACTTTGAAATATTTCCCATTGTATTATTAGGTATGTGTTGATTTTTTCTCGACAGTTTTCGCTTTTCCGTGCCCTTTTTGTCCCTTTTTTGTCTTTTTGGGTGCTTTCTTTAAATTATTTTTTCTGCCTTTTTGCCTGCCTTTTTAAACTTCCATTTGTCTAACTATCCTAGCTTTATTGATAACGTATAACATTTTAGAAAAATTAAAAATGTGATGTTTCGTTTGAAACCAAATAGTCATCTTTCAAAGTTAATGTTACTTGTATTTAAGTAGCGTTTTACCGGAAACCTTACCACTTGAAACATATCGTAAGAAACTAAAAATACACGTTTCAATGTGAATGTTTTACATATTTATTCAAAATTACAATTTAGTGTTTAATTGGAACGAAAAATTTCCGTTTAAAAAAATAGATTTATTCATCATTCATCGTAAGTAGATGTCTGATATTGCACATCTAAATGGCTTATCTACCAAAGGGTCGGTAGCTCAGGTAGTTTACGTCGCTGTTTTCTGAATTTCTAAACAAGCGACCGATGTTCGAATCCCACTTAAAGCAAAAGGATTTTTCAGCATCACCGATCTCCTTCGAGTCTATACGAAGAGAATTTGGGGGCCCTGGAGAACGAGCCACCGGAGTACAGGGGCCCTGCAGGGTCTGCGCACTGGGAAAAAAGCCCCTCAGAGCAATTCGGGCTCTCGGTACCGTAGTTTCTCTACCACATCTCAATTTTTTAATACTCAGGTATGTTTCAAGTGAAACATATATGAGACATTTCAAATATTCACGTATGAAACATTTATAAGGACACATTTCTCCTACATATCAATAAATTACTCTCTGATATGTTTCAAGAAACATATACAGGGTGTTTCAGACCACCCGTACCGGCCAAATATCTCGCGAAATACAAAACTCATTGGAAAAAGAAAAAATACGTCTAAAAAATTTTTTAAGATTCTATTGTTTGATAGTAATAGGATGTCCCCACTCCCACCCCCGGGGGGTGGAGAGGGGGTAACTTCGTAATCTTAAATAGCACCCCCCAGTTTATTATGCAAATTTGAATTCTGCGTTAACAAATAGGAACTTTTTGTTTGAAACATTTTTTGAAGTTCGTGACAGATGGCGCTATGATCGCCGAAAGAAGTTTTCCGATTACCTATTACTAATTTGATGTCAGTTTTGTTAAGTGACAATCAAAAATGTTAATGCTTTGTAAAAGGGAAGAGGGGGAGCTTTATTTACCCTCCCCCCTTCCCCACACCGCCACTTCACCCCTAATTTTAGATTTAAACGTATCTCGAATGTCAATGTGTTCTTTACTCGTGAAATCAAAGTAAGTATTTCAATTTTTTTTTAATTTCCATCAAAGACAAAAAAAATTTACAAAATTTAACTTCTTCAATCGTGGTATTGAACAGTTGTTTAAATCTAAAATGGTTGCGTTTTCCCATCCTAGGTTATGGGCCGTAGGGCTGAAGTGGCGGTATGGGGAATGGGGAGGGGTTAATAAAGCTCCCCCTCTTCCCTTTTACAAAGCATTAACATTTTTGATTGTCACTTACCAAACTGACATCAAATTAGCATAGGTAATCGGAAAAACTTCTTTCGGCGATCATAGCGCCATCTGTCACGAACTTCAAAAAATGTTTCAAACAAAAAGTTCCTATTTGTTAACGCAGAATTCAAATCTGCATAATAAACTGGGGGGTGCTATTTAAGATTACGAAGTTACCCCCCTCTTCACCCCCAGGGGTGGGAGTGGGGACATCCTATTACTATCAAACAATAGAGTCTTAAAAAATTGTTTAGACGTATTTTTTCTTTTTTCAATGCGTTTTGTATTTCGCGAGATATTTGGCCGGTACGGGTGGTCTGAAACACCCTGTATAAAATGTTTCGATGTAACGTTTTTGTGTTGTTTCAAATCTAGGTTTCTGAAGGCGGACATTAAACATCTATGTTATGTGTATGATACGTTTCTGTCGCTGTTTCGGAGATGTTTCATGTTTCAGAGATACGTTTCTAAAACATTTCAGAAACGTTTTTTTGCACTGTGGGAAGTATTTTTGATAATATTGTTAATTTAACTAATAAAGAATGTTATGTGTTACTTTATGAGCACACACAAAACTATTGTATTTTTGTCCGCCCTGTACCAATTGGAATCAACATGTGATACATTTTTGGAATCAGCTCAGCTAGAGTAATCCGAAAATTGAAACAAAATGGGGATGTTCCATTAAAAAAAAATGGCGGTGACGTCATTACTCGAAAGAAATTCACCCTGTATATTAGATTATTATTTTAAAATACGGTAAATTAAAATCAAAAATCGACGTGTTTCAGGATTATTTCTTAAAATGGTCTGTTTAGCTAAAAATGAATTTGTTCCATACTTTACGGACACAGTGTATTACGTTCTTTGCTAAAATGACTGTCAACATTATAACATTTCGTATTTGAATTACAAAAAAAATTATGTACAATTTTTCTGACCTTCAAAGATAAGTTAATTGCGCTTAAACACATAAAGTTGAGTGTATAAATAAAGGTAAATCAAATAAGATTTTTAACAAAAGTGAAGCAGGTTAGAATTTATCTTGAATTGCAAAAATTTTAATTAGGATGTGTGATATACAAATTCACATATAACAGTAACTTCTTGCTCCTGCCCCCCCCCCCCTGCCGACGCCCTTGGGTACAAAGGGTTTGTGTAATTACTGTATATCACCAAACATACATATATAATTCATTTGACAATTGACATATTAATTTGAGATTGTGTAAGTGACCAAACAATTATTACACAGTTATTGTAGTACATAATGGGATCCAAAAATATTATTTAAATATCTTTGTTATGTTTTGTTGCATCAAATAACTTTTCTTCATTATTGTTAGGTACGTTAATTAAAAATAACGTAGTTTGGTCTAAATTAAAAATGTCAATCTTATCATCTATCCGCAAATCAATTATTTATATTAAAACGTAATGACCGATTAAAATACTTGATAATGTGTATGTCATTGCCAATTATGCAAGGTAGAGAAACGATAGCTTGTTTATATATTTGCTTTAACAATTTTCCGTACTTATGTATTTGTTTGATGTAGGTATAAACAAGGGCGATGATTGATGAAATACATTTTTAGAATTTTAGCTTTTTTTAGATTTTTTAGATAATCTAACGTCACGAGTTATTCTTACGTAAAATGTTTTTATATTCTTGGGGGGGGGTTAATGTAGTGTGAAATATGAATTTACGGTGATAAAATGAAATAAATTTGTAATTTTAGACACTGCCTGTTGTATTTTCCGTATGTGTTCCTATTCAAGATTTAGATCTTGAAATCGATTCAGTATCTTATCAGTTATTAACAATTCATTGCTAACGTATGCATTAGTCCTCTAAGAAAACATAACTAAATAAATCTGTCGGTATTCTCAGCTTTTTCTTTTCGTTTGAGGCGACATCAAACAGCAGAATTTGAAGGATAGACTTTGGGCGTGGAGCAAAAATGTGTATTGTGGTGGGTAATACAAATCTTTGTATAATTTAAGTACATATTTTTATTTGTGAAATACAAATTAAAATTTAAAAATTCGACAAGACTGAGACATTTAGTTTACTGTGCACGGATTGTAGAACAGTAAATATTAAATAGGTCAATTTTACAATATTATTTTAAAAGTAAGTATGTACACAGTTAATAATTAAAAAATTGTTTATTCTTTTACTTTCTAAATAACCTTTCACAACTTTTGAAAAGGATAGTAATTGATATGTCACATAAATAACCACAATTGCAGTTAATTTATCTAAAATTAAAAATAAATTTCGACGGGTATAAGGCACTAAACAAAATCCCACTCTCCAACGAATGTTTGTAGTGATTTGATCAATATCGGAGTGATATAATTTAAAATTACAGTTACGTTGGGGAACTCATGGGGAGACTGAAACGTTAATAACCTCTACACGATTGGATGCACCCAATAATATGGGAAAACAACCCCTTGCATTATGCCGGTGTAATAATTTTAAGTAGGTGATTTTGCATCGTTGGGAATATTTTTGATCGCCCAATCAACCTTTTGTTTCCTAAAATTACAAATGTTGTTTCAAAAACTCCTTTGTCGTAAATTATTTTTGATTTTTCCAACTGATCTTTCAAGAATTTTGCTTATAGAATGTCTTACTGGTACAGCATTTTTTTTGCATTTGACAATTTAACTCATGTATAAACAAGTATCAAAAGGGGCGAGTTACGTATTATGAGTATGACTGGATTTAAAAAAAAATTATTTTTCTTTTTGTAATCGGATGTCTCCTTCATTTCTCGTTATGCTGTCTACAAATAAGTATTTATCGTTTACAACAGTAACTCCAGCATAAACGGTATTTACTGGCGGTACTTTTTGAAACTCGTTAATTTGCTTACGCTTTTTATGCGAATTTTTTGAGACCTAGAGATTCAAAGTGATTTATAACCTTGCAAAAATTGCACGTTTTCCCATAAGCTGGAAACTTTCCAGATTTATGGCAATGTTTTCTACGTACCTGTCCTTTTGTTTAGTTCTACTCGTAATTTCATGTACTTCCGGGGTCACCATCCCTGTTGCATTTCCAATGATTTCGCTTCTTGATTTGGAGGACTCTACATAGCTTAACCGCTTTATCCAATGATAGATTCTCTTCGTGCAGCAATTTCTCTCGAACACGAATGTTTCTAATCCCACAGATTATAATAATTTTTCTAACTTGCATTTTACTTCATGCTTCCGATAAAATTTTCAGTTACTTGTCCCTTTTGCTGTTTTGATACATGTACAGAATTTGTACAGCTGTGTTTTCTTGTCCTTCAACATAACTTTGAAATTTTTGTAGTAATATACAGTGCTCGCCAAAAAGTCGGCGCCAAATGGATTTTTTTCTTATTTTTGATTTTTTAAAAAAACTTTTTACGGCAATAATTTGTGCTAGTCTGAAAACCTATTTAGCCCCTATCAAATATACCGAGTGATTTTTACTTAGCTAGGAAATGGCGTTTTTCGAAATCGTCTAAATTCTAAAAGTGCTATTTTTCGTAAATTAACCCAGATTTCAATGAGATTTTTTCATCGTCTGTCAGTTTGAGCTTACCGAACAATCTCAAGACCAGAAAAAACATTTTTCTTTAACTTCCGCTAAAACTAAAGTTTTAATATTTTGCAACATTTTCAAATTTTCACATACCAAGACATGATTTCAAAATTCAATTTGATTTCGTTAAAAACGTTAAAGATTTATAATTGGAAAAAACAATAGAAATTGTTAATTATTCCCAGTGGCGTGTCGTGAGGTTTAAGTTTGGAGGGGCGCAAATCGCTGGCTAAAATTTTGGGAGTGCCACGCCGAAAAAAAAAGTCAAAAGTTGCTCGTTTTAAATAAAAGTTCATTGCGAAATATATTTAAAATCGATCTTGAGCTGGAACAGCGGAATGGATTTTACATAATGTCATAAAACACTTCACTTCACAAAATAAAGTCTACGGCACTGTCTAAGTAGAAAAATGAAAGAACAAAATATTTACACAAATTAAGCAAAATAAAATAGGTAGGTACTTAAGTCAACATCGGACAAAATGAAGCTACTTCGTTTAAAAATGTCACTGGGAATTTTTTTGCAAACTCTGAATATTTGTCTTTGTTAAAACCGGAATGACACCGAAAAGAAAAGCGATCCTTCATCTCAGTTGTAATTGTTCTTTAATTTTAAGTTTATCGACTAACGGCAGCCTATCAAAATTTATTTGAATAATATAATTTACCGTATTCATTATCAGTTATCCAGTGTTGTAACAGATACATTTTTTTCAGCATCTAGATACAGATACAGATACTTTAAATAAAATATATCTAGATACTTCTTCAGATACATTTTCTTATATGTATCTAGATATAAATACAAATACTAACAAAATGTATCTAGATACAACGAAGATACTTTACCCACATGAAAATAAAAAAAAGTTGCATGTGCATTTTCATGCTGCATTTTTAGATGCGGCGTCACCTTGAACTTGCTGCAATCTTTCATGTAGCAACTCCCATGCATTCACATTAGTGCATTTTTAAATGTACAGGGAAAATCTCTGCAGGGATTTAATTTTCCACAAATTATAACTATGTTGGTGTTGAGAAGTGCACATTCCCACAGACAACTAACACATTGCACAAGTTGCAGAGCGGAAGTACCTACCAACTTAAAACAAACATCAACTGACTATTGGCATAATATTGGCAAGGAATAAATCGCTGTAAAATCCTAGAAATGCACGATTAAACTGCTCGAAAATAGAACAAGTTCTAACTACGAGTATCATGCATGTTGTGATGCTGTAACTTTTCCAGTGTGAATCAAGGAGATACCACTGATCGTTTTTACAATTTGTTTATATATTTATAATTTATAGTTTGTAAAAAATATTTGCAGTGCGAATGTATATCTTGTTTCAGATACCCCAAAAAAAATATCTAGATACAGATACAGATACAAAATATTTCAAGTATCTCAATTGTATCTCGATACTCAAAAAAGCATCTAGATACTGTATCTAGATACTTGTATCTCGATACATTACAACACTGCAGTTATCACAGCCCCAACAAACAAAACGAACACAAATATTATTGTCCACAATACGGCAATCGCGCACTCGGCATGAACATACATACAGACACAACGGCAAACGATATACTGCCTCCGCCGCGGCCGCTAAAATGACGCGGCCTCATAGCACGTTACGATCGTGTATCATCCTGTGTGTTTCGGGCTGTTTCGTATGCTTTTCAAATGCTAAACTACCGGGCGCTGGGTTTCGGGCACCGAGACTTATTCTTATTAGCAAAGTAATAATCCTGGGTGCGCGAAACTATTATTAGATGAATGAGATGATAGAAGTAGACTAGATATTTAGTTTTTTGTTGAAATTTAGAAATTTTATTTGGTTTAGTTAGTATGTATGTATCAATTTAGAAACATTTAAATTGTGGTACGTTATTAACAATCCTTAGGAGGGGCGCGCGGCCAAGCGGCCTTATAGAGCAACCGCCACTGATTATTCCTTTAGGTTTGTTATTATTTACAGAAAAGTAATATTGTTGCATAATCTTTACATTTTTGGTGCAACATACTTTATGGGAGAAATGTTTTTCAATGATAATGAATATCTATTTATGTGGCTTCTAAAAACTGTAATTTACCCTTGCCGATTAATTACTTTCACAAAAATCCTGTAAATGTTCTTTTACAGTTGCCCAAACGAGGAGATTTTTCTTTATTCAGTTTACATGATTCAGTCAATTAAATAGTAAAACAATCCACCCACAGCCGTCTCATATTCTGCCAACATTGTTTATATTTGTTTCATCGATTTCATCATCTTCAAAATTGAAAGTTGTGTAAATTTTAAACCCTTTTTCGCCAATGTAGTGCAACAGTTGTGCACACCGCCTTTTTTCTTCCTTTTTGTTAATTTCTGCTGCCACAAAATAATTTTCAAATCTTGCTTTCCAGATATTGCCTGTAAGTTAGCAAAGGAGCCACTCCTCTATTGTCGTCCATTTTGTAATTTTTTAATTCATTAAACCATTCAGTGGCGTACCTAGAACTTTTGCCGCCCGGGGCGGTCTCCAATTTGCCGCCCATTCTAAGACAATCAATGGTGGTTTTTATAAATTAATAAACATAAATAAATAGTTGCAATTGAGACGAACTATAGATAGGCAACTTTTTTACCGTTGCATGCAATATTTAAATTAGGTAGTAATATGGAAGCCGCATGAGGCATAAATGCAACCTTTATAAAAATACGAAGATACTTTTTTAAAGGCCACAAGAAACTTACGGAGGCCGAAGGTTCCCCACCTATGAGACAAAACCTAATTTACAAAAAATAATTACCATTAAATATTTTTTATTTTATATTCATAATCATAAATGCCTGCGTACATTCCAAGCACCAACATAAACAAAATGCCGTTCGGGCAGCGAGAGTTAGGGCGACTTCACACACACCGATAATAGGTGTTTTCTTTTTGCATCGCCACAGGGTTAGGTAAAGTTACAATCATCACGTGATTAAAGTGCCTTGCGTCATGTACACATTTCTGCCTCAGGTTAATATAAAACTTAAATAAAGGTTTTAAAACGAATAGGGTTATTGAAAACTGAGTCAAATTATTTTTATAAAACGAATGGTGTGTTATTGACAGAGCTGACTTAGGTCTACCACAAGTCCACAACGTGCAAAAAGAAAACACCTATTGTCGGTGTCGTGTCGGTACCCCGTCGATATTGATATAGGATATGCTTCTCACACACACACCGATAAACAGTGTGCCGAAATTGGGATAGCGGTTATATCTTTGTTAGCATCACCAGTGTGGCTGCGCTTTGTGAACATTCCATAGGTAAAAATTATGGAATTCAGTTGTACTAGAGTGCCTTAATATGAAGAAAAGATCCTTGTCGTTACTATGTATTTATTATATATTTACGAAAGAAGAAACTGAGAGAAGGCAATTAAATTTAACAGCACTCATTGTTGATTACATTTGTACTGAGACGACACTGAATTCAGTGAAATGCAAAAGCCAGCACAACGATACCGATGTGTTGGGACTGGTCTGTGTGAATCAGTGTATTTGGTTTGCATTGCGTACTAAAATTGAACGATAATTTACTGATCGATATCAACAGAACCATCCGACATACACATAATGTCGGATACGACAACCGACATTTATACCGGATCGTTGGCTGTGTGAAGCAGTACCATTTAAAACAATACATTATTAATGCAGCACGATACCGATACCGACACTGACAACGTTAATATCGATGTGTGTGAAGCCGCCCTTATGGTACTTGCCGCCCGGTGCGGACCGCACCCACCGCACCCCCCTAGGTACGCCACTGAAACCATTCAACTAAAGTTAATTCCCCCTGTGCTGACACATACCTAATGATTACTCCCAGCTTATGCCGTAGGTATATGGCCTACTGACTACCATACTAACTAGTCCCAAGTACTCTACAGTACCTGTTACAGCATGAAGTTGAACAAATTCCGTTATTTTCAGCTATACGAAAAAAAATTGCTGGTTTAGCTGTATATAATCACATCGGTGTCACGCAGTCTTCCATTATACATTCCACAACACACCAAGCGTGTTTGCCATTATTTCATCTAATCGTCTTTCGACTTTCCTCTTACGTAAACTAATGTCTCCAACCTGTTTTCTTTTATGCGGCCAAAAAGTATAAACCGTACTACACTAATGCATTTTTCGCACAACCGATCTGAACGCAGACTGGCGACAAGCAGCTACAGTCTTCTCATGGCATGATCATCAATAGAGCTCCATTCGTTCTAGTGTGGCATGAGATCGTCGTGCCAAAAGCATTCCACATTTTACGACTCACAAAATTTTGCCATATTTGGGTAAAAATTTGCACTTGTTGATGCAACTATTTCCATGTCACTGAATGCAATTTTCCAGATTGTGTAGTAGACAGGTTTATTCAACTCAACGCCCTTACCTGACAAGAACAAATGAATAAGTGGATAGAAATAAAACTCGATTAGAAACAAATAAAAATTTACGCGAAACTATTAAAGAACGCTTCATTGGCAATATTGAAAAGTAGGTTATTTGATCTTTAATTGGCAATAACGTTAACTGTCCTTGATATTATAATTGTTAAATTACCACGTGTGAAAGTTGACAACGCTGGCTATAAATCGCAAACATGATTATAACCGGAAAAGGAAAAGATATTCCATGTAAATTGTCAAAGGTTAAGTTACTTATATTCTTTTCCTGTTATAAGAAGTGTAAATGTCACGTCCATTCATTCCGGTAACCTGGATAACTGTGGGGATTCGACAAAATCGAAGTTTCCCTGGCTGTATATAGTACGTTCCTATATTCAAAACTTGTTTTTCAATTTTCCCATTTTTGCGTCAACGCAAAGTAACCATGAGTACCTATTATCATTATCTGTGCTATTATAGTCCTATAATAGCTTTCTCCATGTTATCCTGTAATCACAGATAAAATAAGCGACACCTTCTATTACAGAATCGTGTAGATGGTGGCCTACCTTACAGTTTCCAGTTTAATTTCGCCGTGCGCATGTCTTACTTACATGCTACCTATATATTATTTTTATTTAATTATAATTTATATTGGATTCGTTTACTACACTTGTATCTAAGCTAATCCAACTGTATTTTACACGAAAATTTTCTCATATGATTATATGCATCTTTACCTCTTCAAATCACACAGACACACACACTTAAATTGCAGACACATAATTCACATTGACAAATTTATTGTTCGGTGGCAGCCATTGATTGATTCTGTCAATACTTAGCTCTAGGTGGATACAGCTAAAAATAGGTCAGGGAGGATCAAGTTGTACAAGTTTAAAATGTTTTGCAGTAACTGTTTTCCGCACTTATTTATTCCTTACGTTAAAAATGAAGAAGGTAATATAAAGACTTTTAATAATTTACTTAATGGTGGAGGGTGATGATGATGTACTTTGTGTAGAAATATGACGAAGCTCGATTCATTTCTTTTAATTTATTTACCACATTAATCGATGCACGTGGAACGTGGAATTCACAATGCATAAAATCGTTGATTTAGTCAATGATAAAATGAATCGATTATCTAGCTTTTTTAATCAGCCGCTTCTTACAGAAACCTGTATTACTTACAATGTTACAATATTACTTCAATAGATATCGCAATCTGTTTTTGAGTGTGTAAATATATTAATTATTTTTATAAGTATACTACAATCAATGTTTACATAACCTGAAATATTGACAGTACAAATTAAAACTTTATCGACTAGATGGCACCACAAGTAGTATATTCAAAAATGATAATCGCAATTGAATTATTTATTCAATGGTATTATATAATCAATAGTGTTATAGATTACGACTATGGGCATATTCTTATACCCAGGATGAAATAATTTAACACCATAACATTTAATAATTAAAGAGTTTTTGTGATTTGTTTGCCTAAGTACCTATACAGGGTGGGCCATTGAAAAGGTAACACGCCTGTTTTGGGACACTTAGACAAGTTTCTTAAAAAACCACTCGGACACGTCGATTTTCTATTTTTGGGGGACAACTTTTGATGTCAAATTTGACTTTGTCAGGTCAACCCCCTAGCCCCAGCAACCCCTAACTCAAGAATTTAAATAGGGAAAAGGAGTCGAGCGACCCCTCATTTGAAACCTCTTTTAATTCTCTATTCGACAGTATGAATGAAAATTAATTTTATTCAAATTTTTTTCACCCCCATGAAAAGCACCCTCTAGATTAACTAAGGTGGAGGTGGAGGTGCTGTTTAGGAAAAATCCTGAAACACGCCACCTTTGATCTTTTGAACGGCACATTTCGGGATTTTTCCTAAACAACACCCTCACCTTAGTTAATCTAGATTCTAGAGAGTGCTTTTCAAGGGGGTGGAAAAAATTGAATAAAACCAATTTCGGTCATACTGTCGAATAGAGAATTAAAAGACGCTTCAAATGAGGGGTCCACTCGACACCCTTTCCCTATTTATATTCTTGAGTTAGGGGTAGCTGGGGTTAGGGGGTTGACCTGATAAGGTCAAATTTGACATCAAAATGTGCCGTTCAAAAGGTCTAAGGTGGTGTGTTTCAGGATTTTTCCTAAACAACACCCCTACCTTAGTTAATCTGGAGGGTGCTTTTCATCGGGGCGAAAAAAAAATTGAATAAAACTAATTTTCATTTGTACTGTCGAATAGAGAATTAAAAGACGCTTCAAATGAGGGGTCGCTCGACTCCCTTTCCCTATTTAAATTCTTGAGTTAGGGGTTGCTGGGGCTAGGGGGTTTACCTAACAAAGTCAAATTTGACATCAAAAGTTGTCCCCCAAAAATAGAAAATCGACGTGTCCGAGGGTTTTTTTAAGAAACTGGTCTAAGTGTCCCAAAACAGGCGTGTTACCTTTTCAATGGCTTACCCTGTATTATGTAAAATCCTGGCTTGGATTGTTCTTCCTCCTTCTTCCTCCTTCTTCCTCCTTCTTCCTCCTCCTTCCTCCTTCTTCCTCCTCCTTCCTCCTTCTTCCTCCTTATTCTTCCTCCTTCTTCCTCCGGCGAGTGGAAACGTATATTCAACAAGTACTTATAATGAAATTTGTGTCTAGCATTTAAAAAATACCAAAGGGAGATTTTTTAAATGCAACGGGAGGGTATAGGGGACTACAGCCCCGGGCCCCATTAGATAGGGGGCCCCCATTTAAAGAAGTTTTTTAGTAAAAGGAAATAAATTAATATATTTGTTTATTTAAAATATTTATCTAATTATTTACTAGTGGGTACCTACATTTATTTAGGTACTTACCTTATATTCATATGATTTTATTTTAGTGTTTATCATGTAAAATAATTTCGATGAGTTTAAAAAGGGACCCTTTCACGTAAAGAGCCCTGGGCCCCTCAACTCATTAATCCGGGCCTGACACCGTTGAGTAAAGAAGTTTCACTCAACGTTTATACTTAGACCATATTGGTCTAAGCATTTATATCACCCTTGTTTATATACATTAATTACTAACAGCTGTTTACAGTTTTATCATACCAGCCGTGATAAAAAGTATAGCGCCTATACAGGGTGGCCCATTGAAATGGTAACACGCCTGTTTTGGGACACTTAGACCAGTTTCTTAAAAAAACGCTCGGACACGTCGATTTTCTATTTTTTGGGGACAACTTTTGATGTCAAATTTGACTTTGTCAGATCAACCCCCTAGCCCCAGCAACCCCTAACTCAAGAATTTAAATAGGGAAAACAAGTCGAGCGACGTTTCAAATGAGGGGTCGCTCGACTCCTTTTCTCTAATTAAATTCTTGAGTTAGGGGTTGCTGGGGCTAGGGGGTTTACCTAACAAAGTCAAATTTGACATCAAAATGTGCCGTTAAAAAGGTCAAAAGCGACGTGTGTCAGGATTTTTCCTAAACAGCACCCCCACCTTCGTTAATCTGGAGGGTGCTTTTCATGGGGGCGAAAAAAAATTGAATAAAACTAATTTTCATTCATACTGTCACATAGAGAATTAAAAGACGTTTCAAATGAGGGGTCGCTCGACTCCTTTTCCCTATTTAAATTCTTCAGTTAGGGGTTGCTGGGGCTAGGGGGTTGACCTGACAAAGTCAAATTTGACATCAAAAGTTATCCCCCAAAAATAGAAAATCGACGTGTCCGAGCGTTTTTTTAAGAAACTCGTCTAAGTGTCCCAAAACAGGCGTGTTACCTTTTCAATGGGCCACCCTGTATAAAAGACGGCACTAGTATATTTTTTTTGTTTTAAACTACTTTTCGTTGAACATGCAATTGCTAGTTCTTGAATGTGTCCCATACCATTGATTAAATACACGAAGTATATGTATAACCAATGCCAATATACAGTTTGTCCAGCGAATGTTTGCCGATGTATGAAATATACAACAATATACGTCCTCACAATTTAGGTTCTTACTACGCACCAAAAACAAAGATAGATGCTACAGTATTTGTTATATGCGTGGGTTGAAATGAAATCTCAGAAATACGTTGATACCAGTTTAGTTTGTGTGTAGAAGCATAAAGTCAATTAGTTTGTCTGAGCTTACGCTGTATGGATACCATTTCTATTTTGACTTCAGTAGTGTTACCACACCACTTCCGCCGAATAAATTGACATTTGTCATTATCATTCTTTGACGTTTGATTTGTTTATATTTGTTCCTTGATTTTTTGTGTTAAATTTGTTGTTGACAAACTAATATATTTTGTGACAAGTCATGAAAGTAGTTGCTGATTTAATATTTTATCTTGATTCATACACTTTGGACGGTGGCCATATCTGCAAAGATTCGCTGGACAAACTGTATAAAATACATCTAGGGTTTAGTTTCCACAAAATGGTCAACTATAGTGAATTCCAATACTTTAGGTACCTATATTTGATCACAAATTTTCTGATACATGTACTTATCAGTATTTTTGTCAGTCCTGTAACGTAATGTACAGCAGGGTGGTTCGCTAAGGAAACCGAGGTACCATATCCAGGGACCACAGTAAAGGTTTATGGCCCCCGTAGTGGAGAAAAAATACAATTTAAAATAAAACACATTCATTCAAGTAAAATAATCAATCATACACAGTTTCGACAGATTTATACAAAATGTAACTAAAATTTCACTTGCCCTGCTTTAATTACTACAGTCATCGATTAATTTGTCAAAATTCAATTTCTTAGCGATTTATCTCGACAGCAATTATAGCTCGATTACTCAATCGTTCTTGGTTTATTGAAGATCGCAGGTAATTCTTTATGATTTTTAATTTGCCAAAGGATCTTTCAGACGATATCGATGTTATCGGATTCGTCAAGTAGATCAAATCGGAAACTCTGTATTGTTTCGAGTATCTCCAGATTTGTCCATTTACTTGTATTTCCTATGACTTATGAGTAACGGGAGCGTGTGCTTGGCAGTTTTTACTTCTGCAGTAAGTTCAGTAGCATTCAAGTCAAAGTGATCAGCGCCGGATTAATGGGGGGCTAGGGGGACTACAGCCCCGTACCCCATTAGATAGGGGGTCCCCGCATTTTAAACAACATTTTTAGTAAAAAGAAATAAATTAATATATTTGTATATTTAAAATATGTATTTATCTAATTATTTACTTGTACATTTATTTACTTATGATTTTATTTTAATGTTTATCCTGTAAAATAATTTCGATGAGTTTAAAAAAGGGCCCTAGGCCCCTCAATTCTTTAATCAGGGCCTGAAAGTGATATGATAGATACTTAATGGTCAACTCTAAACATATTAGCGATTGAGTCATCGGCAACCATGAATATCTAAAGAAAAGAAAGAATAATAACAAATTGAAAACTAGCTCAGGTCTTCTTTACTTTACCTTCAATTCCTCTTACATGTCACAGAGACTACCTTTGTATAGAGCGCATAAGATATGTGAACATGTATTCTTGTGTTCTGAAGTGTATCGCAGTAAAAATGCAAGGCCTCTGAATTTAGAAGCTTCTATCTCAGTAATTAGCAATCATAATTTAATGAAATAAAGTGCATTTAAAAGATCATTTATTCCTACAAAAAGGTGTACAGTTTTAGATTTTTGCAACACATCGTTAATTTTCTGTATTAATTTATGTGCGAAAAAGCGCTAATTATGACTTAAATCGCACAAGCGCTCGACTTTAAAAATTAATTACGGCTATATTATTGAAACTGAGTGGTAGATACTTATATATTTGACAAGTGTATACTTTTTTGTCGGTGTGAGATGCTTTTGAGGCCAATTGGTTTATTAGTCTTAAAGCTATAATGAAAAAAACGACATCTTGTGTAACTCAATACCTGAACGTTCGATATTAATAATATTGACAGTAACATAACAAGGTTAAAGCAATTATATTGTGGTCTAACACGATTCACAAAAATAATGCCATGTATACATGTTTTGTTTAAAAGAAATTTGGAAAAAAGGATGGATGCTTGCGTTCCTGCGGGAAGTGCGGTACGGGCTGGACGATGGTGTCGTACACTATTGCTATGAAGCGCATGGTTTTGTACAATGCTAAACAATAATCACATTGTTGTGGTTTGCCGCTCACGATTTACGATGTGGTAGATTACCTCTCGCGGGAATATGTGCGTCTTTCTTTCGCCATAATTATAACATTTACTCTGAATTACAAGAAAACAAATTTTGTTTTCAATAAAGCAATAATGCAGCTCGATTTGAGTAATACAGATTTAGCATTTAAAACAAGAATTTTTTCTTAAGTTACCGTATATTGCAAAATAATCAAATTTTCGGTTAGGGGTTATAAAACCAGTTAATTATATGAATAATCAATATTTATTGACTGTCGACTTTTGAGAAGTATGTGTGCTACAACATTTGTAAATTTGGTAACAATTTATGAAACAATAACAATTTTATGATAAGTTAAAACTGACCGTCAGCCAGGAAAATACTAAATACAGCGTTTTTATTGCTGTTAATTAAAATAAAAGTTAAACAACTGATTCTACCAATTTGATTTTTACACATGTTAAACATATATAAATGACTCATGTACTGCCCAAAAATGAAGAAATTTCACCCCTCAGTTTTTTCGTTATGACCACTTAAATTCAGAGGCCTTGCATTTTTACTCCGATAGTAAGTACCTATTACACTGAGGCGAGTATTTGGTTCTATTAGTAATTGATAATGACGGGTTATGGAATGTTAGACCATACAACGTGTAATTAACAAGTTAGTTTTATTATTCGATATTTCGCTAATTAAATTATTAGCGTCATCAGGAATATAAATTAATAAATAATGTAGGTACTATTTCACTATTATAGTTCGCATTTTCTGCGTTGATAATTTTCTCAAAGTATTCCCAATGCCGTTGTAATTAATTTATAAATTTGAGTTCTAATTAGAAAATTTTATTCTAAATGTATCCATTTTGTTAAATTAACAAAAAAAACTATTTTGTTTTACCCACGCTCCACGCGTAATTTCTAAAAATAAACATTCTGCAAATTTCTCTTCCAATATGACTGATAATGCCAATTTACTGATAACGTTCATACGTATTTTACTTTTATCACAGATATGATTGAAGTAGGTCGTGACATTTTAGTTAAAAATACTTGTTTTATTTTAGTAGATTTTCTGTAATTATTAACACGAAGATTAATTAAATTTATTTAATATTGGAATTGCGACATCTGGGTATTTTACAGTTACAATGTAACTGTAACAAAATTTGGTATTCTGAGATTTATGGAAATCGGGTACATAAGTATTTCTCAAATACACTTTCCTGGAATTGTCCGACGACATTTCAAAAGGATAAATATAAATGTCGTTTTGTGAATAAAGTCAGTGGCGGAACTACCGGTGTGCCATGTGTGCCAAGCACACAGGCCCGGGGTAAAAAGGGGTCCGGGACCGAAAATTTTGCAAAACAAAAAACGATATTTTCGTAGAAAAAAATGCAATAATCGAGAAACGGACCGACAAAACCACTCAATACTTTTATAGATAACTGAAATAATCACATAAAACGATATCAATTGCTTTTTTGTGTACCTGAAATTCTTACATTAAGATCAATATAGTCCGTATTATAATGGGGGGCCCGGCAAAATTTTCGCACACAGGCCCGTGGCTACGTTGTTCCGCCACTGAATAAAGTACAAAATTAGCAAAATATATGCACCGAAATTGAATTCAATGTGCTATTTTATTATCCAATAAAAACATTATTTATATGTGGTCAAATAAGGGTTATTTTCTCTCAATTTTATAATACAGTTTTATTTAATACTTTGACAACCTTTCGCCTCCTTGAGGGTTTTTCAAGTCCATATGAAATTATTTTGAATTAAAATTTTAGTATAATGAAATGTGATTTGTTGTCAAAGTATTAAATAAAACTGTATTAAAAAATTTGGCGGAAAATAACCCTTATTTGACCACATAAAAATACCACTAACTACATGATAAATTATTTTTCTACTCCCATACTTTAATCGACTTATTAAGTGTAATTAGATTGTATCGAAATGATATTCATTTCGATACAGATTTTCATTATAAAACGAGTCAATTAGCCAATAGCTGTCAAGCATTTTACTTGATTGCCATAGTTACAGGAGTTTTTGATATTTGTCAAAAATTTTGTTCGTTCTTTTATAATAATTTTTGTTTAATTAACACAGGTCGTAGAAAAAATAGTGTATGCAACTCTCATGTAATGGCTATTAATACACTCGCACAAGATTTATGACACTCGCCAAGGCTCGTGTCATAACTTACCTCGTGCTCGTGTATTAATAGCTATCATTACATGCTCGTTGCATAATATACTATTATATGCGCTCATTTTATAAATATTAATAGAGCAAAGCAAAATAGGGTATGTCCTCTATGTTACAACAGTATCGTTAGCTACGAACAGTTGATCTTAAAATGTCAATTGTCATGATGAACAATGAATTTTCGAATAGTAAGTACTAAGTACCATATCAAATTTATACTCTTTACACAACTGTTGAGTATTTTCTGCATAAATGAGGATGGTGAATCCGTAAATCACATGATTTTCGATTGAATCGACGACATAGTCTTAAAGAATAATATGTGTTTATTTCATTTTTCGGTAACAATGTAATGTAATGTTAATAAGAATGTCCGTCCGGTCATTTGTTGATATTTGTATTTGAATTGTTTTCATAAAATAAAATTAAAAAAGGAATGCGTAATGTGGCTTAATGTTAATGTTATAGTGTAAACTTCTGAAATATATGCTTCTTTGCATAATTTATGGTGCGGATTTGGGGAATCGGCAACACAGTAATAAAAACTTCAATAAAATTTCCCTTGGGCTATGCTTTGCGTACTGCAAACTTTGAGCCAGAAAATATAGAACTTAATCTTGGTGACTCGTGACTGAAATACTTATTTAGAATTTTTTTCTAATTTGAGGGTAGCAAAGAATTATCGTTGTGAAGAATGTCAGTGTTACCAGAATTGAGAATTTATTAATATTATGTTACGGTGGAGAAAGTTACAAGAAAATTCTTTAAGATCGCAAATTGAATAATGTTAGCCAATTTCTGCAGCTTCTACATACCTTGGAAAGAGCTAAGTTTCAGGTTTCGCGAAAGAAGTAGAAAAGAGTTTCTCCAACTTGTAATTGTAGCATTTTCATTCTAGAGTGGAATTAGACCATCGTACTACTATGATTCTCTTCCATTATAATTTGTAACATTGTTGAAAGATAATATTAAAAATTTACAAAACTGCTCCATGTTATCTAGTTAAATTTTTATCTCATTGTCAATTGACGTATCTTATCATATCATATAGTTAGCTGCATCATCATTTGTAGGTACTATTGTACTACCTGTACTTGTGGTTTTCTTCTTAGTATTTTTATTATGACATATAATTTGGATAGATATTTGTTATTTTTTAACGTTAGTAGTACCTCCTACTTAACAATTTTCCCTTGGTAAAATAATTTATCCGTCTGTTTGCCGGCTATTTCCAAGGGTTGTGTGTTTTCCATATTGATAACTAATAATAGCTTATTTTATCGCTTATTGCTACGTAATTTAAATTCGTGCACTTCTTAATCTATGTTAATGCATTTATTGCATCAATCGCAATGTTTGTTCAAAATAAACTGATAACTATTACTTACTATGTAAAAAAGGGAAGTTTAGTGAACAAAATTCGTAAAATGATAAATTTCTAAAAATGGGGGCGTACAATACCTAATGGTACTTTATTAATTATTACACTGCATGCGTCTCAACAACAATTATTGTTCGTTGATAATGGTAGCTTTTCTGTGTTTGTGTGTTGGCAGCGCCGTAGCTACCAGTGTTCCGCGTGGGGCCGGGCCCGCGCAAGGGCTCGAAAAGGACCCGCATTTGCATCTTGCTAATTGGTGTCACGTAAAATATGAAAAAATAATTTCATTATATTTTGAATTTGAACCCCCTGTGTAAGGTAGAAAATGCTCGTTCTTTAGATATATCTGCAGTCTGCACTTATCCATACATTTGCAAGCGACAAAGTCATACGAAATCGTTTTTGATGTACAGGAAGATTAGCTGTAAACTTTTACAAAGTGCTAACATTTTGTTCTACTTGTGGCTTGTTTAGGTACCGTCTATATAGACGGTGTGTGTCATAAATATAACGAAAAATTTTGCGGCGTTGTAGGGGACAGTGAAACACATTTTTTGCTTTATAAATATATGTCCGGAATCGTTTCGTCTTCGTGATACAGGTTGTGAAAGTTTGTAAAAAAGTTGTTTTTTATTCTGCCTATTTTAATGAAATTTTCAAAAGTTGATCGTAACTTTATCAGACATCTTTTGGATTTATTACAGTTGATACAGTAATTCCAGGGGTGCGCTCACGAGGTAGCTTGTTCTCCACTTGAGTGTTTTGCGTATCATTGCTTCGTTTTCAAGAAAAAAATTGAACCATACAATAAATAATTATCTAACATGTAAATTTATTCGGTATATTTATGAAACACAGTGTATATATCATGTTTTTTATTTTATTCTGAAGCCCTGAGCCCCCCCCCCCCTCCTCCTCTTGAGAATAGGGCCCACTAGTAAGTTGGTGAACACAGGCCCGTAATTACATCGCTACGGCACTGTATGTTGGTTTTTTGGTTTTCAACCAACTTCAAAAAGTTGGTTACTAAATTCGTCCGGATGTCTGTGTGTCTGTGCATTGGTCGAAGTTACAGGGTTTAGAAAGCTGGAAGTGGTGTCATCTTATAGGAAATTCTTCACCGATTCCAAATCGCTGGTAAATTTTTTGATCGGATCATCCGTTCACCGTCGGGACGCCATTAAAGTCAAAATATACACCCTTTAATATCTCGAGAACGACACGTCCAATTACAAAAAGAAAAAATACTGCCTTATGTAACAAGTATCGCACTTCACGTACATAGGAAAATCACAATTGTGACTAAAAAATGTTATCACTTATTAATCGTAGTACGAAAGTCCGTAGTTTAGGTCTCCTAGACAGGATTATAAGTCAACAATCGATTAAACCATTTTTTTAGCGTCATTCAAAAACTGATATGAGTTGGATAAACATTCCACATACAATACTTTGATGCAATAATTTTATCAATATCATTTGCTTGTAGGCCAGCTTATTATGTGTTATCAAATTACAGTAGACGTAATAGATAAAATAAAAAAAGGTGGTTTGTTAGTTAGTTAGTGGTCTTAAGTGTTTGTGAGTGATCAAGTCTTTTTACAAGTTTTGTGTCCCTTTATAATACCTACAATGTGTCAACAAGGTAACTTGATGATATACTCATTACTCATCTTGTATGTCAATGGAAAGAATATTCTATTTTTACTATTCTTTGGCTCCTATTCAATGTTTGGCCAATGTCAGAGTCCTTTCCATTGTCATCGAGATCATCTGTTCTTGCTGTTTTTACTATGTGAACTTTTGGTCTAAATCCTGTTCAATTCATACTTTTGCAAGTGTATTTACGTATAATTTTGAGGTGCGCAGACATCTGTATTAGATGATTTATTATTGACTTATCTATCTCATACGTTCACAGTTGTGCTACGAAATAATAGGTAAAAACAGAATGCCGTAATAAAAGTTCTTTTGGCCTTTTCGATCGACTTCTGAATTAAACATATGATAACTGAATCGTGTATTTTCGTTACTGAAATCAATATTCCGTCCGTGCGTCCGTGCGTTGCAAGATTGTCTATAACCGAGTTAATATATGGATCTTATGTGAAATTTTATGCTGATTCACGATCCGGTCCCAATTTTTCGAAAGTCGAAATTTCGAAATTATAAGTATACATACTCTTTTGATGTCACATTTTTTTTCAATTGTTTCCTCTTTGGAAATGTTTACAAATGTTACAATAAGTACGTATATTCTTCTTCAATTTAATTTCATTAAATTTACTTTAATAGCCGAAAGTTGCTGTAGTAGTTTTGTTATATAATCTGTAAGGAAATTTATAAATAAAAATAGTTCTTATCATACACTTATTTTAAGTTCATTGAAAATGATAAAAGACTGGCTTGAAAATCTCGAAAACGGTTTGTGGGAGGATTTGTGGTGTAAAGTGCAAAAGCATAATACATCTGAAAATCGGCGTAATTACAATCGTACACTGATAGAAAATATGTTGACCTTGACTCATTCTAATCTCAATTCTTTAATTACCTTGTCTTTTATTAATT
Organism: Pyrocoelia pectoralis; assembly: GCA_036250285.1. Lineage (NCBI taxonomy): Eukaryota > Metazoa > Arthropoda > Insecta > Coleoptera > Lampyridae > Pyrocoelia > Pyrocoelia pectoralis. Next base: position 18,039,789 of record CM070076.1, on the reverse strand, counting down.
TTGCATACATAGTAGCTATTTTAATTACACTAATTTAAACTTATAACTAAAGCATACTTGCTCGATATTTGATTAGAATTCAGAACAACCACTATCTAAAAAAGAAAAAGTATAATAAAAATACAGTGAAAGAGTGTGCTTTGGTGAATGTTTAATTACGAACGGCATAGTATAGCCCCTATAGGGGCTGTAACGAACGGCACTTTGAAGCTCCATCTTTGAATTGTTCAACGAATTTAATCTTCCTTTGTGCTGTATGTTTGCACAAGTCAAACTTGCTGCGTTAAATTCAAAAGCAAATAATTAATTTTCTTATACTTTCGTTACTGCGGTCAGGCCCGGACTGGCTCATTTGGGGGCTTCAAAAGGGGCCCATTACCGGGGAATTTAGAGGGACTAGAATATTTGAATATGTAATTTTTGAAAATTAGGTTTACATTGCCTAAAAACCACATATAGCTATTTTGCCACTCGGAAAGTAGTTGAGTAAAAGAGTAAGCTTTTTCTGTTGTATTTTACTTACTCGCACAATAAATATTTACATAATTTTTATGTACCGTACCTAAACTAGTTCCATGCTAGAAAAAATAAGTACCTATACTAATTAATTAAGTGTGGTTTATTACTTAAAAATGAGATTGATTAATATTTTCAGTTTTACGCAACTAAATCACGGTTGAAGCCATAAAAATCTAAATCCTACTGTAATACCTTGTAAATATTAAAAAGGGACACAACGGTAATAAAAAACCAAGCATTCTAGATGTGAACAATGAAGAAAGACCAGGTTTTTCACAGCAAAACTTCAATACTTGTTTGCATTTAAGTTCTTTGGTAGCAACGCGCTCTTTATCGACGACTATGTGCACTGCACAAAACGCGATGACTCACCAGCACCCCACTTCCGTCGCCACTACTTAGGCTACCATAAACAAAAACCAACTGGCAACTGCTTAGTGCTTAAAATTGATTGTTAAAACGTAAGATTACTGGGAAATAAATAATCAAATTACTGTGATGTAGCTAATCATAAAATAGTATATCCATTTTTTGAGGGCCTCCCCGGAGCTCTCTTGGACTGGGAGCCCTCGGCAATCGCCGACCAGCCGACCTTACCAGTACGGACCTGACTGCGGTATTCAAAGTTCGTTCTGTAGTCCAGGGTTCAACTAGTTTACACTGAATTGTTGAATTCTGTGAATAATTTGTTAAGTTGTACATTTTAAAACACCTATTTGGTCGGTGTGATCCATAAATTGTTGCGATGGTGAAAGATTACTATTTGGTTACTTCAGTGACTTGTTATGGTGCTATACTTATTTTTTGAAGAAAGCGTTAATACGAGGGAAGTCTCGTGACAATACTTGCCAGAATTTTTTAAACTGCCGTAGCACTTTCTTCCCTAAAACAAATGAATAAAGTCACATTTTACTCTCTAAAGATGATGTAAACACTGGTGCCACCGTCATTCATGTAAAGTACAAGCCAAAGGAAGCGATTAGAAAAAAATGACTGTTAGTGATGAGGATAGTTTATAAGGTAGCACTGTAGCAGCTATATTTTTTTGTTAAGTCGACCGTTAAACCCCTTACAATCCCTCGTGGTAATCATTATCATTATCATTTCTTGTCTAGAACGCGTGCATCCAGTGCCGGATTAGTAAAAGGAAATAAATTAATATATTTGTTTATTTCAAATATTTATCTAATTATTTACTTGTACATTTATTTACTTAAGTACTTTATGTTCATATTAATCATGCAAAATAATTTCGATGAGTTTAAAAAAGGACCCCTTTCACGTAAAGAGCCCTGAGGCCCTCAACTGTGTAATCCGGGCCTGCGTGCACCTATTTGAAGTAAGCACAACACACCAAATACCAAGAACTACAAAAATAATTTAATTAATCAAACATATTTCAACAGCAGTGTTATTTGATGGAGTAGGTATATGGTTGAATAATAATGAGACGCGTGCTCAAATAATCCATATTAATCTATATTACATACTAATCTGGATTCTGGATTACGTCACTTAAGCCATCCCATACGTAAGATAAACCTGAGGATGCTGGAAGGAGAAACGGCTCTAATCGCAGCCATGAGTCATCATTTAGTATTGAAAAATGTAATGTAAATTCACTCTCATTTGCTCATCACATTTTTCTCCACACCGCACCGGCTGGTCCTGCTTCTTGCAGCGAGTCATGTTTGTCCTTATCCTTGCCGTTTTTCCTTTTCACAATAACATGTTTAAGCTCTATTACACATTATATGTACTGCAGTTCTTCATCTCTACAGGGTGATTCATTAAGAATGTCCAATCTCTGAATTGTAGATTCCAGACCTCAAAATATGATGATTCTGCCCAACATGCCTTATACAAATATTGCTAGTTTCCGAGATACCGGGTGTTTAAAGTTTAAATATGAATTTTGATTTTCGCAATAACAATTAATTAATGTGATTAAAAATAATAGACAAGGGTTATTTGATATGAAGAGATCTTTGCGAAAACGGATCATAAATAATAGTTTATTGTTGTTACACATTTAGAGAATAAATTTTTTTTTTAATTAAAATTTATTGAACTGTTTAGAAGCAAATAACTCGATAACTGATCGAGTTACACGAATCAAACAAGAGTAACTTTTTTTTGTAGAATCTAACGCTTTTCCATATTTTATTATTAGTTTGCTAATAGTTCAGCCGAAAAAAATTTTTGCTTAGATTTACTAAACACAACCAAGTATAACTAGCGCCCTCTATTAGCAATGCTAAATTAGAGTCCAAATTGGCAATCCTCATGCAAAAAAAGGTAAAACTGCCAATTTTCAAAAAGAAATTGTGAAAAAATAGAAAGTTATTGCGAAAATCAAAATTCATATTTAAACTTTAAACACCCGGTATCTCGGAAACTATCAATATTTGTATAAGGCATGTTGGGCAGAATCATCATATTTCGAGGTCTGGAATCTACAGTTCAGAGATTGGACATTCTTAATGAATCACCCTGTATATCAAATTAAAATTTCCAGTTACTAGCAGTTTTCACTGCAAAAATACGATTCCCTGAGCTTCTCATTATGAGTTGTTTTGGATGTAATGGTCGGTTTTGAGGTTTGTTCTCTTCCTCGATAATGTCTTTTAAATGCCTAAATAAATCGTAATTCATTTCCCTAATTGAAAAATAATTCCTGAATTCAAGGAGTTCAAACAGTTGGGCATTATCACTAACACACTCAGCCCAACGTCTTTCTAATCACATTACGCCTTCAAAAAGGCATTGTTTTAATAATTTTACAAAATACGATCATCATTTTTCAAATCGTCATTCGATAAGAGCGATGCTCTCTTGATATTGGGAAAGAAAGAATAGTCACTGCGATGTTGAAATTCTTCAAAGATGGATTCAATGGCTACCCTTTGAACAATTCATGAGCTCTGACATTTTTCTACAGAAGTAGTTTTCTGAGCATAACTGTATGTTAATTTTTCAAAACATTTTTCTTTATTGTTGGAGATCCCGTTCGGCATACACTCAATTGAAATAATCCCCTCCACGCCCAAGAAAACATCACTTTCTCCGCCCGTCTTCTTGAATAGTAAAAACCGCTTATGAAACCCATTGTATGGATTCTTATTTTGTAATGGTCCAGTGATGTATCCAGGTCTCATCCTTACGTATAATTGCATAGAAATTTCAATATTGGGTTAAAGCAAATTTGTCAGATACACAGGCTCATTCCCAAATCTTCGTGTTCCATTTGGAAAACACTCGGTTCTGATATTGCTATTTCTCTAGAACTAACTGGAACTTTTACTTTGACGATTTCTTCTAATGCTTTAGATCATGAATAATGGATTTTCTTTCCATTTGGAGCTACTGTTTTCTTTGGATAAAAATTGTGTGTTCCTTTAAACTGAATAAAAATCACAAATGTTAAGCGATTGGAACCAAATGTGGAAATGAGAAAGGTAGATAAGATAAAAAATCCTCGTGTAACTTGACATGTCGAAAACAAGAGTGAAATCTACATATATCGTAAATATCATAAAAGTCATAATACTGAATACCTTGAATACTCTCTTAAACCCCTTTTACAGCGCAGTTTTATGATCCTAAACCTATTTTAGAGATATTGAAAATAATACGTCATTCTCATTAGGTTATCTCCTTTTTACGGATTACGCGGTATTATCGAGATAAACACAAATGCTTATTTGTATTTGTGGTTTCCGAATGTCGCCATTTTTTTTTTCTACTTGATCCGATAATACTAATATGACGACATAATTGGTGAATGTGTGCGCATTTTTCATGCCCTTCGTCCTTCGACTTATTTTGCAAATAATGGAAAAGTAGGTAATAATCCGAATAAGTCAATATAAGTAACTAATTTTGATTATACCATGATTATTAATAAAAAAGAAACAAAAAATGATCGTGTATCTGTTGAAAACTATTGAAGTCGCCATATTGCATAGGCTATAGGTAGCTATGGCATGTTAGGGTTAAAAGCAGATGGGCAGTTACTTGACTGTGACTGTGAGGCTGTGAGTGTAGGTGAATTTGCTAGCACAGCGCCATTCCTCCTCAAATAGCTGTTAAACTGCATATTGTCTGAAAATTATGTTCCCCTTTAGTCCTCTATATCATTCGAGCAAATATTATCCAACGAATAACTGCATATTGTGACACACTTCCCTCCAGCGTTTGCAAGCTTAGATTTCTTTCGGTCGCAAACCCTGCTACTGCACAAAACCACCCTTATGGCTGTTGGCTATTGGCAATATCGTGGTTGCAAAATTTGACCCATGTCTTATACAAACGAATCGAATTTTTTTAAAAGGTAAAAGACATGCTTATTGTGCGAGGTTTGTTCTCTCTTATGAATGATGAGCTGTTAGGATAGGTAAAACGTTAAAGTAGATCAGCAAATGCTATAGTTTTGCTTTGTTGAACCTGAAGAAATTTTAGGACCTTCAGATACTTGCATAGGCTATTAGAAAACAGAACTTATTCAGACAGTCTACTCCATTGCACCGTCTCGTACATCAAGTGGTGGAGGGTACACACTACAAAGCCCATTCTTGGAATTTACTTACGTGCATGGAAATCCATTTACTCCAAGTTCCTCTAAGGGCTATTGTTTTCCCACAGAAAACGGTCCAAGAGCCCTGTCAGCAGATAGTGCGTAAAGCTATATTTCGATGAAATCGTTTATATTTGGGATAGATCAAGCTAGCAAGTTTGGTTAGTCATAATCCGATGCTCCATACATTATGAGTGAGAATAGCTGGAGTTATAACGAGAGTTGATAGTAAATATCACGGAAACCTTTTGTTAGATTGAGCCTTTTACCACTTTTTTATAAGATAATGGTGCTATTCTTAATAATCAATGTTATCATATGGTTGCTGTATTGATGGTCCTTGAGTGTTTGTCCTGGCGAACAAGGATTAAATGAGAGATCTTATTGTGGAACTCCAATAGTACTAGGTACGATGTAGGGCAGATAGAATCAATGATCATTTTGTAACTATGTCCCTAGCATGATTGGGGCTACTTAGTTGGAAAGTAGACGCGTGGAAAATTACGGTATTTATATTAGGGGAGGAAATCATAGCTGGTGTTTAGTGGTCCAAAGTTAAGTAGTTTCTTGATGATTCGGAGTATCGTTTCGTGTGGACATTGAATTTAAAAGAAGTTTTCAATACTAGATTTTAATTTCAAGACATTTTCTCTAAACTTACGTTGTGGAACTCCATAATTTATTCTAGTATTTAACAAGTAATTCCACCATCAACATTTTTTTATTTTAGATACAACCCAACGCGTTTTGATACTATATTACTCTTGATAATGACACATATTGTCGAACCGCATTGAGTTATATTTAAAAAACAAGATTTAAGTGGAACTACTTATTATTATAATTTTAAAACATGTAGTTACCATGAAAAAATTATTTCGAACAACATGGACTAAGGTTCGGCATGCCGGTCTTGTGATTGCATTCTATTATTTGTTTTGTTTTTTATTGATTGAGCAAGCGAGTTTTGTTGATATACAGGGTGGCCAAATTTCCATGTTTTAATAGGGAATCTCGTAAACTATAGTTCGTGCATTGCAAATTTGACTAACGTCTCTAAAATTGAGATTTTCGACTTTACATTTTATGACCTTATTTCGCTTATTTATGAAAATGGAAAAAAATAGTACTGACATGAGTTGGAGAGATTGAAAAGCTTTATCGACCTACATAATAATATACAGGGTATTCCATTTAGAGTAAGAAAGTTTTTTCTATTCAAAATTTACGAATAATTGCAAACACCCGGTATAATTAAATCGATAAATATTTGTATATTCACTAGAAATGACTTTTACTAATTTGTGTATCAAAAATTGACTCGAAATTTTAAAACTAAACGAGCCCAAGTATTTTTTAATCAGACCATGTTTTTTCAAAAAAGTCATGAAAAAAATTCATAACTTGGGAACGTTGCATTTAAAACAAAAAACAAAAATATGGTCATAGAGCATTTTAAGAAAGCAATCGGAATATGGCATCAAGTATAGGGTGTCCAATTTAAAAAAACAGGTCGGCACGGAGCCACGATTATTCGAAGCACCTTATATGTTTATAAATATTTCCCAAATATGCAATGGTTCCTATCCTACAACCTTTATTTGAAACATTTTTTAATCCGTATGATATTGAATGAAATATTGGACTTCCTCACACTAATGGGCTACCCTGTATGTGGGATCAAATTATTCATTTTTAGTGCAAAAAATAGTTTTTTAGGACGCAATGTTTTATTCAAAGTAATAATAATTATTTAAAAAAACTCATACTTTTTTACAATCCATGAACAAATAACTATAATATTGAAGATGCTGTTAAACAAACAGCAAGATTCCATTCTTAGTTAATCAACAAAGTGGTAGTAATCTGGATTTACTTACCATCGTAATTAATTATCGTTTAATTGTGTCTGTCACTGTCACAATTTTCTGTCAGTTTGCTTGATAAAAGATGGGAATCGTGCAAAGGTATAATATTACCACAACTTCACCCTAAATAATTAATTTTGTGGTGGTTTTTAGAATATTCATTTTTTCTGTTGCTGGTGGTTTTGGTCAACATGGGGTGGTCGACTAACTTTTCGGATTTCTGTAAGACGATAACAAACCAAGTTTACTTACATATCATATCGTTATCACTTTTAGCCTTTTATTAGTCTAGATTACTTAGACTAATTAGATATATTGAGTACCGCTACAAGCATTTTGCAAAAAGAGTAATTTAAGGATGGCGATTAATAAAGAATTATAATTCTGATTTCTCTAACTCAGAATTCGAGGATGAAGTATATATTATGTATTATCCAAAATCCAATTTTTCCATTTTTATCATTACAAAAGTCTATCGTTTCAATATGAGCAAACTTCACAAAGTAAAGCATTTTTTAAACTTAAAGGTCTTCCAGTTCTGTCAGTAGGTAATGAGAAAAGGTCACACAGTAGCCCTGAATTGAATATATATTTGCAGATTTGCATGCGTCTACAGTTATTACTTAGTACCTAATCAAAAAATGACCTTTACTGAGCAGAATAATGACATAAACAATAATAGCTTTGGATAACTGAAATGTTTACATAAAAATTCTTATTAATTGATATTGATAAGACGGTGATTTTTAACAGAGTAATGCTCGTTAAGCTTAACGCACACTAGCCCATCACAACACGGACCGTCAAAAAAAGTTCAAGATTAAAATAATACATTGAATTAAATTATGCAGCGCGCACTTGTCCGTCCCGTCGCCTTCCATAAGCTACGTGAGAACATTCCGTCGACGGCCGTCAACGTGACGGAACGTGACGGGCTAGTGCGCTTTGAGCTTTAGCCTTTTTATTTTTAACGAAATTTTATACCTACTGGAAACAAATCTGACTCCGATCCCTATAATACTGAACTACCAAGTTTACGGAAATTCAATTTATGGAACGTGAAACTTCAAATCCAATTAGCAAAAAAAAATTAATAATATTTACCGACAAGGATAACACTATTAAAAGATAGAGCAGGCTAATTTCATTCATGTTCTCCCTCTTAAATATTTCAGGAACGTGTGCTTCATTCTGACTTCTCATTCTCACTCACTGTTTTCAGTTAGTACGTAGTGTTAGTATACAAGGTGGAAAAGCTATTTACGTTTGCGATCAGTTTCATTTATAATTTTATGTGTCATTTAATTGCAAAATTATATGTTAATAAGTTACGTGATAGTTTTATTATTTCTCACAATCACACTACAGTTATTATGTGTATGTGCGCCGGCCTCAACATTGATTTTCTGCTAAAATGTAAGTTTCCATGAAGGGGTGATCCATAACAATTGAAACTTTCTCATGAATACAAATAAATACAATTAGTGTTCTATAAGCTTACGTTGTACTACTTCATAATTACTTATAAAAATAACAAATTATTCAATTTAGAAAAAATAAATTAGAGGGGAATTACCTACTATTCTAATTTTAATTATAAATAAGTAAACACAAGTATCTATATTTCACGTTACCTTGTGGAAAATTTTTCATCAAACCAAGACATTTTTACTTCAAAATCGTACGTAGGTACGTAGGTATAGGTATATTAAGTAGATACATTAGTGTTAATTATTATTGATTTGGGGTACCTACCTACCCTAAGGTGTTAATTTTATTGAGTTTGAATTCATGTGACGCAAGGTTATTACATCAATTACAATTAGGTATTAATATTTGCACACTATTTTATTATCTGTTTAAAAACTAGAAAGAATAAGTAAAGTAAGTACCTAATCAATTATAATTTATTATGTGAAATGTTAATGCAAACAAATTAGCAAGTTCAATACAGGGTGTCCCACCTTATAATTAAATAATAGACACTTCGCGGAAGTCGAAGACTCTTAGATAATTAATATGTATAATATTAGTTATTGGTAAGGTGTTAATTTGCACAAATGTGAAGAATTGATTATAATTGATACGCCAACTTTGAAATACGCGCTAGCAATCTTTGTCCCTATGCAGGTGCCCCTAACGTAGTAAATTCTCGGACAGTTGTGTTTCTATCTTTTTAAAAAGTATTCTTCGCTGATGGGTGGTAGTTTATTTTTTTTTTATTATAATAACAACTTAAAAAAATACATGTATTTATAATAAAAAGACAACGAATATTTTTAATTACACATATAATTATTTACACTAAGGACAAAATTTTGTTTTACATATACATAGGGCATTCCTTAAAGTCTGTAACGTATTTCACATTCTTAAACAAATATTTTTTTGTTATTCATTGTGGTCATGTACGCCACTTACGCCTAATGGAATTTCGCCAATGGACATTCGCCTAATACTCCTTCGCCAATTCCAATCTGGCCAATGTAAATTCTCCAAAATCAAATTCGCCACCCCCTCTTTCGCCTAATCCATTTTCGCCAAGAACACTCTCGCCAAAACTATTTTTGCCCTTTGCATTTTCGCCAAATCGACTTTCGCCAATGTTAAAAATGCAATTGAATCGGTGAATGAAAGAAGCCAAAGCGCCAAAACTGACATTTTTAACTGAGATAGCCAAAATGATTCTAACACGTCAACCCATCGGTGAGCGAAAAAGCAGTACATAAACCTCATGCTTTGATTCAATACCGACAACGCTGTTTGAGAGATGAGTGGAAGAACGATACAAGTGCGGCGGTTATACTGTTCTATCACTCAGTGACAAATAAAATCATTTTTGACTTTGCTAAATCTGTTTACAAATCTTTATTGCAAACTCGAAAAGCGTTATATTAATTTTGCGAAGTGAAAACTCGACTATTTCCATAATAGAATTTTAAATGTTAATTGCTGATGCAATAGAAACCATTTTGGGACCGTTCGTCAATCTCAAAACTCCCGTTTCAAATTAGCGAGTGTCCATTTGTCAAAAATGCTATTTGCGAGCATACCATTGGCGAAATTCTACTTGGCAAAAATACACTTGGCAAAACTACCCTTGGCGAATGTGGTATTGGCAAGACTACCTTTAGCGAAGGTAGATTAGACCAAATTGACATTGGCGAATGTGTATTGGCGAAAATACATTAGGCGAAAGTGGGGGGAATCATTGTGGTCACAGCTATCAACACGAGTATCAACATCACTACAGCTTGACAGATCTAACGATGCGGGTTGCGCCCAGATGCTCATTAAACTAAGTGGAAGGGAGGGTGCATTTGAGCCACTGCGGAGTGACTTACTGCAACTCGTCTTTGTTTCTCCTAGTGCTCTCTCACTTCAGCTTTGCGCACTCCCACCCACATCGTTAGATCTATCAATCGGTTCGATATCGTCCAATAAAATGTGCATTTCTATGGGATTGAGTTCGCAGTGGTAGGGTGGAAGCCGCAAAATTTTGACGTTTTGACATGATTAATTTGGCTTCTAACAGTTCTGCTTTTAGATAATTTTCTTCCAAATCTTTCGATCGAAGCCATGTCTGAATTTCTTCTTTATTAAATGCGTTAGGTTAGTAGAGACCTTTTCTAATTTCCTGCTATGGTAGGAGCATTGTCCATTATCACAACTGTTTTTTCTGGCAAGTTAGGAACGAGATAATTTTCGAACCAATTTTCAAAAATATCTCCATCCATTTCATCATTGAGCGTTTTCCTTTGCCAGAAAAGTCAGTTCTGCTCTATCAATGAAGCCATTTTCGCATCCTGCATGTAATAGAACAAAACGAGGACCACGAGCTGCAGGAGCTTTTAAACCTGTTGATAAACCGCGGATAAATGCATCTCGGTGATATGTTATGGATTTATCTACCCATTCATTCGACACACTGTGACCTATACTTATTTACCCCAGATTCATCTAAGTACACTATATTGTAATCTTCTTCGCGATACCGACAATCGAACGTGGTTTATTTTCGCGAAAGATCTGGTGCACTATCCTACGGACAGCGCTTCAAGCGCCTTCATCGTAAGAATTTTCCCGAGATGAACGAATTTTAGGCCTATCCCGTGGTTGTTGCAATCTAGCAGGTGACATACATATATTCCTGGCGCACTCTGTAAATTATTTTTTCCAAAACGCCACTCATTTCGGCGGACACTAATTTTATTACAGTTGATAGTGAATCGTTACCATTGCGATTCATGTGTTAATGTACAAGATTCAGTATCATCTGCTTCTCCGGCACTATGGTGCTGACCACGTTTCCGTTGAACTATTACATGCGCGATTTCTCCTTGGAAGTTAGTAACAACCACAAAATAACAACAACCAACAGTAAAAGTAACAATGACCAATATGCGCCATTATCTACCATTATTGAAGAAAATAGGTCAAACAATGGTTAACCAAAATTAAAGCAACATAATAAAAGATTTTATTTGTGCTATTAAACGCAGGGTGTCCCATTTAAAAGAAAAAAGAAAATGAAGGTCTGAGATTCGATCCACCCTGTACACAAAAAAGAAAATAATTGAAATTTAATCGAATGAGGGGATACCTATTATCTACATCATATTACGAAACTGGATTAGGCAAGATTTTGTTTTTTTCTGTAACGTACAGTAAGCTACGATTTAGCTACGATTTTAACATAAACGTGTCGATGACTTTTAAAGAACTCTGTATAACGTAGCAAAATCTTATATCAAAGGATTCGAAAAATTGTAGGCAATCCGAATTTGGCATAATATGCGGGGCTCTCATTTAAAAGTCATATTTTTTGTTTGTAACGGAGTTATGTAACACTCTGTATAAGAAAATTTCGAAATATGGCCCTTAATAGACATTTATTATTTTTCTTAACAACATTTTTTGTTATCTCTTGAAATAAGCCATATACCGAACTTTGTCGTAAGATTGGTACACCCTACATATTAATTGTACCCTATTTCGAATAAATGGAAGAGGAAGCTTATCTGGAATAAAAATGATCAGCAATAATGTTAAAATACAAGGCATCTCACACAGATTTTTTTCTAAAAGAAACATCTTCACTTCACATACGGTTTCATTCAACATCTGTCCTTTATAATATAACTAATCCAGACTGAGAAATTGATTAGGTAGGTACATGAATAATGATATAGGGAGACTAACGATGTTACCAGAATTATGTTAGCAAGAACTAACCCCTCTAAATATTTCTTTAGGGTAGTTGGTTTACCCAAGGGAATGGCGGAACAGATTTACGCCATATGCATACGCTACACCTCTTCATGTCTTCATGTTAGTTGTATTTTTAGCGAGTTTTTAGTTTACAGTAGGTACTTACTTAGTCTTTAACGCAAAACTAACTAACAACACTTAATATTATTATTATTATCATTATAAAATAAAGTATTCCAAAACAGATCTATTGGGTAGGTATACATATTTTCAAATTCTCGTTTCATGGGAAACGAACGTGTCCATGGGCGTACGCAAGGTGGGACAAGGGGAGGCATCGCCCCCCCCCCCCTGGCCGCGAAACGAATTGTGCTCAATATTGTGAAAGGTTGTAGGAATTACAACGTAAAAACAAGGAATACAAACATTCACACGTCCATAAAGGCCATACACTTTTATTAAGTGGTCATAGTCAATTTTATCTCAAAAGTAACCTAAACAATTTGATAAAGCAGCCAGAAATCGCCAAGTTATTACTTACCACTTTAAAAACATAGGTACACAATAGTTATCTAGCTAATACGAAACACCCTTTAACGCTGGGTATTTTTCCATTTAACGCGCAAAAGATTAAAATTTAAAGGAGCTTATTGAAGAAATTAAGCATTTCCTAACCATTCTTCTAAGTAAATAGTATTTGTACACAAGGGGAATTATATGTATGATTTTTAAGATATGCTTAAATGTATTGAAAAAAATTGTGGGATAACAACATAGGAAATAAATATATTAAACACGTTTCCAATCAATTTTATTTTTTGCCCCCCCCCCTAGCCAAAAAGCTGCGTACGCCCTTGAACGTGTCAAGTCATTTTTTATGTTACACCCTTGTTTATAAGGTATATAAACAAGGGTTACACTAACACTAAATGATAATGAATTTGTTACAACATTTTTCTAATACAAAAAACATCTTGGGAAAAGATAGCGTTGTCATAGTTTTTAAATTCGGATTGCATCGTAACGTAGTTAGTATCTAATGAGTTTCTGCCGGAAAGTCTTTACAAATTGGGTCACCCCTATTGAGTCTGTAAAATATATTAATTTTATAGGTATTACATATACAGGCCGTTCCATTTTGGATGTCCACCGGCAATATCTTCAAAACCAAAGGTGCGATAAAAAATATTATAACTAAATTAGGCACGAGAAATTCAATGAAAATATTACTATAAATTACTATAAAAACAACCGCTACGACAAACACTAAAAATTGATTTTTTTCAGTAGAAATGCCGTACCAAACTTCAATTTTTTTTATTTCAAACAACTTGTTTGTTTAAAACATTTTTTTTATATTTCCAATAATAAAGCTAAGGGGCGCAGCAAAACCTTACGAAACAAAAACCACTGTAACTTCTATAATTTTTATCCTATTTCAATGAGTTTCTGCTTATTTGAAAGGACATTCAACGCAGATTCTGGGTTTGTGAAATGCGCTCTTGATGTACCTACCATTTGATATGATCTCTGATCTGCAAGATGTAACAATACACCATAGTCCTAGTCCAGGTAGGATATCTATTGTTTTCCGTTACATTACTAATCATAGATATATGAAGCCATCAGTGGCTGTCGTAACACAGCGTTTCGTACGTTTACTGTATGGATAAGGGTAACTAGTCATGTTACGATTAAAACTATCTTCCTTATTCATGTTTGCTTCGTGAGAGGAATTACCATAGTACAGTTTTGGTGAAGCTCCCCTTAAATTTCGATTTATCTTTACTAAAAGTTATTTTTTCGTCTTGGCGACGCAATATTTAGACACGATGAAACCAAGTTACAAGAACGTTCTCATTCTCTGCCTATACTGTTGAGAAGGAAGTTTGCGAACCCATGAGTCCAGAGACAAAATGTAAAATGTTGTAGGGCCACTTATTTTGCCATCATCCTCAAATATATCTCATGTGTAGGATGGCTTAAGTGACGTTGCGAGCGACTTGAATCAGGAAGGTAGCACAAAGGGCTCGAATATGAGGCGTACGTAGATTTCGTCCAGCCTTCCACTGGCGATCAGGATCCACAATGTCTCTTTCCTAATCTTCCTTCTAAATTCTTGGTTTAACCAAAGAGTATCTAAAATACTCTTTGGTTTAACGCGAAATTTTACAAAACCGTGACTAGAAGTCGCAAATTCCACCATTTTTCTTCTTATTTCTTTCAGATTCTTGATTTAACGTGGAATTTTACAAAACTTTGACTAGAAGTCGGAAATTCCACCATTTTTGTTCTTATTTCTTTCAGATTCTTTGTATTCATACGCTATTTCTATTTCTCTGATAAACTCGGTTATTTAGCTTTTGCTTTTGAAAAAAAGTTAATTTTATTTTGTACCAGTATATTTTTGAGATCAAATAGTGACACGTTTACGAAAATTATATGGAAATTTGAAAATTAAGCTGAAATTACTGCTAGGTACATATGAAGTCGCACCTTTTTCTCTCGTTTTTTGGTTTTTACGAAAATCCCAAAGTTTTTTGATGTTATTATTGATGATTATATTACCACAATTCTAATAAAATCAGTGTAAATGAAGAAGTAAAAGTGACCGCGAGGAAGTTAGATAGGTACTAATAGTTCGTCTCTTGTCAATCGTTTTTAAAATAAATTTATGTTAATATAACTGTTACTTGGACATTTTATGCCATCTATTAAATGTAAAATTATGTAAATACGGAATTTCAGGTGATAAAAAACGGGGATTTCCATGTGTCATTACGTGGATAAGTCAGGTAATTTGTATGATTGCGTGCATTTTATTTATGGCATTGCGAAAGGTAATAATCACATTATTTCTCATTTTCTAAGCAAGTTTTTCACAAATTATACGTAATGTATCTTAATAATAAGACAAGACTTTTTAATTTTCATTTAAATAAAGAAAGAAATTAGGTATGATAGAACAACTTTTTAATGGTAATTGTTTTGTCACAGAAACTCCCACAAAGATGTCGGGGGAGACGGTAATAACAGTTGGAAAGTTGCCACAAATAGAAGTTTGCAAGGTGTACAAGATAAGATGGATAGTACTAGCCATATTTGTATTATATTCCGCATCAAATGCAATGCAATGGGTTCAGTACTCAATTATTGCCGACGTTATTGTGAAATATTATGGAGTTTCTTATACATTTGTAGACTGGACTTCAATGATTTACATGGTTCTTTACATTCCCTTCATTTTTCCTGGTAGCTATATGTTGGATAAATTAGTAAGTATAGCTTTTAATCAAGTGTTTTTTTTTAATACAATTGATTTTTAGGGTTTAAGGGTTGCCGTTTTGATTGGGGTTACGGGAACGTGTTTGGGCTCATGGATAAAAGTAGCTTCGGTTTCACCCGATAGATTTTGGGTTGGATTTCTTGGTCAAACTATCGTTGCATTTTCTCAAGTATTTATTTTATCAGTTCCAGCTAGATTAGCAGCAGTATGGTTTGGTCCTAGTCAAGTTTCTTCGGCATGCAGTATTGGTGTCTTTGGAAATCAGGTAAGAATATAGTTGAGAAGCTTCCATTTTGACAATTAGAGTGTGTAATGAAGATTAACCGAAAAAAGGTAACTTTGATATATACGTTCCATCCCTTTTGGTAGTTATGAAAGAATCATTTGTCTAAAACCGCTCAGTCTGTAACTTTCGTTGTAACAAGAATCACGTTCAGTTCAATGACATGTTTCAAGCAATTTTGAAACAAAAAGATTCACGTTACATTCAGAAATTCCAACTTTTGTATAGTCTATGCAGAGGAAAGTAGGTATCCGATGTAGAAAGAACCATTACAGAAGTAGGTAGTAACATAAGTTGCGGCAAAATAAAATATAATAATACCTACCTATAGGTATCTAAAGTTGTGTAGTAAAAAAAATATTTCATTTTGACAAGCACTGAAAGTAAAGCTTACTTTATGTTCTCCAGGTAGCGCCATTGTTTTCCTACTACAAGCAACTATCACCCATATGGAACCTGTTTTTCGCTTCAAGTTTGCGGTGGTTTTGCCGTAACTCTTTTGAATGGTTAATCCTATATCTGTCACTTTCCCCTGAATCTGAATAGACTATATAGTCCTTGAGTGAAACGTTATTCAATGCTATAGTCAATAGTCACTATCTACTATACAAAATTGCCATCCCTTGAGTTTGTTAAATGAATGATTCATTCTCTGTTGATGTTGGCCTTTAATACTAGTTTCCTACCTACATAATATAACTACCTATTTGCTATTAGTTTGTTTAATATATTAATATGGCTTTGAGCCGCTCTATTAGTAAATTGCAGCGTCCGGCAATGACAACACTTGCATATCCAATTGTCTCATTTGAACCCCATTTCTTAACTAAGGAATTTAAATAATTCATGTAGGGCCCAACAGAACACTAATTTAAACTTCAATGTGACATAACAATGATTGAAAAATATTCCCCATCAATAGAATTTCTAATAGAATGTAAGTACGTGATGTTTGGTTTCTTGTATTTTCAAACTTATGTTTATGTTGTAATTAGTGGTCGCGGAATGTGTTCTTTGTTCTCAATTAATTAATCGTGCAGAAGTCTCTGTTTTCATTTCTTATACTTACTTTTTACACACTCCTTTCTTACTTCTTTTGTTATTTGTTCTTGGATTTATGTAAATCTATCTTTCCCAGGTTTGCTGTTATCAGGAGAGTAGATTCTCATTATGATTAATATTTTTTTATTACCTCGCAGCTTTATTGTAACTATTCTCTGACATTATACAGGGTGGCCCAACGAGAAGATAACAGACGGGCGTCTGGCTAGAAATTTTTTTTTTCTGAAATGCAAAGACACGTCGGTTTGTATATCAAAGGGGACAACTTTATCATGATTTTTAACCTGCAATAATTTCATCCCTTAGCGCTGGGAGAACAACCCCTAAAATTTAAATAGGGATGATGGGGCAAGTGATACGTCATTTGAAAGGTATTTCTTTTCTGAATTCAGTGCCCTGGTTTTTTTTATTTTTTTTAATTTTTGACAAAAAAATTGAAGTTACATAAATGGAAAATGAGGAAAAAATAAAAACAAGGGTTAATTTTTTTCTTATGCTAAGTAATAAAAGTTTATGCAAATTCAACCTTAGTTTAATAAATGTTCGAAGTGACTGCCTTCAGCTTTCATTCAATAATACAGATTTTGATTAAATCGTTCCCGTACACAAGACTCATTAACTTGATTGGTAAGTACTTTGTCTGTAATAAGGTAAACGAATTGTACGATTATCCTAAAAAGATCGTCCTTACAGTTCGAATCTTTTTAGACACTTCTGTATAATAATTTATACCATTCTTTAATAATGCAAGGAGTATACCTATTATTTTACCCTTTTCACAGGATTGTAGTCGAATATTTTACGCACGTGGAATGTCACGTTACCCTCCATCCACACGCTGACATTTTGGTGGATATGATGCATATCTATATTTATTTATTGAGAATAAGCACAAGAAAAGTATTACATCCTAATAATACAATCGTTACAAGTTACAAAGCCACAGGGAAACAAGTCCCTAATAGGTGTTTTCTTTTTGCATTTTGTGGTACACTTAAGGCACCTCTGTCAATACACACCATTCGTTTTATAAAAATAATTTGACTCAGTTCTCAATACCCTATTCGTTTTAAAAGCTTTATTTAAGTTGAATATTAACCTGAGGCAGAAATGTCTTCTGACGCAAGGCACTTCAATTACGTGATTATTGTGCCTTTACCTAACCCTGTGGCGGTGCAAAAAGAAAACACCTAATAATATAAACGTATTAACCCATTCATGTCAGAGCAACGAACAGTAACATCACTTCTGGTCTTAATTCGAAAAGCCCAAGCAATAATTTTCGTGTGGTTGTCTGGTGCGTGTCTCTCTTTCGCGTGTTCCAGATATTTCAATACGTTTATTGTGTTCAGCTACCATTTTTCTTACCTTTGTCATACAACACGCTGCAGAGTTTTGGCTCGGACGCCGCCATCTTTGATAATACTTCATCGGTCACCTCAAATTCGTTCTCTTTGTTGTCAGATGTCTTGGCACATATCACCCTCTCAGTTAAGTAACTTCTTATATACAGGGTGTCCCACTGCTCCGTAATCGGTGGATAACTCAATATGGGTTGAAGATACAGAAAAAAGTTTCAAATAAAAGTTGCTTTGATTTGAATTGCGCATCTTTTAAAAATATTCTTATATCTACAGTATGTTGCATTTTCACGTGGCAGGAAAATGTCACTTTTTTTTTAATGGCACACCCTGTATTTTTTTCTCTTAATGTATCGACCAACCATATTTATATCTCGCCTGAAATTTTTTTTAATATCGGATGTGCGGTTGCCAAGTTATTAATTATTTTGTCAAAATTTGGTACAATTCAAGGTCGGACTATAATATTCATAACTAAGTTATTCTTCAAAAAAGGAAAAATTTATTTCGCGAATAATATTACCCTAATGTCGTGTTACTCTACAAAAAAAACTAAGTGATTAATTTTATACCGAGTGTTTAAAATGAGAATTCAAACTTTGTGAACTTTAAATAGAATTTATACGAATATTTTAAATGGAACACCCTGTATTTTTATTTACCATCAGATTCTCGACAAAAAACCCTATTCAACGGTGTATTATTTCCTGGTATTATTTTTTGTACTTTTGTTAATATTTACGATTTTTAAAATTTCACGTAAAAAAATTTGTTAAAATTAATTTTTATTTAATTATTATTACAAAATACCGTTTAAATAGTTGGTATCAACGCAAAAGAACAAAACTCAAGTCCTGTGACTATCTTAAGTTCTAAATAATTAAAGCAAAACAACAGTTAGAGGTGCGCGCGAGAATTGGATTTACTGTACCCTATTAAAGTAGAGGAGGCCCTGTTCCTTGGTCGCCAAGGTCACCGGACCTTACCTTTATGCATTACTATCTATGGGAACTGTTACATCTCAAACAGCTGCCACAACACGAGATGACATGAAAATTTGAATTCGAGAGGCGTTTCAACCGATTACTCCCATGACTTTAAACAATGTGAGATTATTTAGGGTTGGGCTTCAAAAGTGCATTGATCAAAGTGGAAGACATTTTGAACATTTACTTTAATGAGAGATATTGTATTTATTTTCTCTTTTAATTTTCGAGAAACACCGTTTATTAAAAATTCGAGAAATACCGTTTACTAAAAATTTTGTTTTAATTATTTAGAAATTAAGATAGTCACAGGACTTGAGTTTTGTTCTTTTGCGTTGATAACAACTATTTAAACGGTATTTTGTAATAATAATTAAATAAAAATTAATTTTAACAAATTTTTTTACGTGAAATTTTAAAAATCGTAAATATTAACAAAAGTACAAAAAATAATACCAGGAAATAATACACCGTTGAATAGGGTTTTTTGTCGAGAATCTGATGGTAAATAAAAATACAGGGTGTTCCATTTAAAATATTCGTATAAATTCTATTTAAAGTTCACAAAGTTTGAATTCTCATTTTAAACACTCGGTATAATATTAATCACTTAGTTTTTTTTTGTAGAGTAACACCGTAACACGACATTAGGGTAATATTATTCGCGAAATAAATTTTTCCTTTTTTGAAGAATAACTTAGTTATGAATATTATAGTCCGACCTTGAATTGTACCAAATTTTGACAAAATAATTAATAACTTGGCAACCGCACATCCGATATTAAAAAAAATTTCAGGCGAGATATAAATATGGTTGGTCGATACATTAAGAGAAAAAAATACAGGGTGTGCCATTTAAAAAAAAGTGACATTTTCCTGCCACGTGAAAATGCAACATACTGTAGATATAAGAATATTTTTAAAAGATGCGCAATTCAAATCAAAGCAACTTTTATTTGAAACTTTTTTCTGTATCTTCAACCCACATTGAGTTATCGACCGATTACGGAGCAGTGGGACACCCTGTATAATTCCCATCGCCAAACATATATGGTGAATGAGTGTCGCGTTGTTCTTGTTATATGTATTTAAAATATTTTTACATTTCTTCATATTTCCTTCTTTGAAAATGATTATCTTCTGTGTCATTACAAAAAACGCAGTCGTTTTTCACAAGTAAAACTAATGAATGGAATATGGTAAAAAACTTTATGAAAATGAGGTAACGATTTTCCCACTACCTCTTGAACTAAAATAATTTCACATGAAAGTTTATTAATTTTTATTTCAAAAACAATCCCAGTATTATAAAAACAATGTTTCAGATGGGAATTGCAATAGGATTCCTATTGCCACCCATGATAGTTAATGGAAATGGGTTGATAGATGACATAGAACACGATTTCTACATATTATTTATCGGAACTGGAATAGTCACAACTGTTGTACTCATTTTGGTGATACTCTGTAAGTATAAAATCGAAATTAATTTGCGAAAA
This sequence comes from Pyrocoelia pectoralis, assembly GCA_036250285.1. Lineage (NCBI taxonomy): Eukaryota > Metazoa > Arthropoda > Insecta > Coleoptera > Lampyridae > Pyrocoelia > Pyrocoelia pectoralis. The sequence goes on along the minus strand of CM070076.1, from coordinate 18,019,138 downwards.
TGTTAGACATTGTACTTTCAGTTTTCAAAAAACAACCTCCAAGTCCTCCTTCTCATGCTCAATTGCAAACTCAGACTACCGAAGATACAACAAAATTTTTACAGTCAATCAAACGATTATTAGTTAATAGATCTTATATGCTACTGCTTGTAGCATACGGTATTAATGTGGGAATTTTTTATGCTTTATCAACTTTACTTAATCAAATCATATTGAAGTATTATCCGGTAAGACTTTAACATTACTCTATATTCTACCATACATTTCGTTAATGTTATTTTTGTAGGGTGCTTCAGAGGATGCTGGACGAATTGGTCTTTTTATTGTCATAGCTGGTATGGTAGGATCTGTGATATGTGGAATTATCCTCGACAAGTTTCATAGGTTTAAGTAAGTCGAGCTCTAGTACTTATGCAGATTTGTTTTTAATTGTATGTTTTAGGGAAACAACGATAGCTGTGTACGCATTTTCTTTGATTGGCATGATTGCATTTACATTTACCCTCGATAAAGGCATTGAGGTGGTTTATGTAACATCTGCTCTTTTAGGGTAAGACTTTTATTACTTTATTTTTCAAAAGTTTTGGTAAAACAATTTAGAGATCAGTGGCGTAACTACATCCGTTAGCGCCGGGGGGCAACAGCTTCGTGAGCGCATTTTCCAAAAATTTCAAAAGAGAGTACATTGCAATGGTCATAGCCACGTTTTAAAAATTGTTAATATTACATCACATCATTCTGTGATGGTCAATTCGGTTCTTTGGCGGCGAACACCGAACACCGGGAAAAACCCATAAGACTCTCAGATGCCGTGCACATGTCCAGTCAAATCAAACGAAACATGGGCTTACTTGTTACTTGCGATGAAATTATAATTATGATTATGAGGTATTTCTAAGAAACTTTCAATAGTTCCGTAACCGTAATCCGTACTTTTTGAATACAAAATTCATCAGTTTTTATGAGAACTGAGAAAGCGTTGCGGCGCCTATCTGCCCCTGGCGCCGGAGTGCGGTTGCACCCCTTGCACCCATAGTAGTTACGCCACTGTTAGAGATCCAAATCAGTCAGTGGAAAAATAGATTTCTATTATCGGGCATACCTTCTTGTCATAATAGGTAGGTACTGTTGATAAGAGTTACCTAATTTAGTGGGCAATAAACTGATTAAGATATTTGCTGTTTATATTAACTATCTACATTAATTACTTAGTGATATATAAGTAACCAAATGTAATAGCAATAATCTAATAGTTATACTGTGTGACAGTGGAAAGACGTCATAGGTCAAAACATCAATTAAAAACTGGGTAAAATATGTAAATGATTCATATACCGATAGGTCATTAGATACGTCCTTTACATTGATAAGGTTATAAACAAACTGAATTCTTTTTGCTTAAGATTACTTCGTATCACAACCACTCGCACTCGGTCAAGATTGTGCCAAATTTTGTAATGCTCCAATTGATGAGTTCAAACAGCTAGAGTATAAATTTATTGAACGAAAAACTGGGATTTCTTAGAGTTGACTATATGTATACCCTATACCTACCATGTTAGCATTAGCCACAAGGTGTTTGTTCTGTATTATCCATTTACCTCATAATTGTACGTCATAAACACTTTGGATGGGACATAATAAATGATGTAAAATTTATATTAAATGTTTAATATAAAAGGATAAAAGATAATAATATTAACATTTTCCTACAACTGTAAAAAACAATATTCTACGTTGGTGTACTCCTCGAAATGGCACTATATTGATTTCGCCGAGTTGGGAGGTCTTCTTAGGGACTTCCTTGTTTGTTTAACCAAATGTCTGTGTTATATTATTGATTTTTATATATTTAATTAATCTGTCGCTTTTAACTTGTTTGTGTTTCTACCACATGGTGCTAATTAATCTTATATTAGTAATTGGATCGAATGAGACGTTACCCGTTGGTTTTTCTGAACTACTAATTCTTCAGAACCTTGAGGAAGGCTAGACCTTTACCAGTCGAAACGTCGGTTAGCCTAATGAAGTACATGAGTTCTCATTAACCATCCCACTTAACAAACTCCCTAAGAAGGTCTCCCAACTCTGAGAAATCAATATAGTGTAAAAAACAATTTGCACGTGTACATTTCGAGCCTTGCTGTAGTCTGAAAGTCCGCACAAACTTAGTGTAACATGTTTGATCAGTTTTAGTAGGGTAGCGATGCTGTCACGTTTAATTTTGAGGGAAGACATCCCAGAGACGAACTTTAGGTTTTGCCGCCAGTAGGCGAACTTCGTATGCCGCCTAGAAAACACACTGTACTTAAATAAACACATACGTAAAAATTTATAATAATGTCTACCGGTTTCTATTACCAATGCCTTAGGTATGTAGAATAATGGAAATTTTTTGTTACAGATTCTTTATGACTGGTCTACTTCCTGTTGGTTTTGAATTAGCTGCCGAACTCACCTATCCTGAACCTGAGGGAACATCAGCGGGCCTCTTAAATGCAGCTTGTCAAGTTTTCGGAATTGCGTTTACATCACTATATTCCCTACTATTAAGACAATTAGGTGATATTTGGGCAAATGTAATTATGTGCGCAATGTTAATTTTGGGTACAATATTTACTGCATTTATACAGTCTGATCTACGACGACAGGCAGCTCAAGATAAATAATTTATTTATTAAATTTTATTTTTACTTTCTTGGTTTAAGAATGCCCCAAAAGTATGCTAATGAGAACAATTTCAAAAATAACTCATCTAGTCATAATTATGGTAATTGAAAAATAGGTTATTTGGAAAAAGTTAGCAGTTATACAAGATGCGACTGTGCGACAATACATTTCTTAACTTTACTCTTTAAGTAGGTATATAAGCCCAAGTATTGGCTGTCAAAAGACAAATAATTTTTGTAGATACCATGTTACAGTATTAGTAGTACCTAAATGTAAAAAATAGAGTTATATGCTTGATAATACTTTAAATTATTTATTTTTGAACACATTTATGCCACAAGTGTTTGGCTAAAGTGAAAAATGTAGCGTTGGAAAAGTACTATTTTATTGAAAGCATTGAGATAAGTATATAAGCAGCGGCGGATTACCCACTAGGCTGACTAGGCTGTAGCCTAGGGGCGCATAGCATAGTCGTCTGTAATCAATTTAGTATAGTTAAGTTGTTTAAGCAAATTGGTAACAACAGAAAAATTGTCAGTTATACCTAGTAAAAAAAAGCATAATATTGCCGTTTTCAAATTGAATTTTCACGACATGACCTTTCCTTCTATAATAAACCGGAGAAAATAATTTTTCTTCAATAATTCTCTGTATTCATTTCTAGAATGACTATTAGTAAAAACGATGCTCTTATTAATATAGCCTAGGACGCTAATGAGGCATAATCCGCCGCTGTATATAAGTTTTCACATAGTGGGACATAATAGATTACCCTTAGTAATAGGTAGCTTTTTCCTACTGGTTATGTAGGTAAAAATATGTTTTTGATTATAATGGCTGTGTAGTAAATCATTGAGATTTTTAGCTAGTGCTATAAGTACTGACAGTCAGAATTTTCAAGACAATAATCTTCAGTACCTTGTAGGTACTTGTACTGATAAAAATTACATTTTAGATTTAAATTCAATGCGATAACTGGAGCGACTTTTCATCAATAAGAGAAGAACAGTTAAGTCTTCCGGTAAAACATAGCCTTTCTTTTAATCACTTGTTAATATCTGCACATAAAACCTTACCTATATCTTTTTTACAATGCAAGTTAAAAACTGATAGGTACAAGTCTTCCATTTAATTAAAGTTTAAATAATGCATAATGTTAGTCAAACAACTACTTACAGCATGTATGGTAGCTAGGCTTGTGCTTTTATTGTCTTTGTAATCATTAAACATTATGTAGCAAACTATCAGTGGTATTATGTAAACTCTATATGAAGTGCTGCAGAAGACAATGGTAGCTAACATGTAAAAATCTGTGTTACAGTTTTTTAGAATTGTTGTCAACTGTGTAGAGATTTATAATTTTAATTTATAATAAAACATTCATATCAAATTCAAAAATTTAGTCTTTGTAAAATTTTTTATATAAAATTAAGAATTGAAACGTATTTTTGTAATTGCATTTATAATTACCAATATCAATCAACACAATAATTTAAAGTGTTTTATTGTAGTTATTGACTTGTTGACAATATAATGTATTTGGCTTAACTGTTGTTTAATTTGGAATTACACCTCTTCGCCATAACATTATGGGTTTGGGGATGATTTTTCTTAAATAACTGCATTGCTTTTTATACATTACAGTGTAACTGGATAAAGGAGCAAAAGAAAAAGATACCTACTTATTTGATTGGTTATAGTTTCTTTTTTTACTGGAAGATGCATGAGATGATGTCATAACTGTACCACAATACAGTCCAGTCTGGAGCGAAAGTTTGCAGAACTGATGCAGCAGATCTGAATTTTGGTACCTACCTGTTTGTGATTTAATTGACAAAAGTGCGTAACTTATATAGTATACATGCTTTTAGTGCCTGACTTTGAATAATGGTTAAGGTCGTTAGGAATGTAGCTAGTTCCTGGACAATTAAGGGACCAAAGAAGTGTAACTTGTTTGGTATGCTGTCCATGTTTGAGCTTGGGACCTTTAAGCTGCGTTAGGCATGCATATAAATGAAGAAAACTAGTAAGGAAGTGAAACTGAAGAAGATGAGGAACAGCCAAGCTTAAGTGAAATAGAAGCAGTGATTGGAAGTGTAAAAAATAAC